>OZ024897.1:19931950-20531950 GCA_964017195.1 Siderastrea radians
TTTTCCTCCCATGTTGCAGTTGTGAAAACCATAATGTTTAATGCACCATGTTTAGTTAGATCCATTCTTGCCTTACAGAGAGTTTCAATTTCAAATATGCTTTGAAACACATGATCTGACACAAACCTATGTATATTAACAGTTTCTAGTATTTCAGTTGTTGTCACTTACACACCTCCCTGCTTCACGACTTTGTGGTTACACTTTAACAAAGTTAGCATAATTATTGTATGTTTAGATAATAAGCTGCAAATTTAGTCAAGAAACTACCCTACGTACATGCAAGATTTCTCAGCATGCATTGGGTGATTCCAGAAAATATCCATACCCTACCACGGGCAGCATCTTCATCTAGACCCCCCTTGCCTTAGGAAATTCCAAAATGCTCAACCCCCCTTTGCCCTCGGAATTCCAAACCGTTCTACCCCCCCATGCCTTCGGAATTCCGTAATCATTCAAACCCCCCTTAGGAATTGCCGCTTTTTTCTTCCAACTGATTTGAAAAGCCCTCTCTATATTCCAAACACCTTTATTAAACGGAAATTAATCCTTTCGCTCCCTCCGAAAGGAAAAAACGTGCATTCAGCGCAGCAAACAATCAACGTTGCGTGATGACAAACAGCGGCCGACTGAGTGATATTCTACATTGTAACCTTCCAAGGCAAAACGTACACTTCCGATAATCCGTTAAACATTAGAAAACTCAAACGGCTTTGAAGTCATTCCAACGCTTGGTCCAATGTTTAAACGTGTGTCTATAATTTTTGGTGTCGAGGGTTGCCGTGAATAATTTGCGTGCCGAATGCGGACGTAAAATTTAACAACAAAGCTAAAATTTTCAGAATTGAAATTGGAAATTCATAATTGCGTTTGCCAGACTCAAACCTGCCGTCAAAAGCGAAACTGTTGAATGCAACCTATTCTAAAAATCGAAGGTTATGATGTTAGGAAACAAATTAGAGTAAAAGAGCAAGCTTTTTTTCCTGCAATTATTTTTAGTTCACAGTGAACGCAATTTGTATACTGCGGTGTGCGACAAATGCAGACTGCAGACTTCACATAATTTAACTAAACGTCACAAAGTCTGCAGGCCCTATAAGTCTACAATTCTGCAAGTCTGCAAGTCTGCATTTGTCGCACACCATGTATACTGTACTACGGCCTCAAATAAATTGCGCGAGATCAAATCAAACTTTTTCCCCGCACTTTATCCTTCGATTAAAATTAAAATAGTAAATGAAACTCACATTGAAATTCAAAGTCAATGACAACTTTAAAAGATTTTGTACAAAATAGTGAATGTAGTCTGATCAAAAGCGCATCAAATTTGCATAACGCGTGAAATCTGACCTTTTCAATGAACGTCGCATGGTATGTAACGCAACAATTTCACATGTGTCTCGATGATATCTGCTTTAATATAGGGGCTGAAAACCCTTTGCTGGGATCTACAGTATTGTATTCGAGCAAAACAATCGAAGAAAAGCCTACGATCGCTTTTGTGACCAATCTACTGGCAAGTGAACAGCTTTCAGCCGTCATGTTAGCGTAAACATTTTATTGACCATCACCATTGAAATGTGTCTCCGGCGTGTTGATTGAGTTGAACATGTCTCGTGTTTACGAGTGAATCATCGTCCTTAGATATGTCGTTTTTGATGAGTTTTTCTTGAAGAGACTTAACTACACCAAACTGGAAGTTACTCTCCTGAAAACCCCCGTATGCCTTCGGAATTCCAGTCCAATGAACCCTCCCCATGTCCTCGGAATTCCAGTCGATGAAACCCCCCCCCCCATGTCGTCGGAATTCCAGTCGACATAACCCCTCCTCCCCTTCGGAATTCCGAGATGCTGCCCGTGGTATGGGTATGGATATTTTCTGGAACCACCCATTCATTGGCTGTTCTCCTACTCCTCCCCCTGTTAACCCGTTTAATCCCAAGGATACCTAAAATCAAAATTTAAGACAAACCCCAAAATTCATCTTGTTAAATACTAAGTACAGTGTAGTACCATGTGAAAGTACTGCTGAAGAGGTTTCATTTAAATAGTCACACCATAGGATTTTATCCACAGAATTGGATGACGACCTTGAATGGGGAAGGGAGGGAGTACGAGAAATGTGTAATAACTGTTAAAGTGTTAGGGCAACATCCCAGTGAGGGGTGCTCTGCAGATTTTTGTGTAAAGGTGTGTGTGCTGAGTCTCTGAGACCCTTACCCTTCAGCAGACCACGTGAGCTGCATTTTGCAACCCTACTCGACTAGACACCACAAATCACTACCCTATCTTAGACTCACCAAGGGACAATCCCTAGTTTTCTGATAAATGATACCCTTTTCTAGACCAAACTCTCTATCCAAGACTAAACTGATTGAAAATAGACCTTACCCTTTACAGCAACAGCAGTAACCACTCAATATACCTTATAGGAGTACCCCCAGGGGCAATATTTACTATCCAAGGGTGGGTTGTTGGTAGCAGTGTATCAAAACTTTTGACAGAATTTGACGAATTGACAGATGTGAAAGTTATCATGATTGAGGATCTTGTACTTGATTGCACTGTGAAATTCTAAGACGAGCAAAAAATGTCCACTTTGCATGAGTCACCTTTATGTGCTTGTAGGGAGCAGGATCTCAGAAAGATAAAAGCTTACATCTGCTAGCCTTGATTGTTGCCTGTCACTCAGCACTCGACCTCCTAGCTGCGGGATTTCAACGACCCAGATCAAGAATCACGGCTTTGAAAACCCTAAACGCGCGTTTCCCCCATCATCCTCGCTTTTTTTCTTGAAAATAGTGCGCATTCATGTCTCTTACCTTAGCTGACGATCATACTTTTTGTTTTTATCTAAAGCTATCTTTGACATTTTCTGATTTCTTGAAGATTCCGGTGATTCTGCAGCTTTCCTTTTCATTGCGCATGGCTACTGTTATTGACGCCCGCAGTCTGTGAAGCGGAAATAAACAACCTTCGGTGATCTTCGGGCTTCCTCTTGACAGTCGGACCTTTTCGACAAAAGCAATGACCAGCAGTCGGGAATTGACGTGGTTATTGCACAGAAAACTTTGCAAGAGAGACAAACTATTTAAAAAAAAGAGGACAGAAGTAGTTGGAAAGAAATATCCCTGGCTGTCTTGTCCTATTGAACAACGAACCAGTGTTTCCTGGTTGGGAATGTTGGATGCGAACAAATGCCCTGAAAACAAAGACAGCAATAAATATTCTTTTTTATTTTTTTCTCAGCGCGTGAGCAGGCAAGATGAACCAAATCCTGCAATCTGATTGGTTCCGGGAGCGGGCGGAATTTTCCGATCTTGACCGCGGTCAACGGAACGGAACGGATCTTATTACTTTATTATTATCGAGCAGGAGTTAGCTACATGTATCGAGATTTGGGAAAATAAAGGGGTTTCTTTTAGTTATTTTGCTTCCTGTGATTTCTGAGTTTTAACAGAGTAAAAAAGGGTATTTTGCTGCTCTGGTGTCACAAACGGCTTCGTTTCATGGTTCATTTTACGCGCGCTTGCAAAACGTTGCTTTCCGAAAACAACAAGACACGTTTAACTTTTGAAAAACAACAAGAAAAAAATAAAAATATTATTTGCCGGCCTTGGTCGGTCCGTATTGAGAAAAACTGTGCCCTCGGTCTTGAGCACGGCCCTCGGCCTGCGGCCTCGGGCTGTACTCAAGACCTCTGGCACAGTTTTTCTCAATACGGACCTCCCGGCCGGCAAATAATATATATTTCTTTTAGTTATATTGCTTCCTGTGATTTCTGAGTTTTAACAGAGTAAAAAAGCGTATTTTGCTGCTCTGGTGTCACAAACGGCTTCGTTTCATGGTTCATTTTACGCGCGCTTGCAAAACGTTGCTTTCTGAAAACAACAAGACACGTTTAACATTTGAAAAACAACAAGAAAAAAATACAAATATTATTTGCCGGCCTTGGTCGGCAAATAATATATATGTCTTAGCAAGTGAATTAGTCATATTTATATATTTTCACATATGATCCCCGTAAAGATATGTTGCATTAAGAAGGGAAAAAGTAAATAGGCGTACGAAGGCAAGATGTAATAACAATATTAAATAACAGACTTTCGTCAGATATTTTGCCTTTACAGACTTTACACACCCGAAAACAAATTTCTAAAAAAAAATTATTTTCTCACAGGGCCTTAAAACATGAAAGGACTGATAATCACATACAAAACTTTTGAATGCAAGATGCAGTGAGAATGTTGCTCTCATCTGTCGCGAACTGAAGACTTTTCCTGAACAACCCAATTGAACTGGGTGGAAGAAAGAAAACCTGAAAAAACGAAGAAGACAGAAATTTGATGGCCGCAAAGGACTGGTACTTGCGACGTGGCATGCGCATAAATACAGAACTTGCGCATCCATCATGGCGGACGCCGAATTTAGTGGAAGCTCGAAAAAGGTGACTTTTTCTGCTAAAATTTTCGTAATAGTTAGCTAATTTGTCTTGTAAAATTCCGCGATGCTTATAAAATGCCAAGCCTCGCTAATTAATCTTATTATTTTCCTCTCGCGTATATCAGCAGAAATCGATGCTGTGGCTATTGTCATTCCCGTTCTTAATTGTCAATATTTTGCCCGCTGCATCGTTCTATCTGCCTGGAATTGCCCCCATCGATTATGAAAGGGGAGAGAAACTCGATGTGAAGGTAGGTTCTTGTTGGATCTAGCTTTTTAATTTGTATTATTAGTTGTCGTCGCTGTTAATTCAGTAAAATCGTGGAATGTATATTCATTCATTCGATTCAAGTGAATACAACAACCCTAGACCAAGTTAAGGAAAATTTACAGCTGGAGCTCGCAAACCACGTTGCAATGTCGATTTTAAAGCTTGCAAGATGACATGCACGTACATAAGATAAATATCATTTCCCAGTTACCTCAACTCTTGAAAAACTCATTCACCGGAAAATTTTCATTCTCCATATTGAACTCGGTTGCCATGCCATTGTGCATTTTTATATAGATTTTGGTCATTTCTAAGAACTGTTTAACTAAATCAAGTATGGTCAGTTAGATTAAATTGCAAGTTTTAGTGACTTTTGTTGCTTGTGAGCCCTCCAGAACTGCAAAATTCACCAAAAAATGTAAGATCTTTGTAAAGGAATAAGCTGTGTAAAGGAATAAGTAATGTACCAGTCAAATTGAAGCTTCAACATGCCCCCTCCCTGGGCAACCCCCCAGGCATTTGAACTTTTAAAGATTGGCTTGTTCAAATTCCCTCCCCTTGGGGCAAAAAAGCCGTTCAAATGCCCCACCAATTAGTACTGAAATACCTCTATTCAAAGACAAATTTTGTCCGCAATTAAACACTGTTCATACTTTTCACAGAGAGATATGTCACATGACACCTTCAAAATTCTTTTAAAGACCCTTTTGAAAGAGTTATTCACTAACAAAGGCAAAAGTCTATCTTGTAAATCCGTCAACTCTGCAAAAACCGAAAAAACTCACGGACATATTAAATCACCTGTCCAAGGCAACGATCAAATTTCCCCCTCCCCAGGCATGATGCACGGTCAAATGCCTGGGGCATGCCGGGGGGAGGGTGGGGATGTTGAAGTTTCTATTTGACTGGTATGTAAGTGGCAATAAGATATCCTTGCTTTGATTTCTTTCTAGGCAGTCAAAATGACAAGTATAAAGACTCAGTTACCATTTGAGTACTACTCTATACCTATTTGCAAGCCAGAGAAGTTGCAGTACAAACCCGAAAACCTTGGTAAGATGCCTACTGGAAATATCTTAATAAGAATGACATATTTCACTGTTGCATTGTAACAATAATTTTTCTGAGGCTGATTTGTACCAAGCTTGGTATCAGCTAAAAGAAACTAAGAAATGTGAGAAGTCTTAATTACTGAGAAGGAGAAGTCGTAGTTAGTTACAAGATTTATTATTACCAAAACAGGTCTTTAATTTCATTAACTTTTTAATTGAACTTGTTACATGATTAATCCATATCTTCATTTTCATTAACTTGTTTCTGTGTAAAATAAGGTAATAAAATTAATAACATTATATGACTTTTCATTAGAGTGTTATTTTCTCCTCAGGTGAAGTTCTTCGAGGAGATAGAATAGTAAACACTTTATATGAGGTTTGCGATTTCTATCACATTGACATTTTTTTATGCTGTAGCTTAATATAATTAAAAGGTTCGAGCAAGCCAAAACTGATGCTGTGTAACACTGTTTACAGATTTTTGCTCTTTTAACAATTTTTGCAAATTTATTTGCAGCATCCCCAATTGATGGTTTGCAACCAACCCTAGAGTTTAAATAGACAATGGGTTATTCCAGAAAAAATCCACACCCCCCGACGGATGGCAAGAGTTTTTGACCCCCCCTTCCTCCTGGATTTCCTGTACCTCTAGACCCCTCCCCCTGCCCGGATTTCCAAGGCCAGAGACCCCCCTCCCACCCGGATTTCCCTGATTTATTATGGGCCCTAAATTCAACATTCAGTCCGTTGAAAATACGTAGAATCGCATGCAGAATATAATGACTGTGGAGCTCAATTTTATTTCAATTTGTTCTTGTGGTATGAATGGAAATTACGAACGGGTTTTGTACTGGTAACAACATGCATATAATTATGATTAAAAGTTATTTTCTTCCCTTTTTATAGCACTGAACTACAACTGTAGCCCATTCCTGTGGAAATGCTCAATGAAGCTGATAGCGGCGAATAAAATAAATAAATAAAATTATATAAATCGTCCATGTAAAACTCGAGAACGGAGTATTGAATTACGTGTACCCGAGGTCAAAACAACCTTTCAAATCGAAACTTTTCCCGGACGTATTCTTGCCATAATTGAAATAAATGTTAAATAAAACTTAAAGTTAGAATTAAAGTTAATGACAGCAGCGGTAATTTAACAGGTGAATGATAAATTTAGCCCGTTGAAATTTATTTCGTGCTGCTTCTGTTGCAGACGCAATTTGCATACGTCAAAAGTAATTTGAAACCTGTGTGTAACGCAACCATTTCATAAAACGTCGTGCCATCGGTGACGCAAAAAGTATCAGATTTATATTCCTTTATACCTGCAACACACAGAAGAAAGTCAATGACAGACTGAGATTTATGGTTATTTTCGCCCAGACAACATCTATTGGGCAGAAGCAAAGGAAACATGTCACCAAAAACGTGTCAGAAGACACGCGCTTTCCAATGCAGCGTACCAGTTTATTATTTTACGTTTCACTTTCTTGGATTTTGTGTTCCTTCAAGTTGATAAGATAAACATTTATGACAGCCAAACAACTATGAGAAATGAAATTCATTTGAGCAAGGTATTTGTAACTTGAGTTTTTGTTGCAAAAGCGAGAGCAAGGGAAACGATAGCTCACAAACTTGTCAACACTCGCGTCGAATTCGAATGCAGTCCATTTGTTCAATTTATTTCTTGAGAGATGACTCAAGCGACTACTTTGTTGCTCATTTGTTTTTCACCTCGAAACTGTCAACTTACATTTGGCCAGTACTGTAATACAATACAAAGTTCCAAGCTTTAAACTTGGTTCGCTGAGCATGCTTTGTAGCAACCACGCCAAAAGCGCGCTTTCTTCGTGTTTTCTCCTTTTATCACTTTCATAATATTCTTCGCAGAATCTTGAAACTGAACCTAAAAGCGTTTAAGGTAAGAAATGCATACTTTGAAAGACTACTTCTTTCTTCGATTCGGAGGAAGTTTCTTCCGTTAAGTCAAAGATCTGAAAAACTGAGGTTACATTTTTAATGACCCCCGAAGAAGAGTTTTAAGTCTACACCCCCCTCTCCCACCTGGATTTCCAGAGCCCTCGACCCCCCCTCCCGCGAGAATTTCCAGCGTGCCATCCGTCGGGGAGGTGTGGATTTTTTCTGGAATAACCCAATGTCTTGGTAGCCATTTTGGTGATACTAACAAAAGGAGCTGATGAAAAACCTTTAGTTGTGTGCACCAACATGGCAAACCAGACATATATGGCTCTATTTGCTTAGTAATATCATAGCAACTAGTAAACACATTAATAGCAGACAATCGGTGAATAGAGTTGGTGAAGTTGGTAGAGTTAGGGAATGGGGAGGGGTAGATTTTGAGAAAGCTCGCTTAATTCTCAGTATTTTCAAGTTGCAATCTATTTCTTTCCTTACTGTCTGTGACTGTAGATAAAGCTTTCTTAGCTAATGGTTTCAGTAGACTAGTTAGCACAGTGAGCAGTCATTGTTAATAAACCTAGGCCCTTACTTTTGCTTGGTTTCTATTGATGCTAAAAGGTGGCACTAAAATACCTTTTGTAGCCCCTTTAAATTATGAACTTTCAAATTTCAAAACGGTAGAAGGAGAGCCAGTCTGATAATCCACTTTTTATTCGTGACCAATATATTTGCTGAATTTATATAATTTATATGACTTATAAAGGACGGTGCCTCCTAATACAGATTTTTGCAAAGGTTATGACTATGGGGGAAAAGCAGATCTTAGCAAGGGTTTTGGAATTGAAAAAGAAAAATGTGGGTAACCATGCATTTTTCACAGATATTTAAGCAACCATAATTCTAAAGAAGCTTTAAAATACAGAACAATGTATTTTCATTTTGGATCATGATAGCCCTTGCTAAGATCTCCTTTTGCCACATGGTTATAGACCACGCAAAAATACCTTTGTATTAGTAACCCCTGCTCTTAAGAAACTTGTCAATGAGTATCTTGGAACAGACGTGAGATGTGCAGAACGTAAGTACAGTAACAAATGGTGGCACCGTCCTTAAGTAAAATTAATGTAATTTCATAAATTTCTAGATCAAAATGGCAGAAAACAAAGGTTGCACATTGCTGTGTCAGCCAAAGACCTTAACAGCTGCAGATTCAACAAAACTTGCCAAGTTGATATCTGAAGAATATCATGTTCACATGTAAGTAGATTCATGAATTACTTTTTTTTGGTTACTCTCCCTGATGTTTGACTGTACTCTGAGCAATAATTCAAAGGAGGGGAGGGGAGAGGGGTACTTTTTCACAATACCTATACAAGTATGTGCCACCCAGTGGGGTAGTGATTGTGAGACCACTGATCTAAAACAGGGTATCCATATTTGAGACATTTTCTAAAGCATAGTATAAATTGGAAAAGCACACAAGCTTCAAAATATCAGCAGCAAATTTAAATTATTCATAGAGAATTTGCTAAACAAAATATGTTTGTTTGATCATGTATTCCGTGAGCTAACTGACAAACAAACAAACAAACAAACAAAGCTAACAGACACAGACTGAAATGACTTTAATTAACTTAGTAATATCTAGAAAGGGGCATTAAAAAAAATGCCTTTTTCTAGAAAAGGGTGTCACTTTAAATGCAAAACCCTTCTAAAACGGAGTCCTGGGCTGAACACACCCATCCAAAACCTACTCAAGCACCACCCCCCCCCCCCTTGGTTCAGTAGTAAGATTGTGCATGCAGTAAATCATTAGAGCTATCTTTTGCTTTGTTACTTTATGACTCCTCCAAGCCCTAGGATTTCAAATCCCATGGAAAACAATTTTTCGGTTCCATGCCCAGAGATCATGAGAGCCCATCTGTAACTATTTTTTGGTTCCGTGAATATTCATGGGAACCCATTTTTAATCTTGTTGATTTTAATAAACATGATTTTAAACTGAATATAAGTATTTGAAAAATAGAACTTCAGTGTATACTATTAATAACTTTTATTTAGCTCTTATTTTACAAGCTGTCTAATAAGGTAAGATGGATCAGAAAGGCAATGACGGAAATAAATAAAAATTCCATTGAAAACAGAAAGGGAAATGGTCAAAATGCTTAAAAAAGTCGTAATTAAATCGAACTAAGGAGCACATGTTCAGAACAAATCTTGCATTTCAACAAAGAGATTTGGCCTTTGGTATTAGTTTCCACGGCGAAATCGTCACTAAAGGACCACCTCCTAAATGTTTTGAAGCTTACAGAGTTGTAGTTTGTATTCTTAGCCGAACTGAAACAGGAAGCCATAATGATCCGTTGTTGACTGTCAAAATCTTTCATGCGTAGATGGCAGAAGGAACACATGTGTCATCAGTACCACGTGATGCACTTTGGAAACGATGCAAGATGGCAAACAAGAGCTCGCTAAACAATGTTTCAGTTTGCATATAAGCAGAGTCAGAACCAAATAATTGCTCTACCAGTTAAGAATCAGAGTGGAAAAAACTCATATGAAGTGAATTTTGAATGGTGTGGCTGAATACGTAGATGGAAAACTTTTTTCAGTTCCGTTATTTTAAGAATACGGTAACGACACGGGACCGGAAACGATCGTTACCGTGAAATCCTATGGCTTGCTCCTCGGTGCAAAACCTCATATGTTGAGAAAAATATATTAAAGCAGTGCTTTGAAGTGATCTTTTTCTAAGTCACTTCTGGGCAATCTTCACCAGGCAAAAGGTGAACATCATTCTATAAAAATTTTGGTCAGCAGTCTCGAAAAGCTAGGTCTCTCATCAGTAATATTCATTGTGCAGGATTTGAAACTGCTGACCATACTGAGTGGGGAGAAGTTGTAACTTGATATTGCATTCTGTTTCAGGGTAATTGACAACTTGCCAGTGGCTACAAAATTTGAGCTGGAGGGAAAGGTAATAAAAGGTGGTTGTTAAGAAAAAAAAAAGAAAGCAACAACAAAACAGATAACAAACAACAAAGAGAATGTCCTTGATTATAAATGAGCCAATGCCATTAATTTGATCATTTCCTTGCATTCTTGTTTCCTTTCTAGAATACAAGTTTTAAATTGACGTGTTTTTATTAGCTCCTTTAATGTAGTTTTTGTATATTAATTATTTACACCCTTCTCCTTTTTCTTATAGAAACAGTATGATCATGGATTTAAACTTGGATTTGTTGTAGATGAGGTAGGTGGAACAAACACTTGGTTTTGAGTGCAGCAGAACAGGTAGATATAAGCTGTATCTATTTATTTTCTTCCCACACTGGGGTAAGGTCATCTGAAAAACATCTCAAAATTGTTCATCTACAGATTTCCTGCTTAGCTTGTGCAATTGTCAGGGCTCAAAATGACGGTCGGTCAACGGACAATGTCCAGCTAGAATGGTGACTTGACCGGCCAAATACTTCACTCGCCGGCCATGTTGACCGGTCACACACACTCTCATTCTTGAACAAACAGCTAACTCCTCACCTGCAAATCTTACAATTTTGTCTCCTTGTAAAATTACAATCACGTTCACACATACAAAATTTCCCAAGCATTAGTTAACTTATTTTCTATATTTTTTTGATCAGTCAGAAACGAGACATGACCGAGCAAAAATTTCTTTGGCCGGTCATCGTGTCAGGCCACCGTCCAAAAATTATTTTGAGCCCTGAATTGTGAACCATAATTTGACCTTTGCTGCCTCTTAAAATTTACCTTAAAACTGACCTGAATGGAGAATACTACCAGTAGTAATAAAATGCCATAAAAAGATCCATCTTCTGCCACCATGCTATTCCAGCTCTTGAATTTAGACGAGACTGTCTCAAGTTTTCTCCAGTTTGAATTGTCAATACATTGAGACTTCACAGACTCTACTGAAGACTCAACTTTTAAGTTTTAAGACTTTTTTCTAGCATGTGAACTTCTAAAAAAAACCTACTTAAGGTGTAGCATATCCTTGAGTGCAACTTATCTGGCAATGGTTATGTAGATCAAAACAATCAATTGCCCACTTAGCATTCTCCCTAACTGAACTGAAAATTTGCTTTCTTTTCTCAGAAAACATTTCTCAACAATCATTTGAAGATGGTTCTCAGATATCATACATATGACAAGTGAGTGTTTTCTGTTGGTTTGTTTGGTTACTTGATCTAGCGATATGTGTTTGCAATTTTGTAATATTTTGCTTCTCTTGGTAAGTGGTTTAGGAAACACAGTTACACAAATTGTTCTAACAAGTCAATAAACATACAAAACAGATTATTGTCATGACTCAAACTATGCATGGTTTAGCTTTGAAAAAGTGATTCATTGCATTACTTGTGTGCATTGCTTGGTCAATAATTAATTTAGTTTTACAACATTATTTAACTTACTGTGCATTTTTTCAACAGTGTCACTTTCCGTGTTGTTGGATTTGAAGTTGAAGCAAGAAGGTAAACTTCCTGTGGTAGATGGTCAGTAATTTTTTGCCCTGCTGTAGCAACCACAATATTGCTATCAAGAGACAAACTACCAAAAGATAATAAGGGCCAACACACATTGGCCCCGGGATGGGGGGGGGGACACCTTTTGGTGGCGGTGTGCCTCCTGGTTCTCCAAATCCTGACCCTGTAATTTCAGACCAAAACGTGTAGTTTTCTTATACCAATTTTCAGTCCTCTAGACCAAAATGGTTAAAATCCATACCCATTTTCAGACCATACCCCTTAGTGTGGCCTAACCAATTTTATTTATCATTACCAAGAGGATTGAAAATTTCCCTTGACTTAACTGAATTTAACTTTTGGTCAACATGTCTGCACAATGTAAAAACGACAACAACAAAGTAATAAAATGCACAAAAAGTACATGTGTAAATCAAAATGGACTGGAATATATTAAGTTGTATCCACTGAAAATCCCCCCAAAATCATGTGTATGGGAGGGAGGGAGGGACACGTGAGAGAAAAAAAGTGAATAAATAAGCAAATAAATGAGTGAACAAGTGAGCAAAAAGGAAGAAAGACTCAAAACACAGAAAGAAAAACAAATTAAACAAACAAGAATTTAAAATTCATTAAGTAGCAATTATTCCATGAGTGCACTTTGGATGTGTGGTGATAAATTTGCACTTCGTTAGTTATTATTGCCTCGTATCCAACAAGTGTGACAGGAATAATATTGTTTTATTACATACTGGTATTTGGTTGTCATTGCTAAATTTTCCTGCTACAGTTTTGGATGGAAAAACGTTTAATGCCACGGCAGTTGATGCGGCATCCAATTTCCTTATAAGGCAAAAAGCATGGTCATTTGCTGAGAACCTGTTTACGGCAAACCAACTAGAATGCTAGAACTGAGATTGAAAATTTTATAATCAAGGTTGTAATGAATGTATGTTATGATACTTGCAGTGTGGTGAGAGATGCAGTGTCAACTGAAGAAAATAGTAACAAGTGCAGTTTCACTAGTGAAAAGCCATCTGGACAAATGATTGAACCTGAAAGTGAGTACATTTACCTGTACATGCTGTGTTTTTCCTTCTTTGAAGTCACTAGCACATTGATTCCACCCCTTTTTGTTTAATATGGTATATGTATGAGTGCTTGAAAGAAATCTTCCCCCAGGCCACTGGCTCTGGAAAGGAAATGAGGGTACAAAGAAAAATTTGAAGGCCAAGATAAATCAGAGCATGAATACCAGATTATTATTATTATTATTATTATTATTATTATTATTGTTATTATTATTATTATTATTTTTATTATTATTACTATTATTATTATTATTTGTTTTTTATTTTATTTTTTTTGTACCTTGATGTTTACATTCTTGTTGCCTTTTCAGGGCCAGTAGCCTGGGGGAATTTCATCAACTAATGTGTTTGTTCACTTTCTAGAGCTCATACATACTCTATAAAATAGTCACGTTGATTTACATGACCGGCTATGCAGCTTCTCAAACTGTTTATCCCATCTTGTTTCAATACCTTGCCATATTTAAGTGGCAATGTCTGTAAGAGCGGTCCACTGCATTTCGGGTCAGAAAAAAGTTTTCCCTCAAACTTTGCCCAGGAAACCATCTTGGGTCACAAGTAAATGAAACGAGTTTCGTTTTAGGAAATACGTTAAAATAGTTTTTTTACAGCCCACAACAGTAAGAGCGGCAAAAGCCGTAAATTAGCACCTGGCCAGACGCGAAAATTGCATAAGTTAGCGACCTCACTGCTCAAAAACCACAACACACAGCAAAAAAGGGTTATTATTTTTAAGTTAAGAGGTCCTTCAAGGGTGTAAAGCGTGTGTTAAATTTAATTTGTGTTGAAGTGGAAGCTCGTGATAATTGATATATTAACACTCATCTGAGCGCTTTCTGAAAACTCGCAAAAGTACCCTGTCTTCGTCGGCCTTTATTTCCCGAGTCCAGACCGAGTCGCTCTAAATTCCTATCGAGGTGCGTTAATGAGATGTTAGGGAGTACAGAAATATAAAAATACCTTGCGCTTATTATCGTCCTTTACCACAGTGACTTCGAACTTTTGGTGATTTTTGCAAATATGACACATGCATTATGCAAATTAGGTTGTTGAGCAAATTCAGATCGTGTGAACTGAATAGCTTCTAGATTTTAAGATTTCTCCATTTCAAGTCATAAATACAGAAACGCATACACAAATAGAAGTTTTGAACTGTTCAAATTGATGAAATAAGCGAATTACTGAGTCCTGATCTTTGGATGCTAATCCGGAGAATTGCGTGACTCACATTATGCAAATTAGGTTGTCTGCTAAACTTGGTCCGTTCCGGTAACCGTTGCAAAAAACCTTTTTAAAACTGTTTGGATCCCTTAAAACTGTTTGGATCCATTAACGAACTGTTGAGACTACATGCACTGTAGGTAGAAAACGTTGACGACGAATTCAGCTAGTTAAAGCACTGACTTCTATTCACGTGTCATTTGAATAACTCTGTTTGCAATGAATGGACAACTTTTAACAAGTAATGAATCTCTACTTTTTTGTAGTCGGGTTTAGTTTTTTATTCCTACAATTTGCTCTTTGATCTGCCTTTTCCACAACGCCTTCGAAATTTTGGACTTTTGTCAAGCGTTTTATCTTGTTTATACAAGTCAAACTAGGTTGTTCGCGTCAGTGGAGCAAACTCAATAAAAAGACCGCGAATTATAAAGTGCCGATGTTTGGATGCTTTGGGGCAAAATGTGACGAGAATTATGCAAACCAAATTTTCTGCCAAACATTTCATCAGGTTATAAGAAACTTGAAAGTTTTTGTTTGATTTGAAACGGCTAAAGCTACATCTTGGTAGGTTCCTTTTCCAGGGTTGGTTAGATGGCCTTTTATAATATATAACAGTGCTCTGGTTCGTTTTGTTCTCTCAATCAGTTTTATTGCATTCACAAGTATTGCAATTAATGTATAATGAGAAACATAAGAGAATGAATACAATATCAGAATCACAGGAAAATTAACAACAATGAGGCTCAGGCAGGCTGTTATAATTATAAGCTTTTATGATATTTTCAGGCTGAGGCCTGAGGTGGCCAAAAATTACTAGAAGCTATTGTTTCCCAGTTAAATAGTAACGTCCAACATCGAAATTAGTAAATGCTTGTCAGATAATTTTCCACCTTGGCACGTCAACAGCAAGCCAGTGAAGAGGGTTTGTATAAAAGCCAGTACCATTCTTCGTTCGGCGAAGCCCTATGGGCGGGAAAAGCCCCGGAAATACAAAGGTCATAGCTAGCCTTCCCCCCCCCCCCCCCCCCGCCCCACGACATGATCGCTAAACTGAGATCGTGATCGTGTCTAATAATTCAAAAGAAATGTTTATCCTTCAAGTAAACTGTTCAAAGGATGCGGAACTTAGGGGTAGTTCTTTGTTTAAGTCGAGAATTTAATCAGACCTGTGAGCGAGAAGTGAAATGGGCCATTTCCCAACTAATAATAATAATAATAATAATAATAATTATTATTATTATTATTATTGTAAATTTCTATAGCGCCATTTCCCAATGGTTCAATGGTGCTTTACAAAGTTGTCATTACGTTAATCTACAAATAACCTTAAAAAACAATAAATAAAAATGAACTAAAATTGATCATAACGATAAATAAATCAGAATTCCTAGCCAAAAGCTTCTTTAAAGCCAAGTCTTAAGTTTAGACTTAAAAGTCGAAAGAGATACACATTTTCTTAATTCTAAGGGAAGGCTGTTCCATATGGTCGGAGCGGCAACTGTAAAGGAACGACCGCCATACGTTTTCAGATTAAATCTGGGAAACCAAGGAGATAATGACTAGATGATCTCAGTGTCCTGTATGCTAGGCTTGTAAGGCCTTAGAAGGTCCGTGATGTAACTGGGAGCAGCGTCATGAAGAGCTTTGAATGCAACCAGAGCGATCTTGAAAATAATCCTTTGTTCAACAGGAAGCCAGTGAAGATTTAAAAGCAAAGGTGTGACATGTTCAAATTTACTTGTTGAATAAATGAGTCTTGCTGAACAGTTCAAGACACGTTGTAAATCTTGTAGAACACATTTAGGTTGACCACAATTGCTTTAAGCCTCCCTTTCAAAGCGAGGCTATGTGCACAACCTTTCATATGAAAATTAGTTTTCATTCACGTGTAAATAAGACCATATTTTTAAATATTAAAGGTGTGCACCTAGCCTCGCTTTGATAGAGAGGCTTAAGACAATTCCGAAATGGCTTATCAAAAGACACCTTCACCAGAGTGCGAAAGTAGTTAGAAAGTTAAGCGATTCACCGTCGTCTGTGAGGCGCTTCCACTCGAAGTCAGCAAGGTTCCGAGAAGCCTCCAGTTCTTTAAGAGTTAGGTCTTAATTGAATTTGGACATGAAATCAAAACACGCGATGCAGAATGATGCAGAATTAGACTTTTTTGTTTTCGCTGTTGAAGCTTTTTTATATCAAAACTGATACAATGATATCCAATTCTTTTGATTGAACTGAAGAAAAGGAACCAGAGCACTGTTTTAAAAACGGGCATCTGTGACCAGGTGACTATCCCATGAACACGTGGCTTTAGCCGTTTCAAATCAAACATCGATGAAAGAGAGATCCAAAAAGTTACACGTCTCTTATTTGGCAAAAAATCCAGTTGGCATAATTTTCGTCACATTTTGCCCCAAAGCATCCAAACATCGGCAGCTTATAATCCGCGGTCTTTTGACACGCAAACAACCTTGCTTGTCTCAAGCGTTTGCATAAACAAAATAAAGCGCTTAACAAAAGCCCCGGAAAAAAAGCCCAGGGCGGGGGTTACTCCCCCATATTGCCTATACGGGGACGTGCCGCTGGACAAGGCATGGTTTTTGGCCTCTCTATCCTAAACAGGATACAAAATTTTAACCGAGTCTGTCCTAAATAGGATATCAACTTGTCGTAAACAGGGTATGGTCAGACCCCATTGTCGCCATTAAATATGGCTTACACAGTATTTAGGTATCCTAGATCGGGGACGTTTGCTGGTCTTTGAAACACTTAAAATTGTGTAAAACAAGGGAGTTGGTATAATAATCATTTGCTCTAAACAGGGACCTAAAATAGAGGGTGCTGTCCTAAACAGAGTAGGTAATTTAGGGCTTTTTTTTGTCCTACACAGTCAGGCCCTCAAACCCTCAGTTCGTCAAGTGTCTCTCCCCCTGGGACAAAAGCACCAAAAGTTCGAAGGTGCTGTGGAAAAGGAAGATCAAAAGAGCAAATCGAAGACATAAAAAATCAAAACCCGACTACAAAAAAGTAGAGATTCCTTTTTATCCAACACGCTGTCCATTTCATGGCAAACAGAGTTATACAAATGACACATGAATAGAAGTCAGTACTGTAACTTGCTGAATTCATCATCAACGTTTTCTACCTACAGTGCATGTAGTCTTAACATTTCTTTAATATTCAATTAAAACAAAAGTGGGATCCAAACAGTTAAAAAGGTTTTTTGCAACGGTTACCGGAACGGACCAAGTTTAGCAGACAACCCAATTTGCATAATGCGAGTCACGCAATTCTCCGGATTAGCATCCAAAGATCAGGACTCAGTAATTCGCTTATTTCATCAATTTGAACAGTTCAAAACTTCTATTTGTGTATGCTTTTCTGTATTTATGACTTGAAATGGAGAAATCTTAAAATCTAGAAGCTGTTCAGTTCACACGATCCGAATTTGCTCAACAACCTAATTTGCATAATGCATGTGTCATATTTGCAAAAATCACCAAAAGTTCGAAGTCACTGTGGTAAAGGACGATAAAAAGCGCAAGGTATTTTTATATTTCTGTACTCCCTGACATCTCATTAACGCACTTCGATAGGAATTTAGAGCGACTCGGTCTGGACTCGGGAAATAAAGGCCGACGAAGACAGGGTACTTTTGCGAGTTTTCAGAAAGCGCTCAGATGAGTGTTAATATATTAATTATCACGAGCTTCCACCTCAACACAAATTAAATTTAACATACGCTTTACACCCTTGAAGGACCTCTTAACTTAAAAATAATAACATTTTTTTGCTGCGTGTTGTGGTTTCTGAGCAGTGAGGTCGCCAACTTATACAATTTTCGTGTCTGGCCAGGCGCTAATTTACGGCTTTTGCCGCTCTTACTGTTGTGGGCTCTAAAAAAAATATTTTAGAGTATTTCCCAAAACGAAACTTGTTTCCTTTACTTGTGACCCAAGATGGTTTCCGGAACAAAGTTTGAGGGAAAACTTTTTTCTGACCCGAAATGCAGTGGACCGCTCTTACAGACATTGCCACTTAAATGCCTCCCTAGAATTCACAAGGGAGGAGGGGCATTTTTCATGCCACAGAAACTTGATTTGGCCCAGACAGCTTGTGAAGGCCTAGTGATGCATTTTCGAAAATAAAATGTTCTCAAGGTTGTCCCTACATTGTTAGTCTCACTGCATTTTGTTAGCCACTGTATAGTGTTTATTCACCAGTGTGAGAATGATGTAGTATAATTTTGTAGTTACTTGCTTTTGTGTTTTACAGAAGAGAACACGGTAACATACACTTACGAAGTTAAATGGGAGGTAGGTATTTAACACTTGACTGATAGTTGTCATAAACATTATACACTAACATCCACAGTGAAATATCTGACATCTAGATTGTGGAGTGAAACCTCCAAAGTGTGATAGACATTTATTATGTCTCCTTATGATTATGTTGATCAACACAAAATGGAACACATGTTATTTTGATCACATGAGACTGAGACATGCTAGGTGTAAGCTGACAGCAGGTCAAACTCTTACCTTCTTGGAACTCCAACATTACTGCCCTCTCGTTGACCTGCTTCATTTCATTGAGTTTAAATCTGTGCAATTTTGTTGAAATTTACACTTTAACTGCTAACTTTTGCTCAGCCATGAGTTCTTGAGCACTCTCATTAAGTTTGCATCTACTCAGAATTTCACAAAAATCAATGATTGACCACCTACCCTTCATCAACTCTTGCTGTTCTCATTTTTGTGTGGTGAAGAATCTATTATTAATTTATGCTTGACACTAAGGCTGTATCGACAATAATATTATACTGGATAGCCTTAGCTTTGTGGTGACACAAAAGAAAAAAAAAACAGATCAGCCTTTTATTTACACTCAAAATGCAAAGTGGACCACTCCAAGGATGATACAAACAAGTATCGTGTGTACCTTTAAGCATTAAGTCTTTTTTGTATTGCTCTGGTGGTGTATCTATCTGATATAGTGTGAGTGGCTGTCAGCCATATTTGCTATTTTCTGTTCCTGTTATACTGGATAGATTTGTGTGCCAGCATAAAAGTTAATTCAGTATGCATTGCATTATAAAGAACATGGCCTAAAAGCATCAAATTACCCTACAGGCCAGTGATATTGTGTGGGCCTCCAGATGGGACACTTACTTAGCCATGAGTGATGTGCAGATCCACTGGTTTGCTATCGTCAACTCTGTCGTCATTGTCCTTTTTCTCTCTGGTAAGTAAGGGTGCATTTCCAGTTTTGCATAATTTTTCACAGGCTCAAAAGTTGGAACCACCTTGTGTAGCATAATAAACAGTACCACAGGAAAGTACTGCTCAGTGGCTTTCAATCAAATGCTACACTTGAGGGTTTCATCCACAGACTCAAAAGTTAGAACCATACTACTCAAAAAGGTTATGCAATGATTAATGTGTAACAATGTATTTTAATTATATAATTTATTTTGTATCATTGTAAGTTGTCTTTCTTACGCAGGTATTGTATCCATGATAATGATCAGGACATTACGACGCGACATTGCTCGATATAACAAGGAGGAGGAAATGGTAAGCATGTCGAATTATACAAAGACAATAAGCATGTCTTCTAGATTTTTCAATTATCCCAACAGCTATGCCAGCTATGCCAGATTTTTCAATTATCCCAAGAACTGTGTCAGCTTGCGCCCCTGTTAGGTTTGGCCTTGCAGGATTGGTTGAGCAGAAAAGGCCTGGCACACCCTTGAGTTTAAGGGGTGGGTGTGGGGGTAGTGACCCTACCACATGACACATGAGGCCTGATTAGGTAAGTATGCAATTTTGTCACCCTCAGGTGCTTTCAACGTGGTGTTTTTAAATTAAAATTTACTACTGGTATTCGGTTTCAAAATCTTGCTACATTCAGTGTTTTGAAAGGAGCATTCCATACCTGCCAGAGCTGGGAAATAATGTTTCATGGTAAACTTATCATTTATGTCACTTAATTTTTGTAGGAGGATACCATGGAAGAAACGGGCTGGAAGCTGGTCCATGGGGACGTGTTCAGACCTCCCCAGAGGGCGTGGCTACTGACAGCATTTGTGGGGTCGGGGGTGCAGATATTTTTCATGGTCCTTATTACTTTGGGTGAGTAGTACTGTTAGTGAAGTGCTAAAAAAACTGTTATAATTATTCATTACTCAGAGAATGATCTAAATTAAAATTTTGTTCTGTACAGCACCTACAATGTACAAGTGTTTTCCAATTGAACAGGAATTGGTAAATGTATCTGGGCTTAAATGGCTAATATATTTTTTGAAATATTTCTTGCCAGTATTTGCCATGCTTGGTATGTTATCACCTGCCAGCAGAGGAAGTCTGGTGACGGCCATTATATTTCTTTATGTATTTATGGGGTAAGTGTAGCTCGAATATTCATCTTTTAAAGCGTATAATAAACGTATAATAAAGAAAGCATCCCCTCCAAATGTGTGTAAATAGTGACTATCCTAAAGTTGTGACTCCCTAAAAGTGACAATTATTATTATTATTATTATTATCACAGTACACGACCTGTTTATTGTGAAACTTTACACTATTTAATATTGCATCCAACCATTGTGATGTTGTCCAAAGGAATGCCTTAGTTGAGTTTGCCAACTGTGTTTAACACTACTGTAATCCATAATCATTGACTGGTATACTCTTTGTGAAGTTGTACCTTCTTATTCTTATTTTTTTAATTTTCATTTTATTCTATTTTATTCAAAACATCTAATATTTAATTTTATTATTAATTTTTTGCAGTGTATTTGCTGGCTATTTTGCTGCTCGGCTTTACAAAACATGCAAAGGACAAAACTGGAAGAAATCTGCACTGCTGGTAACCTATAATTTTATTGTTAACCTGATGAATGAAGATTATTTAATAATAAATTGTTACATAATGTAATGACTTGCAAATGTCGTATTAATATGTATACTATTCAGTCTTTGAGCACTCATCCAACTTGTGTTTTGTTTAGACGGCTACTTTGTATCCCGGAGTGGTGTCTATAGTGTGCTTCATCTTGAACTTCTTCATTTGGGGACAGCACTCTTCTGGAGCGGTAAGGAATAAATTTGAGAACTCTTAATTCATGATATTTGCATTTACATTCCTTTGGGATTCATCTTCTTCATAGATATTTTAAGTTCTTGCTTTAATTCCTTTATCAGATCCAACTAAAAGACATCGAAAGGAGATATCTTTTTACCCTATAACGGTGTTTTAAAGGGCTAACCTTACTGGAGAAAACCCAAGGGACTCCAAAAAATGCTGACTAGTTATATAATAAAATAATATTCTGTTTGTTATTGGGCAGATTCCTTTTACCACCATGCTTGCTCTGCTCTGTATGTGGCTTGGTATATCAACTCCCCTGGTATTTATTGGTTATTACTTTGGATACCGCAAATATGTGAGTACTGTGCTCAAATATCAAAGGCATAATTATTAACGTATATTATCAGGTACATAACATTTTGTGAAAAATGTTGGTGTTGAATTTCAAGTATGCTGTTAATTATTAAACAGGTATTGAGGTTTTATTATTCATTCACAGTTACAAGCCATTTTGGTACTTACAAGACTCAAAACCAACTGTGACTTAAGATTGCACATTTTTTTCATGTTGCTGACTTCACCTATCTTTGCAACTTGCTCTGAAATCAATCCGCGATTTCAACTGTAACTGACATTGCAGGAGTTTGAGTTAGCAGATAGGAAATGACTGAGAAAACACCTCAAGGGAAATGGGTTTGAGTTTGAATTTGCAGGGAGTTTGAGTTCACTAAGTTCGAGTTAGCTGATAGTAAATGACTGAAAAAATGGGGTCAAATCCAGGGGAAATCGGATTTTTTTCAAGTTAGTGGGGGGTTTGAGTTAACTGAGTTGGAGTTAGCTGGGTTCTACTGTCAGTATTATTTTATTTTGAAGCATCTAAGCATGAAATTAGTTTTATTTGACCTCTTACCTTAAAGAAAGCTCCACACTTTCCACATGGAACTGCTTGTTTAATTTTGAAATTCTTCATTTCAGCCTTACGAACACCCCGTCAGGACCAATCAGATTCCTCGACAGGTTCCTGAACAAGTGTGGTTTATGAGTCCGCTACCAAGGTAAGAAAAGCTGGCAAATTAAAATTATTTTGCTACAGTTGCACAGCATCTTCAGGGCTCGAGACTAACTTTTCAGCTTAGTAGCCTAGTGGCTAGTGACAGGTTTGATTTCACTAGCCAAAATAAATTTTCACTAGCCAGACTCCTTTTTTTGCGTAATCTCATGCCGTGTTCAATATGTCTAATTTTTAGCCGAGTTAAGTACTGTAAACATGCCTCTCTGTAATCTCAAGAGTGAAGAACTAGAATGTTGAGCATTCTTTCCAACGGTTAAAGATCCTCACAGATTCCCTGCCGCTGTGTTGTTCACGCCTCTCTTTTCCGTTTCGGTCAGAACATGACGAATATCTAGAAAAGATAACCTTATATGAGCATGTCATCGTACGGAGAAACGTTGGGAAGACAAGACTGGCATTGTACAAAGTTGTAAGGTACAGAGAAACGTCAAAAAGACAAGACTGATACAGCACTCAACTCGCATATGGAAAAAACGTCTACAAGAGAAGACTAGTACATTATAAGAGTGTTTAAGCGCGGAGAAACGTTAAGAAAACAAAACTAATAAGTTTCGAACTTACTAAGATACGGAGAAACGTTGAGAAGTCATATCAAACACGTTGGTTGCAAATGCAGTACAGTAGGGAGAGACACTGTCAACGTACCAAGATACAGAGACAAGTTGAGGAGACACTGAGACTAATAAAATACGCCACTATTAACTTACGGAGAAATGTTATTGGACAAAACCAATTCCGTAAGAACGTGTGTAGCGTACGGAAGAACGCCAAACGGACAAACTAGACTATTACAGTGGGACAGTAAATTATAGAGAAACAGGCAAGACATTTAGTATTGCACTAACGTACGGATAAACGTTGAGAAGACAAGACTAATACCGCATGAACATACCAACGTACAGAGAAACGCTAAGTGTAGACTTATCATGCAAATGTAGTAACACACTGAAAACCTTGGGAGGACAAGAGCAATATCGTGCAAATGTGCTAATGTACGGAGAAACGTTGAGAAGACTAGACTAATAAATCAACGAACCTACTTACATACGGAGAAATGTTGTGAAGACTTTACTCAGAGAGAAACGCTGCGAAGAGAAACTAATATTATAGGAACGAATTGTGTGAACGTACATGTACTAACAACGTGTAGACAAATATCATATGGATGCATTAATGGACCTTTCAAGGAAACGTATGGTGAAACGTTCTGAAGAGGGCTAATCTCGTTCGAACGTAGCGGCAATGACGGAGAAAACGTTGCCAACTGAGACTAATACGGAGAAATGTTGAGAGGACAAAACAAGTATCATACAAACATTATGATATCCTTTTACAGGATAAGTTTTATTTCCTGTTCACTCAATTGGCTTTTGGGATCCAATCATCAGAAGCAATATTTAGTATAGTTTCCCTCCGGTGCTTTAGTACTTTGAAATTTTCACTGGCCAAAATGGCTAGTGAAAGAGCAAACTCTACTAGCCAAAACGGAATTTCTACTAGTCTGTGACTAGTTGGCTACCGTTAGTCTCGAGCCCTGAATTCTTGTGCAGCCTGTCACATGGTTGCATTGCCTCTAACATTGCTCTTTTGACTCCTTTCAGTAACCTGATGGCTGGCATTCTTCCATTTGGTGCAGTGTTTATTGAGCTCTTCTTTATTTTATCTGTAAGTAGATCTCTGTGGTAAAATATGTATTACTTAATTTTTAAGTTACAAAAATAGTGCAACTAATCCTGATCACTCAAGCTGCTAGTGTCTTCAAGAGATAAAAGAGATGTGAAAGGTTCTGCCATTTCTCTTGTTCTAAACCCATGTTAGAGGGGGGTAAAGTGAGGCTTTACTTTTGAGTGCATAAGCTCAAGTCACAAATAACCTGCCACAGAGCTGTGTTCCCCTATTATTCAATACTGTTGTTGATGTCAGGGCTCGAGACTAACTTTTCACCTTAGTAGCCCAGTGGCTAGTGACAGGTTTGATTTCACTAGCCAAAATAAATTTTCACTAGCCAGACTTTTTTTTTTGCATAATCTCGCACTGTGTTTAAGATGTGTTATTTTAGCCGAGTTAAAAACTGTAAATATGCCTCTCGGTAGTCTATGGAGTGAAGAACTGGAATGTTGACCATTCTATCCAATGGTAAGATCCTCACACGAATAAAGTATTCGTGCGTCTGGGGAAAATTCGCAGGCACGATGTTATTCATGCCTCTCTTTTCCGTTGCGGTTATCATGACCAATATCTAGAAAAGTTAACTTTATTTGAGCTTGTTATCGTACGGAGAAACGTTGGGAACAGAGACAAACATTGTATGAACGTTCTAAAGTACGGAGAAAGACAAGACTGATACAGCACTCAATTCACATACGGAGAAGACTAGTAAATTATGAGCGTATTTAAGTACGGAGAAACGTTGAACAGACAAAGCTAACAAGGTTTGAACTTACTAAGGTATGGAGAAACGTTGAGGAGTCATATCGAACACGTTGATTGCAAATACACTACAGTAACGAGACCTAATAAAATACGCGCTACCAAATTACGGAGAAACGTCATTAGACAAAACTAATTCTGTAAGAATATGTAACGTACGGAAGAACGCTGACTGGACAAGACTATTAAGGTAGGACAATAAATTATGGAGAAACATAGGGAAGACAACTAATAGTGC
The DNA here is from genome assembly GCA_964017195.1 of Siderastrea radians. Lineage (NCBI taxonomy): Eukaryota > Metazoa > Cnidaria > Anthozoa > Scleractinia > Rhizangiidae > Siderastrea > Siderastrea radians. The sequence goes on from OZ024897.1 coordinate 19,957,268, forward strand.
ACGAACATATGGTTAAACGTTGAGAAGACAAGACTTATACTGTAAGAACATACTAACGTACAGAGAAACGCTAAGAAATGGAGACGTATCTTTCGAATGCACTAACACACTGAAAGCCTTAGGAAAACAAGACCAGTAAAGTGCGCCTAGCTAACGGCGCACAGAGAAACGCAAGGCTAATAAATCGACAAACGTACTTCCGTATGGAGAAATGTTGTGAAGACAAGAATATCATACGAACAATGCAACGTAGAGAGAGATGCAGCAAGGGAGGAGAACGTAATATTTTACGAACGTAGTAATGATTGGAAATAAGTCAATAAAAGAAGACTAAAGAATTGTGTGAACGTACATGTACTAACGTACGAAACTAGGCTAACTTCATATGAACGCACAAACGGACCTTTGAAGGACATGTATGGCAAAACGTTCTTAACACGGCTAATTTCGTCGGAACGTACTAATGACAGAGAAACGTTGCCAACTGAGACAACATTTAGTAGAGAAACGTTGAGATGACAAAACAAGTACCAAACGAACATTATGATATCCTTTACGAAATAAGTTTTAGTTTCTGTTCACTCAATTTGCTTTTGGGATCCGATCATCACAAGCAATATTTAGTTTGGTTTCCATCCGGTACGTTAGTTCTTTGAAAATTTCAGTAGCCAAAATGGCTAGTGAAAGCGCAAAACCTACTAGCCAAAACATAATTTTTACTAGTCTGTGACTAGTTGGCTACCATTAGTCTCGAGCCCTGGATGTTTTATTATTATCATTATTATTATTTTTTTGCTTTTGACTTGTCAAGGTTTTTGACTTGTCAGCAGTTGCGTTACATTCATCGTTAAATTATAAACTTGCAGAATAGTGACGTAAACTGCTAAAGCAACCTGTAAATTAATTTTGTTGTCTGTGTTTTTAGGCCATTTGGGAGAACCAGTTCTACTACTTATTTGGATTCTTGTTTTTGGTGTTCCTGATTCTTGCCAGCTGCGTCTCACAGATTTCCATAGTGATGATTTACTTTCAGCTGTGTGCTGAGGTAATGAAATTTATCATGGAACTTTCAATTAATAATTATTACTACCACCATCCATCCATCCATCCATCCATCCATCCGGGCAACTTGGTATCAAGATACCAATAGTGCAGTAGTGCAATAGTCCACGTGAATGTTAAAACAACAATGTTTGTATAATGCCTGAGTAACTGGACAGCAGATATCATTGCATGTGGACCTTGTGTCACGTAAGGTGGCCGAACACAGTTTTCTTGTACCTATGCATTATTTATCGTTATTTTCAAACCACTGGCAGTTGGGCAGCCAAAATTGACAAGGTGCAAGTTCAACTAAAGAAGATTGTATTTTGATATGTTTTATTGGACTAGGTACCGTTACCATGGCAACACAGCTGGTAGTAAACCGGCATTAAATAATGGGTTTGATTTATTTTCAGAAAATCCAGTCATTAGATTTTTTCCATCATTTGTCTCTAGAAAACTCAAAAAATACTGGCCTATTGACACTGGTCTCGTGAAATTTTGACAGAGAGATCTCCTGTTATTTTGTGTTTTGCATTTTAACATTTTCTGAACATGTCCTCTGTCAGATTTCAATTTTTGTTTGGAGGCGAGCTAAGCGTGATCCGAACTATTATTCTACCAAATTTCATGAAATTCTAACAAGCGGTTCCGTAGAAATCAGTGCATTTCCACTAAATCGTGCAGTCACAATTTTCTGGTTAACTGCGCATGCGCTGCATTTGACACGATTCTCGATCTTTCTCGATCCATACAAACAATCCCAGAAAGGCAGGGTATTTTCCAAGAGTATTACCTTTAATACATTGAAAAACAAACGTTTTTGACACATAACAAACTGTTTGATTGTTAAGACGGAAAAAACACTTGCACAATCTTCACGGAACAAAATGAAATGATCGCTGCATGTGGCGCCAACAGGCGCCACGTCAGCAGTACAAATCGTAGAGCGCGTGCAAACTGTGTTCAGACACCTTAACCCTTTCACTCCCAGAGTCAGTTAATGGTGACATTAAGGTGATTTCTAACGTTTGAGTCTGTGGATGAAATCCTATGGTGTGACCATTCAAATGAAACCACTTTAGCAGTACTATCACATGGTACTATTTTATATTTTACAAAATAAAATTTGAGATTTGTCTTGAATTGTGTGTGGTTCCAGAAAATATCCACACACCCACCGCAGAGGGTCACTGGAAATTCCAAGGTGGGGGGGGGGGGAAGGCAGTCTTAAAGGCCAAAATTTTTAAAAGAAAAGTATGAGCCTAAACTGAAATCTCCAGAGGGGTGGGGGGTTCAAACAACCCTCCATGGGGGGAGTATGGATATTTTCTGGAACAACACATTTTGATTTTAGGCACTCTTGGGAGTAAAAGGGTTAAGTAAACATGACTTACTTTATATACAGTATCCACTTTAATTGAACTAGACCATTGATCAATTTTGTTACAAGGACTCAGTGTAATTCTATTATGTAGACTCAATTGTCATCGTTTTGTTATTTCAGGACTATCATTGGTGGTGGAGGTCATTCTTCATGTCTGGTTCCTGCTCCATTTATGTGTTCTTCTATGCTGTATTCTACTTTGTTACAAAAGTAAGTTTTTGGCTTAATACTTTATTTTAGAATACCATTAAGGAGCTAACTCGTAGTAGTGGAACCCTCCTTCACAACTGGTTCCTTTCTCTTGGAAACTACAAGGGTATATCGAACATCCAAATATGCATCTTTGGAAGTTTGTTACATGAGCTGATGATAGCATGTAACATGGTAGTTGCCTCATGATTGCCAAATGGCAGTCATCTTGGATCTGCCATCTTGGATTTCACGATTTTTCCAAAACTTCAGAAAAGCTAAAAAAAACACAAACAAAAAAACAAAACAAGAAGAACGCTAAAATGATCTAAAAATGTAGTTTACTGTAAGAAGGCTAAAGTAAAAAAATCTCTGCCTGTCAAATTATGGTTGCCATAAATAGTTGGATTCACTCTCCTACCCCTTCCCTTCCTCCCTCACCCCCTTGATCAGGATTGGGTTAATGATAGAGGGTGGCACACACAAGGGGACCAAGACCCTTCGTGTGAATTTACCATTTTCATGAAGAAAAAAAAAAAACTTGTCTTAGGGACTTGTTCTTGGACTTGTTCATCCACTCCTGTGTTGTACTGCTCGTGCAACTAGTCCCCGTAACCAAGTGAAAAAAAACAAACAAACAAACAACCAATCAAAAACCAAATTGGGACTGTCAATGTGACCAGTCACTTTTTGTTAACTATACAGGGGCTTTTCCTTGTGACTTGTCCCTGAAACTAGACCCTTTGTGTGGCCATGTGGTGTAACTTGTTGCACAGACTAGTCCCTGCAGCAAGTCCCTGCAACTAATCTCTGCTTGTGTGCTGATCTAAAGTCCTAATTTATGCTGCTTGTTATTTTGTCCAGCTTGAGATCAATGATTTTGTTCCTGGCCTCCTGTACTTTGGCTACACCTGTATCATGGTTCTGTCATTCTGGCTTCTCACAGGCACTGTTGGATTTTATGCAACGTATCTCTTCATCAGGCATATTTATGCAGCAGTGAAAATTGATTGACAAGCAAACAACATGGATGGCAACAAATGACGACAACAATATATTAACCTCCAGCTGTAAGCGTTGGGGAGAGGGGGGCTTTTTGCATCCAGTGGCATTTATAATGATGATTGGGAAATGGAAATGTTTTAATTACCTTTTACAGTATGATTCCGCTGCCTTCAACTAAGCCCTGTTTGGCAAGTGCAAATTTGATGAAGAATTTTTTTACCTACTCATAGAGGACTGTGTGATTAGTTTTAAGTATTGGAACACTGGATGCAATATTTTTTGCATAAACAAGGTAGCATTATGCAGTTGCATATTGAATAGTTGGCATGAAACCATATTATTGAAAATGTGGTGAGTTTTCTTTTTGGTCAAGGATTTAAATTTTATTGCCTGTAGTGTATTATTGTTAAGTAGTTATGTTAGTCTCAAGTGGTACTTTTAGACAATGTATGTTATTTATTAAGATAACAATATTATTTTTTAAAAATCTTTAATGACCAAAAAGGTGACCATGGGAAATTTTATTTAAAGTTTCAAACAAAAACGTCCATTGGAGGTGTGGTGGTATTGTGCTGAATGCCCAGTGTGTAGTGGAGGAGGGTGGGAACAGGGGGCGTGGGGAGGGTGGACTCCCTGTATGGTTCCCACAACCCTTGTGTGGTGCTTAGAGAAAGAACTTTGCTTTCCTCTTTACCAATGGATGCTGGTGAACATTGTGGAAACCTAACAAAATGCTGAGGTAATGCTGTGTTGGAGATCCCTTTCAGGGGGAGTAGTTATGCTCATAGTTGCTTTGACCTTGGAAAATCTTTGTTATGAATCACTTGATCAGTCACTAGGAGACAAAATGTCAGAAATTTAAAGTAATTCCTTTCAGACTTAAGAAAGTAACTTTCAGATCCACTTTTCAAGATGTCTTGAATTGCAATAATATTGTATCCAATTACTGCATCATTATTGATTGACAAACATAGCAGGACAGTGCACAGTGCTATTTAATTACTGTCGTCATTATAAATTTGAGAAACTGTGAACTGCCTGAAGAGTATCCAGTTTGCTGATTTTTTTAACATTATTGAGGCTGACAAGTTGGTTTGCAACATATAGAGTACACGCCACATTTTTGCTAGTGTCTCCTGCTTTGTTTAAAGTCTACCCTGGTGATGCATGTAAACACCACCATTTCTAGTTCCTACATTTCTTACAGTTGTACTTTATTCAACGTAAACTTCATATGAAAGCCCAAAACAGGTTCATCCCACATTCACTTTTCTCCTAGGAGAGGGTAAATGTCTGTTATAGTGTAACTAGTCAGATAAATAATGTTCAATTCAAGTTGGAAGTGAAAAGAATCAACTGGAGTTTGAGTTAATCCATGTTATCCTAGAATTGGTAGCTGCTTTAGGTGGATTATGGTTACTGAATAATTGCTCAGGGTAAATGTAAAACTCAGTCTCGTTCCCAGTCATCTACAGCAGGTAATCAAATGTGATGTCACCCATCAAGCTCAATGGGAAGATTCGCCAGAGACATGCTATCTTGTTTAGCCCCAAGCCTCCCACTGTCACTTAAGGATCTGGGGACGAGGCTGTGTAAAACTGACTTACATACAACATGTGTAGAATACTTTTTAATCTGTACTTTCCATTGAAAGGTTATGGAATAAATGAATGTTAATGTCGTACAAGATGCCTTGTCCAAGTTTCTTTTTTAATTCAGTTCAGTCAAGTTGTAATGTGGAGTTCCGTTCACTTATAATATTTGGTTGATTGCTAGAACTGTTTATTTGGTATTAAAAGTAATGATTCATTTAAATTTTTTATAGAAATGCATGTGTGCTGAACGTGGGGGCCCAGTGGTGTAGCATGGTGGCTCAAAAAGGCCTGGTTGCTGCCATTGTGTGGTGTCCTTAGACAAGAAACTTAACACAACATTGTTTCTCTCCACCCAGGTGAACAAATGGGTACTGGCAACTTACTGCTAGGGGTAACCCTGCAATGGATTGCACCCCACCCCAAGGGGGGGGGGGGGTTCAATACTTGCACTTAACTGCTTCATGCTTGAGAAACCAGGCTAGCACCCCTCCCCAGGGGGGAGTAGCAATACTCGCAGTTAACTGCTTCATGCTAGAGAAACCAAGCTAGCACCCTACCCAAGGGGGGAGTAGCAATACTCACAGTTAATAGCTTCATGCTAGAGAAACCAAGCTAGCACCCCACCCAAGGGGGGAGTAGCACTACTCGCAGTTAATTGCTTCATGTTAGAGAAACAAGGCTGGCACCCCTCCCCAGGGGGGAGTAGCAATGCTCGCAGTTAACTGCTTCATGCTAGAGAAACCAAGTTAGCACCGCACCCCAGGGGGGGGGGGGGGAGTAGCAATTGCTTCATGCTAGAGAAACCAGGCTAGCACCGCACCCCAGCGGGGGAGTAGCAATACTCACAGTTAATTGCTTCATGCTAGAGAAACCAACCTAGCACCCCACCCAAGGGGGGAGTAGCAATACTCGCAGTTAATAGCTTCATGCTAGAGAAACCAGGCTAGCACCCCTCCCCAGGGGGGGGAGTAGCAATACTCGCAGTTAACTGCTTCATGCTAGAGAAACCAGGTTAGCACTGCACCCCAGGGGGGGAGTAGCAATACTCGCAGTTAACTGCTTCATGCTATAGAAACCAGGTTAGCACCACACCCCAGGGGGGGAGTAGCAATACTCGCAGTTAATTGCTTCATGCTAGAGAAACCAGGCTAGCACCGCACCCCAGGGGAGGAGTAGCAATACTTGCAGTTAATTGCTTCATGCTGGAGAAACCAGGTCCAGCTGGGTGGATATCCTGTGGCTTATGTGTGACTTTTTAAGTGCTATGACTGGTCAGATCAAGCTCATTATACTGCCGTGATGCATGCTCCCTACTAAAAGCATTTGCTTGATTGGGTTGTATTGGAAGTTGTAAAACAGCAGGGTCCATGGAAGTGGGCCAAGAAACATCTGTTTACTTGGACGGTATAAAAATTGTGTATAACAAACTGAATCTAAGCATACGTTATATGCAAAGCACTGTGCTGCAATGTGACTTGCCACAAATCGACTTTTTTGAGCAACAAAGTCACAAACAAGTGACAAAGTCTGACTGTGCATGACTGGATTTCACCAAAGGTGCCCGTCTAAGCTGCAATCTTGGGACAGAACCAAAATTCCACTTATTCAATTTACAGGGAACCATGCCTTTACTCAAACAGAATGAAACTGATTTCCATTTCCAACAATTAAAGCTTCAACTTGCTTTTAAACAAGTTACACATTGCACATGTCAATCACTGCATTTTTTGTGTAGCTTGTCAGGTGTACTATCATTTGTCAATTATAAAAATCTTGTCATGTGTTAAGGTATGACCCTAATGCCCAATGTAATGAAGTCTCCAGTGACCCCTGTGACCCCCTTTTCTTTATAATAATCCCTTAAAGGAAAAAAATAAAAACTAAAAGTCCTTGTTGTTTTCTTTATAAAACTCTTTATTGATTTATACAAATCCACTCTTTTGGTCATAATATTATACGAAAATTTGTTAATAATAAGCTATTTTAAAATTAAACACCCTCATATTTACAGCAGTAGCATAATGAAATCATCAAAACAACTTCTTCAAGAAGCTTTTCTTGACTAACTTCAAACAATGGCTTCCTTCAGTAATATCTTAAAACAGTGAGAAATGTATTCTTCTACCTTTATTGTGTTGAGTCAACAATCGTGAACAAAAAGTTTATCTTTTAGTACTTTTTTAGAAACAGCCAAATGAGCAAGCCATGATATTTTTAACCATTTCATAAAAAAACTGTTTCTTGGCTGCCTTTCAATAACACACAGACTCTGACAAAAACCTGACAAATGATTTCGTTTTTTACTGCCGACAATCATAATTACATCAACAACCAATGAACCTTGAAAAACGGAAACCAAAAAGGTGGATCAGAATGCTCCAATCATGGTGTTTGAACTTGGCCTTTCCATTTTGACCTCATGACCTGAACATCTAAAGACAGTCGACTGTAGGCAACAAAAAATAATACTTTTTGAACTTCAGAGTTCATGCTATTGAAAAGCACAGTCTAAAAATGCTGATTTTGTCAGTCTTAGATGTACTAGGTATTGGTCAGCAATGGCATTAACGGTTCACAAGTGGCATGTTTGCACAGTAATATCATTTAATGTTGTACCCTTCGAGCAGAGTCCCCTTTCATCTTCCTTTCCGATTTTTCTAGGAAGATCGAAGGAGACTCTGCTCACAGGGTATTAATGTTGGTAAACAGCTAAAATAAAGCTAAGGCCACTTGTAAAGGAAAATGGTTTTGGCATACAATAATTGACAATAAATATAAAAATGTTACATTATTACTAGCTGAAGATGACAACCTCTTAAACCCAGGGATTAATTCTAAGAGAGAGAGAGAGGCACCTGTGTACAATTTGTATGGAAGAGTACGAGCAGGACCATCTGCCCCTGGGTTACCTAAAGGCATGATTTAAAATATACAACAATTATACTCCATGATGTGGAGGCCAAAAGGTCTAGTAAGTTATAATACATATTATGCACTCTTCTTGTAAAAATATGGTAATAAATTAATGACAGAACCTAAATTCAATTCTAAAACTCCTAACTTGAAACCATCTGTTCTTTGCTCATTTGTCGCTGAGCGAAATCTTCCAAAGCTGCCATCATGTGAGCTTTTTCTTGTAACTGCTGTTTTCTTTCCTGGAAAGAAAAGGATGAAGTCCGCAGTTAGTCTTAGCATAATGCTTGATCTTACTTCTGGTTATTAATAAATAGTTAAATGACCAAAAAAAACTGCTGCAGTATTCAAATAACAAATTGCAGTAAAAAGATTGTGTTCGTAAAGGGATTGAGCTAAGGTTTCAGTTAAAAGGAATATAACTAAATTTCTGCATGACTGCTCCCGTAACTGACCATCTCCCTTTGCTTCAAAAACCACCTTTAAAAGTCATGTGTCAATCAGCTTTGAATGAAACAAACATCTTCCAATTAAGCTACCATTGACATACTTCTGAGATCCCACATCATAACCCTAGTTTCTGACAAGAAATTAAATTTGTTGCTAAGCAACATGGCAAGTCGTAATGTTGTCATGGAGACAAAGCTTCAGGGATTTCTTGGGCATATTTGTTAAAACAACCTAATTCATAACAAAAGGAGATTTAGGTAAGATGAACATTTATTCGTTTGTCTCACAATGGAATCGCTTTGAGTTGTTGATCGCGACGTTTCGACTGCAATACTGCTAGTCTTCATCAGGCGATGAGGTCAATTGTTTACGTGTCGCTATTTGTAGCATGATGGTTCACTGCTATTGGTGCATTTCGATCCTCATTATTATTCCGACTATTAGATGTTGTTCCCTCACAGGTCCGCTCTGTGGTTGGTCGGCTGTTGTGCTTTCTGATCGTAGGTATCCAAGCTTCTGGAATTTCGATTCCAATATCTCTATTGATGTTATTAGGATGAAGTCTTACATGGATAGCCTCTTTGACCCTACGTGTGTACCAGTGAGGGTCACGATCAAATTAAACTTAACTTCCTTCCAAATAGGAAGATGCCCTGTTTCATTAGCATGCTCTGAAACTGCGGAGGTCTGTGTACGAGTAAGCTGTATATCTCTGTCGCGTTCTTTTATCCTGTCTTGCATCGCTCTCCCTGTTTCCCCAATGTATACTTTGCACTCACATGGAATTCTATAGACGACACCGTCTTGTTTAGTTGGTTCAAGGGTGTCTTTCAGTCGCACTAAGTGAGACCTAAGAGTTGTGTCTGATTTGAAGACGGTGCGTACGCCTTCTTGTTGTAGGCAGCGGCGAAGAACCTCTGATACACCTTTTATGTAGGGTAGAACCGCAGTAGATTTAAATTCCTGTGTAGGTTCTTTGTTGGCTGTTGGTCTTGTTGTCTTTGTGAGCTTTCGTACAAATGAAGAAGGATATCCGTTTGAAACAAGTACCGATGATAAATGTTTCTTTTCTTTAGAGATAGCTGATGGTTTTGATGTGAGGTGTTTGGCTCGGTCGTATAGACACTTAACAATACCACGTTTCACTGACTGAGGATGGTGTGAATCAAAAGCACTAAAGCACTGTTATACTGACTGAAGTCCCCCTGCAAAATTAAGACAACTCTACAAGTCTGATAAATGGTATATGCCACATGGCTTACCTTTCTTCTTTCTTCTGCATTTTTAAGTTTTTCTTCGATTTCCTCTTTAGTTCTACGTGTACTCTTCCTCTTTCGTTTTTCCAGTTTTTTCAGGTGTTGGGGTCTTCTTTTCACGTTTCCAGTTTCAGGACAAAGCATCACATCGAATGCCATTCCCCCTCTACTCTGTGGTCTCTCTGTAACTCCTCCTAGAGGTGAAAGAGCATTTATTCTGTTTCTAACCTCTTCCTGTCTCTCTGAAAAGGAAACTCTTTTTTCCTTCAAGCTCTTCCGTCTTGGAACTTTGGTGCCTTCGACGGATAGTTCTATTTGGACAAAGAGAAAAATTATTGAAATTGGTGCTTCCTGACAGTGTTTAAAGTCTATGGATACAATAATGAAGTGTAGCCTGGTTCAATTTAAATGAAGCTATTTACTTCTTTCCGAAGGTACTGTGCGATTTTAACTTATTCAACTGGACATTACAGAAAATGGGGAAAAATGTAAGAAAAATGTAATAATAGTTTACTGTTTCGCAGCCTTATAAAATAAAAAATATATATATACGTAAAAAGGCGGTAGCTGTAAGATACGTCTAGATGTAAAACCACCAATTTCATTATGTCACACGTAAAAATTATTTCTTGAAGCACCAGTGTTGTCAAAATAAACAAAGACCAAAACACTATTTGTTTTAATGAATGTATATGCATGCTCAATTTATTATACGTGACCGTCCTGTTTCGCTTGGTTGCTCTGAAAAAAAACTGCAACTTTAGGTTGCACAATGTTGTGCCCGATGCACGCTACCACCTGCACGTTCTTCTCTGAGAACCACAAAGCTAGTTTTGTTAATAATTTTACAGTTTACTTTAACGAAAATCCAATGCAAACAAACCTGGAGTGGGAGGTCTTTCTTCCGCCAACACAAATTTCTGTTTATCTAGCGAAGATCGCTCAGATATGATGTTGGGATCGTCCTCAAGCTCTCCTAGGCCGCTATCTGTCGTTCGCGTGGATTTTGCCGAGCTTTCACGATCTGATCTTCCAGAGTCCGAGTTCGAATTCAAACTGCACTGGCTTCCATGTAAGCTGTCTTCTGATCGCTGTTTCACTTGAATCGGTTGCCTTGTCGTCGTCCTTTCAGCTTCGATTTTCAGTTCTTGCGTTTTAGTATCTTCTTGCGATGATTTTACATTTTCTTTCCGTTCTGTCGGCATTGGCGCCACAACTTCGGACGCTTTTGAAGCTGAGCAACCCATATTTGAGCCAAAGCTAAAACGCAAAAAGTATCATATTAAAAATGCACTTGAGAAATAAATTGATTAAGAAGCGCGCACTTCGGAACGAATGCACTCTAAATTTCATCAACTTCTTGAGGGCAATCTTAACCTTACCTGAAACAATTCAACTTAGCGAAGGGAAGACACTGAAATACAAAGAAAGAAGGAAGAGTGATCGACTTGCTTTAGCAATGCAGACGGTCTTCAGATCTTGTTAATTTGATTTGGCGTTACTGAAATCCCAAATTTATTTACGTATGTACGGTTGCTAGAACAAAATATACAATTGCCATGGAAACGTTTACAAATTTTCTTGGTTGCTAGGAAAAGGAGTCTGCTGATTGTGATTGTGGGCTCAACTCGTACCTAGTCTTCTCTCAGGGAGAACAATGACGTCATTGAAATTTTTGAAAACCGCTGACAAGAATGGGACGTGAGTCATCTTCGGGCTCTCTTCGGGCATATACTTCATGCTAAGCTCCATATAGTCACCCGGCTATCCTATAAACTTCTTTTCATTACCACTGCATACCTATGTATACCCCTAATTACACTTGTATACCTCTAACAGGGGCGGGGGAGAACACTCCAATAGCGACTGGCACTTTTTTTGTATACCCATGTTCCAACGATAGATGACGTCACATCCGGTCCGAAAGCGTACAACTTTTCCCACGAGCGGGGAAATCAAACTTGACGGCTACGGTTTCGTTCACTCAGTGAGTGAAATGGCCATATTTTTCAATCGGCTGCAAATTTTCCTTTTATTTTTCGCGAAGGTGAAGACAAATATGTACTTTTTCCTCTCATTTAATTGGTTAAACGAATAGACTTAATGAATATTTAAAAATGTGGTGTTTTTGAGCCTTGCCTTCTCTGAAAGATGTCGGAATTTCTTTCCCCCGAAGTTAAGAGGTTTCTGTAAATCGCTGGAGATCATGGATTCAAGGTATGTAAAACTCCATTCAAATAGCCTATCCTGTAGAATAATAATTCGCTTATCAAAAAATTACAAAGGAAGCGTTCTACACTAGTGGGAACCCCATTAACACTCTTCGTTTTTTGAGGAAACTGCTCAAGAAAACAAGCTGTTTTAATAAGCATACCTTCGTTCTCTTATTTGACCGCACAAATAGTCAAAAGAATACCGAGTGTGTGTTATTTCCCGTGGCTACCGAGACTTTGCTTCTCCTGTTTCTTTATTTATTTCGTTCCCAAATTAACACTGGAATACCTTTCCTCTGCTGGGATGAGTAAAGAACTGAAAACCCATTAAGTCTTAAGGTTGTTTTTTTTTTGGTTCTCCTCCAAATCCAACACTTACAAGTTCTTTGGGAATGGATCACTGACTACGGATAGGGATGGTGGGTCTGGAGGAGAAATTCCAATTTTTTTTGGTACAAAATTTCTAGACAAACCCTTTTAACTTAGATTAATTTTCACGGCCCCGTTGAACTTAATTAAATCTTGAGACCTCCATGCCCCCCCCCCCCCGCCATTTTAAGCAAAACCAGTCATATAATTATTTTCAAGGACCCAAACGTAGAACGACCAATCCTTCTGTAGTTAAGACTTCTTACTGTTAGATTTATAACCATTTTAAAACCATTGCGTAGTTCAAGAAAAAATTCATACCGCCATGGAAGGTCACTGGAAATTCCTAGGGGTTGGGGGTCTCAAAAGCCAAAATTTTAGAAGCAAAGTATAAAGCTTAACTGAAATTTCTTGGGGGATGGGGGGGGGGGGAACGAAAAACCTTCCGCAGGGGGGAGTGTGCATATTTTCTGGAACTACACATTTAAGATTAGTTGGGAAATCATTGTAAGTTAGCAATCAATCGATGAGCCCATGACAGACATATAAAAAAGAGAATGAATAGTGAGTATGACAGTGGAAGTAAATGAAAACAACTGGTTTGTTTGAAAAGAACCAATTACTCTTCAACAAGAACAATCATTGTCTTTATAACTTTAATGAAGTTGTAGTTTACAGTATTTATGATAAGTTGTAAGCAACACAATGTATAGATCAGTTCACTTGTCCTAGGACTGCTCTATGCATAGTTATGCACAGCTTTCTGTCTTAACCTTTCTATAGTAAGTTATAAATATTAAAAGTCAATAATGTCAGACACACATGTAGAAAAGGATTCTGAAGTCTTTCATTGTATTTTCTGGTACCATAAACCTACCTTTATATTGACATTACTTTGTTTAGTTGTAATTGTTTACTATGGTCCATCAGTTTTAGTACCAAATTTAATTTATTTTTGTTGTCAGTTGGTGTCATAAAATCAGAAAGGCCTTAATCCTGTAAGAGATGCCTAGTTGTATAGCCTATTGGAATTGTTCCCACAATTTGCTATTTCCTTTTTCATGAATCCAACTTTCTCCTCCAGCTACATGACTACAAGTTCTTTGTATTTAATGACCTGTCCCTTATATAATTATCCCTGGAGGTACAGAGAACAGCCACTACTCCCAAAGTAAAGAAGGTGCAAGGCAACAGAAATGGCAGCCAACAGATGTCCTTATCTTAGTCTGTACATTGCCTAATTAAAATAACATTCACCACTGATGAACAGTCTGTGAACAGTCAACACTACACTATAACTTTCATGTTGCATCCAAATGAACACTGAAGATGCCATTCACCTACTCAGTCTCAACAACAAACTTTTGGTGGCTCACAAATAATATGAATATAAACAGTCCAAAGCTGCATGTTGAAAACATACTTCATGTCTTCTTGATTTGTTGAAACCTGTGAAATAAAATGGAAGAGTACAATGTAGTCATTAGTTTTAAACCTTCATTCGGGGCTGTCATTAATGGCCAGGGATTTGGGATTTGGCCTGGCTATTAGCTAGACGTGTGAGTTCCGGCTACTGACTTTGGTAGAAACAAGATACATGTACATTCATGTTGACAACACAAGAAAATATCAGATCTCTGACTACTTTTCACATTTTACCCACCTTTTACACCACCATTAGTGACGCCCTGTTCATTTCATAAATTACGAGACTTGGACATTAATGACTATCACCGTACTGTTTAATTGTTAATAAACAAAATTAGCATTTGGCAAATATTTCTGAGCCAACAGTTTTAGGTTTACATAATTTAATACTACTTGCCAATATTTTTTTGGACCAAAGCAAATACTGTCAAAGTAAATTTAATATATTTTTCATAATAAAATTTCAATATAATGCACGCTCTGATTGGTTGAGACATCATGCTGTATCAGAGTACAGATGCACGGAGTAACCTGTGATGCCATTCTGTGCGCACTGGCAAGCTGAAAACCTTTCTTGTGCACGCTTGCAAGCTAGTAACAAAATTCGTTTTCTTGCAAATTAAAGCCAATTTCTTTACACATGTGAGCAAAGCTATATTATAAAACAAATAAAAAAAAGCACGCAAGGAAGTGACGAGAGCACTCCAGAAGTAGGGAGAAGCACTCGCCTGCTGCTTGTGTTCACCCGACACTTCTTTCGTGCTTTAGTCACTGCCTTGCATCTTTATCACAGAACAAAGCACAGTTTAATGCCTTTTTTATTTGTTAAATAATCTTAAACAACAGGGAGTAGTCACTCAACAAATTATTTTTTACAAAATGTACTTCAAACCAGCAGAAAGTTCACAAAGTAATGTGCTCAATACAAATCTGAAATTAAGCTGTATATTACCGGATTGAAGAAGGCAGAAAAGCCAACAAAATTATTGTTGGCTACTCAACCTTCACTCTTTTCATCTGCTTTTTATTTAAGCAATATACCGCACATTTCTATGGTTTATTGGCTCAATAAACCATGCGACATGTTCGAAGAACACGTGAAGAGATTGTCACAAGCCGAAGGCAAATGATTTACAAGCTTTTTGAGTGTTATTCCAGCAACCTATTGTAAGTGGTTTATTGAGCCAAAAAACCATATGATTTACTGGTATAATAATCAACAGGTATTGACCAATCACAGTGTGTACATTATCTTCAGTTATTGAATAATAAAATATATCTTATGGTTAAAATTTTCCTTTGATTTGAAAATTTACAAACTAATTTATTTTGTATTTTCCTTTGTCTTAGATCCATTTTCCATGATCTGAGACAAAGGAAAACAAAAACTAAATTGGTTTAAAATTTTCAAACCAAAGACAATTTTTTACCAAACATATACAGGGCATGTGTAATATGTACGGATAATACTGTATGTACCTTCAATCAGTGTAAATAAATTTAAAAGCATAAACTTTGCTAAGGGTCTGTGCAGTCTTTTTTTCCTTCATGTGAAGAGACCTGACAATTACACTTACTGTACATTTATAGAGAAATCTGGTATAATGTTTAACATACAGCAAGTTGCAACATCCAAAATAACTGTTCCCATGAACAATAAGAGTCCCCAAGTGTCTGTCTAAGGAGACTTTTGTCATCTGATTTTATATTTCCAAGACAACAACAATGTAAAGAACAAAGACAATACCCACAGAACAAATTATGCACCATGTTTGAGTCAAGCCTTTTTAAATAAAGACCAAAGAATTCATGCAGTATCAGACACGCATTACCTGTGTATAAAACTTACATGTGGTAGTATTATTAATAAGAAGCATTGGAATCCCAAATCCTTGCATCTCATGGGGAGATATAAATTGGGTGTATAAATAACTGGGAGAGAAAAAAAAACAGAACTAAATTAACAATGTTTGGTTGGAGAAGGAAAATCAGTTTTGGTCAAAATAAAACACAACGAATTCTACAAGGCAATTAAAACAGACATCTGAGGGCACTGTCAAGTGGAAGATATTTATAACATTGCAGAACATATGAAAAGTCTCCCAAAAGTCACTACACTTTATTCCCAAATATTAGCATTTATCACAGGGCAATTATTAGGTCAGGGATGTGAAAAAATCAAGTGTATATTAACTAATCCTGATGGTATAAAAATCACTGCTTCTCACCAAGTTATTCCTTACAGACCTGCCAACCTCCAAAACATGCAAATCTGGAGACTTTGAAAAAAAGCCCAGAAAAACCTGGAGATTAGGACCTCAAACCTGGAGATTTCCAAAATAATTATGTGTTAAATGAAAACAAAAATGGTAGATTTCTTGTTTCAAGTATTCTTTACGTTACTTGTGCTACCTATTACATTCTTTTGCTGCATTTTTTTGAAGAGTCAGTTTCTGTTTCGCTGTCGATGCGAGGCGCCAGTATGAGTTAACTGTTCACAGCTCTAGCTTTCAGAGACCCAAGCACACCTATGTTTCACGGTAATGAGGTTGGAATTGTACCCAGGTTTCCCTCAAAGATGTGATAAAATTCCCAAAAAATTGCCCATTTTTAACACGGATTTTTCAATATTGCTTCATACTACCTAAATTGTTTGGCAATTTCAAGGTTTTCTGATTCACCATGAGATTTGGAGGCCAAATCATGAGACCATGAGTTGATAGCCCAAATCGTGAGTCTCACGGTGAAACCGTGAGAGTTGGCAGGTCTGTTCTTAATTTTTTGTCATATATTTACAACTTTACATAAATAATACCCAAACAACACACCCACAACACACACATTACTGATACAAAGAAAGTTCTAATATAAACTATTCCCTGTTAAACAGTATTTATCAGCGGTTGCCAAATGTCAACAGTTTAAGTTGATCCTAGGCCACAATGAATAAATTTTGTCCACATAACCGAGGATAAGCTGAACAAAATGCCTTGCAAGGCATTTAGCCCAACCATTTCAGCTTGTAGGCAACAAAGTTTTCATCACAATTTTGCACCCCGAGGCAAATTCCTTACTGCGTGTGGTAGTCATGAGAAACTTGCTGAGCCAGATTTATCAAAAGAATGAGGTTGCTCACTTGGCTTCAAAGGTTGGTGTTCAAAAAAGCATCTGGTAGGCATCTCAGTGAAGTAGTAACTTTCTAATGCAGTAGAAAAACTTGTAGAATTATAATGGCCAAAGCCAATTCAAGCTGTCTTACTCCAGATTTCAAAAACAGGGACAGAAGACATTTGGCAGTGACAGAAATCTAAAAAAAAAAAACAGTACTGTATTTCACGGCACTCATTAAATTGTTTGAAAGTTGTAAGTGCGTTGCTCATTTCAGGGTGGCACTTATATGAAACTTCCTATTTGGGAACATGTGCACAGTACTATGTTCACAAATGACATCAATAACATAGCCCTACCAGATTCCAATAAGTAGCAATGACAGCAATAACAAGCCATATTAGCATTTCAGCATTAACAATGTCAAGAAACAAATAAAAATCAATAGTGCCGCATTGTTGCTGGGATGATGCAGCACTAATACAAGGGCGGCACTCTTTCAGGTAACTACGGTAAGTTAAGTGGTAATGTTGAGAAATGCCATAATGCTTTCACCCACGACTTTGCTGGTGTAACAATACTAGACAGCGTCCCAAAGGGGTCTAGGGCTCCAGGGCTCCGGCCTAAAAAATGCAGGGCTCCAGGGCTCCAAGACGGAAAATTCAGGGCTCTAGGGCTCCATTGCTTCACTCCAGGGCACCATTTAGACAAACAGCATTTTTGTTCGGGCTCCAAGTTGAGAGAGGCTTTGGGCTCCAGGCTCCACGACAAATATTTCAGGGCTCAAGGGCTCCATAGACCTCCCCCCCCCCTTTGGGACCCTGACTAGAAGTATTTTCTCTCTCATGTTAAACTCCACTGAAAACACTACCAGGTACCATCTTGAACTCCAAGCTGTGAAGTCGTGAGCATGACACACAGCCACATTCTGCACACACAGAGAAGAATTTGTCTCAGAAGACAAAGTTTATAAAAGATGTTGGATATTTTCTTCATGACATAATTTGAGGGAAAATTGTTATAAAAGCTTTGTTGCACACGAAAGGTAATTGCTGAGCAAAATGCGTCAGTGTGAGGCAGTTAGTTCTCTTTTTCCTTATGTGTGTAATTGTGTGTGTGTAATTGACAAACGCCAAACATTTACCAAACAATAACATTAACAAAGATTAATAAGATTACTCCAGCACAATTGCAAAGTGGCCTAATTTCCCCGGGGAAACCGCAAATATGCAATTAATCCATTTTTCTTTATGGCATAAAGGCTTTTTTGTATATAGCAACATAAATCTTTAAAGGAAGATAAAGAAATCGAATACTAACCTTGTAGCAGCATGCCACGGAGGTGTAATTATCTAGCGCTCCCAGCACTTTACGTCGAGTGTTAATAACCTTCCCGATGTTAACACTTCAAATTGTGACTTCCAGCGTTTTCTCCATTATATTCCACCCAGGATAGGCTATTTTAATTAATGCCTTCAGTGAATCAGAAACCGCAAGAGCCAAAATCTTGAACGCCACTCGTTTTGAAAGTGCGAAAAAATCGCCATGACATTCCCCGGAGTTGTGTGCCATTTATCGTCAAAATGGTACTCAGCATATTTGTTTTGCCAAAATATTGGCTAAAATAGCTGGCAAAATACCTCTGCAACATCGATAATACACAACATACAAAATCATGGTTCACTGTTGGTGAAAATAACGAAGAAACTAAGTGGCACCAAGCGTCCATCTTGAACCTTTGCTGATCAACCAGTTCAGCGCTTTTTTGCAACCGGATGTGACGTCATATATCGTTGGAACATGGGTATACAAAAATTTGAGAAGTGTTCTGCCCCGCCCCTGACCTCTAATTACCCTTGTATACCCCTGAATACCCTGTATACCCTTGTATACTCTTGTATACCTCTGTATACTCTGAGTACCCATGTATACTCTTGTGTACCTCTGTATACCCCTGACTACCCCTGTATACTCTTGTATACTCCTGAGTACCCATGTATACTCTTGTATACCTCTGTATACCCCTGAATACCCCTGTGTACTCTTGTATACCTCTGTATACTCCTGAGTACCCATGTATACTCTTGTGTACCTCTGTATACCCCTGACTACCCATGTATACTCTTGTGTACCTCTGTATACCCCTGTATACTCTTGTATACCTCTGTATACTCCTGAGTACCCCTGTGTACTCTTGTATACCTCTGTATACCCCTGACTACTTCTGTATACTCTTGATTACCCCTATATACTCTTGTATACCTCTGTATACCAGGTACTCCTGAGTACCCATGTATACTCTTGTGTACCTCTGTATACCCCTGACTACCCATGTATACTCTTGTGTACCTCTGTATACCCCTGTATACTCTTGTATACCTCTGTATACTCCTGAGTACCCATGTATACTCTTGTATACCTCTGTATACCCCTGAATACCCCTGTGTACTCTTGTATACCTCTGTATACTCCTGAGTGCCCCTGTGTACTCTTGTATACCTCTGTATACCCCTGACTACTTCTGTATACTCTTGATTACCCCTGTATACTCTTGTATACCCCTGATTACCTCTGTGAACTCTTGTATACCTATTTATACTCTTGTATACCCCTGATTACCCCTGTATACTCTTGTATACCTCTGTATACCCATGATTACCGCTGTATACTCTTGTATACCTCTGTATACCCCTGTATACTCTTGTATACCCCTGATTACCCCTGTATACTCTTGTATACCTCTGTATACCCCTGACTACTTCGTATACTCTTGATTACCCCTGTATACCCCTGATTACCCCTGTTTATTCTTTTATACCTCTGTATACCCCTGATTACCCCTGTTTACTCTTGTATACCTCTGTATACCCCTGATTACCCCTGTTTACTCTTGTATACCTCTGTATACCCCTGATTACCCCTGTTTACTCTTGTATACCCCTGTATACCCCTGTATACTTTTGTATACCTCTAATTACCCCTGTTTACTCTTGTATACCTCTGTATACCCCTGATTACCTCCATAATCTGAAACCAATTTATCATGCTTCGTTTTTGCTTTGAGTGATTGTAATAAGAATTAGAGATGATAATTCCATTCAGTCTCACAATCTTGAATTCCCTACGGTCGGGTTACTTTGTTACCGTGCAACATCATTTTCCACCAACCTCGTCCCCAGGGCGCTTTTCCCTCCCGCTCTGAAGGGAAAAGCGCCCTGGGGACGAGGTTGCATTTTCCACGTGTTATTTACATATTAAGGTGTGAAATCTTTCACCATCAACCGTTAAATTGCTCTGTTCATTCGACGAAGTGAAGAGTGACATTAAACATTTTTGTGTTTTTGCACCATAGGACATTGCCACTGAGTGTTACGATTAGGAAACAATTCATCCTGCGAGCAGGCACGCGCGTGTCATCAAAGGCACGAATTTTTTTTTTTCAATGCATAACCTCTTACGAGAATTCGTTTACAAGCGCGGATCTGCACCAGTTTCCACCGTTTTTCGGAAATCGGTCAATTTTTTATATTATCAAATAATAGAATACTTTTAGTGTTTATTATGTTAAAGAAAATTTCCAAATCTAAATATTCTAAAAACAAATAATTCGTTATCATCCTGTCCGAAAATATCCGGAAATGGCATTATATAGCCTGTAGGGGAAGCGTGTTCTTCTTTCACGAAATTGCTGACGTCCAACTCACTCCTGAGCAACGTTTTTATATCATGGGTATTGTGCATTCCCTTCCAGCGGAATGGAAAAGGACAATGAAACTTCCACAAGCTCGAAATCTATTACTCCCCTTCCTTCTACACCTCTTTTAAAATTGAAAAGTAGCTCTATTCCTATCAGTGACGCCACGGCCAAAAAGGTCTATGAAACTTTATCCAGAATTTAAAACAACAAGTCCCACCAACAGCTTAACAAATATAATGGGAAACGTACCCAGAGACAGTGTTAAATTGGGGAAAAGTCTACTCCCTTTTGTGATACAATTGAGTCAAAAACTAGAGAATTTCATCAATACAAAGTTCTAAACAATATCGTCTTTACTAACCCTAAACTCTTTCGTTTTGGTCTGGTACAATCTCCAAACTGCACCTTCTGTCAAGAAGAATCGGAATCCCTCGAGCACTTACTCTTCCTCTGGAAGCGTATCCTTTCCTGGGGTAATCAGGGGTATACAAAGGTATACAGGAGTATACAGGGGTAATCAGGGGTATACCCGAAGTATACAAGAGTATACAGAGGTAATCAGGGGTATACAGAGGTATACAAGAGTATACAGGGGTAATCAGGGGTATACAGAGGTATACAAGAGTATACAGGGGTAATCAGGGGTATACAGAGGTATACAAGAGTATACAGGGGTAATCAGGGGTATACAGAGGTATACAAGAGTATACAGGGGTAATCAGGGGTATACAGAGGTATACAAGAGTATACAGGGGTAATCAGGGGTATACAGGGGTATACAGAAGTATACAGGGGTATACAAAGAGTATACAGGGGTAATCAGGGGTATACAGAGGTATACAAAGAGTATACAGGGGTAATCAGGGGTATACAGATGTAAACAAGAGTATACAGGGGTAATCAGGGGTATACAGAGGTACACAAGAGTATACAGGGGTAGTCAGGGGTATACAGAGGTACACAAGAGCATACAGGGGTAGTCAGGGGTATACAGAGGTACACAAGAGCATACAGGGGTAGTCAGGGGTATACAGAGGTACACAAGAGTATACAGGGGTAATCAGGGGTATACAGAGGTACACAAGAGTATACAGGGGTAATCAGGAGTATACAGAGGTATACAAGAGTATACAGGGGTATACAAGAGTATACAGGGGTATACAGAAGTATACAGGGGTATACAAAGAGTATACAGGGGTAATCAGGGGTATACAGAGGTACACAAGAGTATACAGGGGTAATCAGGGGTATACAGAGGTACACAAGAGCATACAGGGGTAATCAGGGGTAAACAGAGGTACACAAGAGTATACAGGGGTAATCAGGAGTATACAGAGGTACACAAGAGTATACAGAGGTATACAAGAGTATACAGGGGTAATCAGGGGTATACAGAGGTACACAAGAGTATACAGGGGTAGTCAGGGGTATACAGAGGTACACAAGAGCATACAGGGGTAGTCAGGGGTATACAGAGGTATACAAGAGTATACAGGGGTAATCAGGGGTATACAGAGGTATACAAGAGTATACAGGGGTAATCAGGGGTATACAGAGGTATACAAGAGTATACAGGGGTAATCAGGGGTATACAGAGGTATACAAGAGTATACAGGGGTAATCAGGGGTATACAGAGGTATACAAGAGTATACAGGGGTAATCAGGGGTATACAGAGGTATACAAGAGTATACAGGGGTAATCAGGGGTATACAGAGGTATACAAGAGTATACAAGGGTAATCAGGGGTATACAGAGGTATACAAGAGTATACAGGGGTAATCAGGGGTATACAGGGGTATACAGAAGTATACAGGGGTATACAAAGAGCATACAGGGGTAATCAGGGGTAAACAGAGGTACACAAGAGTATACAGGGGTAATCAGGAGTATACAGAGGTACACAAGAGTATACAGGGGTATACAAGAGTATACAGGTGAATACAGAAGTATACAGGGGTATACAAGAGTATACAGGGGTAATCAGGGGTATACAGAGGTATACAAGAGTATACAGGGGTAATCAGGGGTATACAGAGGTACACAAGAGTATACAGGGGTAGTCAGGGGTATACAGAGGTACACAAGAGCATACAGGGGTAGTCAGGGGTATACAGAGGTACACAAGAGTATACAGGGGTAATCAGGGATATACAGAGGTATACAAAAGTATACAGGGGTAATCCGGGGTATACAGAGGTACACAAGAGTATACAGGGGTAATCAGGGGTATACAGAGGTACACAAGAGTATACAGGGGTAGTCAGGGGTATACAGAGGTACACAAGAGCATACAGGGGTAGTCAGGGGTATACAGAGGTACACAAGAGTATACAGGGGTAGTCAGGGGTATACAGAGGTACACAAGAGTATACAGGGGTAATCAGGGGTATACAGAGGTACACAAGAGTATACAGGGGTAATCAGGAGTATACAGAGGTATACAAGAGTATACAGGGGTATACAAGAGTATACAGGGGTATACAGAAGTATACAGGGGTATACAAAGAGTATACAGGGGTAATCAGGGGTATACAGAGGTACACAAGAGTATACAGGGGTAATCAGGGGTATACAGAGGTACACAAGAGCATACAGGGGTAATCAGGGGTAAACAGAGGTACACAAGAGTATACAGGGGTAATCAGGAATATACAGAGGTACACAAGAGTATACAGGGGTATACAAGAGTATACAGGGGTAATCAGGGGTATACAGAGGTATACAGGAGTATACAGGGGTAATCAGGGGTAAACAGAGGTACACAAGAGTATACAGGGGTAATCAGGGGTAAACAGAGGTACACAAGAGTATACAGGGGTAATCAGGAGTATACAGAGGTACACAAGAGTATACAGGGGTAATTAGTAGTATATAGGGGTATTATGGGATATCTGGGTGACTATATGGTTCGGGTGACTATATGGAAGCTTAACATGAATTACTTGCCCATCTTCGACTCTTCCTCTTCGAGGTAAATTGTGGCAGGCGAGCCAATACAAAGTTTGTAAAATTGAGTGATTTTTTTCAAGATTTAAGGTGAGACAACGCATCATTTATACATTCAAATACGAGTAAGTTGTTCGTTCTCCATTTTAGGGTTTGAACTGTACTGCAGATGCTGAATTTCAGTTTTTTCTCTTGTGCAATGCAATTATTTGGTTTTTAGACTGCATTTGTACAGATTACAGATTTCATTCAAGCTTATTTAAAACTGGCACATGTATTTATGTTACGGCCTGTTTCTCGATAAACAACATTTATTACCTCTGTTTACTGTGTATTCAGAAGTTTTAAAAGATCTTTTTGAAAAATATTTTAAAATATCACCTCTAGTCGAGTGATAAATTTGTGGAAAGCTTTGACAGACATGCTTTCAGCACTGGAACTACTAAGGTTACCTTTGACTTGTTAACATTTAATCACACTTTTGTTAGATTTTTTGGCTATGGCTTTTACCACAACAAGCTGCAATCACCATGAATATTCCCGTCATGTACTGTAGTATTAATCAGCAGATTTTGGAAAGAAAAAGTTTAAGTTCAAGAAAGTTCATTTTGTGGAACTAGTAAGTATAAACAGAGGATAAGGTTTCTTGTTACTTGAACCCTCACTTTCAAGTTGGTTTCAAAGCATATGGACGTTTTCAAATATGTGGTAAATTATCATATGACTTATAGCTCTCAGGCAAACTCTGATTATGCTTTCCTTGACTGTTGCCATTACAATGCAAAATGAAAGTTTTTATCTCTGCAATCTGCGTGGTATGTGAATGTTGAAAATGAGCGGATCCGTTTGGATAGTTTGTAGTTGTTTTTTAGATGTTACTACTATTTTGCCTCTGCTGTCTTTGTTGTATGTATCAGTGTATATCAGTGGGTTATCAGGAGCAGGATTTGGTTGCATGATAGAGAGCGTCACCATTAAATAGGTAACAGGCAGCTGAAAATTAAAGAATAACGGGGAGACCACGATTGATAGGTTTAGAAAAGGTACATGTATTCCAGCATTTGAAAAGAAATATGGTATCATAAGTCTGGAAATTTTTTTTTCGTAATGATAGAATGAATGTAGAAGAATACTTACATAACTAGTAGTAGTCGAAGATTAACAGAGTGCGTTCGACTGGTTGCATTCTATCAGACAGCCAACACTTCTGCTTCCTAAGTTGTCACCAATGAGATGAAAGCTTTTGCATCCTTTGCTTTTTCCCTAAATGAAAGCATGGGTCTTTGGCATGGGGTGTTTGTTAAACGAGCTCGGGTTTACAAATTTTTTTGACTGAGAATTGCTGTGAAATGATTTCACGATGGTGAACAAATTTTCTGCTGACAGCAAAGGTCCTTGAACATGTGCTGGCAATGTCTTTCCTTCGGTGGAACAGCAGGCACCCAAGCCAGCTAAATCACTTCGTTAGACAGAACAAAAGCCCCAAAACATGTACTTACCAAAGGGCTGAAACTAACTTTCCAGAAATCTTTGATGGCATATTTACAAGAGAAAGTTCACATGACAAATTTTCTATGACAAGTGTAACTGACATGCCAATTTAATTAGCAAAGACATTTGCAACCGAGAAAATACAGTTTTCAATAGTAATTGCTAGTATGCATGGGGCTTTGGGCTCTTCAACTTCACAGGTTACTGTGGTTTGTGCACGACTTTACATCCACGAATTTACCAGTGACATATCTTAAAAATGACCATCAAGGTAAGCACTACACAACAAGGATGAATAATTATTAGAAGCAACTGAGGAGCATTCTGGTGCCTTACTAGACAAATTCTTGTGTAAAAAATCACACAGCTAGGGTGTTGCATGACTCGACAAGTAACAGAAGTGTCCACTTTTATCCTGCATTTAAAGTTATATTTAGCCTTCCTGTCAGTCTTTATCCTCATGGCTTACAACAACATGACCAGTTTCTGACTCTGAAAGTCAGCAGAAATCACTCTCAAAATTGTTTAAATTCAGCAACAAGGAATAATTATGATTTATCGATGTTTTCTCGGGCCATGGACAAAACACTGACCCCCAGTCCATGGACTATCCCGATGGACTACCCAAATGGACTGCCCCTAAAATGGACTACCCCTAAAAAATAGGGTAAAAAGGGTCTATAGATCACACTCCGTGATGCAAAACACAACATCCTGCGACAGAATTATACAAATAAGCTGGGCCCAGCATTACAAACATCAGCAGGGAAATTAACTCATCACGTTGCAGATAATATTTCAGATCTTTTATTGTCACAACTACAAACATGAGAGGCTGAAAAACTGTATTAAGTTCCTGAACGAGCCAGACTCAACGTACCTAGTATGCCAAAAGCAGCATAGAAACCACATTAAGGTGCTTAACAAACGACCAGAGGTCAAATTTAACTGAGAATAACAAACAGTGCGCGCGAGCCACAAGAATCCAACGGTTATCAGAAAAAAGATCAATACGTCTTCGAGATCAAATTCTAAAAATGCGGCGTTTAAGATGAAATGGGTCAATTCAGTGACCATTTAAAAATCCTCCTCACTAAACCCACTACAAAAATACAAGATGCAAAATTGGTCCAAAGACTGAGACATGTAAGGCGAAGGGTACAAAAACGTGAAGTAGGGGTCGTGCAGGCCTCCCAACCCCATGTTATAACAATGCAATCTCCTTTCTGCTGTGATCCATAGCTCGGGTGTAAGAAAATGTGCGGATCGGCTGCAGAAAATAAAATCACCTCAGTCCTGGTTTAAGTTCCTCAAAAGGACGATTTGATTTGTGTTCAGCGGTGTTTCAGAGGTATAATTATTCAAAATGGATGCTAGAGACCATGCGGACGAAAATAAACAAGGTATGTGCAATGTTTAGTATACAAATAGCAGTTCTTTCAATAGTACTCATTCGAAATAGTATTTTTTAGGGGTAGTCCATTTGGGTAGTCCATCGGGGAAGTCCATGGACTGTCAGTGTTTTGTCCATGGCCGTTTCCCGAGTGCTATAAATCCTACCTCTGCCGCTTGTGTTTGTAAGAGTGCTTCAAACTGTGTCTTGTCAACCAACTTGAAAACTTTACCAGAAAAGTTAGTTTTTAGCTCCAAATAGTCTTGTGAAGGCCTTTGTGCTCTTCGACAGAAATCATTCTCAAACCAGCTGTTCTCTTCAAATTCAGCGACAGGCATAGCAGTCCGAGTTCATACCAATAATCGATCTTTTCTCGACCGCTGATACATCCTAGGGACACCGCTTGTGTTTGTCAGTGAACTTCAACCTGTGCCTTGTCGGCAAACTCAAAAACTTTTCGAAAATACTCGAAGAAAATAAATTAAAACTCTCAACTAGAATCCATATTCGCTTTGTACACTAAATTGACCGTTTGGGGCTTGGGCATCATGAAAGCAAGGCTGAAGTCCATACCAGTTTGTGGCCGAGCGTACAGCCCCTGCAAAAATCTTCGGGGGGCTAATCTTCGGGCGTCGACTACAGAGAAAATCTCGAATTTTTCTGCCTGTAAGACACAGGACACCCAACACAAGGTTAGGAATGCGTTCTCCTTTGTCAAACGCAATTAAAGAGAAACAGACGTTAGGCTAGTTTTTGCATGTAAATAAGTTGTTTGAGTTTATTTAAAAACTTGAAATTGACAAACAATTTTACTTTTGTGTCAGAAATTATGCCAACATTACACCTATGTAAACCTTCTACAAATTGAACTATGAAAATCACATTCAAATAGCTTTTCGTGTCAGGAAAATCTCACGATTAAGATTGTTCTAAAAGGCTAAGCGAGAGAAAACACAAAACATTTTTACGGCTTAATGACAAGGGTTTCAAGAATCTTTCTGGTGATCATCAAAGAACAAACATCATTTGGGAAGTTCAGAATAACGAGTAAATCATCAGATCAATGTCATAACCACGAATACATTCAACTGTGGGAACTATGAAACTAAACTGACATGAACTACAGAAACCAAGAACATTTCAATAATGGTCGATTCTGGAAAGCTCAATAACGGGAAAGAGTCAGGACTCTGGCAATGAAGGAAATCCTGACTGGCCGATAATTCCGAGTAACATGCAGTATATATCAGCTTAGAGTAAACCGCATCAAACTCAAACTGAAAGCTGTCAATAAAGTTCTTGATCTCTGTAAGATGTGGATGATTTCTTTGATAGTTTATAACTTAACCCGTACCAAATGTAAATGTACACAATCGCCTTTCGTGGACTTCATTAATTATGACCAATTATCTCCCCCAGTCAACTTATGCATAAAGAAATGTTTGCACTTGTAGATCAGAAACATCAGCACACAAAGACTTCTTTGCAAACTTTTCAACAGCAACTAAACTTAACAACCAATTTCTTTCCTTGTCCAGTTGTTCCTAACCCGCTGGCGAACGCCAACCTAAACTGAATGCTAACGAGTCCTAACATGCACCTGAGTAAACTTTTTCTTCCGATTCCTTTCTGCATTGTCTTTGCAAATCAAAATCTGGATATTTTCGAGGATCCAAACACTCCCATTAATTCTTCATCCATAGAGACCCTCAAAACTTGCCTATTACACTTCGAAGGATTCTACTTTGAATGGCTTTGTGGGCTTTTTGCCAAAAAGTTTATGTTATCACGACCTAACACCACATGACTGTTTATGCCAGGACAGCCCAATAGTTCTCAGTTGCTATGGCAACTGCAAACTAAAACGGTACAGCAGCCAACACTTTACCTTCAATTTTTGCCTTCAAAATCGAGCTTAAGGTGTTATTATAATAATACTCTCTAACACTTAACATGGATAAGGTAGCATAAAGCAACTGGATGAGGTGCTGTTCAAAGAATTAGTGAAATAATATTTTGCTTATAGGCATCCTGTCAATAGTTTTCTGAAGTTGTGTGACATTTATTGTTTATATCTTTTGCCTATATTAGTGTATTACTGAGTGCTATCAGCTGTCTATCATCGGATTAGGGGACACCCGCTTTAATGCATAGTTCAAATGTTATTATTATAAACGAAATGATGTACAGGTGTATTCAATCAATCAACATTGTCAGTCGTAATCATGGAATGGAACAAAGGACAATAATGTATTTAAGGTTTGCATGCTCATGGAACAACATATTCAGATGTAATCACCTCTTGTTTGGGACAGATTCTTTTTGGAAATACAGTAGATCACTTTGGGGGAATTCCGGTCTTCATTCATTCTCAATACATCCTGTGGACAGCCCTTTTTATTGGAGTAATCCAAGGAAACTGTACCTATCTTTTTTAAAAGGAATACATCTGTAGGGCATCAGTTTTTACCTTAAGCTGAGATCTCATGCTATTCCATTGTAAGGGTGCCTTAGAAGAAATCATAGAGAGGATACTACAGGATTTTGTACGATCAGATCCTACAGGATTTTGTAAGGATCCTAAACGACAATAATCCTGGTCGTGATTTATAGGATCCTATACAGATATAGAGGATCCTGCACAAAGTCCTATTTAAGATCCTGTATGATCTTGTAGATTTCTAAGTAGGATCTGTAGGATCCTAAATAGTATCCTTATAGGATCTTAAATAGGATCTTATCAGGATCCTAGGTTTGGACCCTATAAGATTTTATTAACTAAGGATCTGTTTAAAGTCCTATCAAGTCTAATTTCTACCAGCATACCCCCAACATTTAAATAGGTATTAATTTGAAAATTGTTTGGTAAGTCTAAAAAATGTTTTGCATAGCCTACAATGGAGTGGCATTCCATCCAGGGAGAACAAGAATGCATTAGTTATCTCATGGCACATTTGTGATAAATTTGTAGAGGTTAATGGAGTTTTGAATTATTTTGGCAGTGAAACAGGGAATAAACACTATGTCCTTTGGTGAATACACTACAAATGCCGGAACGGGTAAGCATGTGATATCAATTTTATAATTAATGTTCATTTTATCTTGTATTACATAGCACTTCTTTATGTTAGAAGTAGCTAACTATATTTTCACTAGAAGGCATGATGGTTTTAAAATGTTTCAAAATTTGATGAAAGTAATGAAACTACTTTTATATGAATTGCGTGAATACATGTTTAAATTCTTGACTGAGTATAAGGAGTGCAAGCTAGTTTACTACAGGTTACTTACCACCAATTACCCCAACTCCCATCTCCACCCCTACTCATAAGCCTGACAGTTATTTGCCCCCCAGTTTTCTGTTGTTTTCCCTCCTAGATATAACAAACCACATCTCCCAATAGGCAATTTCTGAAAAAGATTTACTTTAATAGGCCTAAAATATGGTTTTAACACCACAACGTTTTGTGCTTACCAACCAAAAAACCCTTATAAAGTTTTTCAAGCCTAGAGGGCTTTATTTAATAACCAGAAATGTGAAGGATGTGTCATGGAAAGTGGTTAATTATTGTGGTGTAACAGTAAAGTGAAGATGTACGTGTAATAGCTCAGTAAGTTTGGCACATTACAACATTATTTTGTTTTTGTTTTCTTTGCAGCTTCAAAGGGTGGAGCATCTGAATACAATCGACTTTGTAGCTGTGTTAGTAATAATATTCAAGCAATCAACAAAAATGGTAAGTGAAAAAGACTCCCTCAAGATAGTAGACTTCAAACACGTAAAATTTTAACAATTTTTTTCTCTCATTGTTTAGTAGCATGTAATGTTTTGAAATGTGCAATGTCAGCATGTCCACACAGTAGTGTCAGACAGCATCAAATGGTATTAACTCCAAAGCAATGTTTCTTGCCTTCACATTATTGAGCAGACATTAGTTTGCATTTCTAGTGATAATTTACTTTTTGCATGCAAAGGTAATGATTATTGGGTGGTGGTTATGCATTAAAAAAGGAAAGGTCACCTTGCTTGTTTGGGAGAAATCACCATTTACTTCTCTAGATTACTAGTTCAGTTGGACAGTTTGTGTGTTGTACTTTTCAGTAAAGAATTGCTGTTTCTGTTAACAATTATTATTATATTTGTATGTCAGTTTAATATTATGCTAGTCATCCTTTGTTGTGTGAAGTCATGCCATAAAATTAGTCTCTGCTGAAATTAAAATGTTTTTCTGAGGTCATTATAGGTACACAGACATGTATACTTAAATTAGAAATCTAAATTGAGATATTAGGACAGCAGGACAAAAATAGAGCTACCGATAACGGTACTTTGAAGTTTCCACTCACTATAACAAATATTCACTAAGAAGTTGAGAACATTTTTTAATCACTGACAATCAGTTAATAAGAATATGTTGTTTGCATTACTTCATTAAAAAGCATAAGGAAAAAATTCCATATACCGTAGATGATGTTGCACTATCTAGTTCCTGTTTCTGTTTTTTGTGGCATAAAATCTTGAGCAATATCACTAATTGGAACAAAAACATCATAATTTAAATTTTGTGCATTTCAATACCAACAGTTGCTACAATTCAGAAGCTTGTGGACAAATTGGGCACTTCAGAAGACAAATCACAGCTACAAAACAAACTGTAAGTTGCAACATTTATTTTGCAATCTCACAAAAAGCCAATGGATAAATTAATTACATTGATTGATTAATTAGGAAAAAAGAGGAACACCACATTTGAATGCTCAAACTTTAAGATTTAATCCACAGACTCAGAAACTATCATCACAGCGTAATAAACAGTACCACAGCTTTTATTTATTTTAAATGTACACACTGTAGGATTTTTTCCAATGATTAAAACAGTTATCTTGACTATTGTTCAATTTATGAGAGAAGGATGTGAGAGGCAAACCAGGAGGGGGGGGGGGGGGCACTCAACAAAGTTTTATACAGGGAGGCTCCACCCCAAGGTCCAATCCCTTACCCTTTTATATACCATTTTTGACAGAAAAGGTACCCCTTTCATATACCCTCCATTGAAAAATGGTACCCCTTTCACATACCTACTTAAAAACGCTGCCTCCCTTTTCTTAACCCTTGGAAGGAAGTTTTCTTGTTGTTTTCATACAGCGTTTAATAAATTAAAATGATACAGTCATAAAGGCCCTCTTAATTACCTAAATGGCAGATTTCCCTGCCCTTTCATATACTTCAGCTTGTGAATCCCCTACCCTTTCATATACCTGAAGCCTGAAAAAGGTATCCCTTTCGGGCGGAGCCTCACCATATAGGCCATTATGGGGAGTACCCCCCCCCCCCAAGGCAAATAAATTATTTGTTTCACTCTCAAATGTTTGCATTGATTGATATCTGCCTGTAGATAAGGTATCCCTGTGTCAATCAATTTTCAGACAACAGACAGAACAAGCTACACAGAAACTTGCCAAGGAAACTCATTCATACTTGAAGCAGCTACCTCACCTTTTTGGAGATTTACCATCAGACAGAGTATGTAAAACATTAATTAGTAATGAATATGATATAGAATTATGTGCAAAAGAATTTATTACACTGATCAAGAGTTGAGTTCATGTGATACTTGGCCATCAAGTGAGGTTAAGGAGAGGGACAATTTCAGAAAAAAATGATTTAGTTTATTGGGAATTCCAAGTTACAGTAGTTGCAATTTTTTTTTTTGTCAATAACTTACACTTTTTTCTTCTTTTTTTTTTAGCGTCAAAGAAAAATACAAGTGGAAAAGCTTGCAGACAACTTTTCCACAGCACTAAACAGCTTCCAGAAAGTTCAGCGGGTAAGAGTCAAATAAAACTTTGACATTGGCTTGTCTCCTTTTAAGACTAAAGGATAAAGATGGATGTTCATCTACGACAGTGAAAGGAATGTACAGTATTTGTTCAGTTTCCCGCTGTTTGCTAGGTCCACCATTTTGATGTGGGTTCTTGAGGCATGATGACCTTGCAGTGTCTTGTTTTTTGGGAAACAAGACCTTTTCTTTTCACCTTGTTTCTTCTTAACCAGGTACATAAATGGATAGTAGCAAATACTGGGGGAAGGGGGGGGGGGGGGGGTAAACACAACATAATGTTCTGATTCAAATTTGAAATTTGGTTTCAGTTCAGTTTTTATTTTCCTTTTTCTTTTACTTAGTGCTGTAAATTGTCATAATCTATAAAAACAAAAGAAGGACGGACGAAAACAAGAATCAAACCAAAACCAAATTTTAACCACAGCATACATGTATACTCCTTGTTGCCTGATGCTACAGAAACTGGTCTCCTCTGACCTGATCGAGACCAATGTACTATAACAAGCCTGTACTATAATAAGCCTGTACTATAATGTACTATAATAAGCCTCATTCGTAAACATCTTACCTTCGATGCAGCCCAGCTTCTTGTTCACGCTCTCATTACATCAAAGCTTGACTACTGTAATTCGTTACTATATGGTTTACCCAAGCATGTGACTAAACAGCTCCAACGTGTGCAGAACGCAGCTGCTCGAATTGTTTCTCTCTCACCCAAGTTCTGTCATATTACACCTGTTCTTATGAGTCTCCACTGGCTCCCAATTGATCTCCGAATTGAATTTAAGATACTTATCATTACCTACAAGACTCTCCATGGCCTAGCGCCTGCTTACATTGAGGATCTCCTTGTCAGCTACATTCCGGGACGTTATCTAAGATCTGCAAAGAAAAATTTACTCGCCGTGCCTGGTTTCAAACTAAATAGTTATGGCTGCCGTGCTTTCTCTGTTGCTGCGCCGTTGCTTTGGAACAGTCTTCCACAACATATTAGGGATGCAGAATCGCTAGACATTTTTAAAAGACAGCTGAAAACAGTTCTTTTTAAGCGTGCTTTTTTAAATTGATAATTTTATTGTAAATAGCGCCTTTGGACCGTAGGGAAAGGGCACTTTAGAAATGTTATTATTATTATTTATTATTAATTACCATGATTCACTAATTGACATGCCAAATTGCAGAAACTGTTAATTCCCTGTTACAAGATGGCTTCTGTTGTCTACTCCTATGGTCATAGAGTTTGTCTTGGGTTGAATATTATGGTATAAAAGATCCATGTTTGCTTTCCTAAAACAGATTGCTGCTGAGAAAGAGAAAGAGTCAGTTTCACGAGCCAGGTCAATGTCGTCACAGATGCCAACTCCCAGTGTAAGTTGGTGTTCATCACATACTCATACTCAAGGCTTGAAATGATTGCCAGCAAATTAAATGGCCAAAATGCTGGCAAAATTTTACTGATGGCATTCTGGAATGTTAGTTTGTCTTTGTTTATATACCGGTACTTCTTGATCTTCTTGTTAGTTAATGAAATTAATGTAACTGTTTCTGAAAGGGAGAAAAATAAATAATTCCTTTAATTGATAGCAAATGTTTTAATCTGTAGTAGTTCATAGAAATAAACAACGGGCCAAAATTGAGTTGCAGCCTGGCTAAAATTATCAAAAATTTGTTTTATTTCGGCAAGTGTATCTGTAGCCTAAGGATAAATTTATTTTAAGAAGCATTAAGTAATTGTGGCAAATGTGAGAGAGAGGAACACAATCATGCAAAATTTCAAAAACAAGGTGTTTACTTTCAAACACTTAAAGCTCTTGTTGGAAAAAGGTGTGACAACTTGAGCTGCAAGCAATTTAGATCATATCTTCTGAATTGAAGTATGTTAGGAGTTACAAAACTGCAAGTTTTATCTATTCTGTCTGAGACTAATTCAGTCTATTTATTTGTTTTACAGCCAATGGGTGGATATAGTGATGAGCATGGTTTGGCAGCACATGACAGGTGCTAAACTGTAACGCCTTCCTTGAACCTTGCTTCCTTCTTTCCTTGCTTGCTTCTCTCCTCGTGGTTTATTCTAGAGTGTGGCATTGCATGATTACTGTCATAACAATATATTAGGGCATGAAATTTGCACTAGGGCATCAAATGTGTTGCACAAAATTTTGCCAAGGAAGTATAGCCAGGCGCATTCCTGGTCATTTTTTCCTGTAAGCCAGGATGCATAAGTTTAAAAAAATGTTTAATATAGCTTTATGACGGACCATTTTTCGTATTGCTAGTAGGGGAAGCAATCTAGTCTACCGACTTCAACTTGGACCAAGTTTTTTTTAACCCGACAGGCGAAGTGTGACACCTATAGGCACTAAATGGGAACTTACCTTGCCTCTGGGTTTAAAAGCAGTAGGATTATTTCAGTATGACTAACAAATAGTGCGGAGCATTAGTCAAAATAGAACCAACAGTTTCATTTAGAATCTAGATCAAGAATATTGCGATGATGTAACATCATCCACCTTAGTAAGTGTACACGGTATATACGGAAAGACATCGCGTTATTGTCATTTTTGTAGCTGATTACGAATTTTGAACATTGTGCTACATTTAACAATACTTTCAGTCCACGTGCCAGCTTTACACACTTGTACGAATTGGCCATGGTTTAGTGCTGTAGCATGAAATAGTTACAAGATAGAATTTCAAAGTGAAACGTGTATAACCAAGATGGTAGTACACTAGCTCGATAAAATGTAAGGTCAATGCCAGCCTTACATTTCAGTTATAAATGTCCAAAATTCAAATGCCAATCGACGTGGCTTCTTGGCACAAAACCCCTGGACGACTTTGTTGGATTTAATGCGAAATCCGTGAGCCCCAAAATCAAACATTGGACATTTTTGTAATGCAGGATTTTAGTCATATCCTACGTGGCAGTTTCTGTGGGTGTTTTTGCTGTTAACACCCTTACTGGGACGTGATTTGTACTGTATACCAGAGATATAAAACTAGTTTCCTTTCATTATCTTGTTAAACTCCCTGATGAAGTCTGTGTGATCAGACGAAACTGGTCCGAGAATAAAAAAAGTTGACAAGATACATTGCTGTGTGATGCTCACTAGTTGTCATTTGAAACAGTTTATGTCATTTGAAACATTTTTTTAAAATTGCGGAATTCTGAGCCCAACAATAAGTGCGAGGAGTTTTCTCCCCTCCACCATGTTTCTTGCATTCATTCATTCAGCCATTCAACCATATACTGGCAAACATCTTGTCAATCTGTTCTTGAAAGCACTCATCCAATTATTCACGATTTGTTTAGTTGCTTGTTTGGAAATAAAATTATTGTAAGTTCCTAAAATCATTCCTTATATTCTTCTTTTCCCTGCAGAACTGCTGGTGGAATTCAAGTACAAGCAGAGGAAGAGATCTCAGTGGAGTTGATTGAGGAGAGGGAAAGAGCCATTAGACAACTGGAGGTAAAAGAGTTTAAAAAAGCATTTAAATACTTTTCATAATTAATTTCTTGTGAATCATTATAATTTCTATTTTTTATTTCAGCTTTCACCTGCTGGTATTCATTGTCACCCACAAATTCCCTTTTCGGGATGTTAGAACCAACTGTCCTCTTCCCAGTGTATCAAGGCTTCATAGCTCAGCTGGAAGAGCAACACACTGGTATTGCAATACCAGAGGTCACGTTCGATTGCTGTAGTAGCTTTGAAATATATTTTTCAAGCTCAAAAAACAATTATTGTTCATTTTGCCTACCCACTTCCATTCATTTCATCAAGATTTGTAGCGTCAGGAGACAGCCTAACTGCTCTTTCAGGCCCTCACAATGTCATCTTTGTGAAGAGAACTTCTGATCAATGAGTTTAAATGTTCTGTAAAATACCTAACCAATTTGAGTGCTATTCCTTCTCATGGCAAGCTGTTACTTCTTGCTTTTAGCCCAAACAGTGCCTGGGTGTCCTGTGGAGTAACCCTGTGACTAAACTGTACAATTTGTTGATGGAGAACTTGTCTCCAGGGGCCTGTTTCTCGAAAGTCCTGATAACTTTACGGGCCTCAAAAGCTATTTTAAGTGCTCGTTGTTTACACTAAAGACTCAAATTTTGTTGGTTTTGAAAGCTGAGCAAAATTCTAAGTTGATAAAACAAGTCAGGCTGGTTTGCTTGCTAAACACCACACCAACCTTCTAAAGATTTTAATTTTAATTTATAGCCTTGGGCCCGAAAAGTTACTGGGACTTTCAAGAAACAGGCCCCAGGACAGGACTCTTAAAGAGGCTCTTAAAGAGTCTGGCAAAAAGGGCACTGACCCCATATATAAGCTCTTACTATGGGTGTGTGCCTCTCTGAAGAGAATGGCTTTCATGCAGTTTAGTCTGGGATAGATATAGAAATCAGAGAGTTTTGTTCTAGAGGAGGGTCTCATTTATCGGCAACGGTAATTTGTCTGGCATGAGCTGATTGGTGGTATGAAGAATTTTGTCTAGTATAAGAAGTCTGGGTGCTTGGCATCTAGTCTAGAGTAGGTTTGCAAGACGCAGCTGAACATGGTCCGGTATATAGTGAGGGTTGGAGAGTCCCAGTGGCACACCCCACCCAAGGGGAGTGGGGGGTGGGGGAGAGGCAGGTAGTGAAGCACCCAAGACTTGTATGTGTTTAAGTTAAGATTAAGTACACTTGTATGAGATCCTCTTGTAACTATGTTACTCTGTTTCCTGTTTCATTTAGGCTGATATTGTCGGTGTCAATGAAATTTTCAGAGATCTTGCTACCATGGTTTATGAGCAAGGAGACATGATAGGTAAAGAAAGCCACTGAACTCTTTTAATTCATGAACATTTAACTTGTGAATGAAATCATGTTTTTTATGAGTTGGTTAGTACACGCACATGACTGCTCGGTGGCTTTTTTTGTTCAGCTGGAAACTTTTATTGCTTTCTTATCTTGTTCTCCAATAATCACAGTTGGCAAACTTCTTTATTTTGTAGATAGCATTGAGGCAAATGTAGACAGTGCTGCAGTCCATGTTGAGGATGCAAATGTTCAGTTGCACAAAGCTAGTAATTACCAGGTACTTGCATTTTATTCTTTTGTCATATTATTATGTTACTTCGCCTGTTAGTAACACATACTCTTTGAAGATCAATGCCAACTGATAACTGTGTTTTACACTGCTGTTAGATGTAATTATGATACAACAGACCCATGAAAAACAAACTTGCAGAATGAATCAGTGTCCACCAACCTCGACCCACTAATGTGACCTTCTGAACATGTTGAATTACCCTTTCAAGTTTATTGAGATGTCTTTGAAAACAAAGATGTCAGCATAAAATGCTCTGTTTGTTGAGCTTCAAACTTAAGAGTTTGGCTGTTATTGGTGCAGTAAACTTGTAAGCCTTGCAAAAACTCAAACAAGTTTTATTTCTTGTACATCTTTCTCTCTCTTAACAAGGTTACTTTTCTGTTTCTTTCTCCAGAAAGCAGCAAGAAAGAAGATGTGTTGCATCTTGGTGACTTTAGTCATTGTTGCTGGTGTACTGGGTCTCATCATTTATTTCTCAGTTACAAAGGGGAAATGAAAAATGGAATTAAGGCATTTACACGTTTTATGGAAGAGAGAGGAAAACATTCGTTTCTAATATCAGTTCACTATAAACATTTGAGGAGAATGTAAATAGCTGTAGAAGGAGGTCATCTGTGTTAGAACACAGCATTTTTTCACTCTTTCCACCACTAATACAGTTAAACCTCTCTCACACGGACACCATGGGGACAGAGAGACTGTCCGCTAGACTGTTTATGTAACTGTCCAGAATATAAAGGTGTCTTAACCCTTTAAGCCCTGATATAAAAATGCATCTTCTTATTACTGATCTCCATACATTTCTTATGGAACTAGTTAGGAGAATTTGTCTAAATATCAAGACATCTTATCGTCAGTGATCACTTCCTTTAGTCTTGTCACTTGAATGTTCAAACAAGTAGTGAACATGTAAAGAGAAATTTGATTTTCATCAGGGCTTAGGGCTCAAAGGGTTAAGAAAAACAGGTAAATAAATGGGCTTTCTGATTGGATGTTTTGTGGGTTTACATATGTGGCAACCATATTTTGTTCAGTTATGGTCATATAGTGTTTCTGGTTGGCTTATTTTATAAAAAAAAAATTAGAGAAATGCTGATGCAAATAAATACTTGATTAAGATTGGGAAAACTAGGAAGTTAAGTTAGTAAAAGTTCTATTCAGTTCGTCGTCACCATTTTGGACTAGAAATTAATGTGGAACTTAGTTGTTTTGTAAATTCTCATGTTCCAAACTCACTGTCATTTCTGCATCAGTACTATGTATCTGTGGAGGCCACTTTTTCTAATTCTTATTAAAAGTATAAAACAAAAAAAATTCTATTTCTTACGTAGATTAGGGTTCATATAGCTCTTGTGTAACAAGTAAAAGTTGGAGTAGTAAATGCTAAACCGTAAGGAGGCTAAATATTTGTCACACTCAGTGTAAGTAATTATTAATAGGTGATTTCTATAATGATATAATAATTTGTATCAATATAAGTTGTATTTTCATGTGTTGATGGCTTGATTTCTCAGGTTCAGGACACAGAATTTTATAAATTGCTGTTGTCACTCAGGTTGAATTACCGGTAGTTCTGTGTAGCTGTTGTTGTTGTTCATTTCACTGGTCTTTTCGTTGACATTTTGTCATACAAGAACCAAAAAAACTGTTGGCTACACAGGCTATTATTACTTTGTTATAGTAGTTATGTCTTAATCATTGACACCCATGAAAATTCTTAGACTCGTTAGCTAATCATAGAGCATTATTAGTGAACCCAGATCAAACAGTTTTGAATGTTCGATTTCTCTTGCAAAAATAAATTTTGTTGGAGAAGGTATGATTATCATTAGCGACAACATAATTTAGTTGTTTTATGTATTAAAAGCCGCTAAATTTGAGTACCCACTTAATGTATTTTTCAAAACTGATGAAAGTTGTTGGAAATGGTCAAAACTGAAAAGCCTCTAAATTTCTTATTGGTGGCTAAATCTTCTAGTCAGGGGTCGTTAAATTA
This sequence comes from Siderastrea radians, assembly GCA_964017195.1. Lineage (NCBI taxonomy): Eukaryota > Metazoa > Cnidaria > Anthozoa > Scleractinia > Rhizangiidae > Siderastrea > Siderastrea radians. Next base: position 19,996,684 of record OZ024897.1, read on the forward strand.
AGCTCTCGCTAGAAATGGTAACCTCTATATACGTAAAAACCTTCGCTGAGTGTCATGTTTCATCTCCCCTCTCAGAATTTGATCTGTAACCTTTGACATGCAGTGTTTTAGGTACACAGGAAAAATGAAAGAGCACGAAATTTAGTTGTCGTAAAGTATATTTTAAATGTACGTAATTGTGCTTAATTTGCAATAAAGATGCATAAATTAAGCATTAGGATTCTCAGAAAAATGTCAGAGTATTCGTAAGAATGACAGGCTGTTCTGCCCTGTTGTTTTGGTGTAGCGAGAACATTATGGATGTCGTATGTGCGGTACATTGCTTAAGGGTGGGGAATTCATGAGTGTAAAAGACCTGAATGTAGGAATATATGAAACATCTTGACTTAAAAAAAGTATTCTCCGAAAGAGAAATACAAAGATTGTATGAAAAAAAGTCAAGACATGTTTTTTGATTAAAGAGTTTAACGAGTCTTAAGTTAACACAATTTTCAGAAACTGTCAGTAGTGATTTAAGTGGCATGTTTTGTAAATAGGGGTTTTACATGTCTTCTCTTACATGTAACATTGATATATTCAAAGAGAAGTTCATAGCTAATATTGTTAGAAAACATTTGCTAAAATCAGGTGCCAGTTGCGTCAGTGAAAGGCTAATTAAAACTAGTTTTTGTTTCTCGTGAGCGTTCATCTTTATTTTGATAAAGAAAAAGAGCGCGTTTCTACTATATTATAAAAGACTAAAAGTGATTTTGAGCCGCTGGGCTGCGCTCGAACTTTCAACTTTTCAACTTTCCGGAATTGATTATAAGGGGTATTCTATTACCCGTTTAAAACTGGGTCAGACCAGTCCTTCAGTTACTTAAATTTATAGCCGTCTCGCCAATTGTTGTGGAGTTGTATTGGTGTGATTTGTAGACAATCGAAGCAAAACCTAGGAAATTTCTAACCCGCTTTTCCCGCCTGAATGTTTCACCGATAGAAACGAAAACAGAAAACTTAATCAGTTGATAAGGTAAATTGGCCATAGTAAAGATTGAAAGCTGAGATTGGATTCAGCTCTAATGAAGGGTTAACGCTTGAAAAGTCAGCTTTCAATCTCTTTACGGTGGCCAATTTACCTTAGCAACTCAGTTGATAAAATCCAAAGTTTTGTGTTACAACTTCCCCACTGACGCAGCACCACAGTTTCTTTAGGAACTAACGTCCTTTTTGTTAAACGATAACAGAGCCTGTGATAGGTTAGAACATTTCCAGCTCAGCCGCCCCCCGTTTTCCTCTACACAACTTCAGTGTCGAAAGCCGCGTTACGATACCAAATGGCCGAGGTCGGGGCAGTACCTGCGTTCACACCAACGCATCGCCTACGATGAGTACTCCCTGGTGATTACTATCCCCTTTTGAATTTATACACCTGTACCCTGGGTTTCAGAGGCGTTTTTGTGCGTTTGTCCGTGTGCTAACTTAGGTATCCGGTCATTTCGTTCCATGGTCATTTCGTTCCAAGTCACTTCGTTCCAAAGTATAGTCAGTTCGTTCCACAAAATAGTCAATTCGTTCCACGAGATAGTTAGATCGTTCCACAAAGTATTAAAGTAGAAATAAACTTAAACAAAGTGAAATTCGACGTTAAAGTTACCTCATCCGTTGAATACTGAGTAGAAGATCAGCCACGTGACGAAAACCTCCACAAGCCTCTATCAAAATACGCGTGCTTTGGCAGTCAAACAGAGAAAACAATAGAACGAAGAAGTCTCGCCTTCATCACAGAATAAGTGTGCTTTGTGCTTGTTGGTCGGTCTGTCGGCCTTCCGCCGACACTGCGCCACGAAAGATGGGGAGAAACCTCTGGTACCCGGGTAATGCACCTGTACCAGCAACAAAGTGATATACCTCATCAAATGTCGTGCCTTTAAATATATCGGAGAGACACTGGTAGACGCCATCATTCAGAGAACATTTAACGTTCCACTTGACAAATAAGCATAGACCTCCCTGTTGGCCAACACTTTGCATCGTCTGACGATGTGCTGTTGTCCTTCTACCCTCCTTCATCCGTTCTGGCTTCCGTGGTACATCAAACTTTTTGAGGGCAAGCTGATATTTCAATATCAGACACTGTGGAGCGGCCTCAATACAGTTTGCGCACTGGTAACTTCCCTTGCGTTTTGAAATTATGACGCGCGCACTTTTGTATACCGTTGAACCTCCGCTTGCGGACACCTCCCGTAAGGCTAGGTACGTGGTGTATGGGGACCTTTTCAAAGCTTCAGGCCCCGGTTGTTCCAAAGTTGAGTAGCACTATCCACCGGATAAATCTCTATCCAGTGGATAACGCAATTGATTTCCCTAACACTTATCCACTGGATAGAGATTTATCCGGTGGATAGCACCAACCAACTTTTGAACAACTGAGGCCAGGAGCTAAAATAACCTCCCTTAAGCGGACAGACCTCCTGAAACTCAAAATTCACACCGACAGTTCCCCTCCTACACCTCTGTCGATTTCCTTGCTTGTAAACCCTGATCGCCTTTAAAAATATTTCTAGAATCCAATATACCCAAGATTTGGTCAATTTCTAGGCATAAAATAGTTAATACTGGACGTGACTTCCACAAAACAGCATTTAATGTGTGTAAACAGTGCTGTGCAAATAACTGAAAAAAAACAAGAGGCATTACATTCTCGCTGTACGATTATCTTATTTGTAAAAGCTACACAATAAATCCTTTAGGGACTGGTCAATAAGTATAGGAGGGGGTGGGCCGGAGCACAGAGGGGGTGGGTCACTATGTTTTCAGCCATTCCAATAGGGTGTGTCATGCTATTTTCAGCCTCAAGAAGGGGTGGTCATCATATTTTAAGCCCCGTATATTGAAATACTGCAAACTTCCAAGGCTTTCTGTAACTCTAAGGGCATGAAGTTCCTTGCAAAATCTACATAAAACTTGTAGCAAAAGTCCATTTGAGCAAACAGAACTCTACAAGCTGAATTGCTTACTTATGTAACTCATACAACTGGAAACAAATGATCATTCCTGTAACGAAATCCGGGTCCAGTCCAGCGAATGCCGAGAATGGTGTTTCAGAGAGTCCAATTTCAAAAAATTTTCCGCGTAGCCTTCCCGCTGACACGCCCCCCAGAAGTTCTTGCCTTTGGCACTCATGTTCGCACCTTCGTTGCTCACATCCATTTGTTTTACCTATGACTCCGGTACTTTAAAGTATTACCGAAAACCCGGTACATGTATATCGATACAATATTTTGTGTTAAAAATGAACTCTTTTCTCGGCACTATGCCTGGTATCTAAGTGGTCATTTTGATATAGTAACCAACACAGCTATAATTGTAAATTATTGTGTATGATTAATATGCAATTTCACTTGTGAAATCCACTTGAATAATTTACTAATTGGGGGGGGGGGGGGGGTGGGTCATGTTATTTTCAGCCAATACTTTGGGGTGGGTCAGCAGAATTTATGCCCACGTAAGGGGGTGGGTTATGAATTTTTGGACCACCACTTTTCCAAATGCTCCAGCCCATCCCCCCCTATACTTATTGACCCGTCCCTTATTTCTGTTTTAGCCAGTCACATGAAAATGAGTCTCCTTGAGAAACGTACGCAAGGGGGAAACCCGTTTTCTAGTGATTTAATATCACTTTTGCTGAGTTAATTTGTTGGGCGCATTAGAAACTTCGAAGCCACATCGCCAGCTCGCCGCCACAAGTTTTCAGTTTGAACATGAAAATGTCAAGTAACAGTCGCTTTTCCCCTACCCGACCCCCAACGAAAAATTTGTATCACCGTGTTCCTAATATGGAACGACACGTGACTCAGTGACGCACGCTGGAATTTCCCGCGAGGTTTTAAAAACATGGCGGACATTGAAGGTGCCGAGAATTCTGTAGTGTTACCGAGTGCAACGCTTCTCTTCGACGCTGAGACGCCCAGAAGTGAAAATAGTTACGACGAAAACAGTCCTCTCAGTCCTGGAGAAATTCCTATGATGAGAAATCACCCGAAAATTGCGTCTGTTCTCTATTCTCCCTCACGAAAATCACTTGGCGAAGGAAAAATTAAACCCAAGACTTTCTCGTCGATATATGCTTCGCCCACAGGAAAAACGGTATGCTTTTTGTGTGTTATTACTTTGGCTTCAAAATTTAACTTAGCGTCACTTGACTGTGGATTTTTTGGTGATTAAAACTGCTTTATTGTCTCGTTATTTTCGCTTTGTGACAGAAACTTGGTGGCGTGGCAAAGGAGAAGCGAAAGACACTCCAGGTTCTGCAGCCGAATGCGAACGGGGATGGCACACTTGTTGGAAGTCGTGGTGTGATAAGACAACGCGAAACGGTAAGGTGCTAGTTTTTTTACATAACAGCTGAATGTTGCTGAAGAGGTGCACTTAGAAATAAGTTAGTTCAAACCACGATAAACAACGGTTTCTGTCGTCGTCTTTGAGGGCAATCACATTAATGGGAAATCAGTTATCGGCCTACATGTATGCTGTTTGCGTAAGTGAATATTTATCTCACTTTTCCTGTGATGTAAAGGCTTGTTCAAACCCTTCCATACACTGATCAACATCTTGCTCCGCTTTCAATACTGTATTGATAAATAATAAATTAATAGTGTGTAATCCAAACAGAGAAGTGCGTTGCAGAAAACCCTCAGAGCAAGGCAAGAATTAAGGTTACTCCGGACCTTCGCGGGCATCCTCCTGTGTCCTCCGAGAAAAAATTCGTATGCGCGCCATTTTAAAGGAAAACACGGCAAACTATATATCGTTGGAAAGCTTACTAAATGTAGATTTCGGAAAAAAAATATGAATTGCCAGTTTTTTAATTCTGCAAAAGAAAATTGCGAAGATGACCATGCACCTGTGAAAAAATGACGATGCGTTATTCAACCAGGCAAATGAATTAGTAGGGTACCAAAATTCGGCAAATTTCTGTGAAATTTAGCCTGAATATTCCTCAGATGTTGTGAAACAAAACTGTTTCGGGGATTTTTTAAATTCGTAATATTTCACCCGTGGCAGTCTTCAATGCAGTCATCCTCAGCGACCCAGGGGCAGCTAGTCAGGACGACGGGATTTTCATGGGCGAAAGTTTACAACGAGAGCGGGAGAGCCCCTGGGCACTTACTCTTACTGATCCAGTTCCAGAATCGTTTGAATTCTCTCCTTCTGATTGGCCAGAAAAATATTTTTCTGGCCAATCAGCGAAGAGGAACAGCCAGGCGACCCTCATGTCTTCTTACACGAGGTTGTTTTCCTCATGAATCGCTGTAGTAGCGTGGCTTGTTCAACGGGATACATTTTTGAGGAGAGCTTCAGAAAAAAAATAATAAATTAATACTAAATAAATAAATGAAGTCGAAGAAATTGCAAACTATAACGTGGCCAGAAGAAAACAAACACTCGGCGGGATTTTTCACCAAGGACTTATCAAAGGTATCGTAAATTTTTAGAGCTAACGACTTCCCCTTTCTCAAGTGTCGCATGAGGCTAATAGCTACTTGAGTAAACGATGTTACTAATTATTTCTCCTTGTTTGTTGAACTATGTCTGAAACTTTCCATGGGAATCTCCGATGCATGGGCCACGCAACTATGTCGATCGAGCGTGGGAACCACAGTTAACAAAAGCGTAATGTGAGTGTTTGTATGGAGCTGAAATTTGATCGAAAGTAATCGGCGGTTTTCCGCTGAAAATGCATTAAAATGGAAATAGTTTGAAAAACATTACCTGCTGTGTGTTTGCTGTGTTTTTATTGTTTTTGCGAGCTTCTGGAGGCCGAACTGGGCGATTTTCTGCTTAATGGTCGATGCGACGTCATGTCACGTACTAGAGAGAACTAGTTCTCTCTAGTACGTGACATGACATGCTCGATCAACATAGTTGGTGGCCCGTGCATCAGAGATGGAAAGTTTCAGAAAAGATCAACGAAGAGGGAGAAATAATTAGTTACATTGGAGAAAGGGGAAGTCGCTAGCTCTAAAAATTTGCGATACCTTCGATACGTCCGCCATGAAAAATTCCCTGTGAGTGTTTGTTTTCTTGCGGCCACGTTATAGTTTGCGATTTCCTTGACTTCGTTTATTTATTATTATTTTTTTCTGAAGCTCTCCTCAAAAATGTTCCTATTGAACGGGCCACGCTACTACGGCGATTGATGAGAAAAACCACCCCGTGTAAGAAGACACGAGAGTTGCCCAGCTGTTCCTCTTTGCTGATTGGCCACAAAAATGTATTTCTGGCCAATCAGAAGGAGAGAATTCAAACGCTTCTGGAACTGGATCAGTAAGAGTAAGTGCCCAGGGGCTCTCCCGCTCTTGTTGTAAACTTTTGCCCATGAAAATCCCGTTGTCCCGACTAGCTACCCCTGGGTCTCCGAGGATGCAATGCAGTGCGCATCGCGTATTCTTTGCTGTTCGAACTTGACAGATAAATTAAAAAATAACCAGTTAAAACATCGAAAAATGTTGACACACTTTTGATGACTGGTCCTTTGTGATTAACAATGTGCAGTTATTTTGCCAATGTGCTTGGATTTGATATCCTATTAATTTAATTGAATGACGCATGGTCATTTTCACGGTTGTTTGCAATTTTCTTTTGCGGAATTGAAGAAACCGGCAATTCATATTTTTTTCCCAAATCTACAGTTATTAAGCTTTCCAACGATATATAGTTTGCCGTGTTTTCCTTTAAAGTGATACACACACAAATTTTTTCCCCGAGGACACCCACGAAGGTCCTGAGTAACATTAACCCAAGGTCAAGCTCAAGGTTCAAACTGATAATGACGATGACTCGGGCACAGTGGAGGAAGGCAGGTGTCCTCACCACCGTGTGGACGCTGCTTCCCCTGATCGTTTGCCTCTACTGATAATACACTTTTGTGGTCATCATGCACTGATTGCTGTTGTTTTTTATCTTTGTTTTGAAAGAAATCAAAGAAGAGCAAGACTCCAGTGATGAAACTCAAGCAACAGAAGCTCAAGATTCCAACTTCTGCCAGTAGCAGTTCAACATCATGCACTGATTCATCTGATTCAGATACAGCAGCAAGCCAGAGCATGAAGAAGGTACTTTGATTAATGCACTTGTCAACATCCTATTTAGTATATTTGGCAAATTAAAGAAACTTGGCTGGCCATTGCTTGAGCACATGCTTCCTTTACCTTGCTGTACAGAGTGAGGTAAGTGATGCCCAGGGCACAGGCAGTCTCCATGGTCAGAACATAACCTGGTTTTGTTGGCATAAAGGAACTAGAAGTATTAATGAGAAACCCCCTTGGATGGAGTGTTAGTCGATTACAGGGTTACACTCCCCCAGCATCTTGTTAAAGGGAACCCCAACTGTCATATAAAATTGATGTTAAATTTTGGAGATAAAATCTAAATTCCAATTCTTTTAGTTAGCAAGCTGAGAAAAGTTGGACATGAAAACCACCCTGTTTTTGCTTTTTAATTTCCCACACACTGCCATTTTGAATTTTATAACATCATATGGTTGCTCATATTGTTGCATACAAAAGGAGGTTGCTTCTTAACACAAGTGGCAACCAAATGACATCATAAAAATTTAAAATGGTGGTACGCTGGAAATTCAAACGCAAAAATAGATGACATTCGTAACTAACTTGGTAAACTAAAACTTTCTTTCCAGTTGTTAAATTAAAGAATTGAAATTTAGACTCCATTTCCAACAATTTAAGATCAATTTGTCATAACAGTGGAGGTTCCCTTTAAGTTTCTGTACACCTGGGTGGAGAGGGACAAAGCAGAACTTGGTTTCTTGTGTAAGGGAACAACACAACATGATGCAAAGATTCCAACCATCAACATTCAGATCTTAAATCTGATGCACTAACCATTAGAACAGCTCTAGAGAGGGGAAATAAGCACTTGCTCAGGTGAGTATCAAATCTTCCAATCCTGGACATTCAAGTACAAATTGTGAATATTTTGGTAAATTATGTTCTTAAAGTCACTCACCCATGTGGCAAGTGCAGTCAAAATTTAGTCTCCAACCCTGTCTAGCTTAACAATTTGGACTTAAGAACATGTGTTCATTCTTTTTCTGACACACTGTGTTACCACCGCAACTGACATGTACATCTTAGCAACTATTTATAATAAGCTACCCAACAAGTGCACAATGACACAGTGGACATCAGCATGCAAAGAAAGTGCTGTCTGATATCCCAGGGCAAGTGTTGTTTCTGTTTAGCTAGTCACCAACCTGTCTGTCACCTATCTGATGGGCGAGTATGGTTCCAACATGCCTATCCTTGCCATGAGGTAAAAGGTTAGTGATGTATTGGGATTTGATCAAGTTTTTGCATGTCTTCTCTAGAACACAAAGTCATTGCAAAATGATGTCAATGAAGAAGCAATAGCACTGATGGTTGCAGGTGAGTGGTTTCTACAAACTAGTCCCTTAATATGATAAAACAGTCTTGCTGATAACGGACATTTTTTTGTGAATATCTGCTTGTAGATCCACCACCCGAGAGATATTGGGAGTTGCTAGCAGAGGAAAGAAGACTGGCTTTGCAGGAAGCCCTAGAGGAAAATGAGAGGGTAAGTTGCTTTCTTCTGTGAGGCTTAAACTCTATAGAAATCTCCAAAATGCATGTGTTTTGCATGGTAATGAAATGCAAAATCTCACAAAGAACAGACAAACTCTATCTATTTTACACCATTGGATGTCAGTTTACTCAAGGCGCCTTTTACGACAGCCTTCAGACCATTATTATTCTTGTCCACCAAGATCAAACAGACCAGTGATGGCAGGGGTGATGTAAACAGTGCTAGCAGCTCTTGTACATATGAACACATTTGTTGCAGTAGTCAAGGGACCATAGAGTAACAACATTTCAAGGCTAGAAAACAGTGGGTACAGGATATGGGGGAACAGTGAAACTGGGAACTTACAAGAGCTGCAGCATTCCTGGGTATCTTTTCCCTTTTGTGTTGGTAAAGTGGTGTTAACTTTTCTGTGTTTTATTCAGCTTCACAAAGAGTTGGAAGAGTTGAAAGAACAAAACAAAACCCTGGAAGAAGTTGCTGGTCAGGCAGAATACTTTGCCTCCCTTTACCAGGTACAGCTTGGAAGGGTAGATTTAATTTATATTTATTATTAAATTACAAAATATTAATTTATATTCAGTTACTTTTTTTTTGTTATGTCAAGCAGACAAGTTACATGGCATCTAGTATAAAATTCCTATGATCTACTAGTCAGGATGTATAGGGTCAGCAGTTTAAAGGAAGTGTTTGGTGATGATAAGGCCAATGTCGAGTCTTAATTTGCTGATTTTATTGTTTTTTAGATGGTGATGGAGGGTGAAATTCCGGATGATTCCAGTGATGCAACTGACGAGGAAAGCCTAGTGGTAGCCAGGTGAAAACAACTTTATATTGTCATATTAAATCACAAATAATCTTTTTAGCCCCCTGTCTTTGAATTTCCCTCCGTTCTTACATAACTTTAGCTACAGTGCTGGACATATTAAGCAGTTTGAGACAAATGCAAACCAAGTACCATTCACTCTTTACCTGCCGTAAATGATCTAATAAATGCCCATGGCATCAACTTTTGGGATTTTCTGGAGGTGTTTATGAGATACAGGGCATTAACCCATTGACACCCGGCAAACTTTGAAAAAATGGTACTTTTACGCAGCAAATGGCCCTTTTTAGCCCGTTTGATCCAATTTCGTCCCAATGCTCCCAAAAAGTGCTTTCTAGCATGAACAGTTATTGTTTCTTTCGGTTTCAGGACGTTTTCTAGCATTTTGAGTCCGGACATGCGCACAATTCAAAATTTTGAGATGGTTTTTTTATGCGAAAAACTCCCCCGTCTACAGCTCTTTGAGATTTTGTGCACAAGCCTGTTGCTTTCGTTCTCATTTCGATTTTCCCTTTTTGCTGTCGAGTTAGCCACACGACCACAGTTTCTGGTGATGAGAAAAGTTTGGCCTCAAAGCTCGTTTGAAAAGGAAAGAGTTGGCCAAAAGTAGCAGTCAGTGGGAAGGCCATGATTTTCTTGTGTTTTTGAGCTAAAAGTTCCGTGGTTTCCTGGCTGTTACTCAGGTTTACTTGATCCGATCATTGTTGTTCAGGCATCATTTACAAGATCTTTTTGCGTTGCATCGAGCTTTTCAGGATCATTTAAACTGATGACGTCACAAGTGAAACAAGACGCCTGCTCGTTCTAGGGTGCATAGGGGCATGTTGGGTGTCAGTGGGTTAAATCGAGAGAGGTGTTATGTTTTCCCAAACCAGTATTCAAACAAAACTACTTAAATTCAACAGCTGCTATACAATGAAAGTGAACAAACTCTACATTACCACATGGTTCTTGATATCCATAGCACCAAATCATCATTTAATATGTTCAATTGCACTGTTGTCATCAATACTAGAATGAAGATCAAGGGTGATTTCATTGGATTAGCTTGTCTGATTTAGTGTGCCCTTCACAAAAAGCGTTTTCTAGATAGGGTTTTTTATTAGATAAGAGGCGTTTATATCTTCAAAATGCCTATTTCAGAGGGGAGTTTATTGGATATGTGCCATTTATTCTAGAGAGTGGGCATGTAAAAGATCGTTTACGGTACTTATTTCTCTGAAAGGAATAACTTCCTTCATTTGTGCATGTTTGCATTTTCAAAAGTGTTCAAATGGCATATCACTCACAAATGCTGAGTATTTACGTTTTGGTTTGAAAAAAAGGAATTTGCCTGGAGAGTGAGAAAGGGCAAGAATGTTTGAGTGAATGGACCATAGCCCTTGCAGAGAGAGGGTTGACTACATATTTTTGTACTTGCTTTTGTTGCAGCCTTGAACAAAAGGAGAATGAAAAGAAGTGATCACAGAATACGGAGCTTTACTGCGTGATCTAAAGTCGTAGCATTATTTTCAACAAGTAACTTTATTTTTATACAAAAATTACTTAATTTTATAATTTGTAGTGTAATTTTTTTTCTGATGGCCAGCATCACCAATATGCAATTAACACATACAACTTGTATTTGTCAGACATTATTTCATTCTCTAATTTTGCAATTTGCAAACTGTTATGCTTTTGCTTGCGCTGTATATCTGCAAAAAGGCTTTTGCTGATAAAATTAGCTGTAAAATTTGCAAATAATCATTTTTATGGTCACTTGTAACAATCTCTACTTTTCAAGCACTTGATTGTGCCTTAAACTGTTGCTAGATGAGCATTTTAATGTTTTCTTTCTTTATTTAATCATTGCCTTATTGGTATCCATGAATATGATTGAATATGATTGCAGTGGAGTGTTTCTGTCCTGGCACTATTTTCACAATAGTGGTACTTAGAGATTGCTTTCTGTTTCTAGTGGCTTTTAAAGTGAACAGAAACCTGTAATGAGCAAGTAGTCCAACAAAATGTCTTTCCAATGATCATGAGCAATCTATTTAGCAAACACACAGTTATGGTGACACTTTTTATTTTTAGATTTGTCTTGTTCTAACAACAATTTTCATGGCAATCCATCAAAATTTAGACTGATCCTGATGGGCATTTTTCAGTCACCAAGTTGTGAGAGCTGATGCCTGTGACATTTTAAAGCGAACTTCTCAGACTATATTTCAAAGTCAGAAACACTGCATATGTCATAAGCCTAAATTCTTTTCCACTCCTGTTAGTATTATAAATCCTTAAATGGCTGTTGTGTCACACTTTTAGCCAGTGCGAAGTGAGAGAAATTTATCAGGTAAATAACATTTTGTTAAAATTTGGTTAAGGCAATAATTTCTCAAAGGTTTTTATTTCAACACCTGCAAATGCTCAACTTTCTTTTGAAACTCCACTGTCCATAATAATATCCGCATTCCCATAAAATTATTACGTTAATTTTGTAAATAATGTATTTAAGGTCACAAAATGTATTTATTTATCTTGAGGCATTGAATTCATGCAGATCTATTCTGAGAAGCTAGGCAGTAAATGGAACTTGGAACCTGTTAAAAATTAATCATCCAAATCTTTGCAAAAGATAGCTGTAACTTTTTATGGAGTACCTTATTATAGGAAATTAATGCTTGTGCGAATTAAGGTATTTGAAATTAACGCGACTTAAATTAACACGAATTGAAGGGAAAATTTCTCCCAAATAAAGGAAATTAATGCGAAAGTAGGGGTGAAATTTCAAAATGAGGGAAATTAACACGATTAACACTTGGAACAACTGGAACAAATTAATTTCATGACTGAATTTAAAAAAAAAAACGAACAAAACAGATCTGCAGGTGTGTGAGGCAATTTCGTTACAGACAATATCCAGAATTTGGGATTCAAATGATGGAAATTAAGGTCACAGAAATTAATGCTCCACTTATTAACAATGCAGAAATAAATGCTCACAAAAATTAATGCAAGTAATTTTACAGAGCATTAATTTCCTATCATAAGGTAAATACTAACTTTCTTCAAATCAATAAAAAAATGGCTTAGTACTGTTCCTTAAAATAACAACCCTGTACAGTAACCTACAATACACTCACTGATGATTAATCCTGTAACTAACTGTAAATAAAGTACAACGTGTATGTCAGTGTACAGTCTATGTCTACATGCAAAATTGTTTTTGTGGCTAATGCTGGCAAGCAAGCTAATTACACTCAAGAGAGTATGCCACACCAAATGTTTCGCTTGTGTACTAGTTGGAACAATTTTTTGTCTCTTAATTTATTATTAGACTTTGCTGTGAAGACTAAGCCAACAGGCTAGGGCTCATTCTTCTCTTTAACTCTAGCCACAAGAGCGACCTCTCTTTCTCTGTTCTTTTCATGACGTCTCTGTTCTCAGTAGCTCGCCGCCCAAGATATGCAAGAACTTCATTCAATGGGCCATAAGGAATTGACTTGTAGACATTAAAGCCTGTTTGACCTAAAACATTATACATATGCAGCTTTAAAAATATAAAAGCATAAGAAGCAACTCAAATGTATAATTCAGATTGATTCAAAATTATTGGTATGAACAGTATATTTGTTCATCTCTTATAAATGCACATTACATTTGCACACAGAGGAACATTTTTTGTAGACTACAAAAGGCATAGAATGTTTAATAGCAAATTATGAACCTTCTTTCACTTGTTCTTTGATGCTTTTTTACAATAAAGAACAGTATATTGTCATGGGCAACCACCGCCTGCTCCATCATGCAAACATGTGTAAACATTGTTGGTTTAAGGCAGAATTTTCACGTTACTATGTTTTGTGGTGTACCTGATCAAGTTAAATATTGCCTGCCTACCTAAAAGGTATGACACCTGGTCACACATTCCGTATGATTGTCCAAATGTAACTTTGCCACCATTTCGTACAAGGCCAAGTTCCTTCATTCTGTCTCACAAAGGAAATAGAAACCAAGAGTTAAATGATGAAGGTAATTGACAGTTATTTTAAGAATATTTTTGTTAACAGAGACATTAATTAATTCAAGAAGGCCCAGGCATTGATTTTTGCCATAGTTAATAATTTATGAGTAAATATTAGAGTTCTCCTCCAGCCCAGAGGGCCAATACTTATTATCAAGACTGATTGTGGGAAGAAAGAGTTGGGCTCAACAAAGCTTTTACAAACTTGTCTGTCCAAATGCAAAAGAGTTTATTACCTTTGAATGGCAAGTTTTACTGAGTCTTCATTGTGTGATGCCACCATAATTTCAGCAGGAGTGCAGCTAACCTTCTTCAGAACCATATAAACCACATCATCATACATAGCACAGGTGTCTTCATAAGTGTCATGAATGGGGTCCTCATAGCCCACGTCTGCAGCTCGATTCCTTTCTTGAGTCATGTAGGCTCCACGCACAATCTTGGCACCAAAGTGGAAACCAAGTTTGGCCATCAGTTCCAAGTCAGCTTTCACTCTGTCGTGGGCATCCTGTAATGGCATTCCACAGGAATGTGTAAATTTTCTATTCATTTTATTCATTTCATAATTATTACCCTTGTAATTTGTAGAATGAAGGGAAATGAGAAATGTTTAATCCAGAATATATTTGCCCAAATCATTTAAATACCAGTTGAGGTGGAATTAAACGAAATGAAAATTAGTTTTCAATGGTAGAAAAGAAATTGACGTTTGAGAATGTCCACACCCTTGTGGGTCACAACCTCCTTGTTCTAAACAGAATAGAATAGAATAGAATAGAATAGAATAGAATAGGGTTACTCAACTCTCATTTTAGTAGCCAAAGAACAAAGTACCTTACATTCACTCAATGCAAGAGCATATCAAAGAATTGTTTTACATATTCACAGATTAATTTCCTACTAGATCACCAATGCACACCATTTAGCTGCATGCATGCCACAACAATATGTCACATTACCTTTCTGTAGCACTGATAAGTATTATAAACCCAAGGGTAACTCTTGTTGTACTTGTACTGCAGTGCTAGCACCAAATGATTAATTGCAGCCTGGATATAAGACTGCTCGGCATCAATCACCAGCCGCACACTGCGATTCATACTTGCCTTCAAAAATATTAATAACAATAACTTTGAGTTAGTGGAATGTTAATATTAAACTGTACTTCAAAAAGGTAGTTTGACCTTATAATTGTTGAGGTAACAGTAGTTATTTAAAAACCCAGCAAATATTGGAGCAGGAAAGTGGTATAACCGTATTGTGCAAGCGTAGAACCCATGGAGGCAGTGTGGGCAATTGATAGACAGTAACAAGGCTTTAAGCTGATCTCACTCTGAAAGCAACTGCAGGTGTTACATTTTTTTTTCTGTTCCATGTACTTAAGAGTTGGTACAATTTATTGTTTACTGCCTGACATTAAACCCTGCCTTTCAGTCTTGCATTTATACTCTTTGTCGAGAAAATATACCCCAGTTTATGGTCGACCATTACTTTCTTTGAAACCTGGTATAACTCCCTTTGATGTGAAAAGTGAACTGCACAAGTCAACTTCTTTGTACATTTGTTTCAAAACTACTGATAACCTCAGGTACAGTATGTTAAATGCACCTTAGTGAATGTGTCCAATCTTGCCATAACATTTTGAAGATGATCATTTTGTTTGTCATTCAAAACAGGCAACTGGGGAAGTAAAGCAAATAAGATAAGTATAATGATCAAGGTAAAGGTGTCCAATCCACTGGATTAAATGAGCCACAAGGTGCATCAAGCCAGTGCTTAAACTCCAGTTTCCATCAAAGCATGAAGTGATTAGAGAGTAGCACTCCCACTCCCTTTCTCCCGTTATCCCCCAGCTTTTCTGTTGGGATTCTCTAACGGTTAACCGGTACCCATTTATATAATTATGCACCTGGGTAGAGAGTGACAGGGTGAAGTTAAGTTTCTTGTCTAAAGACACAACACAATATACAATGCAGAGACAAGTTAGCTCGAACCACCAACTCTTTTGACCTCAAAATCGTCCGAACGAAATTCCTAGGCAATGGCCACATTACTACATACGACTCTGCCTCCACAACATTGACCAAATATGTGAAGAAACGTTATATTTTTCATAATAGATATAAATACATTTCTCTTAAATTTATGTATCATAATCGTTTGTAATTATATGCAACAGGTTAATACCTCTATCTTGTTCTTAAAGCCTTCTGCTAAAGTTTGAATATCCAGTCCTGATGGCATCTCTACACTTGTCTCAAAAGGGATCAAGTGTTCATTCAATACATTCTACACAAAATGTAACAAATATTTAATCAGAATGCTAGCTTAATTGAGAACTATTTTTTGAGTTTGTAAATGCAAAACACAACCTTTGTCTAACACATTTTTACATCTGACTGTAACCAGTGAACTTACCAGTAACAGAGGACTGCATATTGCAGTCAATTTCATTTGTGTAAAGCCCCTCTGCTCTGTTAAAATAAAAGATTAGTTATTACATTATCATTAAAATTTAATGATAATGTAATATATATATAATAGATTTAATCTACTTCAGTATAGAGATGTGTGATAAATACAGCAAAAGCAAATTGGGAATCTCAGGAAGTGGAGACAAGTGAATGGTAATTTTGCAAAATTAAAGAAAGAATGGGAAATGAAAGAAATGGGAGAGAAGTGAGCAAGATAAATGACAATTCAGGAAGTAAAAAGGAAAATGGGAAATCTGTGAAATGAGAGAAACAGAAAGCAACTGTTGAGCCAAAGTCCACTGCAAATGTCTAACTTAAATTGCCACATACCTGTTCTTCCAATGCAATCCAGAATGGCTTTGGCATTTCTATCAAATATTTCCTCCCTGGTGGACGAAATGACGCATACAGATTTGACATGGACATTGTTCTAGTGCAGATATAGTCCTAAAGAAGAAATCTCTGTACAGTTTATGCTTGCTTACAAAGTGGACATCTATTAACCAAAGTTGACACCCCTTAATATGGAAGCCTCTTTTATGTGGACACCCATGTAATGTGGCACCTCTGTTGTGTGGACATCTCTTACATGCACACCTCTCTTGTATGGACACCTCTGAAGTAGAAACGGTCATGTTGACATGTCTCTTATGTGGACACCTCTCTAATGTGGACACATAATATTGACACCTTGTGTGGACATCTCTCAAGTGATACCTATGTGACAAATGTGCAGTGTTTTTTGACCAATGTTTTTGGTGGAGTTTTTGGTCGAGCTCGCCATTACCTCGACTGGTTGTGTTGCATTGCATTGTGTTGCGTTTAGTTGTCTGCTTCGTATTGCGTTGTCTTGTGTTGTGATGTCAGGTTATGTGTTGTAATCTGTCTCTCACTTGTTACTCTAGTTTGTTAATGGCTTAAAATTTCTCAGTTTTCCTGTTCCTTCATTGCACGACTCAACGCAACAACTAGACGGACGTACAATGGTTCGACCAGATCGACCAACTTGACAACTTAATAAGCAAAACTTTCGTTGTGTATTCTCCACAGGCAAACACGGTTTTAGAATTTTCATAATCACGACTACTTTTTTATGTGCCTTCAGTTGCCCTGTTTAAGTTAGCCAAAATTTCATCTCTTTCACTGACGAGCGCATTTTGGTGACCATTTCATATGCTAGAAAGAATCGCTAGCCTTAAAGGGGCACCGTAAACAATTTTTAGGATTGCTTTACAAAGCTAAAAGAGATCTATTCCTATAATTCTGTTAATGTTCTAGGAGTATTTCGTGTACGAGAAAAGATGAAGTATTTTTCAGAATATTCTTCTACCGAAAACCGGACTTGAAAATCACGGCGACAGAGCCCCTCTAAATATGATGCAAGCTTTAACAAGGCACCCCGTTACCCAAAATCTTAACAAATACTGTATATTCAATTGCAAAAAATTGGTCTACCTTTTGAGTAAAGCTAGCCTGTGTAGCAAGCGTTTCCGTAGGGTTTTCCGCCCGTTCAAGGCGTTTTTCACGTTTTGCCTGCGGTTGGTCATTTTTTGCGCTCGCCCCAATTTTCGCGCCTTCAACAGTGTTCAAGAAGCGAAAAATGCTTCAAACATGCGGAAACGCTTGCTACGCAGGCTAAGTAAAGCTAACGGAGTTTACAGGGTTGAAAGTTTAATCTTTCGGAAGAATATACTGATGAGTTGGCTCATAGATGAAAATAAAATGGTCAAAGAGTTAAGATCGTCTAAAACAATTGCTAGTAGAGTCGGTGAAGTTTGTTGAGTTAGTCGTTTGCCGAGTTTACAGTGTCGGTGAAAGCCGTCCGTTGACTTTGTCGAGTCATTAAGATGCTTTGCCGGTCAGTCGTGTTTGTCTAGTTGGTTCACGTGATGGGGTTCATACTGTCTTATATAGTATGTAAGGATTGTTGATCGATTTTTTAGTAAGGCTCGTTGTGTTTGTCGAGTTGTGTCGAGGTCTGGAACATTTCATCTGCCAGTGAGTGAGGTTTGTTGAGTTTGTCTAGTTGGTAAGGGTCGTTGCGTTTATCGAGTTGTGTCGGCGTGGAGATTTTGTCTGCCAGCAAGTGCGGTTTGTTGAGTATGTCAAGTTGTGTGGTTCTTACTGTCTAGAGAAAGTGAGCATTATTGAGTTTGCCTATTTGGTAAGGAGTTGCATCGAGGTGTGAAGTTTTAGTCTGCCTCAGCGCGTGACAATTAGACGACTTTGTCGAGTTGGTCGTGTTGTGGGTTCATACTGTCTTAAAATAAGTGAGGATTGTTAAGTTTCTCTGTTTGGTAAGGGTCGTTTTGTTTGTCAAGTGTTGAGATGAGATTTTTTCTGCCAGTGAATGAGGGTTATGGAGTTTGTCGAGTTGGTCACCGAGTGGGGTTCGTACTGTCTTAAAGTAAGTGAAAGATGTTGAGTTTATCCATTTGGTAAGGGTGGTTGAGTTTGTCTAGTTGTCTGGTGTAGAGATTGTCTGCCAGTGAGTGAGGTTGGTTGAGTATGTTTACTAATGTACAACTTTAACATAGACGGAATACTAGAAATGCTGAACTTGTCAACAGCGCAACACAACACAATGCAACTCAACAGATACAACACAAAAGTGACACAACGGATTGCAACACAACGCAACGCAACAAAACAGACACAACGCAATGCAACACAACATAATGGATTACAATGCAACGTAACGCAACACACAGTACAACAGACACAACACAACAGAACTCCCCTCAACACAACAAAGCAGGAAATAAAAACCACACACGTGCTAAACAAACCAGTCGAGGCAACGTTGAGCTCGACCAAAAACTCCTCTGACAAAAACGGTAAAAAAACGCTGCAGTTATACTATGTGAAGTGGACACTTCTCTGGAGTGGACACCTAAGTGGAAAGCTTTCTGAAGTGGACCCCTATTGAGGTGACACCTTAACTAAATGCTAGATAATCTAAACATTAAGCCCTCTGCAGAGGTGTTCCTCTAGGCTAGGTTCTCTGCAGCTCTAAGTATTAGAAGGTTACAATTAAAAATGTTCCTGACCTGCTCCTAAAGTCATTGCAGTCTGATGAAAGATCCTCTTCATTAGGGACAAATAGCATACTTTGAATGCCACATTCACGTAGCTTTTGAATGGTGTCTTGAATGGCAGGAAGATTCTCCCCAGCCACAAACTGGCTGTACATTGTTTTATGCAATAAAAATTCGAAAAGAGTTTTCCCAAGGACTGCTCGGCCAAAAGACATAAGCTGAAAGTGGTAAATGCCAATAAAGGATTAATAATAGAATAATTACATTAAAAAATGGTGGGCAGAATTTTTGTTTCGTGCATTCAATCAGGGTTTCATTTTGGGCTACAAGATTGTCTTATTAATGTGGAATGTTCCAAATGAGCGTGAAATTTAATTCCAGCAGGCTACTCTATAGTCTGTAGTTTAGAATTTGCTTGTCGCAGAGCAAAAGAACAGCCTACAGGTTCAGCTTGGGGGCGGATACCCTTCACAATTAGGGTGGGTGTGGGACCTGAAGCTCAAACCTATTTTAGACAAGAATAGATGGGTGTTTGTACCCTATTTTCGACTTAAACCTCCCCTTTGCAGCAAGAAACAGCAAAAATCTATACCCTATTTCACACCAGAACAAATAACAGTCCATTTCAGTCCAAAATATGCTTCCTATTCCACTCAAAAACGGTCTGAAAACAATTGCATTTGGACCACCCATAGCTGGTCCAGTATTCCAGTATGTGAAGTAGTATCAGATGCAAAGTTTGTAGGGGGGAAAAGGCCGGAAGGGAGCAATAATGGGGGACCCTAGGGGCAGAATCTATCAGTTATAAATTATTGGCCTTCCACACCTGACAGAACTAATGTATGTCAAAAACGAGTGGGGGTGGGTGAAGATATCCTAGACTATGGACTGTGGAGGTTCACGTGCAGGAGGGGAGTGGGGCTGGAAGTGACAAGTTTGAGTCGCTGGTATATCATGAAAATTGAACTTTCGGGGTCTGTGTGACACCCGCGGTTACAATTAGTTTTCGTGCAATGATTCAGCTCAGTTCAGATGTCGATAAAAAGCTCGCGTACATTATTGCATTCACTCTTTTACATTTATTACTCTATTCTAGTAATCTTTCGACTTTTGTATTTTTAATTTATTGTCAACCTCGAAGAGCCAGGCCTCAGGGGCACATAGTCTGTGCGAGGAAAACTCGAAACGGGCGGGGGGGAAATGCCGGAGAAAAGTCGACTTTTCTTCGCTGATTTTTCTCTCACCCCAAGAGAGCCCACAGGGAACGGACTGGCACAACATAAGCAGTGGCAACATGTTACTACTTGTATTACTAGAAACAGCGGCCGGCTGTCCCGCTTCTCTCTAGGACTGGTCCTAACTAAACTCACCTCTTGAGCAGCTAGATGACCTGGTCTGTTTTCTTACACTACGAACAAACACAGCGCGAATTAAAATTTTAAGCCGTTTGATATTAAAAATTCTTCACGTACCGCCATACTGTTTCTAGCCACGATATCGTAGGAACAAAGGTTTAGAACAAAAAGCGAACGAAGAATTTCGCTCGTTCGCTTCGAGGCAAAAATCCTGGTGCCATCGTTGAAGCGAAGTGGTTCCTCACCAAACGTGTTATCGACACTAGGGGAGGGACTTTGAATCGCACGGAAAATGACCGCGGAACTTTGAATACTGCGTGTGTGAGGTTTAGCAAACCTAAACCTGCGAATGAGTCTAAGAGATCTCATGTTTGTACCGCAAAACACACTCGCTCGAACTAAACGTGCTCCACCTAAGGTTGTTTGTCTTACAGGAAACTGCGTAATAAAAACTGTCGTGACCAGTGCCATGTAAAACAAGTATTGTGAAGTGTGGCACGTGTTGTTAACTTGTGTAACGTTCTTTAACAAGGCTTCAACTTTGGACTGTTAGTATTCCCATTTCGTTACAATGATAGCAATATTTAAGCTCTTCAATCGAGCCGAAAAATATCGGTGAAACTGCTAGCTGTTCGTTTAGATTGTAAACAGGGTATTTCTATCGCGTGACATAGAAAGCTGATTCGTCACGCAAACCATAACAATGAGCAAAACCAGACACGCTTCTCGGCGCCTGCAAATGAGCTTAGAACGGTTGTGCTGTATTTGTTACGAGTTTCGTACATAGTTTTATTGTACATATTTACATATTTTTATGTCTTAGCACTTTGTTTTTCTTTTACACATTTTTGTTTGTGGCAATACCTGCAAAGTAGCGATACTTACAAATTGTAACGAGCTAAGTGTATTCTGACCACGTTAATAAAGATAAGTTATAAATGTAAAGAAGATCCTCGCAGTTGTTAACGCAACTTATGCAGTTGCGAAAAGAAAGCCTGAAAAAATCAGGCTTGCCGGGACTCGAACCCTGACCTCTGCGATACCGGTGCAGCGCTCTAACCAATTGAGCTAACAAGCCAACTGGGAGCTGGTCATTAAATTGGTTCATAATATACCCGGGAAAGATGAAGATGAAATTGTGAATATATGAAACTCATATATTTGAACTGCGGGGACGATATAGAACCGACCACGAAATGAAATAAAAGTGATGGTAAATGTTACGCTGAGACATGGCTCCGACTGATTAAGTTTAAATTTCTTTCTACTCATCTTAACCAAATGAACAGTGCGACGACAGTAGCGGGTGCCACCCTAGACAGGTGAATAAAGGGGTGACACTCTTTTTCTACGTAAGAACGTCTAATTTTGCGGTCGAGGCCTAAAAAAAAGGGGAAATTCTTATTTTTTATGTTTTGAGCCTGAAACATTCTTAAGTATGTTCTTTTGGAACCATGGACGCTTTAAATGTGATGACTTGTTATCGGTTTCCCTTTCACTGTTGTTGTTTGTTTTTCTCGGCCAATTCACTTTCAGGGGCGTACCCAGAATTTTTCTAGAGGTACGCACAATTTTCCAAATCCCCCCCCCACTCCAGCCTTAATGAAATGTTCTTTATCATCACTATGGTGAAGGTATCTTTTAAGTGTAAGCGTTCTTACTTGATATGAAATGACAACTAAGTCGTAAAATTATTTGTAAGCTGCTTTTTCTGGGATCATTGAAGCGCTCCGATCGCTTATCATTAATAAAGCGAACATGTTGGCGGTATCTCAGAGTTTTATTCACAAGTGAGTGATTTTTTACCGCTGTGTACCACATTGTGTTGACCGGCATTGTTTGCCTTGTAAAAGCACCTACATAGACGTAATTGTGCCCTAGTTAAGTTTTATTTAGGTCCACGCTTCTTAAGGCCCGTTTACACATGCGATTTTTGGTGCAATTTTTGTCGCGCTCTGCAGTGCAACTTTTGTCGTAAGTGTAAACTAGCAGCGATTTCGCTGCGATTCCAGTGTGATCTTTGCTGCAATTTCCCCCAAATCGCCGCCACGGTTGCATCAAGTTTCGAACGTGTTCGAAACCTCTGCGATATCGCGGCGACAAATCGCACAGAAATCTCGGCTAGTTAACACTTGCAATTTTTATCACGAGCTCGAGCGCGACAAAAAATTGCACTGAAAAGTGCGACAAAAATTGCACACAAAATCGCAGGTGTAAACGGACCTTTACAAATCTACAAAAATCTACAAAATCAACCAAACCGAAATCCTGAGGCTATTTAGAATTAATATAACAGTGGATAGCTTTCATAAGAAGTTATAATGGTTTTCTGTTACAAGCACAGGGCTAATCTTCTATCTTTCTTCTCAGCAAACTCAGAAATGACCTCATTTAAGTCTATTTCCTGATGTTTTATATGTACATGTATCACCTATAATGAGGTAAATCTCGCATCCGACAGAGCGCTGCAAAGTGGCGTCTTGAGCCTCTTCATGCTACTGAAGCTTCGGTCTACAACACCGCGTTGACACAGGAGAAGTGAGAAGCGTCTTGACGGCTACATAAATACCAGGGTAAAGTTCTAGGTTGGCAAAGTCCAGAAATTCTAATTATCAGAAACACATGGCAAAGTGTAATCATAACAAAATTTGAACTCACATGGCTCTTCGGTCATTCTTCGGTCAATTCACACAGCTCTTCTGGCATTGACGATGGCAAAGTAATATTTTAATGGTAAGCCTAGCAAACAAGAGTCTCATGTGAAGACAGGCCGATTCAAGGCTGTAAAACGAGGTGACCACAACTTCACCTTTACCATTCCGCTTGCTTTCTGCTCGCTATTTTCCCACCTTTCTTTGGACCATTCGGTCCACCAATGAATCACGTCGCTTCTCCTTGGAAACCGACATTTGGGTGTGGAAAAACGCCGTCCGTTGTTTTATAAACAACATTTCAAAGCCGTGAACAAGCAGAAATAAATGAGTTGCGGCAAACTGTGCCTTTCAGTAAAAATAATAATCTTTTATTTTAAATATTTGCTTTTTTTTTAGTCATTTTATTTTATTTTACATATGTATTTTTTTTTATTTTCGACATTTTCAGGTACGCACGTGCGTCAGTGCGTACAGGTAGCTACGCCCCTGACTTTATTGCTCTTCCACAGTTGAGAATGACAAGAAGATAATAGGGTGACCCCTGCAAACTTCAGTTAAAGCTGTTATATGCATGTCCGTTATATTTGGACAAAGAAAATGTAACTCGATACAAGTTCATACTGTTACTACGTGTTTTAGTTCGATGCAAAATCGGGTTCAGAACTGAATAAAAATGATTCACTAGTATTTCTTAGTCTCAGGTTGGGTACGTTCTTCGTCTTAACATCTGGGTCAATTTCAGCCTCAACGTTCTTGTTAAAAAGGTTCTTATATATATATAAAGAAGAGTGTAGTTTCCAAAGAAACTGTAGTGCTGCATCGGGGAGGAAGTGAAGCACAAAAATTTAGATTAATCATCTGAAGCTTCCAATGTTTTTACGATGGCCAATTTACCTTATCAACGCAGTTGACAAATCTAAATTTTTGTGTTCCACCATAGACTGGGTCTGATAGCGGGAGCCAGATGCGTCTATTTGCTGCTATCTATCCGATATTATTGCGAAGTACCATGTATGGTACCATGTATGCTGCCGGCTTTTATTCCCCAAAACTGATCTACTTGAAACCAGAAATACAGAATTCTAATTCTAATGGAATATATATTTGAAATCAAGTTGAAATTGTATTTCTGCCTGTGATCGAGTATCTAAGATTGTATCTAAGTGTTTACGGTTGCTAGATTTCTGACCTTTTAACGTATTTAGCCTCACCCACTTCCCTGCATTCTCCAAATAGTGGACAAAACTAATACTAGAATTTTAATTCACCGATCGGTGAGGGACAGTGAACGGACGCCTGTCTACGGATACGGCTAATAGTCCGGCAGATAAGTGTCAAATCAGGGGTGAGTACTGCACTTTACGATAAAAGCATCAAACTTGGCACGTTAATACTAGACATCATGGGGAACATTTTCAAGATTAGAGGCAACCGGGATACGCTCTGTGTCAGCCAGGAGAGGGTGGTAAAAGTAGTGGGGGTAATTATTCAAAATGGGCCGCCGCCAGCGATACTTCTTTAGTGTGGAAACATACAGCATAATAGTTTAAAACAAAGTCTGATCCTAACGATCCACTGAAATACGTTAAAAGATGGAAATAATGCTGTCAAAAGTGGCATAGAAGGTTTCTGAGAAAGGAAAATTGAAAAGATAATTCTGAGGTCATAATTATGCAAATTAGAAATTTTAATTAATTCACATTTGATGATTGCATAGTTGTAGCTTATTTTTTCACTACTATCGTCTCAAGCTTTACACGAGATGACTATAAATTATGTTTTCTAATTGGTAAACGAATGCATATCACTGCATTATTTTTGCTGGGGGCTGATAAATGGCCAGAAATAAAACAAATCGTGCTTGAGTTATGGAGTTATTTTTCCTGGGGGCTGAAAAAAGGCCAGAAATGGAAAAAAAACAGTCGTCTTGAATTAGGTATTGACTTATGCAGTTAATAAAGGGAAGCGCTACTGATTGTTCTTTTTTTGGATAATTATTTATCGTTTATCCACTTTACCAACCACAAGAGTAACTAAAGCGCCATAGATACCTATCGCAAATAACTCCACTGTGTGAAGAGGATATGGTTGATACCCGGGTGGCCATCGTGGGTGTTACCTGCATGCACAACTCACTTGTATTGCTAAAAGCATGTGGAGATATACACATTTTGTACTCACAAATTCGATTCCGGTACTTGTATAAGAAAACACACTGCAACCGGATATGCAGATTCATTCCTGAAAGCATTAAATGCCAAGGAAACCTTCCATGCACACCAGGTTAGCACTCGTACTTTATGTAATAGTTCTATGGATCGCATC
Source organism: Siderastrea radians (assembly GCA_964017195.1). NCBI lineage: Eukaryota > Metazoa > Cnidaria > Anthozoa > Scleractinia > Rhizangiidae > Siderastrea > Siderastrea radians. Next base: position 20,021,966 of record OZ024897.1, read on the forward strand.
TAAAGTACAAAATTCTCTCAGCGCGAGACCGAGCTGCGCTGAGTTGTGCGAATACTAAGGACGCACCATAACGATTGCAATAACATTTCTGGCAGACGGAAGGAGTTTGACGTCCTCGCCTGGGATAGCTAGATCAACCCATCGTTAAAGGACAGTTGGAAGACTTAAGAAGTAAAAAATGATATTTTATATCCTAGAATTGCCACGAGGCACGTGTCCTTGGTTTGCACCTAGATGAGATAATGATGCTTAAAGTTGACAAACTATCGAGCGAGTTGTACTCTTAACGGATTGTGCTACTTCATACCGCAGACGGTGACTGGTTCCAGACGGTGTTTGAAGTCGGTATCGGCTAACAAACTGGAAGGCGGACGGGATGTTTACTCGGTACTTTATGTAACTCGCGTCGTTCAGTGTGTCAAACAATAACAGGTGCATTGCATGCACCATGTACTAGATGCGGCACCATGCCGTGTTTTACGGAAAGAAGAAGGTGCATAGCTAGATTGCTATAGAGTATGCTTATTGATGCTACATGTATGCACGCATTGCATATGTTTGCACAGACAATGTGCGCAATTTACAGCAACACAAGCAGACTTAAAGAATTAGAGCTCACTGCTACTTCCAGTATCTGATAACAAGGTGAATAACGCACGAGAGACGTTTTTCAGAGGAGATGTTAGAAAACAAATTACTACTTCATCTGCACAAAAGTCCCTTCCGTAACCCCTCATTTAGACACTGACAGGATACCCAGCTGGCTATTTGTGGGCCTGGTGCTCTTTTAGCCTTTCAGTCCAACAAAATTCCGATGTAATTAACAGAGCGAATCAGTTAAACAAGAGCTGTAAAGGCTATAGACGAAGGAGTAAATTTGCCGATGAAAATCTGTTTTGGAAATTACTATGCTTGTGTCGTTACTGTAGCTGACTTTAACTGATGAAAATGGAAAATAAAAGGACAAGTAACTGAGTGAATAAACAGCGTGCGTAATGACGTGTTTCTACGGTCTTTTACTGCGTCATAGTTCTGCCATGAAACAGTTAAACAGGTAAGTTTGAAAATGGCCACCGAAATCACTGAGGGGAAAACGAAATTGTGGTTAAATGATTCGACCAGCGTAGTAATTAGATATCTAATTTGCATAATTTGACCTAAAATAAAACGATCTCCTGAATTCAGTTAAATCAGCCCGAAAAATGTTAATGTTTTGTTTTGATGGGAAATTAAACATACAGACATAACTAAAATGACAATTCAACACTGTATCAAGTTAATTTTGCTTCATTTTTCCAATAACAGTCTTTATAGTCTGAATGGCGGCCATATTGAAAAATTCTCCCCCCCCCCTTCCCAGCTGCCACAGCTCCTATCCAGATTGCCTCTAATCTTTACAAGGTTCCCTACGATACCTAGTATTCGTGTGACAAGTTTCATGCTTTTATCATAAAGTGCAGAATAGTTTCACCTATCTGCTAGACTATAAGCTACAGGAAACTCAACTCGAGCAACTTAAAACTGCGTTGTTAGGCACATTTGAATCTGGTTGCATTCTGTCATTTGTGTGTACATTTCCTAGCTTGCTCGAGTTGAGTTTACTTAGCCTTATCCGTAGACAGGCTTCCGTTCCCTGTCCCTCAGTGATCGGTGTATCAGATGGGGATAGCCTGAGAATAAAGTTGCCCACACAGCTCAGTGATAGAACATCCAAGCATCAATATCACAGCAATATCGCATAGAGGCGGGGTCAGTTTCTGCTAACTTGTGAGAACTCGGAATTTTTTCCCTGGCAGCGTGCGTTTTAATACTTGCACTGACTAGCCGCTGTCTTTAACAGGATTCAGAGTCGTAAAATGTTTGCTATTTCAAAAGATAAAGACTTTTTGGCCCCATTTCCCACCTCAGGAAAAGGAACTAGGTTTGTCAAGTGAGAAGTCTTTCTCACTTTTCCAGTGAAGACCACCCATCCCTTTGCCCCGAAAAAGTCTGAAGTCGAGTTTGCTGGAATGTTTCAGAGAAACTGCCGAATGAAGTAACGGGTGTCGGTACGAAAAACAGTGATCTTTTTGCTGACGGCTGGTACAGTAAAATGCAGTTATGATATGTCATGCCCAGGTACAGTTCATCTGGTGGACAAAATTACCCCTGAATAAATACCCCCCGGGGGCAACAATCCAATGTAAAATGCTTACAGGTCATGAACAGCCATGCTTTCCTTTAATGTCTTAAAACTGTGTAAAGTATATGCCGTAATAAAACGAAATTACATAAAAACGCACTTTAAACTGAAATAACATCAATTTCTTACGTACTATACAAGAAGAGATTTTTCAAATGCATGGGTAAGGGAAGGGACCCCTTATTTTAACATTTAAACCGGATTACCGAAGTTGACAAACTGATAAAGTTATTTTTCCACTCGTGCTTGTTGAATATGAGGTAGAAACAACCAACTCGGCATTATCTCCTCTTATCCCTTGCGCGCGCTCTCAAATAAATTTGCCATAAATGTAAAATAGATCTTCTCAAAACGTTATTCCCTTTATGTGACTTAGACTGCGAGTAGTCTCTAATTTTGGCGATGGCGATTGTGGGGCGGGCGAAATACACACACGCGCGCGCGCGTGTGTATTTCGCCCGCCCCACAATCGCCATCGCCAAAATTAGAGACTACTCGCAGTCTATATGTGACTTTACAACTTGATTTAACAACTACACATACAATAGACAGCCTGCACAGTCTATTTAACGAATACCTACTCAACTACTTGGTAGCACAAAGAATAATGGCATTTGGTTATCGGTTTCTACCAATTAGTGCCCGTTATTGAAAATGAATTTATCAGCTAGATATCAGTTACTTTAGGTACCAAGAAGGTCAACTGTGCACGGACCAAAGAAACTCTTAGAGTGCAAACAGTATTTCCGTGAAACATTAGTAAAACAAAATTGCACAAATCTGTGTAATTTTGTAAATAGTCAATTTTGTGAATAGTCAATTTCATCTAGTCATCTAATCAAATTAGCGGCTGTTAATGCTTCAACAATTTTTCAACTAGATTGTGCAAAATTTTACAGATTTGTAATTTGAATTTCAGACACAGAAATAGTGTTTGCACTCTATCCTCAAAACTGATACACCAATTAAAAAAAAAATAAACAAAAAACAGCAGGTATAGGGAAACAACCTAAATGAGTATAAACTAACGGGCTTGTAATAAAAAAAGGCGTTAACATTTTCTACACACTGTATAAGAATTTTTAACAATTAAATTGTTGCACATTGTTTGTTACATTAATATACTATTATCTATATCTGCCTATACAAAATTCAGTTGCAGCTACTAGCCAACCGGCTTGGGAACCACATTAGCGTGGTGAACATGTACAGTAGAGATTAGTTTAATTATTAAACCCTTTCATGACTGATGTCCTTCTAAACAAGTTGGAAAGCTATTGAGCAAGGTACGGTTCGGTTTTCAATATTTTACAAATAAAATAAGCTTGAGCACCTTTGACTGTTTTGACCTTAGGGACTCTTGAAATAAAATATTAAATTCACTGAAGAGTTGATACCGGTACGATAGCTTTCTTTATCGTTTGTGGCCGGATATGGCCAATTTGATGTGACACGCGAGGATTCGACCGCCTGCTGCTCGTCATAATTATACGACCCGATTTCGTGGAGTAATTGTAACTGTGCCACTTCGGTTGTTGGTAATGGGTGCATTTTAATCCTCGCTGGAGGATTATGATCCTGATGGCACTTTTGATCCTAACTGGAATGCATTTGATCATCATAACAATAAGGATCGAAATCCTCCCGTTACTACTGAACATAATCACAACGGGGATCGAAATGTAAGAACCGCCAACAAACACAGTGTTAGATATAATGATGCACAAGTGGATCTCACCGCTTGATAAAGACCAACCCACGATCAGACGCTATTCTTTCCTATTCAGTTAAAGGAAAGATTGAGACAAAGACCAAAAGAAAAAGGGTTGAAACGTCACAGCGACTATGTCGTGTGACAAACCATAAGAAAGGTCATTTCAAACCAAGATGAAAAACAGCCACTTCTATCATGGCAGTGCACGGATGTTTGGAATTCATCATACCTTATTTAGTAAAATTTAACAATTTAGAATCCACATGCAAATATTTTCCTACGATAATTTCATTCCTATGCAAGCGGACGAGGGCTAATTCTGCTCCTTAACTCTAGCCACAAGAGTGACCTTTCTTTTTCTGTCCTTTTGATGACATCTCTGTTTTCAGTAGCTCGCCGCCCAAGATAAGCAAGAGCCTCGCCCACCGGACCGTAAGGGACTGACTTGTAAACGTTAAAGCCTCTCTGCCCTACAAAGATTGAAAAACAACAGTCGTGATTACACACACCGCGGCAAAAGCGACTTATTGCGGGAAAATAATACGTGCTGTCACTTATTAAACATAGCCTCTTTGACGATTTGTACTTTTACGTAAGGATTCCAAAGACCCAAGGTACTTCTAATTATTTTACGTACCATGGACATTTACCACGGGAAATTTATCTCGGTATTTAAAAGAGCGGTCATACACAATACTTTGTTCCACCTGTGGTGCACCCGTTCACTCGCAAACCGGGAGAAAAGCACCTGAAAATCACGTGAGTACAATTTTCCCGCCATTTTCCATATTTTCGCCTCGTTGTCGACTGGACGTCCTCATCTGCAATGTTTGCCTCGTTTGCCGTTTCATTCATTAGACTGTTTTCAGGACAACATGTTCACTAACGTAAGTAAGCTTATCATAAACTTAACCCTGTCGTGTTTCATGTTTTGTAAAATAACTGCTCAAATGAAAGATGTACTAAAAAGGACGGGAAAGCCAAGTGATCGTAAAATGAGAAACCTGGACATACTATCTAGAGAAATGTGATAAGTTTGAAATCTTTACAGCACTGTATCAAACAAGTGATGTTTTAGTGAATCACGAACTACAATCTCGACGTGACGATTCCTGACATGCGATAGAGCGGTTGGGCCGACGTTCGGGCCAAACGTACAGTTATTCCACCAATCTTCGACACCAAGACGATTTGTTTGGGTGTTCCAGTCACGGGAAACGGCCGATCCCACAAAATTTTAAACCCACAGTCTAAACGACGGTTGAAAGGGCATTCCCTTTCTTGCAGCATCTGTTCAATGCCTAGCAAAGATTTTAATGACGACACTAAATGTTTGATTCACCATTCATACCTAACAGATAAGAGACTTGATCACACATCCCATACAGCTGTCCAAATGCAACCTTACCAGAATCTTGTGCTATACCTAGCTCCTTCATTCTGTTTCAGAAAGCAAAAGAAACAAATTTCAACACTTAAAACCTTCAGAGACTATTCTTTATTTATGGAGACTTACCGGTATTAACTCGAAAAAAGCGCCGCTTCTACTGTGCCGCACTTATTGGACGGCACCGAATCGGGGGAGGCGCTTCCTGGTTTTTCGAGTAAATACAGCATAGTACAGGAAGTGGGTGTTACTGTGCGGATGCTCAAACCATGAACAGTAGTTTATCTTTTAGAACTTTTTATAATCACCCAGTGAACACGTCGTGACAATTATAGCCACTTTATGACTGCCTAGGGCATTGCAAATGTCATAAAGGTTAATAAATTGAAAGGAAAGCCAGTTTTAACCGCCCATTGATATGAGAGAATGCAGGATACGTGTAAAATTCAGATAGAATGCAAGAAACTAGGAATTATAAGGTAGGACTAGGATAGAAATGGCACTGTGGTGGTGCGATGTGCTCTGTTTTGTAGGTGGGATAGAGGAAGGTATTGAAATCCATGCACGCTGGCAAGCAGGATCAATTATACCCCAGCCAGTCAACTTGTGCTGTATCAAAGTGAGATTGGGATAAGGATTTTAACTGGGTGGGACAGTGGCAAAGGCCAAAATTAACAGTGGACAGTGAAATTGAAAAAACCCCTTTTGAACCTCATTAATGAATGCAGACATTTCTTGTAAGAGGAACAATGTAAACAGACTAATGTTACCTTTGAACGACAAGTTTTACTGATTCCTCATTGTGTGATGCCACCATAACTTCAGCTGGAGTACGGCTAACCTTCTGTAGAACAGTATAAACCACATCATCATACATAGCACAGGTGTCTTCATAAGTGTCATGAATGGGGTCCTCATAGCCCATGTCTGAAGCTCGATTTCTTTCTTGGGTCATGTAGGCTCCACGCACAATTTTGGCACCAAAGTGGAAACCAAGTTTATCCATCAAATCCAAATTTGCTTTAAGTCTGTCATGGGTATCCTGGATTGACATTGTACAAAATAAAGCTCAAAGACTGCAGAAATGAAAGTAAAAACTCCCTTTTCCTTCATTGGTAATTATTATCTTTAAAGAAAACTAAATATGTGGTACTACCTACATGCACTCTGTATGACGTATGAACAGTATTTCAACTGTTTCCAAAACACTGTTGATAAAAGGAAACCCCTAGTCCACCTACAGCATACTGCAGTTATTGCCACTCATGTCTGTTAACAATAAATAATATAAACTGTTGCTGCGCATACCTTTCTGTAGCACTGATAAGTATTATAAACCCAAGGGTAACTCTTGTTGTACTTGTACTGCAGTGCTAACACCAAATGATTAATTGATGCTTGGAGATAAGTTTGCTCAGCATCAATCACCAACCGTACATTGCGGTTTTTGCATGCCTAACAAAGTGCAGATAATATAACTGACTTAGTACAGCATCAACATGGGGACTGGAGGGAAAGGAACTGGTCACTTTATCTTTCTGTATAGTAGCAGAAGCATATTTCTCACTTCAATGGATAAAATAAGAGTTTTCTAGGTGGCATCTAAGTCTCCAGGCAGTGATCGATAGATAAGAGAATTTATGCCCATTCCCTAAGCTAGTGACTGTCCTTTGTGAGGCCTAGCTCTTTTCCTCAGTTGATCCAGCAATGCCAAGGTTGAACCCAATCTCATCCCCAGAGCCTGTGTGTGTCAAAGGTCAGTGAAAATGAAACACTTGTGGTGCTGACCTAAAGGAATGCAGCCTCTGTAAATGAGATTGGGTTAAACCTGCCAGAGACGAAATGCACAACATACAGAACAGCCATAAACAAACATATCACATAGAAACAAGCCTTCTGTTACCAGAGATGGCAAATTTTAATATTTTACTCACTGAAACAAGGAGACACCAGTTTCTAGTCCTGTATTAATTTGTTATCTAATCACAAGTCAGACTGTAATTACCATAGCAAATGCATCTAATCTTGTCAGCACATTTTGAAGATGCACATTTTGGTTTTCCATCAAAACTGCTAACTAAGAAAACAAATATACATATTTAAAATATGCATTTTCAGTTGACATCATGTCAAGCTATTTTTAGGCAATGAGGGGATATGTGATTTATTCACTATGGGCATACCCTGAGGCCAATAATCACATATCCATGGGGTGTCTAAAAATATCTAGCTTATTTTCTGCATAGTGGGATTGACAAGGTAGGCTAAGCCTGAAAAAATATGATAAACATTGTTTTTCTCCATTTTGTTTGTTTGTTTTGTTTTGTTTTGTGTTTTTGGTATTTATTTTTTTTAATACACCAACCAAATTTTCTGGATCTTCGTGTGCTTACAAGTATACACATGTTTAACAATAGAATAAAAATGCTGAAAGAAGTGCATTTGAGGTTTTCAAACAAATGAAATTACCGGTATAAGCTCATGTTGTCCATGAAGTGTGAAGACTATGTAACCCATTTGTGCTTCTCATATTCCACATGCATCTCATCAAATTATACCACATGGCTACCATCACCAGATCAACTTAAAACTTACTGTGCAATGGGGCCAAGACATACACCACTGTCAAGGTGTAAGGGTCAATGTACAAAGAACCTTAAAAAAAATCACCAAGTCCCACCCTAACTGACATATGTTTGGTTCCAAATTAAGCTAAATGACTGCTAAAATTAAACAGTATTATTTCAAATGCGAACACAACATTTTTCAAAAAGTGAAGCACTGTCGTATGCAACAATAAATTGGCATGGGTCACTTGTCCAGTACTGAGGTCTAAAATAAGTTGTCTGCATTACCTGTATGTAATAGTGATCTAAGAGAATACTACTCTGTAATAACTTCCCCAATCAGCCCTGCTTCCATGCACCTGTTACAATCAATTAACCCCCCCCCCCCCCCCAACCTTTTCAGACAGTTCTTAATCGATGGGGTTCATTCACAACAGTTAATCGTCTGGAAGAACAAAGCTGAAAACGTTAAGCCATGTGGAAGACATTAATTATAAGTAATATTCACTACCTTAATTAATGGCTAGTTTAATTACCTCCATCTTGTTATCAAAGCCTTCTGCTAGGGTCTGAATATCCAGTCCTGCTGGCATGTCTACACTTGTTTCATAAGTGGCCAAGTGTTCATTCAATACATTCTACACAAATTAAAAAAAAAGTAAATATCAGTAAGATGATGTCTGTCCTTGAAGAAGTTACAAAATAATGTTAATTAATCAAATAAATAAAACTTGAAACTTTGGAGTCAACTAAATAGCAATGATTACTTACAAGTAGCAAGGGACTGCAAATTGCAGTCATTTTCATCTGAGAAAACCCTCCTTCCTCTGCGACAAGGAAAAATAAGATCCAAACTTTATGTTGCTTAGTGTAAATCAGAAATTTAACGTGGGAAAAAAACAGACGGTGGAAAAGAGACGGGGAGGGAAAAGTAATAAGTACATAGCATACATTATTTAACCAAAAAAATGCCAATATTTAGATTCATCTCTAGTTTTCCAATACCTGTTTTCCCAATGCAATCAAGAATGGCCTTTGCATTTCTATCAAACATTTCCTCCCTGTTCAATAAAAATGTGTGATTCAGAAATTTAGATGTTGTTGTTTAAATAATTAATAATACATTGTATAAACCAAAACATGAGCCGCTTGTATAGTCCTATCTGTGAAGAACTGTGATTCCAAAACGAAACTTAATCTTCAAATTTATTACAAAGAGACTATAAAGTAATCAACCATGAATTTGCCTTAATATTATTGATGAATTCATCTTTACACCTATATGAGGAAACCAGCTGTCATGGTCTGGTTTTGTTTTCTGGGGGCAGTTCATTTCCATTTTTTATTACTTTTTTATTATTATTATTTTGTATAATTTATTCTGATCATGCTTGTAATGCATCAGTCTGTTTTACGAGGGAATTAACATTATTTTTCAGTCACATGTGTGGGTAACAAGCATGTTTTTATAATATTAAGTATTTCAAAACTTTTCACCTGCTTCTAAAGTCATTGTAGTCAGATGATAGGTCCTCTTCATTAGGTACACACAGCATGGTTCCTATTCCGCATTTACGAAGCATTTTAATGGTGTCTTGAATAGCTGGTAGACTCTCCCCCGCCACAAACTGGCTGTACATAGTTTTACGTAGTAACAATTCAAAAAGTGTTTTCCCAAGGATTCTTTGGCCAAACGACATGAGCTGTAACAACAAAAAAGAAGAATGCATGACATCATAATGCAAAATTAATATGGTTACATTCAACATATTACTTGATTCTGACAAGATGAGAGCAACACATGCACATTAATCATCAGTGTACCCATTTGTAGGAATACCTATTAATCTGAAATAAAATAGTATCATAAGTTAGTGAAGTATGATCATCCAAGTGAAGACAGTAAATGTACTTCCTAAGAAGGACAGTGTTTGTGATGACACTGAGTGAACCCCCCCCCCCCAGAATTTTTGGAAGTTAAAAACACTACAATTAACGTCCCAAAAAATATATAATTAAAACAAATCAATGTGCAACAATCAATTATCTTGAATTCTGATGCTTAAAGTGCCCTTTATAATTTCACAACCTTTAATAGGGTTTGGCATCTGTTGAGTTGAGTCACTAGCCATCGGGCAAGTGGGCTTCAAAAATCTACTAACCCACTGCACATTTCAGTTGTCCAGGTTCCTCATCAATGTTTTTTTCACCCATATCACCTTTACCCTGGCAGTTTATCTTAAGACTGTGAAGGACCTTAATACCTTTAATAGCTAAGAGACTGCTGTGTATTTGCTGCAAACTTTAACCCCACTGTTGTGACACAAGTCTAAGGAACAAAATTATATTTATCTCACCAATCGATTGACAAACGGGATGTAAATGTTTACAAAAGTTAGGTAAAACAGCACTGAAATTCGTAGCTTAGCTGTCAAAATGTCTGAATTTTAACAAACCATGTAACTTCAAGAATACTTTTTTAAACTGCTGATCGATGCTTTAAATCTGGTAGATGTTGCCAACAACTTTGTCGGGGAAAAAGCAAACAGGAATTAGCTTTTTGGCCAAATTTTCAGCAAACGATGTCCCCATAAAGGTGTCCTTTTTGACGAAATCGACTCAAACTGTGGCATTGTGAACAGTGTTAGTTTCATTTCACATTGACTAGGCTAATTTGCTCGCCCCACAGTTATTCCAGCCTTGCTACAGCCCTGAATTTATAGACCTTTCATTTAATGTCTGTAAATTCTCTAAGGTGCAGGATTGGAGAAAAGCACCTCTGTAGTTATTTGTATCTCACTGAATAAAAAGAGAGCTTATTTGTCTCATTGTTTAGAGCAGTGAATTAATTTTCCACAATCCTGCACTGAGACACAGTGTCACTTACATGCAAACTACATTTTTTGAGGAAAGGGGGTAGCTGTGAACAGTGTTTTGCATAAAGTAAAACCGACATTGTGTCAAACAAGTTCACTTTCAAGACATTTCAAAGGACTGAACTTTTTTTTTAAACTTTTTTTTCCTTTTTTGTATTATTCTTGTTTTTTTGTCTGTTTCACCCAATTTAATCCATCAATCAAATCAATTAATCAATCAAATGGCAATAACCTTGTTTCTAGAAGCCCTATACAAGAAGGGTAGTCACATTGTGTGTTAACTCCCATCAAAGGCCAAGGGTGGTTCGGAGGGAGTTGAAAGGGTGACGGTGATCCTCCTCTATAAGCTGTTATATAAAGTTCTTTACCCCCATCCTAGTGGAACGACAACAGTGATCAATTAAAACAATAAGATTCAGCATAAAATAAATTTGTCTGAATTTATGCTGAAATCTGCCTTATCGAGTAAGTTGCTTTTGTAAAAACAAACTAGCTTTTGAAAGCCAGACCTATCAGTGCAATCGTGAGTCGTCTGTTAATTCAGTTGGTTGTCTCAAGCTATGGGCAATCATGACCACCAGCTGAACATTTTACGTACCGCCATACTGTTTCTTGCCACGATATCGTAAGAGCAAAGCTTTAAGACAAAAAGAGAGCGAAGTATTTCGCTTGTCCTCTTCGAAGCAAAAATCCTGGTGCCATCGTTGAAAGGGACTTGTTCCTCGCCAAATGTGTTTTCGACACTTGACGAAGGACTTTGAATCGCACGGAGTATAACAGCAGAACTTTGAATACAGCGTGTGTGAGGTTTGGCAAACCGAACAACGCGAATGTGTCTCACAATATTCATATTTACACCGCGAAACTCGCTTGATTAAATATCCCTCAAACCAGCATTGCTCATAGGAAACATTTGTGAAATGAAAAGCTGCGGAGCGGGTCGCTCGACGAAAGCTTATTGGTTTCATGACCAGTTTTAAACCGGTTTCTCGGAGTGTATCTTGGCATGTCTGCAACATGGATCAACATGGAAGGGTGACTACTAATTAATTCAGTTTCAGCAAAAATAATTCCAATATTTTCGTTCGTTGGGGGGAGTCTGAAAATATAAATCTACTGGTCAAACGTGGTGTTCTTCAAGAGAGTGCAGTGTGTTGACATCCGCGGGGTTGAGACTGCTCTTCATCCATTGTTTACAGTACGGACGATTGCGTGACAACATGGAGGATGCGTCATGTAAACGAAAACGCGTGAGGCATATACACAATTGGTTTTGCCTTTCCTTCTTATTGGTTGAGAACGTGGTGGGAATTTTTTTAAACCAATTACAGAGTGCGAAGTAAAATAAAACCAAAGCAAAACGCGAATTACGTCAGGAACCGCTCTATGAGCACAAATGAACAAGCTGTTAATGTTGGGATGGGCTGTTCCGGTATGTCTGGGGTATGCGGGACCCCACTGTGACGCCTTTGTTCTCTTTACACGTTTCACTCTTTCTTAGATATTTCTGCTCGGCTAACAGCATCCATGTCGACACACCACCCCGCCCCCCTTCTCCCCGTCCGATATCGTTGTGGAAGGGTCGTGACTAAGTGCAATTTTCCCTCACCGAAAAGAGCTCCTGTCTGATCCCACCCCGGGGGGGAGGGGGACTCCCATATGAAAGGGACGGGGATGCTCGTCGGAAAATTAGAATTAAGACCCCAAAGGAGACCAATCTGGGTGTGGCTCAGGCTTTATTTGACCCCTAAAGGAGACCATGATTAAACAGACAACCAAATAAGACCTAAAAGGATTTAAACTGCGCTCAAGATGTTTACATCGAATGCTGTATTCTGTTATTAGATTTTAGAAGCACTGTCTTAAATCGGTAGTTTTCGCTCACATTCTACCCTAAGCGATACCTGTATGAGTAAAAATATTGGCTTTCTGTCCTGAACACCCTAAGTGAGACCAAAATCTGCAATTTACAACCCTAAGCGAGACGACGAGCATCCCCGTCACTTTCATAGTCCCCCCCCCCCCGGGATCCCACTCTCGGTAATCATGCAGGCAGGCATGCACGAGAGCATGTATCTCGTCCTGTATCTTTGTGGGGGTTAAAATATGGGTGGTTGTACTGATGGGTGGGACTGTTACAAGAGGATGATGGGCTCCTGATTATAGCCATATACACCAGGAGCCCATATGCTCCTGTATCCACCTAATTGTAATAAAGTTGTCGTGTAAAAAAGAAATGAAAAAATCCAAAAAAGGAATAAATTTAGATATTTTAGCTACTTTCAGGGATTCGCTCTTCGTTAGCGCTCAAAACGTCAGCTTTTGAATCTTTTTACTGTGGCCAACAAACTTCGCTGATATCAAACTGACGTGTTATGCCTTAGTGCATGAGTGCTTTACGAATTATTTAAATCCGAGAATGTAGTTTGTATGCCGTCTTTTTTTTTTTTCCTTTTTTTTATTTTACAATTTGGTGTAACAACTGGTCCCAAGTTCCCCTAAATCTTGCTGACCTATTGTGGGGGCAAAAAATTAACTGGGGTGATAGCAGCCCGATCAAATTTAGACTAGGTAGTAAAATTGTGTAGAATAGTTAAAGCAAGGAAGAGATATATAGCCGATCTCTTTTTTATAGTTTCGTGAACATTATTGAGCCACATACCAGCTGAGGACTATTAGGCCGAGTGCACATCCTAACACGCACGTACATCATATGATTTGGTGACGTATAAAAGATATTCGAAGATGTTACGTCTTTGTATATACTGTATGAACTCAAAATTCACTTGTGGTTACGCACACTACACCCAAATGCTTTTCTGATGAAAGAAGAGGATAGACAACAGCAAGGATGCAACGAAATAGAGGGCAATCAATTTATAAGCCCTGGGAGAAAGTCAGGGCTGATGCCAGACACATGTGAAGAGAAATTAGGAAGGTCGACTAACAGCCGGGGAGGTTTGGATGTCAGTAAGTGCCTGGAAGCTAGTTGACGACAAGCAACGAATCAAAGACAAACCCTAGTAAGGCAGTGGCCAGAGCCTAGAAAAGAAAAAAAAGAACAAAGAGCACTCACAGTAGGATAATAAAGACAGGACAGAAGAGCTGCAAGCTGGACAAATAAGAATAATAATAATAAAAACAATCTTTAAGGAGGAAGCGCCCGTCACGTAAAATACGTGGTTTTCAGGGAGGTCCTCCATAAAATAAAAAAGTATTAAAATCTAAAATAAGAAATACAAATGTCACAGATCTAAAATATAAAATATACAATGATTAAAACTACTAAAACTACCTACTGTCCTAAAAAAACTAATTACAAATAATTATCTATTAACAATACGTCGTACATCTAAAAAAAAATATTTATTTATCGTCTAAAAATGTTTATCCATCAAGAATCTTTTAAGGTTTTCCTTAAAAATTGTGCATGGCATTGGCTTTCTTAAAAATACTGGGAGAGACATCCAGTCATTTGTAAAACGGAAGTAGGACACTCTCTTTCCGCATTCCGTTTTAGGTTTAGGCAATCTAGGTAAGTAGCCATGTCTAGAATTGTAGCCATGTAAACTTCTTAATGTCGATTTAAAACTTTCAAAATGTTGCGGAATGTCTCCTTTGATTGCACTTTCTACGGCGGTACATCGGTGAGAAAGACGTCTTCCAGCCAGAGGGAGCCAAGAGTAGGAGCCAAGAGGAGGAGTAAATGCAAGTAGAAGAGGTAGTGCGCAAGGGGGCCTCTAAAACCGTGTATGTGAACGAGGTTGTCGCCTTGGTGGCAAGCGAAGAAATTCGAGTCGTCCAATACGGGATAGCAAAAGAACCATGCTCACTAGGATAGATGATCGGCCTTAAAAGAAGGGGGAAGAATCACTTCAAGACTTCACCGACCTCCTTCGGTGAAGCCAAACAACACGACTACTGAACATCAACACGGTCAACTCACTCATGCAGAGATCAAGAACTTGAAGAATGGTATGCTGCTGGTGTGTTGACACCATCCCAGATACGTGAAGTCTTCAAAGCAGTAGGTCATTCGTTGGTACGCATCCTTCACATACTGAACAGGGAGATTATTTCGCAACTGGAGGAAGGACCTACTGGTGAAGCTTCCCAGAAAAGGCAACATCAGCTGCTATGAGAACTGTTGAGGAATTTCCCGTAAGGTATTAGTAAGTAGCGCACTTCTTGCTCGGTTAAAGTCATCTCGGGACAGCGTTCTACGAGAGCCGAACATGCATGTTATCGACATGACAGATCTTGAACAGACAAAATGGCAACCCTCCGTAGTATCACTGAACAGTCCATGGAGTCGTCGCTGTAGCGTGACGTGGTAGACTTCAGTCGAAAAGGCCTTCCACAGCATTGACTGTTTTATGGTCACCAAGGTGGGCTGGGATGCCAGACAAGATCATCAGAATCACAAAGATCAAGTGTCGTCCAATCAAGACTGCAGTGGCCCTTTCATTCATGTTGGGACAGTTACGGACGGAGTAACGGGCAAGGCTGTGTACTGTCACCACTAATGAAACTGGAAGTGGCCTGGGCATCCGTTGAATGAGAAAAGATTACACTGGCAAGTCAAGCCCTGAACTAGGACCCACAGGGAAAGAGGAGCCTGGCAAATTTAAGAACACCTGCAGTATGTTGCAACTTTTAGAGGGACCTTGATAAGATTACGTGTCTTGCAGCGAAGCTAGGGAGACAGCTTAGAAAAGAGCAAGATGGCGAAGTGGGCGCCCTACGGCCCTATAGAACGATGACTAATAAGTCAGGTCACCCGTAGTTGCACTTAACGTAAAACTGATGGACAAAACGCCAACTAAACAAATGTCGGTAAAACCTGAGAATTTTGCTGAACGAACTAGAATCCCGAATTTATATCTTTGGCTAAGAGATCCCGGGGGTAGGAGCTTCGGCAGTATAGTTTACGCAAGGTACCTCCAACGTCAATTCTTAGCTGGGTCATTCAACTCGGCTCAGATGAGAGCTTTTGAACATTGTTTTCTCATTATGGGACCATTTTCTGTTCAGTACATTTCACAAAAAGTGAAATTTGGGATTTTTGTACAAAATATTGATTTTTGGCATTGTTTACAGTCGTAGCCAAAATTCACCGGAGACGTGCTTGTGTCAAAAATTTCAAGATGAAAATCGGAAATATTCAGCGTTGAGGTGGTGTGTTGTCATGGCATATACATTCTTTTGTCCGTGTTTGATACTGTTTTTGATGATCTTGTTGTTTTTTGTTTTGTTTTTATTGTTGTTATTTTCGTTTTTATCAACACGAGATTCACAAGATGAAGAGGGAGAGTTTCGGCATTAATAGCTCTATCGTCCTTTCTTTTAAATTTGCATTCAGCCCGTCAGATCCGTATTATTCATTATGTGAAACCACCGAAAGCAATTTAACGGAGTAGCCGTTCAATGTCCATGCCAAAACCTTGGGCCGCCTTTTCTTTCGTCTTTCGTCCGCAGCCCAAACCCACGCCTCAGACTTCTTCAGTTCATTTGCACCGATTTCGCGAGCTACAGAACTTCTAAGAATAGCTGTATCAGAAGCTATTAACATTCATTCGCTATTGGTTATGCTACAGAAGTGTAATACACTAACCTTCGTACAGTTGACCACGAAAGTGTCATACGAACAAAGCTTTAATACAAATATCGCTCGTAAAAGTTCTTCAATCCGTTTGGATTCGTAAGCAGTTTGTAGTTGTTTCCACTCGAAAGTTAGCTCGGTGTCTGAATTATTTTCTTGCGTAAAAGCAGTTCCTTCAGTTGTTGCAGTGGATTCAAGCCTTGCTTGAACTGACGTCGCTCTACTGTGGACATGATATTTCTGACACCCATACAGTACAGTTGCATTGTATGATAAGTACCTACAATTCATAAACCGGCGAGAAAATCGAAGAAAAAACGGCGGAGGCACCGCCGCCATTTTCCTTTTCGCTTCCTAGTTTAGTATGTGATACTTCATGGCTCACGTTCATTTGCAATTTGTTTTGTTATTCTGAATTAGTCATGTATAAGAACCACAAGCTTTAATACTAAGAAGGTGTTTTAAAAAAAGCATAAAAGACGTCGATAAAAACAACGCCTGAAGTCTCTCTAACTGGATTTGAGCTGCACGAAGTGAAGACTTCACTGAAAGTAATTGGCGTTTAGAGGACAGCTCCAAGATTAGATGGCACATAATTTGAAAGAAGGATAATATGAGTCATGTCCTTCTAGACTAAATTCAGAAACGGTGTATTAGTCATGCTCTACGAACAGAGCAAATCAATTATTGTCATTATTATGCAAATTGTGACTTTAAGTTAAGCTCGGTCCTTCTTGTACGAAGACCCTTGACGTTAGTCTGCCCTATACCTAGGTTGCAATCTGTAGTCTGCATTTATGCTGACGTTAAGTTCAACCTTCTAATGTCCCTGATCCGTTATAGATACCAAGTTAACCGTTGTTACGATATTTGGGATTTCTGAAAGTAATCGACATACGCAAGGGATATCACATGTACATGCATCCTGCAAAACTGCATTCTTTTTGGCCAGAAGCAGGAGGAACGCGCTCTCCCTCCAAAGTTTTTCAATGTAGGACAGATTTTTTTTTCTATGTGGTTCAGTGTATGTGCTTTTGACAACTGTCGACTACGACAAACCAGCGACTATATCACAGGAAACAAACCTTCGTTGATAATGTCAAAGTATCATTATCGTATCGGCATCGCCACCAATTCGCAATATCGGAAGACAAGGAGTATGAAAAAGGCGTGTCGGCCCATGCTGACTGGATACATGGCGCGGCACTGCGCGCAAATGAAACACCTGAACTCGTTTGTCCAATCTCCGAATCTACACAACGAAATCTACGAATCTACACAAGGAACAAATTATTCTAAACGAACGTCATTAGCCAAAAGGATACACAGCAAATAAAAGAATTGGACATCAAAACATTTTTCTCAACGATTTCGTTTATTATGCACAAAAACTGTATTTACAAATGAGGTACATATAAAATTGAACACCATCAAAAACTAAAAGAAGTTAAAACTCCTGTTCGAGCCAGTTTTCTTGAAGTTCTTCAAGTGGTAACCTTCAAAGGTATTTTACGAATCCTTTGGCTGCAGACAAAACAACACCAAACAAATGGCACAGTTAGAAAATAGATAACATTTCGAAGCGGAACGTCGTTAAGAAAATAACTCTGCGAGTGCTAATTAACAATGGTACTCCACATTCGAATCTCTGTACTGGGAACAGCAATGCCGTAAATAAGAAGCAGATTAAGAGAGACAAGTTTCATGTGTCTGTCTGTGTGTCTCTGAGCTTATTTGCAGACTTCAATTGTGTGCAAGGAGACACCAGTAAAAGACAAGGAAAATGCGATTTTTTCGGAACAACAAACCCTCGAGTTCTGTCTAGTGACTAAGTGTAGAACTGTAGGTCGATCTTTTTGGTTGATTTTCAAATTCAAGGTTGTATCGAATCGACTTGTATAAATTGTAACGATACGAACGGTAACCAGCGAACAGAGTGTCTGCATAACAAAGGTGTCTGTGTTACAGTGGTTGAGCTATGTGAGGGGTGAGGAGTAGTAATACGCCTCGTTGCTTCTAGCTGCCATAGCTGGATTAAACTTCAACTTTGTGATACAAAAGTAACTTTACCTTAAGGTAGTTAATAGATGTACCATGCACCCAATACTTAGCACTAATATCGCAAGGAATGAAATACTCAGTAAGGAGAATTGAGTGTGAAATCTTGGTACTGAAAGGCTTACCTGGCTCCTGTTTGTGGCCCGCTCGACTGTGTCTTGGGAGCGACGGATTGTTGTGACAAGCGAAATTGATGCTCTAACTTGGAAAAAATTCCACCTAGGTACTAAAGAAAGACCCAAGAAGCTCATTATTAAGACAACACGAGACAGCAGCGTGTTTAAAAAGATACCCAGCACTGAGGAGAGAGAGTTAAAACAAAGATGAATAGAAAAAACAATCAACTGAGTCCTAACATGCTACCATTCAGATGAAAGCGAACGAGAATTACCTTCGGTCAAATGAATTCAAAGGGCTTTTCATCATGTAGGTTCAATCAGTAACAAAACTAGACGACATCAAGTCAAGAGTACAAACTGTTGCTATTCCGAAAATTAGGAGCCTTGACACAAAACACCCTCACCTCTTTAGGTTTTTGTTTAGAATCAGTTTTCTCTGGTGGAGTGTGAGTCCGCTGTCGTGTCAAGTAAGACACCAACTCTGTCATGCGCTTTTGATCTGCACACGAAAGGAATGTACCAAGTTAAAAGTAGCCAGCTTATAATAAGAAGACAGAAAAGAATAACCCAAACCCGTTTCTGATACCAGAAGCACTCCAACCACCCCACCCCTCTCATTTTCACTTGTGTTACCTTCTTCGCGCTGGGCATCTTGGTTCCATCGAGCAGATCGTTGCGGGTCCCACTTGTAACTTTTAAACGTGCTAAAACTTAAAAACGTAAAACAGTAAATTTCTGAAATTTTCTTTAAAAATGTCCCTGAAGGAATAGTAACATAATGAATATGTAAATCAGTGCATCATGCACTTACTCTTTTCTGGATGCGGAGGTGACTTTTCTCTGTGGTGGTCGTGGTTTTTCTCGATAAGGAACTAAAAGAAAATACTTAGTTAACACGTACGCCTCCTAAACAGTCTGGGGGCTACTGTGGATACATGGAGTATGACTCGGGAAAGATCCAGAATTTTTAAATAATGAAAAAAAATTTTTGTAGAGGTCGATAGAGACTACTTTTGTGACCCATAAACTATCACGCTTTCCTGTGAAATGCGAAGTGATCCATGAACGTGAACCAGACCCGTGCAGCAAATTTCCTTGGTCACTAAGGCATGATTCTGTGGTCGCCAACCGAAATAATGTGAAAGATAAAAAACTGGACTGGAGGTGAAATGGACGTAGTCAGGACCAATCTTACCCCCAACGTTAAAGAATACTAAATGTCGTTAACGTTAGTTTATCTAGTTTTCTGGCATGATCGTCCACATTCCACAAAAAACGAGTCCTGCAGAGTCCATAACAAACGAGATGTAAAGCGCCGAGTGTGTTATGAGTCCATGTACAACTACATTGAGAGGAATAACTGCTTTATTGCTTACAATACCCCTATGGTGAGAAATGTTGGTAGTGTCTATCACTAAACAAACAGCCTGATAGATAGTTACTATCATTGTCCTCTGACTCGGGTTGATCCTCGTCCTCTCCTAGATCATACTCGTCCTCCTTGTTAGCCCCTGTTTGTAGCTTCATCCTCCTCAGCGAGCTGCGATGAAGAACACGACTGCGGCTCCTTCTTATGGAGGGTAGATACTAGGAGGAAGAGACACATCACGATTATTACATAACAATATCGCTGTTGGTCTGCCGTGGTTGTTACATCGCGGAATGTCGCTACAGGTGTGCCAAACTAAAGAACAAACAAACAAAACAACAGCGACTTCTAGTCGTAAAACATGAAAACCAGACAACGATTTCAGACAATCCGAACAGTTACATTTAGGGATTTCACCTCAAATCTCAGAAGTCAAACTCAGGGAGAAGTTTCTTTCCAAGATAAAAGCTACCTCTGGTTCGCCCTCTGACTTACAGAAAACTTTCCGGCTAGCCAGAACTGCGCGCTATAGGTTTTTATTCTTTCCACGCACTATTCCCCGTTGAAATAGCGTTCCACCCTCCCTCCTCACCGCTGCGCTTTCTATTCCATGCGGGAAGATTGCGCACCATTGTTTTAGATTTAGATTCAGGCCTAAACTTAAAAGTATAACACTGACAGTAAGCACGCCGACACCAAGTCGGTCACACTGTTGCCGCTGAGGAATATAACTGCGCCATCACTTTTCCCAGCAATTTTACCTACCGTAGGAAATTCAGAGACTTTTCGTTCACTTGGGTCAATCACATCTGATAGAGCAGAAGTATTGGTCTGCAAAAAACAAGAAACAATGAGAAGTTATTATAAATGCCCACTTTCATCAAACCACAGCAAGCGGAGGAATCTATATTACTAACAAGAACAACAACTGAACAAAAACAAGCTTATTAACTACGTATCGGAAGATAAAAACATGTACTTACCTCTAGATCTCTTACATGCATACTCGCTAAAGCTATTTCCTCAACACCAAACACGTTCAACTCCGCCGACCTGTTAGCAACATTAAATTGCAGTCAAGGACAGTATAGAACAATTCTCCTGAGAAAAACAAATTGGGTCACTCTCAAACAGCTTGCGCTACTTTCTCAAAGAAAATTGATCGTCTCGCACGTGTTTTCCTGCTCTTGGCGCCATTCACACGCACGAGATTCGTGTTCTGATTGTGTGATTGGCAAGAGCGATGACTTTATTCAAATTTACATGTAACTGTGAAGAAAAACTGCAGTTGTGATTACTGAAATGTCAGCTAGAACTTCCGTAGAATGAAAAAAAAAATGAACAAGTAAATTAAACCTTTGCCTTGTGATGGACGGGAGGGAAGCGTAATTATTTTATAAATGGTATTACTAAACTGACGCTCACCTCGCACTAGATAACCTGCGATATGGCGCACAGACCGCATTCCTATGAGCAAACAAGTCCTCCACAACAACTGGGTTATTGGTGACTTTCGGCTCTCCTTGCGATGACAACTGTGTGGCTGGTCGCGTATCTGAACGTTTCTCAGCGGCTTTATCAGCGGCATCGGAAGAGTGTTCATCCTCTTGCTGAGATGCGTCTCCTAAAAAGGCATAATCCCAGAGACACTGAGAAGTGCTAACAGGCTATGCATTTCCATTTCACAACATAGCGATAACAAACCATCGTTATCGTTAATTCAATATGCCTGGGCTTAAAAACGAGATTTTTTGGTATCTAGTATGCTTCAGTCGATTCTACTTTCTTTTAGTTAGAACAACTTACCCTTGTAGGTGACAACTTTCAGAGCTGGCTTTTTTGAGTAATGTTATTAAGTTAAAAGAAAATGAAGAGCTTTAATATTTTTATTAACCTTGTTCTCGTATGTCCTCCTGGCCTTGCTTCTCGCTGCTTTTAGCAGACACGTCTTTATCTGTTTTCTCATCAGCTGGTTCTTCTGTGCTCGTTTTATTCTCTGCTGTTGTCGCCGACTGAGCTGCACTTAACGTTGGTTTGTGATCGCGTACACAGCATCCCTGATGACGAAACAAACACTTCAATTATTCACAAGGTACGAGAAGGGAATTGGAGGTACAACCATTCAGAACCTGAAGAATGGGGAACAAAGATGACGAAATGCGAAAAACAAGAGTCAAATCTGGAGTCAATACGTTTAGAGGTTCTTACTTAGTTTGAGTACAAGAGGTAGGCCCTACAGAGTGACTATTCAAATGAAAGCAACCACTGAGCAGTACTTTCCTGTGGTGCTGTTTATTATGTTTTGGAAAGTGGTGCTAACGGTATTGAGTCTGTGGATGAATTCCTACGATGTAAACAATCAAAAAACTGAACTCGCCACGAAAAGCTGGTTGTATTAACAAACGGGGCTGGCCCAGCTTGTTCACCAGAAAAGAAAGGATTATGGCTGCACAAGCGGAAAAGCTGGGACGAAGATGAACAAAAGCTAAAAATAACTACAAAAAAATACGATCCACTAAAGCGTTTAATGTCCACTGCGCTACTGTACTGTAACTTAGATACTAAGAGTGCCATTTTCGTTTTGGACAGGCTATTTTCGTTTCCTTTGTGTTTTCATTTCAGCTACTCAGAGTGGCCACGTAGCGTGGTTTATATACAATGAAAATGGTTACTCGGGCTAAATATTATTGGCATAGGCCGTTCGCAATACTAACGCGGTGGCTGGATTAAAGAAGGTCACACAGGAAAATAATTGAGCATTTGTTGGAGTTTAACTTACAGAGGTCTCCAAAGAGGGATCAAAATGCAGGACTCTCTGCTGGCAGCACGGATACACGCCAATTATCTTAGTAGATGTACACTCCATACTGCCGAAATCCACAGTCATTGGGTGATAACAACAGTGACCAAGCTCCGTGCAAGGGAAATAGTTACCGCAGCGATGGCAATAGAGAATGTTTACTGCACCCCATAATCTGTGAATACAAAAAAACTTGTGTGAACCCATAATCTGGTTGCTTTATATCGTTAATCTCGGGTCTCTTGCTGTCAGCCAATGAAGTACTTGTAATTTAAGGCCCCTGCCAATTGCATTCAACACTTCCACTTAACTGAACACCGCACGTAAACAGCGTTTAGGAACCCTGTTGAATGATGTTAAATGGTTCTCAAGACGTTAAACGACGTTCAACGGTGTTGAACAAAGTTTGATTGCTATCAAACATTCGTTTAAGAAAGTTGTATCCAACAATGACGTTGGGCGATGGTGTTGAATCCGGCCGTATGACCGAGACCTAATGTAATTGCTCTGACGAAGGGCTAACACTCGAAACATCAGCTTTTGAATCACTTTACAGAGTCAATTTACTAACTTAGCTGATGTCAAATTAAAGGGTTTTGCTTCCCCATCAACGTACCACAGTTAAACTAATCCCTTCGCCAGTTTTTGTTTTTCAACCAGCAAGGCGTAGAACCGACAATATCAGTGACTTACACTGATAACACGTTTTTTTTTAATACAGGGACATACATTCTATTGGTTCACTGTGTCATTGTTTTTAGCAACTGAGTGATCAGAAATTCATTAAAACAAATCTGACCTCCAATAAACCTCTTTCCAAGACTTCACTTCTTCTCGTAATCCAAGAAGGTATTCATTGACATCCCAAGTGTGGTCCCTAACAAAAAACAATCTTCAAGTTTTTAGTTCCCATGCAACAGAACAAAGATGGCGCTTAGGTTCTAAGGAAACCTTGAAATCACAAGCCTTTAGAAAACTAATTTCAGTTTTAACGTCTTTTAGCGCACAGTGTCGGTATCGCTTTTCTTGCGGCATGTTCACTGACAACCAGTCACATCGGTTAATTAGGCAACCAAGTCAACAATCAAAACCTAAACACAAACAAGTTCCCCTCAGGTTGTTGAAACTGAAGACAGTCACCAGTATCCCCAGTACCTGTCTATTTTATGGATAACCCCTCTCCACTCCAATAAGATGACGCTTAACAAACTTTATATTATATTAGGTGCAGAATAGGACCCTTCAAATCAAAAGTGAGCAGAACCAAGAAATAAAATCGGTTTATCGAGAGATAACTTGTGATCTTGCGATTGGTTTTAAAACAGCGGTGCTTCTCGTCAGATGCAACGCAAGTCTTGCTATACACGAATCACTTACAGCGAGACAAGATAACGTGTCTGACAAGAAAGAAACAACACAAGATTCGTGACTGGAATCTTAAAGTGGTACTATGATCAAAAAAACACTTTTGTTTTTTCTTCGGATTTCGAAACTTTTGTTACTAAACACCCCCCGAGTGAAATTTTAAGCCTTAATTTTGAGAAGAAGGCTGTTTATTTAAACTGCAATTTTCTGATTTAATGGTCCGCCATAATTACACCAGAAAGGATACAATGACATCATTCACTCACGAGTTTTAGAATACAGTGTGTGTGAAAGTGGCTTATTCAGTATGAACTTTCAGACTCTTAAACTCGTGTTCTGCATAATTAATAAGCTGTGTTCACACACTGGATTCTAAAGCCCTTGAGTGAATGGCGTTATTGTACCCTTTCTGGTGTAATAATGGCGGACCATTAAATTGGAAAATTGCAGTTCAAAGAAACAGTATTCTCGAAAACTGAGGCTTAAAATTTCGCTTGGGAAGTGTTTAGTAAACATAGTTTCGAAATCCAAATTAAAAAAACATTACGACTCCATCGCGGTTTATTTGTGTCTTTCTGAAATGGGTAATACCGCTGGAAATTGTAGCCTGAAGGCTCCATTTATTCCTATGGGTATAAGTTTCGGCAGCCACCGAAAACGTGGCGCACAACTTCGGTTTCTTTCGTTTCAAAAAAGGTGAGATATTTTGGAAGACGCCGCCCAAGTGACTTCAAAAGACCGGAACAATAGCGCAATTAAGCAACCTTGAGCGAACGGAGCTGTGAACGTATCCCTTTGTTCTTGACTTGTGTGATTGAACTTCTGATAACCACTACAGACATTTTGAAGATTTAAGTCGTTCGCAATGTATTTTTAGCTTTTATTTTTTTATATTAGTAAGGAGCGTGTTGAGAGCTTTAAAAAGAGATCTTGAACGAGTTGTTTTGATCGTTGTAGGCGAATTTGGTTTTGTTTTTTCCGAGCGCGAAGCGGCGGTATCAATTTACAGAGTTAATTATGCGTAGCCATATTCCAACGCATGTTGATAATTGTTTTTGCCCAGATCACTTTTTATAAATTTAAACTCTTCCTTTTGTTGCTGGAATTTTATTCAAGCTTTCTATGTGCACACAAAGCGTTATTATTCGAGAATTTATTTCCTTGGTCTATCAAAGCCAAGTTTATGCGTGTCGAAGCGTTGTCGTCTGTTCCCCACAGATTAAAAACAAGAGATTTGATTTTTTGATTTTTCCGCACAACAAAGCGAGTGAACCTTGATTTATAATATTGTGAACACGGGGAACTCTATAAGTTTTATTTACCTAGCCTTCGTTGACGATTTAAACGATGCGTGTTAAATGCGAAACCGTACTACACGGGAGTAAGCCTTTTGCCGAAATTTTATAATTTTCGCGAAGCTTTCAAAATATAATCTTTCAGTAGCTTAGCTTTATCGTGTGTCACGCGTACGCCAAGCTTTTGGTTTACATTAAACAATTATTTACCAATTGAAAAGCATTTGTTAAGGTTTTGATTCGACCGAGTGCGCTTAAAATAAACTACTTCTAGGCTTTGTTATGTAAATACAGCCATGTTGTCATAAAAAGTGCAAGCATTCGCTTGTGACTTCACTTGGTTAACAGAAATCATTCGCGAGCTTGCTTTGCTTTGCGCGCGTCCACTCCTGGCACTCGCTCTAAAAAAGTTTGCGGTTTTTTAGTAAGTCAATCATTCCACGCATTTAATAAAAGGCATAGAAAATAAAATCAGTCAAGCAGATTCCCAGGAGATTTTATTCAGTCTGTTAACAAAAGAAATACATCTCACCTACATCAAAGGGGTTGCGCTCTTCACGATCTTCGGAAGCATGCCGGCTTGTCAGCAAATAGATCGGAATGAATAAGCAATGACTTTAAACAATAGCTTGAATATATGAATGCTTAATAACCTCAAAATTTGAGGTACACACTTAAACCGCTGTGAAGTTGTCATGAAGTGATTTTTTTGGGTCGTAGTACCACTTTAAGTTTGAGCGGCACATAAATGAAGAGACAGAGGAATCTTACCGCGAGTGAATGTAAGACACCTTCCCTCTGTGGTTTACCATCATTCTGTTAGGGACACACCTCAGTTTGCTTTGTGAGTCTGCAGTCAGAAGCTTACCACAAGCAATACACCTTAAAATAAACAGACTCCAAAATTACTATGAATACAGAGAAAATGCGAAAATGTAATATTAAAACTGTTCCTGTCAAGATTCAAAGTTGACCCCATGAAAGTAGCGATAAAATTTACAATAATACGTCAGGTGAAAATGGGGACCCTTTGAAAGTATCGATCTCGAAAGTAACTTGCTGTCAATAAGTAAAATAACGCAAGTGCTGTAAGTGTGTGAGAAAGCTTTTAGCAACTATTCTAGACTACAAAGAGACTGTCAACACAATCTCTTGGAATTATATTGAACGAAATAAACTTACTAATACCTTTTTGAATAGAGTGTGGGCATACAGTACATTTCACTATTTCGTTAACAGACATCGGCTCAAAGAACGTAAACGTTTTAGCTATTGGGAACAAGCAATCCCCCAAAAGAAAAGATATTAACAAGTTGCTTCGTAAATCCGAAAGGTTCGTCACTTTCTGTCTGTTTTATACTCATCCATTTAAAAAGTAACCCCAGCTTCTTCACTCTTATTATCCCATTTTTCGAGATAGAATGTTCACTGCAGTTTTAAATGCTTTCTTTGAAACCTTGGGCAATTTTTGAGTGACATGACTGCATACCTGAAAATGGTACTGGCATTTGATGAAGAACTGGATGAAAATCTTGGATCAAACAACTCTTCTATTTTCTTACAAAACAATTTGCTGCAAGAAAACGAGAACATCCATTTCAGCTGACACTAAGGGCATTAGATCTTATGGAAGTGTTTACTTAAATAGCTATGTCCATCTTCTTGAATTACTAACCTTTTAAATTTGTCCTTGCGATCCTTAATAGCCTCCAACTCATTATGGTTGAAAAGCTTTGCAATTCTTAAACGAAGGAAACAAATCATTACATTCAGAACTGAGTGGAGACTAAGACAAATTAATGTAATGTGCTCAACTTTTCATCCCAGATCACAACCCTTCCTTTATGATTCCCACTTCCTTGTGTTTCTCCCACCCCAAAATGTCATACAATCTTGAAATTTTTTCCTAATTCTCCCATTTTCCACATCCTTAGAAATCCCACTTTCTGCTCTTCTCTTCTTCCTGGTTTCTGTAGACATCTCATCCTCTTTTATCTCAGGTTTCCACTGGCCTGACCCCATCTTAATGTAGAGATTTCATTCCATTTCAAAACCGTCTTGTACATGTATGAAATAATGTCGCTACAAAGAACACATACCTTGTGACTAATTTGTCATTGATGCAGTTCATGTTACAGGGTGTGGATACGATGGCAGACATATTCTCATGGCAAAAATGGATGCATTCAGTCACCTAATGTGCATAAAATTAACCAAATGTGTTATTAATAGCTGGGGCAAATATGGGATGAAATGGGTATTCAGTGTCCAGTCAAGTTCTTCTAACAGAAATAGGTTAGTCAGGTTCTGGTTAACTCAAGACCTGCTGCAGTAGATTTTGCAGATTCCTACAATTATAAATTTACCAATCAGACAATCCACAACGTGTGCCCCTTCTTCTGCACGTCGTAACCTTGAGACAAAATTTTAAACTCCTGAACTTCCCTGTACTTTGAAAAGTGCTTCATATGTAATTCCCTTTCCCCTCCTAATAATTTTGACATAAAGTGGGAAATATGACATTATGACATGAAGAGAAGTATAGACTTCTTACCAACAGAAACTTGTAAAAGAAAGAGTTTGAAAAACTCAAAGATTGCTTTTTTGCCCCTCTACATATGTTTGCGAATGTTATCATTACATGTACATGTAGGGCACAGATTGGCCTATTTCCACTAAGAATGAAAGGCAAAAATTCTGTTAAGAAAACTCTCTTCTTCTTCTGTAGCAGCTAATACATGTAATCTGCACTGGCCAAACTGGAAAAACTGACTCACAGACAAACACAAGCAATGTTTTGATATTAAATCCAATGACTTGTATTAAAGCACTTGATTCTCACAAGAAAGCTTGTTACTAAGCACCTACCAGAGCATCCATCTTTAAGAAATCTGATGATATTAAGATGGATATGACATTGTTTGGTTCTGTGGGGTAAAAAAATAATGTAAAAATGTAAGACTTCAAACAACCATTTTAGCTGAAATATCAGATGCTTATGACATGCTTATTGGTTAAACTAAGGAGCACTCATCTGGGTATTTTCTCAAAAATTGGCATTAAATTAAAAGTTCATAAAGGCTTTTTAAATTAAAAAAAAAACAGTAGACATTTCCTTGCAGTAAGAAAGTGGAGTCAAACATAAAAATAATGGCCCTATGTTTCAAATCAATCCACATCCTAATCTAATTTCCTCCTGGTCATTGGTAGCCATTGTTAACTCATAATGGGTGCCTGTAATGGTTGAGAAAATTTAGCATGCTGTTGCACAAAACTGAATTGCTCATTAAAGGGTTACTTTTTCAATCTCATCTTGAAAGGGAGGCAAGAGATGAAGCCATTTAGTCTGAGGAGAGGGGTTGGCCTTGTTCCTTTTGATGAGAGGTTATGTTGGGTTAAAAGCATTGTGAAGGGGATTACTTGACACAAATGCATCAAACATTATTTCCGAGCAGCTCACCAAGTTTGGGTTTCTTTTCCTCTGTTCCAGACTTGTTCTTATCATGGAGCCGTCGCTTCACATACTTCATTAACCAATCAAAGATCTGCACATCACAGTGGACAGATATGTCCACCTCTTCCCACCTCTGGGCCTCCACTGACAGATACTCAGCAAAATATCTCATTTCACTTATCAGAAGATCTCTTGGACAGGTGAAGTCCTGTTTCACTGGATAAATTTTGAAAGAGATCAGTTTTCAACTATTAAGAGAATTAAATGAGAGAATTAAATGTACCTTTTCCAGTAGTCGTTATCTTTGTATTTACAAAATGATGTCAAAAAACCAACTCATTGCTAGAAACACAAACTTGCCCGTTACTTTGCAGGGAGATAATACTGGAGCACATACCACTG
This sequence comes from Siderastrea radians, assembly GCA_964017195.1. Classification (NCBI taxonomy): domain Eukaryota; kingdom Metazoa; phylum Cnidaria; class Anthozoa; order Scleractinia; family Rhizangiidae; genus Siderastrea; species Siderastrea radians. Next base: position 20,051,156 of record OZ024897.1, read on the forward strand.
AGAATCACACTATTTCTGACAATGTTACATCTTAATAGATGAAGATTACTTACGGTTCTTGCTTTCATCACAGACATGAATCACCATATTGGGCCTACACAAGAAATTAAAATAAGTGTTACCAAATGAAGTTATCGTACATTGATCATGATTCAATGGATTACATGCATTAATTAAACAAATACATACACAGACTGGGGCATTTAAGGACTGTCAAATAATGTGCCCTCACCCTTGTACAGATTCTAAATTTGATGCCTGTGACCTTGCTGATCTTGGCACTTGTCTGAGTATTGATCTCTGTGTATGAAATTAAAAAATATGGTTACTATATAGCATAAATGAGGTGTGTGGTTGGGACTCTGAGACCCTTGCCCTATATTATATGTTAGCTACATAATCCCTACCCAATCCAAGACTAACTGAGTGTCAATCCATAGTTTTCTGATAAATAATACCCCATTCTAGACCAAAACTCTCTCGACTGATTTCTATACCCTATCCCAGAGCAATGTTCAGAATAATACCCCCATTTCTTGTTGCCTGAGCAAACTGAAATTATGGTGTATCATGAGTGCATCTCTTGGCTCAAATGCTTGTTAGTCAAGCCTAGTAGGTTAACAGAGATTCAGCATTTATATTTACTGATTTAAATACAACTGGATGAAGAGAGATGCCCTAATAGAAATGTATGTTAATGTGTTAGTGGCTAAACAGTACCTGCTTAGAATCTGGGGTATCTTGGTAAGATGCAGCTTCTGACACCCTGAAAACAGTGGTTTCTCAGTACATAGTGTGTATTTAATACATCTATAATTTAGTTTGTATAATATGTAAGCTGATTTTGTTGCAAAGTAAGGTAATTTACTATAAAGGATATGGGAGACAGGACATGAACTGGAGAACAACGGTTGTCGATGTAGTTAATCATTTATTCAGCAGAAAGTTGTATGATAAAGGGCAGGTTACTTACACTCAGGTTGTTTTGTTTTTCATGCCTAGAGGCCGAAAAGGCTGACTCATAAGAATACCCAGCAGAAAAATTAACATTCTGTTGAATAACTCCACTTTATAGACACCATGGCCACTTCATACAGACACTTTGTTTACGTTTACTTCTTGCAGGTTGTTTTACCTGTCCCCTCCCATACATTTTCCTCAAATTAACCTGCTTTAACATGGACACCCTGTTAAAGTGCCTATGAAGTGAAAATTGTTTTTGTTTAGTTATAATATTTACCATTCGAAAAACAGGATTCCAAAGTTTGAAACGTCTAGCTTTAAAACTAACGATTTTACAAGCGCTCAAAGTTTGCAATTTTTCCCTCAAAAATGGTCATTTGAATCGCGCGGTCAAAATACCACGTGACTATAAGCTCTGACGTCATTTGGGTGCCTCAGTCAGATCTTACTATGGCGGACGTAAAGAAATCAAAGAGAAAACCGCGTGGGCGATATTGCGTTGCTGGTGCCCCTAACCAGCAAAGTTGTCAAAATACTACGTTTACACCTGGTATAAGAATGTATGGCTTCCCTTCTGATCCGGCTGTGAGGGCTAAATGGGTCCAGTTTGTCCGTAGACACAGACACGATTTCAAAGATCCTTCCTCGAAATATACATCGCTCTGTTCGGCACACTTTGAAGACTCGTGCTATGTGCGAAGCCCATCGATTCTTAGCAGCATGGAAGTTCAGGGTCTGAAGATGAAAGTGTTCCTTAAGAAGGACGCTGTACCAACGAGAGATTCTGTAGTTCCCCCTGTTCCACAAGAATTGAGTGCGCGAAGCAAACGACAGGTACGTCAGATTTTTGCATATTTCATGTGTTTGTAAAACCTGTTGGAAATTATTGAAATTACCCGCGTTCGTTAGCTAGATCGAACCTTTACTACATCGTTTTGTCGTCGTGTTGTGTAATACAGGTGATGCGTTCAGTCGATCCATCAAAGGCCATTTTAGCAGACGCATTTGCGACTTCCTTACAGCAACGAAACTCGCGCGCACCGACTAAGTTTTCATCATTGCATAGTTCACATTGGCACCTGAAGGACAAAGTGGAAGTCATAAGATATACGTGAGCTTAACACAAAAAGAAAATATCGAGAGATACATGCTGTAAGATACTTTACTTTCGGACCATTGCCAAAAGAAAGTTCGATCCTTTACGATGTAAATATTGACATGCCCAGCAAGTCGGGTTTGTCTACGAAATTTCGCAACTTAAAGTCGGGTATTACAGCGTAAAAGTTAACGATAAACAAAACTATATACCAACCACGAGTTAACCGGAACTTCTCTTTTGTATCTCGCTTCCAGCGCCGCTGGTGTAAGGCCGTCTTCATCAGCTTCATCGACTTCATTTTCTTCTGTATTTTCATCAGCGTCCTCGGCTAGAGGTTCGTCTTGGTAAGGCCTAATTTGGCTGTAAATTACCTCGACGTCTTCTTCCTCTCCCTCACCGGTTTCATCGTCTTCGGGGCTGCTAGATATTTCCGAAATGTCGCTCATTTCTGTATCGCTCGACATCTTTCGTACTGAAAACACTCCTTGATTACTAGAAACTTTGAATGCGTAAACAAATGCGAGGCACCCAAGTGACGTCACGGCCCGGTATTTTTGGATTAAACTCGACCCAATCCCCTGACCATTTTTTAGGGGAAAATTACAAACTTTGAGCGCTTGCAAAATCGTTAGTTTTAAAGCTAGACGTTTGAAATTTTGGAATTATGTTTTTCGAAAGGTAAATATTATAACTAAACAAAAACAATTTTCACTTCATAGGCACTTTAATACTGACACTTTTTGTGATCCCAGCAATGTTCATCGTGACGGGGTTTGACTGTGCAAACCTTTAGAAAAGTGTTAAGATTTGAGAACTGTAAAGGAAGGGGTGGGAACAGGGAGTAAAGAATAAAAAGGTAAAAGGTGGCATTGCACACTGAGGCCACAGGTGGCCACATGGGTAACTATCACTACTACCAAGGATGGGATGTTACTCCATCACAGGGTCACTCCCAACAGTATATGTCACTAGTACCCATTTATGCAGCTGTTTGAAGAAGACAATGTGAGTATAGTTTCTTGTCTACGACAACACAAAGCAAAGACCAAGCCTTGAACCAGTGACCCCCTGATTGTCTCATCAAAACTGAGTCTGATCGAAAGACAAACAGGCTAACCACTACACCACTGTTATTCAATGGGGGTATATGGTACAAGAGAGTAAAAAAAGAAAACAAACAAACAAACAGGAAAGCATGACAGAAAAAAACTAAGGAACATGCGAAAGAACAATCAAACTTCACAAAAGATCAAAACAATAATATTGCAAATAAAAATAAGAAAATGGCTATCAGTAAATACCTTTCATGTCCTTTGTGTGATGACATTGGAGAAATACATGCAAACAATAAAGGCAAGAAAAATAAAACATTTTGAATTTAGTAATTTATAAATAAATGTGTCACATTTCCAATGCATTTTATACTTATACATGTATTCATACTGGCAATCTGAAGAAACACTTCCATTGTAAAGAATCACAGCTGGTGGAAGGCTGACCAGTCTGCTATTGACACAGGGTGACAGAGGATTTGATTATCGAACTACCATGAAACAAACCCGGCAAGGGGACAGAGGGGCAGACTTAATACCTCTGTGTTAGGAAGCACCGTCCTTAAGTGAAGCTATTGATCAGTACTGTAAATATATGCAGCTGTTCAAACTTTTGGGACTATAACCACTAAAAATACAGAAGTTTAAGAGCAGTACACTGTACATTCATGTAGTGCTGTTTATTACATGCTATACAAGGTGGTTCTCACTGAAAGCTATCAACTGGGATTTCAAGATTAAAACAAGAAAAGGCCCAGGGGCATTAGACCCCGCCATTGTTCTCCCTCCCCTCGGGATGTGAAATATATTATGGTCACTCAAGATACAAGCTCTAGCCTGTGTAGGGAAAGACGAGACAAATATTTGTTTCGCCGAGCGAAAACTGGAAGTTTGGGGCAAGTGATCACGCAAAAAAAAGAGCACGAAAAAAAAAGGGTATTACTAGACCCTGTCCTGACGGCAGGGTAATGAGAAAAAAATGAAGTGAATTCTGGTATTTGTAGTGCAATGATGCCATCATGCAAATAGCCTTTTTGTCATCAGTAATTGCCATTCTAAGATCACAACAAAACCCAAATCCTTCTTACCTGATCCTGCTGGATTGTGATCCTTGAGAGAGTTTACATCTGTAGCAGCTGGTTGGGAATTTTTCCTTATCCCTTGTGTTTTAGTTACCAAGCCCATGTCCTTTTCATCAGTGAAATGCAGCACAGAGTTCAGGAAACTGGATAGGCTGTTTGAACCAGGAGATGAATTCTGGACAGAGGTAAAGTTGCTTGGTGCTGAATAGCATTGTTGAATTTCCTTCCACCTCTCAGCACACTGACAAATAAAAGGCATACCAGAAAAGTGGTTATTTTCTGGGGTAGTACCCTTGGCTGAGATCACTCGGCTATACAACAGCTTTATATTGAGGTCAGCAACAAAAAAGACCAGTCCTGGAAACTTGTCAATGTTTAAATTGGCTGTTGAGGTTGTGCTCCATGTTTAACATGTCTTGTTGCATTGTCTAACAGAAGTGCAACACAGATTCAAATGAAAAAGTAAAAAAAATAAATAAATAAAACAATTAAATTAAAGGAAAAATTTCTGCTGTGTCGTATCAAATGTACATGTATGCATTGAGGAAAAGTATTGTAATGTATGAAGATTAATTTACAGTACGAACGAATGCATGTGGGCAATAAATACATAATGCGCCAAGAACTGAACAAATGCGATACTGACTAAATTTGACTGTCGTCTGAATCAATAGTTGAATTTCTGCTGAACATTACTGAATTGAAATCGAGACGGCAGACGTATAATCTGTATGTGTTACTGTGTATGTGATCATGATGTGCATTCATATCACTGTAACTGAGGTAACAAATAAAAACAAGTGAAGTGAAAGCCGTTTATATGCTTCTCGTAGTTGTATGTACAAACCTGCTGGGACGTGGTTCCAGGTATCAGTTTTGCCACTACCTCCCAGTTTTTATTCTCAGCCTCTCGAAACTCTGGTGAATTCATCAAAGTTCGTAGCATCAAATCCAAAGCCATATTGTGTGACATCGTGATGTAGTAGGCTTTTTCCAAAACTGGTTAATTCATATTTGTGGGCAGGAAATCGGGTACTCGTTTCCCACGGCAAAAATAAAATTATAAATGTAAGTTTGGCTTCAAATTTGTGAGGTCTAGAAGTCATCTGCACCCCGGGCATCTGCAGGACGCCATATTGTATCTAAGGGCGATGTAGACTCCAGCCCTCCCCGGCCAAAGGTTTCAATGACTTCCTGGCTGGATACTTCGATCGCAAGGAGCTCTGGGAATTCCGCTTTCTTTTCCCTTTTTTTAGCTCTTTCTTACTATATATATTGGACTGAAATATTAACCATTAGGGCAGAAGAAGACCGACTTTTCATATTAGAATTATACCCTGTTCCCAGAGGTTTTTCTTACTTCTCCAGGCTCAAACGAAATTGAGCCACAAAGCAGCGTCAACGAACTGCGTTTTCGCCGCTTTACAGCTCAATTTCTTTCGAGCCGAAAGAAAGAAAAATCGCCAGGAGCAGAAGGTCATAAACAATGTCCATCTGGATATCCAATCTGAAGTTGGGTGAGGAGGGCTGCGGGAACAACTTGGCAAACAAGCATTTTTTTTTTTTTTGGTTTTTTTCATTTCTTATTTGAAAGAAACGTGACAAACATGAATAGGGATACTACTCAAGTCGTTAGTCGCCAGAGTTTATAATAAGGCAGTTATACCATAAAATCGCGTTATGTGATTGGCTGCCTGAGCTAGCAACATATTTTCATCTGTCTTTTTTTTTTCTATTTATCACAGCCTCTCCTGCTGCCTGCCTTATTCGTTTTTTGGTGTTCAAATAATTATTTCAAGAAAGATTTTAGGTGATGGCTTGAGCATCATTTTGTTTACAATGACGTCTCATTTCTCCACCTCACGCGGAAAGAAGAGAGTAGTAAAACTACTGGATAGTGAAACTTCAACAATCTTGTCTCATTGTAGTCTCTGTCGAATATAAGTTTCCTTCTATTTGAATACTGATTTGCGTAGCATTTTTGTGTAGAAGTTGTGACGCCATCTTGATTTGCAGGGGAAGATGGCTCCGGGATGGCTTTCTTTTTGCAAATGAATCACAGTGAGCTTTTAAGTACATTTCGATTTTCGTGAAGTACCCTTCTACTAAAGCAACCTTTAAACTCATGGTTTCGTTATGGCAGTTTACTCCAAAGCAATCACAACAAGTCAAATAAACCGACAATTAAAAAGTAAAAAAAAATTTGATTGAAATGGTGATGAGGCAGGGGAAGTCTTCGTACTTGAACAGTGATTGCTCCGCGCTTTTGTTCATTTCATGTTAAAAAGTTCATTTGAAATTAGTTTATTATTATTATTGTTATTATTATTATTATTATTATTATTATTAAAGTGAGATACATATTCACTGATCACTGATTTCTCAGTAAAAGTAAAAAAAGGTTTCATTTCAAAGGTTTCCTGCAAAAGACATGTTCTAATGTTTACAAACAGCCATTAAAAAGCGCATTTTTGTTCCATTTACTTTGGAAACAAAGTAATTAACACGTAATAATCCAAAGAACTATTTGTAGTAGGGTTCTTACGACAAACGCTTCTCTGGAAACTGAGAAGGCGTACACGATTGTAAACGCGAGAGCCAGTTTTCGTTTCTTGTTTGTTGCACAAAAGTGGATGAACTTGGCGCGCCGTTGGTTTGCGTCGAGTTTGAATCATTCGTGAGTGTCATATTGAACGTGCTTCGTTATTGCCGCAAGAGGCAATTTTCACTAGGGCGGAGTGGACCGAAAAGAGTTGTTAAGTACCGACGCTGATTGATTGCTAATAGAACATGAATTTATACGTGATTATAACTCTGCGTATAAAATAATCAATTCCGTTAATGAATGTTTTCAATATTTCATTTCACGCCGAAAGTGCCATGCAGGTGTTTTCAAATTTGCTACGATATCGATAAAAAATGTTTAATTAGTAAAAATGTAGCAACTGAAAAAGAAGAAAAAGGTAAAGGTAACTGTGTTGTTAAGACCGTATTCGGTTGTGTTTGAGATATTAAAACCTTCCGTGAAATGATTATGAAAAACCAAATCTTTTCTCTAGAGCAAAGTTTTGTCCTGTCTATTTTAAATAATGCATGTAGGGTTTGGAGTTTTTAATTTCTGGTTTACAAATCTACGTTGGATATCAAAATAAGACGTGATAACCGTGAAAAATGTAGTTCCTTAGCTTATCATAACATTTCTAGGGTGTCTAACAAAAACTTTTTATTTGGAATGTTACAAAAAACGGGCCATATTTTGCTTTCTCATCTAGAACAATTACATGCCCAACTACAAGTTATTGTTTTTGGTATATTTTTGTATTACGCCCTTTTCGCGCAAAAACGTAATATATTGAACAAAGGCGCTAATGCAAATACTTGGGAAAAAACAGGTGTTTTTTTTTGCGTTTAGCAGCACTAAAATCACCCTTTGTGTTTAATTTTTCATCCCACGCTCGGAGACATTTTAAAAATAGAAGACTTTTAGATCAGGCCAACAAATTCACTTGGGCCAGTTGAGTTAGGATCGAAGCCGCTCGACTGAAAAATGAGAGGTAAGGTTTTTATTTTGTTCTTTCCTAGAAAACTCAAACGGAAAATCAAAGATGTGTTTGTAAAGCAAGATTTAGTAGAATGCCGATCCCGCTTTTATCGACTAGAAAATAAAATATTTTATTTGTATTTTATTTTCAACAGAACTACTTTTTAAGTGTCGTTTACCGTTCAAATCTTTGTCAGTTCGTATAGCCAGTTGTTCCTCCGTTCTTTGTTTTCCTTCAGTGTTCAAAATACTTATTGGGGATTTGCAGAACGTTTTTCTATCTCCACTCGCGTTTGATCTTCGATTAAAAATTGGCTATGTTAAATTTGATCTATATTTTATCAGTCCCTGTGCTTGCAGTGAAAACGATCTTTTAGAAGCTTTTTGAGGCTAAATGAATATCGAGCAAACAAGAAATAAGTCCCAAAATATTTTTCATAACGCATCGTTAGTTTTAAGGCTAAAAGGGTTTGTATCGTCTTTCATAGTGAAGGGTCATCATGTTTTTTCTTTATTCAGGGGAGGAAAATGTATCATAGAACATCAGAAAAAGAATTGGTTGACCCAGTTCTTTTTGTCGGGAATTATGGCTCGCTAACACCTTTTCCCTAGGAATAACCACTTCCCAGACACTGATTTGTCTCAAGATATATGAACAGTGCTTCTCTCTGATTTGGGACCAATTGAAACTGTAGTGCCTTGTAACTGATAGCAATCTCTGGGATGTAACAACAAATATCCGCCAAAGTAATGGATAAATATTAAGAAACCGTGGCCATTTCTTTTGCAGTCGGGACATTGCCTTACTTTTGTCACAGGATAGATAAAGAATTTCAGATGAAACGTTAAGAAAACTTGTTGGTACCTACAGCGTCTTCACTAATGGTGTGCAGCATATATTTTATGGGATATGTTTTATGGGAAGTGATCAATGTAAAGTAGATCTACATTTTAATATCCCACTTAGCGCAAGCATTAAAAGCAATTAAAGCATGGTGTAGCTGTTTATAGGTAAATCTGTTGTTGGTAAAACAACGATTTCTGTGACTGGAGCGACAATCTACAAATAATACCGCGACTAGCAACAAGCAAATTACAAACTGTAACCAGTTTTCCATTTTAAAGAAACGAGTGGTGTTGGTTACAAAATGAATGATTTATGAAAACCCAGCAAAGAAAATGCATCTCTGTATCTACAGAGAAGCTATGATACTGACACCCTGCTGGGGTAAAATTTGACAGACAAACTGGCCTGAAAACTACAGCAGTGCTTTAAAAATAAATTTTAAATGAATTCTCAACAGGAGGCATTCATTTGTTGTTTTTGATTTGTTATCAGAACCTGTCATTTCTCAAGACAACAAAACCGCCGGAAGGCCCAGGCTTTTATGATTCGTATTCAAAGTCTCTAATTTCTTTTCCAACTTACCACAGAGAGAGGGACTAAAACTGGCACGTGGAATCAAGTTTTATTGTGTGGGTCTTGCCTCATGTCAAATTCGCTTTTCGTTGATTTCTCTTTTAAACCAGTCTCAAACCTGTATTAAACGCGGTCAACCTGCGGTCAGTTAGTCGTTCCCCACTGGTTACTGTTTGTATACAAGCTTGGCTTTGTTGAGAACTTCTGTTTGTGGCCAAATGCCTCTCTCAGTATACTCTTAATATGCAATTAGTTTTCACGCTTTGAAATTTTTTTTTGTGTGTGGTTTTAGGCTTGGCGCTTATTCAAGCTACGTACCTACTATGTTCATTGTTCATCCTTGCCTCATCGGCGCCTTTTGAAAACGAGATCCGAACCAGGAAAGACGAAATGAATCTGGATATCCCTCCAGTATTTCCTGCAATGCGCCAGTTTAAGGAAAGAGATTTCTCGAAGAGAGAAGACAGTGACAGGTTTGACGATGAGAAAAAAGAGGCAAGAGAACTGGCTGAAAACGAATTCCCTGATAAAACGGAGCATGAATCTAGTGAGAAGAATGCAGAGGAGTTTTTTAAAAGACTTGAAAGTGAGCTTGCCAGGAGAGAGAGTCGTCATTTCAACGAGAAAGAGAACTCAGAAGAATGGAAACAAGACAAAGAGCTACACGGAAGAGAGTTTCCAGAGGGTCGAGGCGAAACGTCTGAAGACGAAGAGGGAAACGCTAGAATCCATGCCGAAGAGACAGGGCTTGAACATTTTAAAAGGGAAATGGAAAAGGAGTTTGGGGAACAGATGGCGAGAGGGATGCCTGAGGAGGAAAATAAGCGGGATCTTGGCGAGAAAGAGGAAGACATGAAAGTTTTCAGGACTGAAGGAATGTACGAGAGAGAACTGCTAGAGGACAACGATGAAATACCCAATAGGGAGTTAAAAACCGAGCTAGCTGAAGTCGAGGACAATCACAAAAGAGAGTTTTCTGAGGAAGATAACGAGAAGAATGAGGAAGTCGAAGGAGGAAGTTTCTGGAAAAGCGAAAGAAATCTCATGAAAGAACTCGCAGAACATCCAGCCTTGAACCACAAGACAGAGGAAGAGGAAGAAATAGCGTTACCAGGAGAAATGACTATCAGAAGAATGTTGGAAGACTCGGGTGAAGAACTTCCAAAACGGAACGAAAAGTTCGAAGATAACCGAGCGCGCGGTGCAGAAGCGCTTAGCAGGCGAGGAGAGGAGTTCCCAAAAAACATGCGCGAACAAGAAGCTGAGATTGAGCGAGAGCGCTTTGATTACCATGGAAACGAAGAGCGGGAACGCAAGGAGTTCAGGGAGAGACAGCGAGAGAGAGCCCTTGGAAATGGCAGGAAGGTGCATGAGAAAGAAATGGAGGGGCGCAAACAGCGAGAGTTGATAGGTTCTCACGGAATGAGGCGGGAAGAAAGGGAGAGATTCCGGTTTAGAGCTCGTGGCGAGTAAGGATTTGTAACTGTTAATTAACCAATGCAACATCTTCGAATGAAGTTTAGTTTCTAATAGTAAGCATAAAAATCGGTCTTCACCAGCATTGTATCTACATGGCAGTTTTGGTCGTTTTGAAGCATATAACAGTGAGATAATTCATTTGATACTAAGGAAAGGCGACTGAAATAAAAACCTCTGACGAGCATGCTATGTTCTCGTGAATGTGGTAGTTCTCGCTAATACCGTAGCCAAACGCCGAGATATTTTGTGAATTGGGTGGTTTCAACATTTGAATTTTCCCCGTTTGCTTGGTTTTTTGTTTTTTTGTTTTTCATGCTGCTTTCTCGAAAAAAATTCTCTCACCGCCTTCTTCGGGTCTTAAAAGGCGGGTTCTTTCGGACTTTTTCTGGAATATACGAGGACTTACAATAGCAGATACTACCATTTATATAACCGTTACCCTCAGTCTACACGAGCAGCCGACAAAATACGGATCGTTGTGCACGTCGCACATTTCTTTCCCGCGTTATCTTCGTAATTCCCATCGACCTCGCGAGAAAAATAACAGGAGAAAAAGAGATTGCTTTGCAGACAAGGCTACAAATTTGAAATCCTAACCCTCTTTCAGCCCAAAGTTATTGATTTTTTATTACATTTTTTAGACCTAACCTCTGCAATCTTTCTCTACTTTCAAGCCCCAAGGGTAAGTTACATATATCCTTCTTCATACCGGTAGGCAAAGTACACCCGAAATGACCACACCCTTCGGCTGCAACACATACCTATACCGTTTATGTCATGCAGTATCCCCCCTCCTTCCCCCCCTTCCCCCCAAGTCTAGTCTCTGTATATTTCAGGGATGAAGAGGAGGGTCCCGGCCAACGGCCAAGAGGTTCGACCATCCCATTTTGTTCAGTGAAAGAAAACAGGGGCCCGCGCAGCCATTGAATTGTTTCCTTTCTCCAGCATTTACTTGAAGCACCGCTTCTTTCTTATCTCGAACCCACCCCAGAAATAAGACTGGATCCGCACCACTGCTTTTGTTATTAAGCTACCCCAATTTTGTCCTGTAATTCAGTACTAAAGTCAGACAGACAGACGTTTTCGCGGCTTAACAACGCAATGTGCACTAAATAGGTGGAAATTTGTACCATCTCCTGATGCTTTCCAGGACTTATTTTGGCACAGGATAAGAGGTAATCTCACATCCGGACCTCAAGCAGACTACACGGTCGGCATTTAAGTCCAGTTTCTGTAGCATTAAGTAAAATTATTAAGAGTATTGTTACCACCCCTGGATGGGATGCTAGTCCATCATAGGGTACCCCAGCATTTTTTCTCGCAAGCATCGGAAAATTGGCTAGTTTGAACTCTTGAACGTTGGATTGCGAGCAAAAGGCCCAGAGGCCTATCAATCAACTTACTGTATGTTAGGACAACGATACATACGCTTTGATGTTAAACAGCAACACACAATAGAAAAAAAGAGCGGCAACATTTTATTGCTTTTATTGTTTGTCATTTGCCTCGGTTATAAATTCTACATTGAAGTTTCACGAGCAAACGCCACTGGTGTCGCCACAATTTTCATTTGTCCGGAGACTACTCGGGTACTGCAAAATGCCAAAAAAAAAAACAACAACAACAACAAATAATTAAAAAATATTTGAAGGTGAAGTTCAGATAGAGGAAGGGCAAGTTACGAAGGTAGTTATGTGACTGGCCTTTTTTACGATTCCAGAATTTCATTAATGAATTATTATTGATAAAAGCTGTTTACTGCGTCTTTCAATGATATTCAACCTCTGTGGTTCTACACTCAATCAGATATTGGGTGTCTTTTACTGCAGTCAATCATCGTATTGGTTGTCTCAAAAAATGAAAGAAGTGTAATCTAAACGGGTTCTGTGCTGTGATTGGTGGATTTTGATCCATTTTGTTGGTTTCTGCGCAAACTCATTCCCAGTGCTATCTCCGATGGCCGCACGACGCGAGGCACGAAAAAAAATCCTTGGGACGACCACGGGTTTCTTATTTTCACTTTCCGTTGGTTGTCTTTACACCGAGGGCCTCAATGACGGATGGTGGTTTTGAAGTCCAGAGTTTGCGTGTTATTGAGAGGGGCAGTAACTTAACGAAAGCCATTTGGTATGTAATAGTCATCAATTATAATGTTAGAAGATATGGGGCACTCTAATAAACCTTTCGTCAAAATCCCTCAAATGTTATCACACTTACACACAAATTTGTAGACGAAGTTGTGAAATGCCATTCCGACCATGTTATCATAGCAACCTTTAGGATTCTCGCCATACATGTCATAGGTTAGGTCAGCTTCTTCCCCACCCCAACATTCTCCCCAAAACTGGATTCCAAAGTACTCTTGGCCTGAAAAAGGTTAAAAACATACTTTCACGTAATAATTACCATAGGAGTATGCCTTTGAAAGTACTGTGTTATCACATGATCTTCAGTTGAGAGTTCAAAAGAAAAAGAAAATGAAAAAGAAGAAGAAGATTAAGAAGGAGAAGACAAGGACGAGGACGAGGACGGGAATGACGACGACGTGGACGAGGAGGAGAAGGAAGAAGGGAAGAAGGAAGAGGAGATCAAGGAAAAAGGAGACAACACAATAAAAAGCAACTAGATCAATACAAAAAAAAAAAGAACTTACGCCGGTTCATAGCTTCGTCCGCACATTTTTGTACAGTTTTAGACAAGTTGTTCCAATCGATAGTCCCTCGGAAGTTCTTCAAAAGCTGGGGCATGGCTCGTACACGAAACCTGTCTCTAAAGCACCCGACGGGCTTGAACGTAAGTCCTAAAACCAAACGTTATTCATTAGTAATGCAGCCTGATCATCGGACAACAAAGCAAGGATTGAAACTTGCAAACAATTCATGGCTATTAAAATTTAAGAGCTCTGATCAAATTCCAATAGTGATTTTTTTCTTCTCCCTGCTTGATGGGATTTTTAAAGTCTACCAGAAGGTTATCTTGAGCATTTTGTTAGGACTGCCTACTGCCTTACTTTTCACTGGTACACCTAGTGGAGCAAGCAGAGAGACAAAGTAAGGCAAAGGGTACTGTCTAAGGTCTAACAGCACGATAATAGAGATTTGGAATCGAAACATCGCTTCCATCAAAACACCCCTCACGTACTAGACCGGACATCGACGCGGGTAGCGGAAGACATGATTCAATAACCATGGCGGAATGCGGGAAAATTTAAGGACTTTGTCGGGAAGCAGAATGAAAAACTGAGCAGGAGCAAATCACATGACCTCAGCAATTTCGTATAATGCTAAGGCGGGAAAAGGGATAAGGTTTCTGACTCGCGCAGGCTGGCGGGATGAGGCAATAATTAATGGCGAGAAGCGGTATTTGAAACCGAATCTTCTTTGGTACTTTTAAAAGGTGGTCTTATACCCAAAAAGTGAATTTCTTTAGAAAAGAACTTTGCGGGAAACTTTTACCATCATTTTATAGGGATTCACGCCCTGACTTCAGAATGAGTCTTTTCAGGTCACATGACATAATAGTTAATGATTAACCAGCCTTCTAAGTAAATAATAGGGTGTTCATTGTGAGCACGATATCTAACTAACGCACGGTTGGATAAGTATGAAGTCAACTTAGATCTGTCCACAGATGAATTCTTTAGGGGATAAACCTCGAAAATTAAGCAGCTTGGCCTCTTTAGAATTTATTTTTATTCTATTTTTCCAGAAAGTAAGGTGGAAGGAAATAACTGAAAGAGAGCAAGGATTCACTTACTGAGAAGCAGTTCAAGATCGTGAGCATTTTACGACCTGAAAATTTCAGAACACTAGGTTGCAATGGGCCGGAGATATCGTGCTCAAAAGTTCATTCAGTTCGAGAAATTCTGTGATTGGAGGAAAACAGTCTTAGAGATGAGGGAACGGATTCTAGGCAGATTATCCGTCGCTCATTATCCTAAAACTATTGTCAAATTCAAGTTGCCACACTAAAATACAAGCTGAACGGTAATTTGATGCAAAAACGATCGTTTCTGTAAGATTTTGGTCGTGTTTTGTCGGTTGAAACTCGGACCTCAGGACTCTCTCCTCAGTCAGGTGTCTCTCCACAGTACTACCAGATGTCATTTTACAGAGAGGCGGGGGGGAGGGGGGTAATGTTCTTATTGAGGCTTGTTTGTGCGCATTTAATAAATGTAAACAATTGTTGCTATGGCCGTTGCTATGAAAAAAGTCGCATACTGCTGATTACATTTCTTAAATCTCGCTGCTTGAATGCTGGAAATCGAGTGAGATTATTTCAGGACAGCATTCCCAAGTGTTTAAAGGTTACAATTTTGCCATTTAAAACAAAGTGACTTTTGCAACCTAACATCACCTTTTTTTAGTCTAAGACCACCTTAATAAAGTTGGAGGAAGCTATTTATCGCCTACCTTCGGGGATTGGTTCCTTTGTAGGTTCATCTGTCGGCTCAAGTGGCTCAAATGGTTCTAACGCATAAAATAAAAACATAACAGATAGAAAATCGAATCAGTAAATAAGCGATTGAAATACTAATAAATGTTTTTGAACGAGATTCAATGGATATCCTTTCTTTAGGTTTTGTTACCACAAGTGAAAGAGAAAAATTAGTGACAAGTTAGCATTACAAGTTAACAATCAGATTTTTGGTCGAAAAAATACTTCGCCACATTGATTAAAATTTTGTTTCCATCATCGTGATTACAACAAATTTATTGGTGAAGTGAAGGAGACGAAGAAAGGCGAAAAATTAATATCACTGGAAATCTTCTATTTAAGCAGAAAGCAAACGTTAAAACATCACCTTACTAAGATATGCGGGCTGAAAATTGTGATTGGAAAAGGAGTTAATTTTCTTTCATGAATTAATTGTCTTGTCTAGCTTTTGCACCGTATGGGACAACTTGAAGGTTTTTGATTTCAGGAATTGGAGAGGAGGATCACAATGACAAATTCTGGAAAAGAATGAAAGGCCAGCTTGGATTTTAAGAAGAACAGCAGAAGCTCGTCAATTAAATTCGAGAATTTGTAAACTTTTCCTAACCAGCTGTACCAAAATCCGAACAGAAAAAAAAACTGTTTCATTTTATAGAAACATTTCCTTACATTATTATATTGAACAAGTTCGTAAGCGATCTGGGCGAAAAACAAAAAAGGACATTCTGAGTCTTTCGCTGAAATCGGTACTCTTAAAAATAGGATTCGCTCACCATCCGCGAGTCTTCGGCAAGAAACAAATGGAATCAAGAAGATAAAAATCAAAAGTTTCATGGTCTTGTTCTCCTCGAATCACTTGAATAATCAGCTTAGTTTAGCCTGGTACCTCGAATTGTTCTGACTTGGTTGTCCAAGGTGAATGTCTTAGTACTGACTGCACATTTGAAAATGGGTTTTGTACTAACGTAGGAAGAAATTTAATACTGTTAATACGCGTAAATGGATTCTTCAGACTTTGTTAATTGATATTAACGCAGTTTTAGCAAATATTTTCATACGAAATTGTTGGCTTTACTTGTAAATAAATAAACATAATTTAAAATACAGTCCGTATGGCATGCCTTCTTGTACTGTAAGCTAATTTTAAACAAAAATTTAATATTTTGAATCAAGAAAAACAAAAGAATACATTTTTTCTGGTGTACTGTGATTGGCACTTTTTGAGCCATGTGGATGAAATCCTTAAGTGTGACCATTAAAATACAAGCTGTCAGGGGTACTTATACTGTGGTATCGTTTTGTATGCTGTGTAGGGTGTCTCTAACTTTTGAGTCTGTTGATGAAATACTAAAGTGTGATCATTGAAGTGAACGTTACTGAGCAATATTTTCTTTCGGTGTTGCCCTCATTTAATATGTGTCCTAAATAAATTGACACATGTTACCCGGAAAGACCGGGATAGCATAACAAGAACAGCGCTAAGGTGGACAACGGATAGTGGAAGGTGGAAACGAGGCCGGTCACGAGAAACGTGGAGGAGAACGATCGAGGCTGAAATAAAACCACAGGGGAGAAGTGGAACGCCAATTCGAGAAGATTGCCACCGACAGATGGGAGTTCAGCCTTATGTGCCGAGAATCATGTCATATCAAAATTAATTGACAGGGGATTCTAAGTTTTGAAAGCTCTTTGAAAGTAGTGGAATTGCTACGCATTTCCTTTTAACATGTTATCGAATGCGGTGAAAACTGTAACCCAGTTTGATAAGTCTTGATCGAAGTATTCATGAAAACAAACTGAGATGTTTAACAATAGCATAGGAATGGAAACGTTACCTGAGAGTTTAAAACAAATTTCTTTCCTTGAACTACACAACAGTGTATTAGAAAAATATATAAAAATGGTGAAATTAGTCTGAATATGTACCTTTCAACGAGCAAAATAAGTCAATATAGAAGCAACTTAACAGAACATTTTAATGGAACATAACGCAAATAAACGTTAGAAATGTGATAGGGTACCATTAAGAAAATCTCATGAAATAAGTAAGTTTTCAGAAAACTCTTTTTACCGAGGGAAAAGCTTTTTTCAAAACACAATTGCGCAGTTTTATGAGGAAAGGGGAGGGGGAGGGTAAGGAAAAACAGGTCATCACGCAAAGGAGTTCTCAGTTCGCGGGAAACGGGACGGGTCAGGACCTTCTAAAAACAAAGGTGGGGAGCGGAGGTCAAGGGACCTTAAATTGTGAAAATGGGAGGGGAGAAGGGATTTAGAGGTGGAATGAGGATTCAAAAAGAAATACGGTAAACAAGTGGTTTCCTAGCACTACCCACGTATGGCTGCTAGCCGTGGAGTACGAATAATGAAACCACTTTTTTCTTCCATTATCAAACTCAAATTTCAGTAGACTGTACAAGGGTAAAATGTTTATTTGCAGAACACTAAACAGACTTTTTTTTCCTGTACTATGAAAATTATACGTAACATGATTTTTCTTCAACCGCAGCTGTTAATTTCTCATGGCTTGATGAGTTGTTTTGCGACTGTCACTGATCCTGAAGTATTTCTCAACGCTAAACCTATTAGCGCAACTTCCGGGGCTCCTTCCGGCGTGTCTCAGTTTCCGATCCATTTCCATCAAATTTAAAAGAACTAAAATGCTAAAATTCTGTCAATAATCCTACAATTAAAATAAGGAGAAAATGTTAAGAAAAATAAATTTTATTTGTGAATTCATCATGAATATTTATTCTTTGTACTTCTTTCCTCGAAATGACTAACTCTTTTAAAAGTGCAATCCCACCCAGAAACATTTTTCGTTTCCCGTACTCGAGGAAAACTGGATCCCGTTTCCTTATTACGTGAACGAAGCTATTACCGTCAATTTTCTCCTTGTGGACACCCCCTGTTCGATCTCGGCAAAGACGAATTATTGAACTGAAGGAACTCCCGCTAAGAAGGGACCTCTCTATTTCACACATGCACGAAATCTTGGTCTCGATGTGTCCTACACGTGTACTGGCCGTTTTATAAACGAGACTTGATGGGTGACTGTAAATATGTCCCAGCTCCCCAGGAGTCTCCTTCTTTTTTGCTTTGTAGCTCCGATGTACGGAGAGTCATAATTTCAATTCACCTTCCGTCTGGAAATTTGTAGGTCGACGCTTGAGACAAGGGAAATACAGCTATTTATTAGTAGGTTCTTTCTTTCTGAAAATCCATGTACTAAAATGCTATTTCCTTACGTGCAACGCTCGTCCTTTTGTTTCAATAGGCAGAAGAAGAACAGTAACTATGCCCAGAAGGGAAAAACCGCTGTACAAACCAAGGGACAGTAGGATTGACTGTGGCATCAGAACCTGAGGTGGTGATGGGACAAAAAGGAAAATAGAAGCACATCTAGCTAATCGAAATTGTGTTGATTAAAATTCACGTCTCTCTTAGAGCGAGAAATATGTGTTGCGCTCAGAGATGAGAGGGCTGGAATCGCGGACTGAGTGGAGTAGCGGACTGAGTAGCCATGGCAAGGAAAGAGAATACTCTTCATGGAAGTAAATTTTTAAATTATTTTCACCGGGGACTCCTTTTTTTTCTGGGGGGGGACTCCTTATTGGTGAAAAACAGCTATCTCAAAAGGGCTTTTAAGCCCTTTTGAGATAGCAAGGTATTTCAACTTCTTGAGTTCCAGTGATAGATCGAAGTAGTGAACAGTGATTTCACTTGCATAGTTCACTGAGTGTCCCTCGTTTGTGCTGGGTAGACAGGTCATAAAATTAAAAGGGTTTGTGTGGACATTGCAATTTCCATAAGCCTGCCATTTCAACCAAGTCAACTGCTTCTTTCAGTTTTCAATATTTTAAACCAACTTGATTCAGGATTGCTTCATGATGAAAGCAAGACTCGTTCGAATGGGTTAAGCTAATCGATACAACATATGCGTTCCCAATATTTTCACTTTTTCCTTGGATACTTTTGTCTTCTTTTAACTACTCACCATGGCAACAAAGGGTGTTATTATACAACCAATCCTTGCTGCTCCAGAGCAAGCTCCCAAGCCGATACCGCGCATGCTCGTGGGATACACCTCCGGGGTGTACACGTACCCGCACATGTCAGCAATACTTATAAATAGGCGCGAACCGTACAAAAACATGGTGGTCGATAAACGGCTGGTGAAAAATACAGAAAATAGATTAAAACGTCAGCGCCATACACAAACGTGTGGGTTAAAAATCAGGGTGGGTTGGAAGACAATTCTTTAATTAGCACAAAGTGTTATCAGCCAATAAAAGAGTCGAAGACCTAATCCTAGACCTCCCTCACGACCTTGCCGGACGACATAAATAATCTCGCTAGATTGACTATTTAATCAGAATTCGTGGGTAGCTCCTAAGTTCTTAAACTATGCTAACTTAGTGATAGAAGAGTTCTAGCCCCAGGTGTATGTTTGTTGTATGGAGGCGCAGTGGTGAGAGCGCTCGCCTCCCACCATTGTGGCCCGGGTTCGACTCCTGGTCCCGGTGTCATATGTGGGTTGAGTTTGTTGTTGGTTCTCGTCCTTGCTCCGAGAGGTTTTTCTCCGTGTACTCCGGTTTTCCCCTCTCCTCAAAAACCAACACTTCCACATTCCAATTAGATCTGGAGCGCACGGACACGTCTTAACGATCTTCAGAGCTCGTAAGTGTTTCGTGGGTAAACAAATTACATTAACATTTTTTTTAGGGACGTTTACAATAGTTTTAATTGGTAACCTGAGGCGATGAAGAAAACAGAGGCACGTTTCCTATATTGCAGACAGCATTCCCTCCTTTCTTTTGACGCAAAAAACATTCTCAGAACTTGAAAAGGAAAGCAAGGTAAATAGTACAGACAATGTTTTAAACATAGGGTTAAACAGTTTACACTCACCTTCTAGTACAAATAAACAAGGCTGATAGAAATACTGCACTTCCTACAAAAGCCACCAGTTGAACCATTTTTCTACCTATTTTATCCACCATGAAAAATATAAACACTAATCCTGTAGGCAAAATAAAAACCAAAAATTTATAAGTCTAGAATCAGTAGAAATAACCAGCTGAGCAGAGGTTTTTGTGATCAAAGAAACCTCTGCTTGTACCTTAGACGGCATGTACCTTTTGCAATGTTCTTCTGCTTTATTCTGTCAAAGTTGACTTTGAAAGCAAGGTAGAATCCGTAAATGAAACGTTCAAATACTCTGCATCCGAGTTTTCAAACTTTGATCAGACGGACTTTCCTTTTGAGAATTAGATCTTAAGATTGTTAAAAAAAACCAGAATTTTCAGTTTCGCTCTGTTTCTGTGCTGTTATCTTTTGATTTAATTTTAAAAATTACAAAAATGTGCAGTGTGCTGAAGACCATGTAACAGGCACCGAGCGCGGAAAAACGTTTTTGGTTTTACTTCTGATTAGTCAGTGAGAAAGTAGTGCGAGCTTTTTCTAACCAGTCAGAGAGCCTAGAAAAAGCAAAACCAATGGAAATGCATATTACTTTCAATGCTCAATTAAAAACGCTCAAAAAAGATGTACATCAAAGCAAATTGTTACCTAACAGATCGCCAGACATGACTATTAAGTAATTGGCGTAGTCTTCATAATCTAACTGTTTACAAGGACTGGACCCATGTGATACGCCATTATTAGCGGTATCGGCGCCCTCGGGATTGATACCTAAAAGAATAACAGATTAAGGTCAGCGATTGTAGCGACAATATTTGCTTTCGATTATTTGCACTTGGTTTTACTCGGATAAGTCTGATGCATCTAACTTTGAGTCTATACCTGCATTACCCACGGTGTCTGAGCTATAGTCATAAGACTAACTCACCTCTACAAGGATCCACTCTAGAAAACATCTCTGTAGTGATGAGTGCTATTCCGTAGATTACAAAATGACTACTGAACCTGGAGATAATAAGTACACAATCAAGAGTTATGTGATGTACTACATAACTTTATCAGACAGATAGTTGTATGCACTGCAAACCAGTGGTGGCATTCCAGACCTCGAAGAGACACAACAAAAGTAAAATGCTAAAACGTTACAAAATCCCAGCGCTTATCGTGTCCTTTTGCCTATTTGGACTGTACATCGACTTAGGACATAAATAAAACATTTTTATGCCAAACATTCTTGGTACTTGTGAAGTAAAAAGCACTTACCAAATGATCCATAATAGGATAGTAGATCTCCGGAATTCAGGAGAAAAAAGATCTGTTATTCTTCCTCGTTGAACCTAATAGGACGAAATTTACAGACTGTCACCAGTTGTAGATCGGAGTACCTTTTACACAACAGACCAAACTGGGCATTACATGCTATGTTCTAAATGCCTCGGTGCATACTTAGGCTTTTCGGCATGCTTGGAGTCTAGTCTGCCGTAAAGGCCCTGGTTCTTACTGCTAAATGTCTTTGGGGAATGCCCGTTAATACAACACTGCTAATTAAATTAAATGTAGTGGCACCAACTGTATTTTAACAAATAGCTTCCATTTGGCCGTGTGTGCTTACTCTGATAACGCACAGTTACAGGCCTCGAAATTTACAAATGTGCAAATTTACAAATGTGCAATTTGCGACTGGTTCGAGGACATTTGCTCCTAAAAAAATCACTTAGAAGCAAATTAGCTTCTTCAACTTTTGTGCTCCTTGTTAGACCAAATTTACTCCTAAAATTTTGGACCTAGGAGTAGAATTGCTCCTGGGAAAAAAAATTTAATTTCGAGGCCTGCACAGATAAGGTCGAAACGTGTTAAGAACCAGGACTCCTGTAAGAACAAAGAAGTACGCTACAAGCTGCAGGCGAGTAGCATGACTGATGTTCTTACCACGTTTTGATGTCCTTCCCGTGCAAATTTAGAAATGTTTTTAAAAACTCAGTTCGTCTTGATGATTTGCGCGCGCAGACCTTTGTGGCTCATTATGTCATTCGTGCGTCTGTACCTTGAGGACGTTGCCTCCTAATACGGAGGTACTCATTTGCAAAGGTTAGGACTATGGCGGGAAAGCAGGTCGTAGCAAGGGTAATTGGAATCTAAAAACAAAAATGGGGGCAACCACGAATTTTTCAGAGATAATTAAGCAAACACAATTGTAAAAAAGCTCTAAAATACAAAGAATGTATGGCAATTTCTTTCCAAATTTAAGGTCGATTATTTCTGAAAAATGCGTGGTTACCCCCAAGTGTTTTGGATTCTGATAGCCCTTGCTAAGATCTACTTTTTCCACATAGTCATAAACCCCTCAAAAATATCTTTGTATTAGTGGGCAAATAGAAACTTGAATATCTTGGACCAGATCAGAGATGCGCAGAACGTATTCGCCGCAACAAAAGGAGGCACTGTCCTTAATCACAAACTCCCCTAGACCAATCAAAACGCACGTTTTATTCTGTCCATTGTATGAAACAAGATAACTGATTCTGCCAGAATCAGTTTTCCGTGGGTTGTTTTCTTTAATATTAATTAATAGCATTGTACCTCGTGTTTTTCTGTAGCAACTAGTTCTCCAGGAGGGAGTTCTTTGTTGTTCTCCTTTGCTATCTTCTGCAGAATACACAAAGCTTTTTCTGGTTTGCCAGCTGCCATGAAGAAACGAGGTGATTCTGGAACCAACTTTAAAACAAAACCAAAACCAAGCAAATTAAGGCTTTTTAGTTTAATTTTGGAAATAATTGAAATGTTTTAATATCATATAAGTTCTTGGTTGGTCTGCAGTTTGTAAAGCTCTATAATTTGTTAAAAAAACTCGCGCAATGTCTTTTACCCATTGAAAGCAACGACACAATTCTTAGTCAATCCGGATGCATGCGAGACAAAACGGTCATTTGACTTTCAATTACAGCTATCATTCGTTAAAACTTCTTGCTTACCGTTCTGTTCATAGCGAACGATATCTTAGTTTGTTCATTTAACTTTGAATTTTAAAATTATTTTAGAACAATCACATGATACAGTCGAAGCTCTCCTTGCGACCACTCTCGTAAGCCACTAGCTCTGGTTACGAACAGCATTGTGAAACCGGTTTGAACTGTCGCAGAGTTTAAAAACTCTGTAACTAAAAGCTCTCGTAAGCGACCGCTCCCGAAAGCGACCTCGACCACTTTTGTGAATTACCGACTGGACTTCTCCTTTGTTTTTAAGCCTTCGCAAGCGACCACTCAGTCAACACTTAAATAAAAGCGTTCTCTTCTTGATCAAGTTCAGAGAAATACATAATAGAAGCGACGATGACTCGTTGAACTGTACATTCGCGAACCTCTTCTGTGATGGGCATGCAGTAAAAAACTATCATATTATTACAACAATGCTATTGGTAACCAACAACATGCCAAGCCTTTCTGCTAAAGCCCTCGTAAGCGACCACCTTCTTTTGTTTTATCACATGGTCGCTTTTGAGAGCCCATTCTTCTAAGCGACCAGCTCTTTTCTGAATCTCCGAGGTGGTCGCTTACGAGAGCTTCGACTGTAGTTATACTGAGATATTTTGATACGACAAACTACCTGGCCATGGTACAGAAAAGAAAACACTGCGTATTAACCAGGCATAACTAATCGATGATCAATGACATCAATTGGTAATCAATGAGTAATCGATGGGTAATCAGTTGATTAGTCATTGATTATTGGCGATGATCAATGAGTAATCGATGACTAATCGAAGCCCAAAAATTTTGTGGCCTATCGATTACTCATCGATGACATCGATTACTCACTGATGTAATTGATTACCTATTGATGTTATTGATTACTCATCGATGACCCATCGATTACTCATCGACTATTATACTGCGCACAAAAGACACATTTCTTGCTTTCTTGTACCATTTTTTTTCATTGGTGATTTTTTATCTGTGTTAAACGTATTTTTCTTTATAACTGGCGTTCCTGTTGACGAAATTACACCTTCACAAAAGGAAACGAGCGGCTTCATCAACTACAAATACAAGAACCAAATTTTCCCGTCTGCAAAAAATGGCCCTTGAGGCCCTGTTTAAAGAAAGCAGATATCCGTCTCAAGGAGTAATAGAAGAATTTGCTAAGTTGAACAACCTTGACGGGGCAACCGTCAAGGTTTGGTTCAATAATAAAAGACAACGAGATACGGTGGAGCAAAATACAAATGAAAATAGGCCTTCTGACGCCTAACACATTGTAAGCTTAACTGTAAGCTTAATTGTAAGCTGGATAAAATAAAGCTGGAAACATCTGTTTACATTTAATAAGTTGTTTTTATTTTGTTCTTATTCGCCAAATACGGTTTTCAGCCACGAAATGATATCGATGAGTAATGAATGAAATCAATGACTAATCAATGCAATCAATGACTAATCGATGACTAATCGATGACCAAAAATTTTGTGGCCTATCGATTAGTCATCGATTACTCATTGATCATCGGCAATAATCAATGACTAATCAACTGATTACCTATCGATTACCTATTGATTACTCATTGATTTCATTGATGTCATTGATGTCATCGATTAGTTATGCCTGGTATTAAGTAAACAACGCAAAGTAAAGAGAAAAAAAGCGACAAGTGCAAAACCTGAAACAAGGTGAATCTAGATCGAAGATCGAAGTCCAAGTTCGTGTTTCAGTACGAGTACGAGTATTGAATTTCAAACCAGGTACATTCTTTCCTATTTATTTTGTACTTTTTACAAGTGATCAGTGTTTTTTTCCTGATTTTCTCTGCTGCTTACCAGTGGAGAAGAAAACTCTAGGAAAAAACCCTGCTCTTTCGTATGAAAACAAGCGTGCGCACAAGGTTCAGCAAAAAATCGCCCTTGTACTTTGAGGGAGCTCAAAAGTTTGGCCAAAATTTTCAAGCTCCTTCTCTTTGCCTTAAATATATTGTTAAACACTGAATATGGTTTGTTCTCACTTTAAGAAAATCACTTATTTCTTTTTCTTGTTGTTCTAGGGGCATTCTAGGAGCAATTAGTTCAAATTTCAGCAAAGTTTTGACAAAACCGTAAAATCCCTATGACGTATAGCCTTCAACGCAAACGGCCTTAGTGCTCGTCACGCAATCCATTCCTGGGGAGGAATTCGTGACAAGCCCAAAGATAGTCTGCGTTGGAGACTATATGACGTAACCCGTTGGTCTCTTACTCGCTCTTTTCGGCATTCAAAAGATCCCATGTACGTCTTGTACCAGCGTAGTGACCGGAAATGTTACATTTTGCTGTTACAAATTATTTTCCTTACCTTACAACAACAGATAAAGAGAAGCAAAGGTAGGGAGGAAATGAAAAACAGCCATCTCCATCCCAGTGTAGGCATCACTAAAAGAGCAATGGTAATCTCTATACAGGATCCTAGAGACCACGATAACTGAAATGAGAGGAATTATTGAAACCATAAGAAATTAACGATAAGTAGTCCACTAAGTGCGGCTTGGAAATGCATCCACAAACATCGATAAGTCGACCAAAGAACACCTCTTAAGTTTTATTTAACACCGTCTGAAATGACCAAAATATTTTCCAAAATATTTTCCATTCACGATTAACGGCAAAAACAAATTTCGACAATAACAAAAACTGATACCATAAATTTCAAGAGCTTTAGATTAAAAACAGCTCTAGATTTGAATGCCTAATAATAGCCGATGTATTATGTTTCATATATGTCCTTTTTAAAAAAATAATTTACGAAACTAACCGAAAGAGCATTTAGAAGAACTCCTCGTCGTCTCCTAGGAAGAAACTCAGCCCAAAGATTCATACTACAGAGAAAAAATAACAATCTTTAAATTGGTTGATGTCTTACAGAGCATAGGGGCAGGGTAAGGACCGATCGGGCGAATTTCCGGGTCTTTTTTTTTCAGAAGGTAAGATATCGGACACAATTGGTTGGGACATTTCAAGCAAACGCTGTTTTTTCCCTTCTCATGGTCCCCTTCTCTCCCTCGATGTTGTTTCTCGAAATTCAGCCAGCAAACCTTGTACACCGACATTAAGAGGGCAGGGAGACAGAATGTGTCCCAACTAATGTGTCTTGTTTTTCGGACACAATTGGTTGGGACAATTCAGGCAAACGCTGCTTTTTCCTTTTCATGCTCCCCTTCTCCCTCTCAATGTTGTTTATCGCAATTTAGCTAGCAAATCTTGTACACCAACATTATAAGGCCAGGGAGACAGAATGTGTCCCAACTTATGTGCCTTGTATCGTATTTTTTTTGACTGAGTACTGTGAATCGTGTTGTCCCCTGTCATATTCAGTGCAAACGATTAGGAATCAGTTTGATTCATAAAATGGTCTAATTTTTAATAGCGGAGCCAGCGCGCTAGCGCGTCAGCGGAGCTCCATTGCTAAGGAAATTTGGTACCCTATGAAGCCAAGAAATTTTGGTAGTGACGTAATAGTCACGTGACCGTCCCTCCGCACCACAGGTTTACCAATACACTTCATACACTGGATAAAACCCTTTGCTGAATCCCAAGTGTTTTTGGCGCGAAATCGCATGTTGACCCGCGTTGTAGCAAAACAAGCAAAGACAACAAAAGTCATAAACAAATTTGTTAATGGAAAAGAAAGTTCAAAAGAATACTCAGTTGTCTTTTTGGTGGAAGGGGAAAAGTTCAATTTAGGCGAAAAAAATTAGGCGACAAAGTTCAGGCAAGAAGTTCAAATTTGCTGCGTCGGTTCTGTTCGAACTCGGTCGGCACACCGCTTGAGTTCGCAGCTTTTCGCAGCGGTTTCGACGCCAAATATAGCAGAACTAGTGCTTTTTGGTTTTTTCTGTCCACAACCATGGTTTTTACGGCGTTCCCAAAACCTTTTGCCAGGAAAAACACCAGCATTTCCATGCTGATAGGCAGCATGAAGAAAGAAATAACTATTAAAATTAGCTTGGAAAATGTCAAGGAACGTTCATGGCTAAGTAGACTAATATCCGACTTCATACGCCGACGACCCGGGTTGGACTCTCAGAGAGGGTAGGAACGTTTTCTTTTGTTTTTTCTTTTCTTTTTTTTTTTAAATTTGACGACTTGAATGAGAGTATTTTCACAAATTAATAACTGCCAGCAATAAACAAACAAACAAACAAACAATCAAAACGAAAAGGGGGACTCCGCTTTTAGGCTTGGCTAAATCTACATATTAGTTGAGCATCAAACAGGTTTTACGAGTCCATTGTGGATCGTTAAGACCAATCATCTCCACATCAAACTGAAGACTGCAGGGTATTGTGGTGACACGAAATTTCTGTACTTGCTTGAATAAAGATACCCAGAATTGATTTTTCAGATCAGGCCTAGAGCGGCTTTCAATCGAGTGTCGAAAGTACTGTTCGCGTTTGCTTTTCTACGCTCTGTGGTTGGAAATAACTCGCGCCACTTTCTCAACCAATCAGATGTAAAACCAAAACCAATCGCGACTTGCGTTTTTGGGCTAATTACTTGTATTTGATTCGATTTCTGATTGGTTCACTTTGCTTTTTGTTCCTGTTGTGTTTGGTTAGAGTAATTACTTTGGTTTAGGTTGTACGACACTCAGTTGAAACTGTTCTACAACGTCAAATTAAGAAAATGATGGCCACGTTAAAGCACTCTACAATTATGGAGATCTTATACAAGAGCGTCTTACCACTGAGCCACTCCTCCCATCCCCAGGCCCACCACGGTACTGAAGGTCATGATCCAAAAATAGTTTGGTGCAAACGTACTTAGTAATGCACCAGCAAAAACCACTATCGTGCAGGCCAAGACTTCCTGCGTGGAACAAAAAAAAGATGAAATAAATAAACAAATAAATAAGTAAATAAACAAACAAACGAAGGAAGGAATGAACGAACAAAAGAACAGAAGAATAAATTTAAAGTAATAGCTAATAATGTTAGTTAGTCGGGTTCGGAATTCAAAAAGGTCAGCTCATTTATAACCATTGCATACGACCAGACTTTTGTGGCTCTTTGGTGATGGTACTATAACGGTTTCCCAAAACAAATCCATACGGTTTAAGTTACCTTCTTTCTTCCAAAATTATCTGAAACGTAACCCCAAATACATGTGCTTATTGTCATCCCAGAGAACACAGCCTGCAATAGTAAAGTGAGCATAGATTTCTTCGTTAATTAGCCTTGTGTCTACCATACACCTTAGCATTACCCTTATATATCTAGATTTAAGGAATAAACAAATTGTTTGTTTTGTAGCATAACACTCAGATTGTTATTGGATATACGCACCCTTAGATATCTTCTCCAAACGCCTTCGTCCACAAAAGTTGAAAAGTTGTGTATTTTTGCCAGTGGGCTTCGAAAAGCAACATGGCAGCCAAAATTAAAAGTTCTTCATTTTTTTCAAGACAGTCATGCAAGGCTGCAGCTAATTAAACTACTGAAAACCCATCTCACCCCCTTCTGTCCCACTTGCATAGCATTCTATCGCATCCAGTAATTGAAATTGAATCGTTTGAATAGGACAATAATAGGTGCTAACTGGATTTAATCAAGTGAAGAGAATACATGCTTGTCTTACCGTGGTGATTGTTGCTTCTTCCCACGTAGCTAAATTCCAGTCACATCGAATAGCAGGACACACGATGGCTAGAATCGTCACTTCCATTGAGTCTGCCATCTATAACACAAGCATAAAGAGTAACTTCATCGCACGTATTATAGAGAAGACGTAGAAGAGAAAAAATTGGCACAAATCTTTTGACATAGCCGCCTTTAAAAATACAATTGTGATTTTTCACTGAACATTGTGTGCATGCTTATTTTCACTAAAAAAAAAACCCGGTTTACTTCTAGAGCTTTCTTCTCCACTGATAAGCAGCAGAGAGAATTAAAAAAAACCCCACTGATTACAAGCTAAAGAGTACAAGGTAAAGAGAAACTAGAATGTGACTGGTTTCTCCATGCAGTGCCGCGCGGAAAGTCGACACAGGAGAAAGGAAACTCTTCAAGATTCCTAGTGACAACACTGAGAGAAAAAGGGTCCGTTTATAATGTCCATCAGTTAAAATGTCGGAATTTTCTCTAGCCGAATGTAATGCAGACGAGCAAAAGCTATTGTTTCTGCTTATTTGCATTAAGTTTGGCGCATGAAAACTTCGACGTTTAAATTGGGCCTAAATGTCACGCCTAGAGAGATTATAGTGAAATGAATTTATCTGCTAAGAAACTGAGAAAATATCTCTTATACTTTGTGAAAAATTGCAAGAGTATGTCGTCTTCCTTTTTAGGTAAATTTCATTTCATCAACAGTACAAGAAAAGATTTATAATGATAAATAAAGAAAGATGGTAAATTTTAAGCTCGGAGAAGAAATAAGAAAAGATGGAATATTCAACATGTCGCGAGCGTGGGACAAAGAAAAATCTGAGTCTCCGACGGGAATCGAACCCATGACCTTCCGTACACCGGAAGACCTATGCTCGCCACGAGTCTCCCAGTAGCTGCAGTGGTTAGAGCGTCCGACTGGTGTACGGAAGGTCATGGGTTCGATTCCCGTCGGGGACTCAGATTTTTCTTTGTCCCACGCTCGCGACATGTTGAATATTACATCTTTTCTTAAGATTTATAATGTTTTTCAGAATAATATCGAAAAAAAAAAAAGGATTTCACTCACCCATGCCAAGCCGATAACAAACATAAGCTTTATTTGAAAAGGTCCATAGCCAAGTTTGTCTATCGCGTCTTCCACAGTGTAAGTAGCTTTGTCTCCTGAAAACAAGTAATTTTAAATTAGGAGAATCATCAGGAGCTTTCCCCTTTCACGCCCCAATACTGTGGGGAACAGTCTGTCCGTATCTATAAAACAGTCTGAGAGGTTAACCATTTTTAGAGACGACGACGACGACGATGATGATGTTGAATGATGACTGTTGATGACGATGATGATGATGATGATGATGATGATGATGATGATGATGATGATGATGATGATGTTGACGATCTTGATGATGCCTATTATCATTAATTACAAATCGTCGACAGATTCACCAGTAGGTTGTTTGAGAACAAAATTTTGTGAGAACTGAAAATAACGCGGACAAAAGAAAACGCGTAGTAGAGTTTTGAAGAAAACAGACTCCTCCCTTAATCCTGTTTCAGTAAAACTAGTTGTAGTGGATAGCAGTTCTGAAAATTGGCTCCAATCAGCTCGCGTATGAGACGTCATACCGGCCTTGATTGGTACTAGATCGCGAGAAAAAACTGCCAAAAAGGAATACCTGCTCACGGTTGACTAAGAAATGGCACAGGAGCGGATCCCGGGGGGGGGGTGGATTGGGTGGCTAGCCACCCCCGTCTCTGGTGTGGCTTAAGCTTGAAATTATGAAAGGGAACAGAGCTATCACTGGGGCGATTTTGTCTTTGATTGTCTTTGTTTGTCTTTAATTGTTCTGTCAGGTCAGTCACCCCCATTTCAAAACTCCTGGATCCACCACTGTCACAGCGCATAACAAGAAGGTATTTGTACCAACTATGTGCTCCTCTTTGATTAGAGATTAGTAACAATTTGAATCAATACTTTTTCAGAGTATATAATAATTGTTATAACTGTCATCCAAGTAAAAGGAAATACATACAAGATTACATTAAGTCTATATGTACTCTGAAAAAGTATTGATTCAAATTGTTACTAGCCGCTAGACAAAGAGGAGTGGTCAGTACAACTACATTGTTGTTGTATTTAATTATGCGCAGTCACATGGAAACTGTTAGTGTTGAAAATTTGGTAAAACTGATATAGATTTAATGTAATCTGACAGGAAATGTACTGTACTCACTAAAAACGCGAAATTTTAGGTATTCTGGCAAGTGTAGTCATTGAAAACTACATCGGCGGGAGGAGCTTGCAGGGTAAAAAAAATTTTCTTGAAACGGAAATACTAACTTGGTGGAGGCAAAAGAGTAACTTCTCTCTTGACTTTATAGTTCAGCCTTTTTTGAAACTTACCCTCGATGCTCACGTTTTAGTGAATTAAAAACCTTGGAGAACTTCTTCGAGATTCTCGCCTTACGCGCGAGAACACCCTCGAGGACCGCGTTTCAGTGACACAGGTCCACGAATTGTGAGTACCGGCTTGCTAACGTAATCCAGTGTCAATACAGAATCTGTAACTAAAAGCGTTTCGTACACTCACCCTGTGTCTCCGAAACTTGAGATATATTTTGGCCGTTATCTTCAGCGGTTAGATCAGACTTCTCGTGATCTTTTGTTTCCATAACAGTGACGGTTCTTCCACTCAAGCGAATGAGCTTTGCAGTCACCTCAACGTCGTAAGAAAAACACAACTGCGAAATGATTCACAGGCCGATTTTGACGAAAGTGGTAGAATTCCCGAACTATGAAGTAAAGCCTGTGCAGTTCACTTTACTGTATGTTCCAGATAATTCGTTTCAGGAAAATAGGTAAGTCATATCGTCGTCCGTGGTTTAAGATTGATCTTTTTCATTTTATCCAGTGAATTTCCTAGAACAGGTACCAGCGTGTTTACGATTTGATCTAACAAGCCATGCATAATTGACGCTGATTTTTATTGCTGATTTCTGCGCGGTGGTCTGGTAGTTAAGCGTGTACGACTTATCCGGAAGGTCGGAGGTTCGATAACTGGGCCGAGGGTCTCAAACGCAATGAGTGAGCTTATTTCTCAGTAATCAGTTTTGAGAATTGCAATATTCTTCCAAGAATTGCAACATTCATCTCGATTTTTGGCTATCACGGGTCGGTCCAACATAAGGAATCTTTTCTAATATCCCACATCACACCTTTCGCATCTCTCCTGATGCTATAGCAGAGATCATAATATTCTCTTGAATGCCACGATTCGATTTTTCATGCAGTCTTTCGGCATTCAACGTCACGTACGCCAAATCTATTTCGTCAGGGGCCCAACAGTTCCTTTGGAGGAGAATCCAATACCCCGAGATATTCTGAGATATTCCCGAGATGTTCTGTGGCTTAAACTTTCAGATAAAGAATCCGAACAGATCAAACTGTGCTAAGTTAGCGGTCCATTTAAAAGGCCCTTGAAAAGGCATTTCAAGTGTTTTGCTTTAGTTTTCTTGTTGGCGACGGACAGGATTGTCTTGTCGCGCTAGTTTGGTTTGCTCGGCGAATTCTTGGCACACCAAACTGAATCATCTTAGCGATTCCATGAAAAATTGTTCTATCTAGTGAATAACAATAAAATGAAACGGAAGGGAGCTTTCCATTTCAGATTGGGATGCAGAATTGTGCTAACCTCTTGCTTAAAAGCCTGCCATTCTCAAAACTAACCTAACTAGTTTTTCCAACGTAAAGCGCTTAAATTTTCTGAAATAGACTTGGCTTTTCTTAGAGCTCGACTCTACTTTTTTCGAATTTTGTTTTTGTTTTACAATTCTTGGCAAATTTTTAGCGGGAACTGCGTAAGCTTTGTACGTTTGTCCCCTGAGGAAATTTTTGAAATGAAGAAATAAGTGATTATTCTCTTACCCAGAGCCTGCGATACTTTTGGTCTGCGCCAAGAAGGTTGGTAGGCATTTTATGTATGGGGACATATATTGTACCGCAAATGCATATATGACATATATTGTACCTGAAACACGTTGGGCTATATATATTAATTGTAATGTATCGATACATGAAGTGCCTATCAGTGATGAGACCAAAAGGGCTCGCTTGCTCTTGGGAT
Organism: Siderastrea radians; assembly: GCA_964017195.1. Classification (NCBI taxonomy): domain Eukaryota; kingdom Metazoa; phylum Cnidaria; class Anthozoa; order Scleractinia; family Rhizangiidae; genus Siderastrea; species Siderastrea radians. Next base: position 20,083,890 of record OZ024897.1, read on the forward strand.
GTCCTCTGTCCTTGGGATGAAATTGCAAAACTCGTTCCCAGAGCTCTGCGGTTTTGTTGAAGCTGACCAAACGAATCGTAGGGTGTGGGTGCAAGTAAAAACATTTCCTTTCGCTTGTGCTTGTGCTTATGCTAATTATACGCTTCTTTCTGGTGAAAATAACATAAAAGAATGAGTTTGCTTGCCCCTATTATGTCCAAGCATTACTCTTTGTTTTCACTAGAAGGACCCTTACGCTGTGCTTCTACTTGCTTGGCTTGCTCGCTCGGGTAGTGAAAACCAGTTGTGCTTCAGTATTATCGTCCAGATGTAAGCTTAATGAATGAATACTCCGATAAGTTTTCGATCACTGTTGTGTTGAGAGTAGAAAAAATAGTTTCTCGAAAACTGTTAGGCTTGGCTGAACAGATGTTGACTCTGCGCTTCAGATTGTAAGTACTGTTGAGAGAATTACTTTGCTAGTTTTTTCCGACACCATTACAGCTATTAGAGGTATTCTAGAGATTCCTTGTTAATTTGCTGGAGTTATACAGTAGTGGGTACTACAGATTCGCCGATTTTTCCATTGGGTATCAAAGATAATCAGATAATTGTGTGTAATCTGTTTTGGAAATTGCCAAAAAAAACAAACAAACAAACAAACAAACAAACAAACAAACAAAAACAATCGTAAAAATGAAAACCCGCAACAAAAATTTCATACCAAACCGTAAATGCCAGAATTAAACCTTTCAATTCTCCTCAAGCCGTTGCAATACAGTAATAAAAGGCATGCGTTTTATGAAATTGCGTTACCTGTATATTTTTGCGTGACTACTTGTTGAAAGTTGATCTCGAGCTAACCTGCGATCAGGCTCTATTTTCGTTTCGCTCGGTGAAACATTCAGGCGGGACGGGCGAAACGAAAAATAGAGCCTGATACAATCCTTCTACGGAACGTCTGCCGCCCACTTTTTTGATTGATTGACATTCAACAAAACAGCCAATCAAAATTTCTTCTGCCTGCAATTCGCAAAAAGTCACGCAAATGTCGGCAAAATAAGAAAATCATAGGCTACGATATATCTTCTAGGCACAAGCACTCAAATTTACCCGATTGCTAACTTGAAGGTTCCGGAATTGTACATGGTTGCTCTGTCTGAGCTGAAACTGAATGAAAATTCAAAACACAACGAGGTTGTCATGTACCAAAATATGCTGCATGCTTGAATCCTTTCCCATTTCAGGTGGTATCCGGAAATATTCTCTTCGCATTTGTCATCGATTTTCTGCGTAAAAAACCTTGGGAAATTAAGAGAAGTACCTTCAGTTTCATTCTTTAGAATAAAGATATAAATAAAACCGTTTATAAACAAAGGAGTATTTTGTAATTTAATTTAAGCTTAGTTCCAGAAGTGATAAATATTTGAAATTAGCAGCGAATTTTATCTCTAAACAGAAGCGAATTTTAAAACGAAGAACATTTATTATAAAACTAGTCAGATCCTTTGATGTCGATGTCAGAGATCAATAAAACGACATAACTGTTAAACAATGAATGAATATAAACTGAAATCGTTATTGCGATTTGATTGCGGCTCTCGCCAAACATCAACTTATTATCGGTTGACTTGTTGATCATTCTTGGCGAAAGATACTTGTTCGTCTGCTGTTCGTTTTGTTTCGTAAAACGCGGAAACAACCACTACTCTGTTCATGTTATCAATACTAGCTGAAAGCTGTGGAATAAAAATACCGAGACGCGATGCGATAAAACGGAATACATACTTCGCTGTTGCTGTCCTTCTCTGCTCCAGGTGAGAGACAGCTTGCGTCAAACCGAACGCCATTCTCAGGAGAGAAAGAAATGGTGACAATTCTCCTAGAACGAAGAGAATTTATTAGAGCAACACATTTTACTTCGGCAGACTTGTTCCTTGGTTGTTCCTCGGCGATGGCGATCGGATCGAAATTGTGAGCGAGTCTTGTAGACAATTTACTTCCGTTGACAGCTCTATTGTTAAAGGGCCAATCAGATTGCAAGATTCCCGCGGCCAAAATTTGGCCGCCGACACGAACTCCTGTGAGAGATTGTATCAGGCCCTATTTTAGCGAGCGACCAACGTAAGAGAATATGAGAGCGATGCTAAAATTCGGCCTGATCGCAGGTTAATCTCGAGCTAAACGCCCGGGGTGAAAGGTTCCTCATCGTGCAAACCAAGTCTCAGTTTGCATTTTATTCAAGACTAAGTTTGTTTTCACCGCCAAATGTTTTGATTCGACAAAATTAACCTAGTGTAGATTCTAGTGTTTTCTCCCTCTTTATATGATTTCAAATGCATGAATTGGCTTATTCTGTACAAGCGCAGTGACAGATGTTTCAATTAAACGGTCGTACCAAATACACTCATAGTTATATGTGTAGTTTACTTTCCAGTTTTATCTAGAAAAGGGCTACAAAACCGGGGGTGGGGATTCCGGATTTCTAGTGAAGGGAATGATCGAATGGGGGCAAAAATCAAAACCCTAAAAACTCCCTGGACCAAACATTAACCCCCCAAAAAATTCCATGCCGAATTTCCAAGCCTTAAAAATTTCCAGAAAGGATTACATGATATAACCCGAACTATGCAGTCAGCACTACCAAGAATCTTGAGATTGTTTTGAATACCCCAAAAAATCCTTACTTAAATCGAGCCACACACAAAAAAAAAATACTTGGGGGGCTACAAAAAGCCTCAAAAACATCAAAGTCTGAAATATATGCCTCATTTATCAGTTGCCGACATTCGGATAAGCCTTCTCTTTGAGGAAAATGCTATATTCTGTCCTGGAACAATTAATTCGTTACTTTGAGCAGCTTTGAGCCCCTCAATATCCAGTCCATTTGAACGGAGTCTGCCAGAGCTTTCCCATTTGTTTTCACCTATTAAATGGCGTATTTTAATCCTTATAATGTCCGAAACCCTCTTAAAAGTTGTTGCGTGCAGCAATCGGTCAGGCCACCATTTTTCAAAGGGTTCCCTATAATCTCCAAATGAGCGTGGTGGAGACATTGCAATAACCTACCCCCAGCCCGTCCCCAAGAAAACCACGGTCATAGTATAAGCCCTCCTGTCCCCACCCTTATAGGAAATCATTAAGCAACCATTCAATAATCGTGACCCTGAACAACCTACTCAGCCAACTACGACGAAACTTTCGAAAAAGTATAAGACAGTGCCCTACAAGCCTGTCTTAAAAAATGCAGTTGCGTGTGTCGTTTGATATTGATATTTCCTTGCCTTTCATTTCCAAGAAATCCATTGTCTAAAATATTCATTACTCTCCTCAGTTTACAGTTTGTATGGCGTGACTACCTTTGAATCGAGGTTGCTTAAAATGTGTAACCTAAGGAAGATACCCGGTACGTCATATTTTCTTGTCAGCTTCCTGTCTTAACGTATTTTTTGTTTTAAAGGATTGAACTTAAGAATGTTATTTTTTATCACGGTCCTGTAAATATGGATACCAAAAAGCTTACATGAATTTGATATTATTAAATTTTGGGATTTGAATTGGTATTTTAATAAAGCGTTCTGATATCACAGCTATATCACGTTCATACAAATGATATGTGTTTACTAATATTTCATTCCGAGAAATGTATTGTTTGAAGATTCCACTGTCACTCTTTATGGTACAAATACGATCTTTTGTGTGTCTCGTGATTGTAAAAAAAGGTAACCGGATGACCAATTAGGGGAGCGCATTTTCATATCTGAGAGAAGCATTTTGTATTGGTATTGTGATCTGTGTTTACTTACATTTTTTACTTTTCAATTCCAAGAAATTGATTGTTTAAATATTCATTACCACTCCCACTTCCGCATTACAACTAAGAACTCGTGTGTGTCTCGTGATTGTCTAAAATAACCAACTAGGACGGCAAGGTTCCATATCTGAGAGAGGCATGGGTAGCAGTAAAAGAGAGTCCTTTAAATATAAGTTGCGGTTGTCTCTGCAGTGCTATCAGCGTCCTTATACAATCTATTTCTGTGGTCGGCAAAGGCTGAACTTCACAAGCCTAACGGGATCCGATCGTGTAACAATGGCATCATCGATGGACGACATGCCGGCCCCTTTGTGTTATATGGCCAATGTCGGTGAGAAAGCCGATAAAAGTGGACTTTTTGTTTATTCAACTAAAGAAAAACAACCTTCTCTTACTGTCGAGACGATCCACATCTCGTGCAGCTCAGACGCTTATAGTGGACACATGCCGAAAGACCCACCAGTACGGCGGAATCATTATTTACAACCGTGAACCTTCAACCAAACACGATAATGGCGTTGCAGAGTGGTGGACAGAAAACAACACACACTGCAAGAGTGGCATGGATATCTGGTGATTAAAGACACCGACTGTAAGCCCAAGCCACAAGATGAATTTCCCAGTGAGGGGGGGCGCAGTACATGGCGCTATTTACAGAAAAGTTTTTGGCGAGTCTTGCAAGGAAAAAAAAGTCATCGGAGAAGGATTCGGAGTAACCTGCGATCAGGCCGAATTTTAGCATCGCTCTCATATTCTCTTATGTTGGTCGCTCGCTAAAATAGGGCCTGATACAATCTCTCACAGGAGTTCGTGTCGGCGGCCAAATTTTGGCCGCGGGAATCTCGCAATCTGATTGGCCCTTAAACAATAAAGCTGTCAACGGAAGTAAATTGTCTACGAGTCTCGCTCACAATTTCGATCCGACCGCCATCGCCAAGGAACAACCAAGGAAGTACAAGGAACAAGTCTGCCGAAGTGAAATGTGTTGCTCTAATAAATTCTCGTCGTTCTAGGAGAATTGTCACCATTTCTTTCTCTCCTGAGAATGGCGTTCGGTTTGACGCAAGCTGTCTCTCACCTGGAGCAGAGAAGTACAGCAACAGTGAAGTATGTATTCCGTTTTATCGCATCGTGTCGCGGAATTTTCATTTGACGGCTTTCAACTAATATTGATAACATGAACAGAGTAGTGGCTGTTTCCGCGTTTTACGAAACAAAACGAGCAGCAGACGAGCAACTATCTTTCGCCAAGAATGATCAACAAGTCAACCGATAATTCGGTAAACTTAACGGTAAACTGATGTTTGACGAGAACCGCAATCAAGTCGCAATAACGATTTTCAGTTTATTCATTCATTGTTTAATACTTAGGTCGTTTTATTGATCTCTGACATTGACATCAAAGGATCTGACTAGTTTTATAATAAATGTTCTTCGTTTTAAAATTCGCTGCTGCTTAGAGATAAAATTCGCTGCTAATTTCAAATATTTATCACTTCTCGAATTAAATTACAAAATACTCCTTTGTTTATAAACGGTTTTATTTATATCTTTATTCTAAAGAATGAAACTGAAGGTATTGCTCTTAATTGCCCAAGGTTTTTTACGCAGAAAATCGGTGACAAATGGGAAGAGAATATTTCCGGATACCACCTGAAATGTAGCCTCCCACGCAGTCGTTTTTAGGGGAGTCGTATTACCCTCCTCCCCACAAGCGCCTACTTACCCGCGTTCAACATTCCTTTCCGCCGCTTAGCCAATCACATTGTACCTACTTATGCCTGGTAGGTTGACCTTGACCCCAGGACGCTTTCGCGGGAACACACGCAGATAAACAGAACGCGCGGTATAAATTTTAAAAGGTAAAGTAAAACGTCATCTCAAAATCGTTCTTGAAAAAAATTGCGTAAGCTTTCAAATTGCACGTTAAACTTTAAAATCCGTGCTAAGAGTTTGGCGAAATAAATTTATTTATGTGCGCAGTAAACTCTGTTTAGGCATAAAATCTATGACATCGCGTTGCAATCCCGCGCGATACTAAATTTTTCCAAAAGCATTAAATGCAGGGGAAATTTTTAATTACATTGTCTGAGCTTTCAAATGGTCCATTTAGCTTAGAAGTGCAGGAATATGTATACTCTATAAGCTTTCAAATGCAACATTAAACTTAGAAATCCGTCGAGAGTTTATAAGTTTTAAAACTGATAAATTCACCGCAAGAGATAAGCTCTGTGTCATCACAAATGGTGATTGTAAACTGGACCATGCATTGCAAGATAGATTAGATAAATTTATTTATACTCGAAATGCAAACTAGGACGAGCAGTCGTTTCTGTTTTTAAAGGGAATGTTATGCAAGAAGTGTATGTGAACGGGCGTTGTAAAAGTCTCCTTCGTCCTTCGACGCAAAGGCAGCAGAAACTTTAACTGATATGTCAGCGAACTTGAGTATGAGAGATTTCGCCGCCGGAAACGCACTTGGTTGTTGTGGCATGTGTGATATTTTCATCCCATTTATCGATTTATCATCTCGCTAGGTCCTTTGTCGTCTTTAATACTCTTTGCCTTTTCAAGTCGTAGAAGTCTCTTATATCCCTTCCCATTGCATTGGCTCCAGCAGGTTTTGGAAGCGCCGAAGTCTTCACCGACCGTCCCCTCGATCAGCAGCGATCAGGCAAGCAAGATCAACAACGCTTTGTCAGAAAATTGGAACCGTCTTCCGGTAGATGACAGGATAAAACCATCGCACAGTAAATACTTTTAATGACAAGCAATATATTTTTACCGATGTTTCAGCCATTATTCGCCATTCTAGAAGTAAAGAAAAATATTCCAACTTCACGGCACCAGTATCTCTGAAGAAAACGAACAATCACGGGAAATACAGAAGCGTACATTTGAACGATTTATTTGATTCGTCATCGTCAGACAATGCCTCAATGGTGATTGGTTAGATTGCCTCGCAAGTAAAACAAAGGGAAAGGAATGTTGAACTCCGGTAAGCAGGCGTTTGTGGGGAGGAGGGTAATATGACTCCCCTAAAAAACGACTGCGTGGGAGGCTACCTGAAATGGGAAATGATTCAAGCATGCAGCATATTTTGGTACATGACAACCTCGTCGTGTTTTGAATTTTCATTCAGTTTCAGCTCAGACAGAGCAACCATGTACAGTGCCGGAACCTTCAAGTTAGCAATCGTGTAAATTTGAGTACTTGTGCCTAGAAGATATATCGTAGCCTATGATTTTCTTATTTTGCCGACATTTACGTGACTTTCTGCGAATTGCCGTTATGGGAAATTTGCATACCGAGGATCGTGCAAGCAGAAGAAATTTTGATTGGCTGTTTTGTTGAATGTCAATCAATCAAAAAAAGTGGGCGGCAGACGTTCCGCAGAAGAATTGTATCAGGCTCTATTTTTCGTTTCGCCCGTCCCGCCTGAGTGTTTCACTTAGCGAAACGAAAATAGAGCCTGATCGCAGGTTAGATTCGGAGTAATAAAAGGTGAGTTCACAAACAGGTCAGGCTCCTTTAATGCTGCCGATGATGGTTATCGCGATGACGATTACACGATGAATCCGAAGATGGCGAAATGTGTAAAGAAGGTGGTTGAAAGCTGGATAGCAGCAAGAGGCAACTTTACTGCTTGCCAGAATTACAAAGTGAAGGACCTGCTTGACTAGTATTCCTAGTTCAATGAGCGTTTTAATTAATCAATCAAACTGGAACAGTTTGATATAAGAACGATATAGTAGTAACTTGCTCCGTCGATCATTTTAATGGCGAGAGAATATTAGCGGGCAGAAATAGCCTTTGTAGACTATTGGAGGCATTGTTTTGGTTCTGTTTTTTAATACCAATTTGGACGGTGAGGGCGGAAAATACAAATTAAGCAAGTTCTTGCATATTTAGTAGCGTTGTGTCTGTTCATGTTTTTCTTTGTACGTCCTCGATTCGGAGAAGAAAATAATAAAGAAAATAATAATCTACATAATTTATTGTTTCTGTCTTTTCTGTAGCAATGATTGAGTAACGTTTTTTTCGGGATATAGGAAAGATAAATTATACTACAGATCCTGCATTAGAATTATGCATACCAAGTAAAAGGACGTGTGCATAAACTGGTATGAAAGTTTGCATTTCAGCCACTAAAGTCAATGGTGATGCCTTGCTCGTCATGTCGTTACCGATTTCTTCGAAAAATGTGAATGCATAGATTTGAACACTGCTAAAACAAAAGCAAAAGGAAGTGAAATTTTCCGTAAGGCAGCAAGAATGGCAGGCCTAATTTACTTATTGGCAGTTATATTACGTGACAAAAAGTACTCGATCAATAAACATCAAAACAAGGCATCTAAGAGCATTGTTCATCTTCTGCTTGACTCTGGATTCTGACTCTAGCTGCTACCGCGGCATCTCTTGTTGACCGGAATACTGGGGCCTGGGGATTCAGGGTTCTGTCGGGCACGAATGCGATCCTGTCACAGGACAATTCGAGGGGGTACAAATGCTGAATGGGCCTTTCTTGGTAAGACTTTCCAGCTCGCAACCTGACACACCTAACAACACCATCTCTTCCTGGGAAGAGCTCTTCGACGATTCCTAGCTTCCAGTGCCCGCGGTTTCTCTCTTCACCCTTGATTATTACGACATCTCCCTTTGATAGAGATAGTTGCCTTTGGCTGTGTTTCATGTTGTGCCTCTCACGTAAGCCTCTTAGGTACTCAGTAGACCACCTCTTCCAGACCACGTCCTTGCATCTTGCTAGATACCTTGCGCGCTTTCGTAGGTCAGGATTCTCTTGCTGGTGATCCTCGGACTCAGGCAGTAAGTTGGGACGTCCAAACTGCAACAGGTTTGGGGTAAGTAGAGGCAGCTGTATATCGTCCTCCACATAGCTGAGGGGCCGATTGCTCAGCGCAACTTCTACGTCCAGCAGCACATCCTGTAGTTCGTTCCAGGTGAGGGTTCCGTTTCCGACGGTCTTATTGAAGGCTTTCTTAACAAGGCCCACCATCCGCTTAAATTGTCCGCGCCACCATGGAGCCCTGCTAAGGTTGAACTGTCACTTGATGTTCATCCTAGCAAGGTAGTCGTGCAGCCTTTCATCTTGCATCACATTTCGTAGCCACCTCGCTGCACCCACAAAGGTTCTGCCGTTAACTGAGTAGATCTTGACAGGACGGCCTTTCCTTGCGATGAATCGCTTCAACGTACTGAGGAACTTTTCTGTCTCCATGGTTTTCGTCAGCTCAAGGTATAAGGCTCGGGACAGACTGTAGGCATACAGGACTATGTAGGCTTTACCCTCGCTGTTTCTGCTAGCACGGTACTTGATTGGCCCTGCGTAGTCTACCCCAACTACTTGAAAAGGCGACGCTCCCACAGTCCGATCTTGAGGCAGATTTCCTGGAGGAGGGTTGGCGTACGCAGAAAGATTGAATCTCTTGCATCCATAGCACCGCTTCATAAGGCGTTTGGCAAGCTGCCGCAATCTAGGTACCCAATGTGTCTCTCGCACTTTGGCCATAGTTAAACCCACTCCCCCGTGCAAAGTGACTTCGTGGGCGTGCTGTACTAGCTTCTCGGTGTAGATCGCACTGTCGGGAAGGTAGACCGGATAATCGCCTTGGATCCTCCCGCAGCATTCCAGAAGACCATCGTGATTCATTTGCAGGTTAAGTTTCAGCATGTCCTCTTGGAACTGATTCAACCCAGCACACTGCCTTTGGGCTCTCTTCTCCCAGAAAATCTTCTGTTTCTCTATTTCCTCTGTGGTGAGAGGGCCTGTTATTCTCTCCCCCCCTTGAGCTCTGGTGTTGTGCAGGAACCGTACGATCCACGCTCCTACCCTCAGTGTTCGCTAGAGGGTTCTTCTGGAGAGTAAGTCATCAAAAGCATCTTCTTCATGCACAGCTAAGGCAAAGATTTGTTTGGTTGCCTTCGCTTCTGCGTCAGACTCTGGGGTCGCGGAAGTGACAATATCTGGGGGCCAGCTTCCTGGATCCTTCAGCCAGGTTGATCCTTCCCACCATAACGATTTCTCTTTATCCACTGGACCGCCTCGACTTCCCAGATCTGCAGGATTCTCATGCGTTGGTGCATGTCTCCAAACGACAGACTCCTTCTCTTTAATCTTGCGAACGCGATTTCCAACGAATTGCTTGTAATCTCCAGATCCTTTAATCCAGTGGAGGGCGATTGTGCTGTCAAGCCATGCGTTGAGTGAATGAACAGGGAACCCAGTCAGAGCATCGTGGACGTTGGTCAGCAAATTGACTGCCATATGACCAGCAACCAATTCTAAGCGGGGAATTGAGAGTCCCTGTTTGGCGAGGCGTGCTTTGGCTGCCACTAATCCTTGCTTTACTCCTGTCTCTTGCTCCACCACTGCATAAACACCTGCGGCAACTCCTTGAGCGCTGGCGTCTCCGAAGGCGTGCAACGCAATTGCCTGTATAGGTTCTCTGGCAGGGACTAGGGACCTGGGTACTTCTACTTTCTCAGGTAGGTTCATTTCCCATTTCTTCCAGCGTTTGACGAGATCTTGAGGTAGTTCAGCGTCCCATGCTTTCTTCTGCTGGCAGGCATCACGATACAGAAGCTTTCCCTCCAAGGTCAGTGGGGCAGCTAGGCCAAGAGGGTCGTAGACCTTTGCGACCTTGCCAAGTATACCTCTTTTAGTAGGGTCTGCGGCTTCTTGGGGAATGCTAACTGCTATGGTGTCAGCGTCCTTGTTCCATTTCATCCCCAGGAGTCCACACTCTTCTGGCTTCACTCCCAGTTGTTCCTTTTCGTAGGTGACTCCACCTTCATTGTCGACTTCTACTGAGGCTTCTAATTCTCTGGCGTTAGAGTTCCATTTGTGAAGCTGAAAGCAGGCTTTTCCGAAGATTTCGGTGGCAGTGTTCTTAATTTCCTGTGCTTTTTCCACGGTTTGATCTCCTGTCAGCAAGTCGTCCACGTAGAGCCCACGTTCAATCTCTTGTACGGTATCAGAATAGTCAGGCCTGCAGATGTCGAGGTGATGCTGAATGACTCCCCCAAGAAGAAAGGGAGACGGACCCAAGCAAAACAGTGTTCGTGTGAACCGCAGTGTACGTACTTGCTCAGGATTCTCGCCGCTGATCCAATGAAATCGTAGCGCATCTCTGTCTTCTGCACGGATACGCACTTGCAGAAAGGCCTTTCGAATGTCTCCTGCTATAGCCACTGCATTAAACCGTCCGCGTACTAGCACTTTCCACAACTGATTTTGTAGCGGGGGACCTGATTCCAGACACTTATTTAGGGAGGGAGCTGTGTCATAGGCCCTGGCCGATGCGTCATACACTATTCGCATCTTTGTTGTCTCTGAATTCTCTCTGATGACGGCTTTGTGAGGGATGTAGAATTCCTTTCCTTGAGCGGGCATCTCTGCTTCTTCAATAACTTCTTCTTCTAGCTGCTGCTGCATTATTGCGTCATAGTCTTCTAGCTTGCCGCTGCGTTTAAGTCGCTGTACCAGCGTTGCAAGACGCTTGAGGCTTCCATTCTTGTTTTTGGGCAAGAGGGGATGACCACCTTTCCAGGAGAGAGCTGTTTCATACCAACCGTATGAAGGGATTTTGGACACGGAGTGAGAAAATGCTCATTTTCAGGAAAATGCGCAGGGATATTTAACGAACGAACATTTTGCAAGGTGCGGAGATCATAGAGCTTTACCTCTGGCCGAAAAAATCTGCGATAGGATGGATTTTCGGGCCGCAAACCGCCTTCGAGTCGACAAGTTCGAATCTCCTGCCTAAAACAGTGTGGTGCCTTGACTTCGTCTTATGAAGGTAGTAATAGTCAGGACAAAGAAAGCCCGAAACGATGAAATAAGCCCAAAAAACACACAAAGACGCAAGAGGTAAGTTAGTTTTATTCATTTCACTAAGAAAGTGTTGAAATCGAGTTTTATTCCACGTTCGAAATCGACGATATTTTATTCCCCATACAAAGTCTAAAATTGTTAACGGCTGCTTGTAACCCAATACCGGTCTCTCTCGAAGGTCACGTCCCGGCTCGAGAACCATAAATAATTTATAAACTCCTCGCTTTCTCGAGGCGTGAGCTTGGGCTGCCTGTGTTCAAGCTTGTTCCAGAATGTCAACCAGTTTTCAAGAGCCCCATTGTACTTTGTTATCACAAGTTTCGGTAGCTTAACGCTCTGTTTACCCGGCTCGGCTTCTTTGCTTTTGAATACTCTGCTTTTAACTCCAATTGTTGCCTCTCAAACTTTAATTGCTCCTCGTGCTGGCGGGCCAACTCGTTTTCTTTCATTTCAGCGATCATTCGTTCCACGCGCGTGTCGAGAATCTTAATCTCATCATCCGCAGCGTCGATTTGTTCTACAAGACCTCTTCCCCACTCTCCAACCTTCTCTAGAGATTCTCCATCTTCTAGCTTAGCTTGCTCTACCTCTCTCTTGACCTCGTCGACGCCTTGGACAATAGCTCCATAGCTTGTAAGGCTTGTTTGTGGCGGCGAATTTTTTCCCACATTGGCGGTGTCGACAACTCCCTCTGTTTTGTGGCGTGTCAATTTCAGAAGTTGTAACTTTGCATCTAGCTTCTTGTTCAATGCTTCCATAGTTTTCTCTTCTAAGTCTAGTTGTACTCGTCCCCGTCGGAGGTGCCACTTTTTCGTGAATGCTCAAGGCCGTACTTCACGATTTCACAGTTTTAAAGTTGATTTATTTTCGAACAGGTAAAGCTACAAGGTTTCAATCTCTTTCTGAAAGCGTCTCTCTCTGAACTAGTACGAAAGGTCACTGATAACAAAGGCGAAATTGTCAGCAAAACAAAGTCCTCGAGTTCTTATTTACTTAATCAGTTTAAAGATCACTGAACTGTCCATCATTGATTGAAAGCTATTACAAGCATGCACTAAAATGAATGATTTGCCACTAATCGGATTCCTCTGTTATGCGCAAAGGTTTCTGGGATCTCTAGGGGGCAAACATTGCAAGTCGCTCGAAGGAAATGTATGGCGAAAAGTTGTTTTGACGTCCAAAAAGACGATTTTTGAAGGAGTTCGACGCTTTTTCGCCGCTATTTTATCCGAAATAGATTTGGACCATGTTGGTACGTGGGAAGTGTAAGTTTTAGTTTTTATAACCTCGAAATATGTGATAAAATCTACCGATAAACGTGTTGCTTGCGAAAGGTTTATTGACGCCTTTATTGTGAAATTCACATCGCGTAATGCTCTCGAAATATCATAGAAGTAGGTTTTAAATCAGCATGAATAGTTCAATAAACCTCTTTCAGTTGTATTTACATGTGTACAGGCTGTTTTCTTATTAGTAACGTCTTAAGCAAGAAATTGTGGCTTCTGGAAATTTACCTCTTCAAAGGAGAGAAATTGTTGTCAGAGGAGATGGAAATTGTTTTTACCGAGCTATTGCTCTCTGGAGGGATGAAACGAGCGATAAGAAACATGAGGAAATCCGAAGGCTAAGTTCTAGTTTGATTGAGAAAAATCCGAAGGTTTTTGAGCCGCTTCTCTTCGCTTCGAACTCTGTGGAGGAACATGTCAAGAACAGCAAGATCACGGGAACTTGGGCAGAAACTGTGGACATATTCAGTTGTGCATCACTCCGAAAGCGACCTATTTGTACCTTCTCAACAAAACTGAGAAAATGGTTCAGTTTTAAACCGATTGTCAACATTGATTCATTTTCTTCGATCACAACAAAAAATCAGTGTAGTTGTCCAATCACTTTAATGTGTTATGATGACTATTCTCAAGCAAACCATTTCAACCTCCTGCTGCCCCAAGGTAGCTGTTGTAGTGCTCCTTTGCCTGAGAATACAGCATCCACTGTTTCAATAGATTTAGATAACAATGGGAATTCATATGCTGCGGCTGTTAAACAAAATTCACAAACGTGTCCTTCTGTCAAACTACAGGTCTTTTAGTTTTACTCGAGTCGTACCCTCTCATGTACGGTGTTGGTGTAGGACATTGGGGGGTTTGATAACCTTGCACAAAATGATTTGAGCAGACCTTTGTACTCTTTGTAACTTTAAATTGATCACGATTTATAGCTCTGGCCCACGACAAAACATCTTTTTTACTCTTGGGCTAGTGGAATCTCAATATTCCAACGTGAGGAAGAATTTTTTGCTTCTCTGGGTACCTTCGATCGTTGTCACAACCCCACACAGCACAATGATCGCCACCAGGCATATTCCCGATATTATTTGTATTACTGAGTTCAAAGATAACCAAAAAGCAGTCTGTACACACGTAGTTACAACTGAATAGGGTTTACTGACTTATTTTCTCCCGATTTATGTCTAACTTTGTGATATTTCGAGAGCATTACGCGATGAAAATTTCACAATTAATCTTACGCAAGCAATACGCCAGGGTGCATTCCGTATACGTCCCACGCCGAAGATACGCCAAGAGGTTCGAAGCTGTACGCCAAGCGGCCGCCGAGGCGCTAACGCCAGGAAAATGCTGCGCCAACCTCGTCCCCAGTCCCCAAGCTAGGATCTCTCCTCTTCCTGCCACGAATGCGAAAGAGAGGCGAAGTAACGAGGACAACAAAGTTGATGGACTAAAACTTATGGTTCGGTTTATTTGTTAATGTTTAATATACAGATTTAGCCAAGCCTAAAAGCGGAGCCCCCCTTTTTGTTTGTTTGTTTGTTTGTTTTTTTGCTGGCAGCTATTAATTTGTGAAAATACTCTCATTAAAGTCGTTAAATTAAAAAAAAAAACAAAAAACAAAAACAAAAGAAAAAATTCTTACCCTCGCTGAGAGCCGAACCCGGGTCGTCGGCGTATGAAGCCGGATATTAGTCCACATGGCCATGGGCGCTTATTGGCTTTCTTTTACGTTAATTTTAATACTTATTTCTTCGTTCTTGGCAAGCTGCCTATCAGCATGAAAATGCTGGTGTTTTTTCCTGGCAAAATGTGTTCGGAACGCCGTATAAACCATGGTTGTGGACAGAAAAAACCAAAAAGCACTAGCTCTGCTATATCCGCTTCAAAAAGCTGCGAACTCAAGCGGTGTACCGACCGAGTTCGAACAGAACCGACAAGGCAAATTTGAACTTTTCGCCTGAACTTTATCGCCTAATTTTTTTCGCCTAAATTGAACTTTTCCCCTTCCACCAAAAAGACAACTGAGTATTCTTTTGAACTTTTTTCCATTAACAAATTTGTTTGTGACTTTTGCTGTCTTTGCTTGTTTTGCTACAACGCGGGCTCAACATGCGATTTCGCGCCAAAAACACATGGGATTCAGCACAGGGTTATATCCAGTGTAGGTCTGTATGAAGTGTATTGGTAACCCTGTGCGAAAGGCTATCATACTCGTGCATTCTTTATTGGTTGTTGCTATTTATTTCATGCAGCATCATCAGGAAGTCACCAGAGGGGGTGAAAACGACAAAATTTACTTAAACTATTTCCATTGTTTTATCCTACTGGAAAAACAAACAACTGACTGAGGGAGTATCACTTAATGGTTTACTGCTCGGCGAGAAATGGACAACGACCTAAGTCTGAGTTAACTCGATCGATTACTTTTGACACTGAGTGATGATTCTCGTGCCTCGAAAAAAAAGCTCTTTGCCTGTGGGCTCTGATGTTGTCATCTCCTTTCAGATACACGGAGACACTCTCTTTGATGATATCGTCACACTTGTTTAAGAACGGCAGACACCAGTTCAGCTTTGTTCTTCTAGCAAGTGTTTCATTGGACTGGCCCCCCGATTGCTGTTGAGCCCTCATGGCACTGTAATAGCTTTCTGCGATAGCCTCTGGTCCGCCTTTAGCTAGGACAATGTCTAGTATAGCACACGACGGAGCTTTTGCGATACCATACAGGTCCTCCCTGGCGTAAAAGGAACTGTAAAACTTCTGTTCGTGCAAACGCACGTTGTGCTCTTTGCCATTGGCAAACTTCATCGTAAAGAACGCATCCAGTGTATCTGAGGGAGCAAGCTCAAACGTGACCAGTTGGACATCTTGGGACTTCACTGGGGTGTCAGTCTCTCGCACTATGAGCCAGTCTGGACATAATCCGTCCCAGATACCCGCCTTGACAGCCTCTTTCAGACGAGACATGTAGCGGAATGCTAGGCGTGGGTCGAAATGCATTCCAGATTTCTGGATGTGTTCCATCTTTGACGCAACTTTTAATACAGCTTCACATGCTTCTACGCCATAGGTTTCGTATTCACCATCTTGTACTACCAACTTCACCACCCCATCTGATGAAGAGCCACAGTGCAAACTGACTAAAGCAGCTGCATCGAAAACTTGAAGTACTGACAAGGAATTATCTGACACAACAGATTTCACTCTTCTATCTAGAGCAGCAACCAGGTTGCCATTCATTCATCATTCCAAATGGCACAACGGAAGGGGAGTGACATCGCGACTCCTGATTGACATGTCTTCACACATAAAATTATCGTTATGTTACACGGCGTAAAAAACACAAGTCACATGACATTTAGCGGGGAAGAAAACAGCTATTTCCCGAATTTTTCTTCAAGCTGATACAATCCCACTAAAAATACCAACACGTAAGTTTACTTAGGCTCACACGGAAATTACTTTAATTGCATAGAACAGCAGTTTACCTTGTTGAGCAGGAACAGTTTCCTCCACTGCCTTCACTTGCGTCTCATATCATGGAAGCAATTCCGTTCCAATCCCATTCATATTGGCGGACTTCTCCGGAAACAAATACGTTTGTCTGTGAGTTGTCTTTGGTAGATTTCGATCCGCATTTATTCCTTATATACTGCAGCGTTTGTTCAGAGTTCACAGACGATCAACGATGGAGGCGATCAACGCCATTCGTGATGAGCGCTTGGCTCTTGCGGAAAATTTTCAAGAGCGCCGAGAACAACTGCTAGATGTGCTCAAACCATTCCGTCCATCACTCTTGAAGACTTACACACAGTGCTACAACAATACTGCAGCATAAGAAGGGACGTCATTTTCATGATAGAGAGCCTGGACGTTATGGAGGAGGAACTACGAGAAGTTTCTAATTATTTTTAAACGGCTCTCCTCAGAGCCACGCAAAACGGCTTTTTTCAGAGCCACAACCCAAAAACAGTCATGACTTCCATCATTCTTTTATTTTTTTAAATTACGTTAACCAGAGTTTTACAGAGAGTTAAATTTGCAAATTACAAATTGTTTAGCTGTTCCACTTTTGTTATTGCACGTTTGCAAGGCAGCTTACCAAGGCAAATGTTTGGAGGAAGTCAAAAGGTGGTTTGAATGTAGGTTGCATTATAATCTAAGAGCAAAATCTCTTTAAAGAATACAACCAATTTGTCTCAAACTGGCGTTTCTGCGATATTAATTCGTTTAATTAACTTGCCAAATTCAGCGTGGAATAGGTTTCTAAGCCAAAAGAAAAACAAAATCCTCGTGTTCATGTTAACCCAATAAGGTCGAAATCAATCTCGTACCCAGAGTCCTCAGGCTTTTTGGTCAGCGGGTGGAAACCAAGAGGCCCGAGGACTCTGGGTAAGAGTCAATCTGGTACCCAGAGCCCTCGGGCTTCTTGGTCACCCGGCAACCTCCTGCTTTCCAAGAAGCCTGAGGACTCTAGTCGCCAACTGCTGATCGAGGAGCCCGTGGACTATAAATCCAGAGCCAGAGATGGTGAAATCCGGGATATCACTCGGTGCCCACAAGTTTATTTTAACGCTAAAAATTTTCACTCACGTGCACTCGGCAGTCTCAGCTACACGCCAACGTACAATATCGTTAATATGAGGTAAGCTTACACCCTCGGCTCCTACGCCGCGCTGGCTCGGTCTTACGCCGCTTTACGCCAAAGACCACGATTGTACGCCAGTACGCCGCGAGATTTGGAAACCCACGCCGAAGATCTTCCGAGAAATGTACGCAGAATGCAGCCTGGGCAATACGTTTATCGGTAGATTTTATCACATATTTCGAGGTTATACAAACTAAAACTTACACTTCCCACGTATCAACATGGTCCAAATCCATTTCGGATAAAATAGCGGCGAAAAAGCGTCGAATTCCTTCAAAAATCGTCTGTTTGGACGTCAAAACAACTTTTCGCCATACATTATCTTCGAGCGACTTACAATCTTTGCCCCCTAGCGATCCCAGAATCCTTTGCGCATAACAGAGGAATATTCATTGACTCTATAATTGCTTCAGATAAGAAAGCCTAATATAATCAACATGTCTGTCACTAAACGAAGTAATGTTACTGTCACGCAGTCTGAAAATAACCAACATTGCGAAAAAGCGTGTATCTCAGCATGTCTTTACATCGGGCTTTAAAAACATTTCACTTTTCAAGAGAAACTATATATTGGCACATGTTTAACCGTTTGTACTCTGTTAGAAGGGGAAAGTTAATGTTTCCTTCAAAAGGATAGCCCTCAGAAACCGAAAGGAAGAGAGACAAGGTCGAGGGTCTTGGTTTCGTCATTAGATTACCATATAAACTGGTATCGGTGGGAAGCTTGGGTTCTAACACAAGCCGACCCTGTTGAGCGGAAGTTGTGGGTGCGCCTCCAATGCTATATAAAGCCGGTTTACCGCACAATTATATTGAGTGCAGTTTTTGTCGATTGAAGAAGCTAAAGACAACCGAACTCGAGCTGAACAAATCTTTGGTAACCAGAGATGGCAAGAGAGATTTGGAAACCTAGGGATCATGGCACTGTATCAGGTGGTATGTATGTGGTAGATTCGGCCAATGCTCGGGTCAATTCTGATGGAAGCGAAATTGAGGTCTACTCAAACCGCAGCGGTCCATCTTTTACCATCAACACCATTCACATCTCATGCAGTTCACATGCATATCGTGGACCAGGCCATAAGTACGGTGGAATCATTCTGTATGGGTGTGATGGCAAGTCAGAGTGGTATACAACTAACGGCACTCACTGCAAGACTGGTTATCTGGTGATTCAAGACACCGATTGCTGTACTGCGCCACAACATAAATATCCCAACGAGCCGGGTGAAGTGCATGGCGCTATTTACAGAGATGTCTTTGGGGAATCTTGTGTAGGAAGGAACGTCGTCGGAGAAGGATTTGGAGTAGAAAATGGCGAGTTTACCTATATTTCAGGCGTGTTCAATGCCGCCAACGATGAGTATCGCGATTGCGATAGAAGTATGAGTCTAAGAATAAAGCGATGTGTAGAGCAAGTGGTCAGAATCTGGAAAGACGCAGGAAGCAGATTTACTGATTGCCAGAATCATGACGTGGAGATGCTGCTGTGTATTAAATAAAAGACAGCTGATGGACGGGCCTTTGGCACCATTTTCCTGATCGCAGGTCTTGCAATTATGTATTAGTAGTGTTACCTCTTTTAGTGCCTCTAAAACAGTTTTGAAAGCTTGCTTTTTCCTGTCAGTTTGATTTAATTTACCCCGAAGGTAGGGCCCAAAACAACGCTTAGAGTGTTATCAAAAATGACTTGATCGAATATAAAATCTGCTTTGAAGCTGAGGGAAGCATTTTGTTTTTATACTGTGATCTGTGTTTGCTTGCATTTTTTACTTTTCCCACAGGACGCAGACGAGTCATATTTGATCGTAATGCTGGCTAAATATTCATCGTGCAAATCGATCTTGTTGATTCAAAACAATAAACGTGACTAAACAAAGCATCGTGCTATCTGGTTACGCGTCTGGTGAAATTCCATCCGCATGACGAAAACCACATACAGCAGTTGCTGTGGGCGTATCACCAGTAACTAACAGCCGACTAACAGTAAAGAAAGCAGTAAAGTCGTCTTTTTCTTCTCGGCACTTCGTGCCTCGTTTTGGAAAGCTTCGCTTTTCGATAACGTCGCCCTTCCAGCCCTTCGGGCGACCATTGGCGACCTTTACGGATAGAATTTCACCAGACGCGTAACTAGATAGCATGCGTTGTTCAGGCACGTTCATTGTTTTGAATTCAAAACAAGATCGATTTGTGCGATGAATTTAGCCAGCATTACGGTCAAATATGACTCCTCTGCGCCCTGTGGTGTTCTCTGGTATGACGAATGTTAACCATCAGTCACACGTCAACTTTTCACGGTGCTTGCAAAATATCGCTGAAGGATTTTACTTTTTAACTATCAATTTTTTTTTACGTGCGGGAAAACGATATATAGACGGTCGTATAAATGGCTAGCGCAAAGTGCAAACGTTGAAAGGCAGCTAGATGATGAACGCATTCTCTTCGTCTTGACGCAGAACAACATCCGAGCGCAAGAACCGCTTCGCTTCGTTCTTATTATGTGTGGTTCAGCTTTTCGATAGTTCGCCTCCACTTCTTCAGACATGCCGTACTGAGCCGAATAATTAATAGGCAGGCGAGGCGAGTAAACGTGACAGACAATGCAACACGCAGTCAGTCTGCAAAAATAAAAACTCCCGCGTTTTATTTTTCAGTGCGAAAAGTGGGGGGTGGGGGGCTTAGTGGGAGGGTATATTAATTGTTGTAGATGCAAGGATGAGACGACCTGGACTTGACGTTTTCTGTCACTTACTGCAATATTCTAGTAATGCATTTGGCTGAATTGGAAAATATATGTTCTCATACCTATAATTATGCTTCATTCACTTTTGTTCACCATTAGAAATTATCAAGGGTAGGGTGAGTTGACATTTTTTATTGTCAGGAAGCGAGATACGTTCTTCACTTCCGTTTTCTCGAGAGAATTCCTGTCAGTGGATCAAGCGTTGAAAACGTCTATGATTAGTACTGTTCGTGTTACATTGAACTGTATGAGGCGCAACACCCACCAGTTCAGATGGATAAAAATATTAAAGGAGAACTGAAGTCAAAAATCAAGCATTTTTTCCTTAAAGCTTAAGCCATAAATAATAATGTTTGAAACTTTTTTCTGTGTACTCGCTTACTTTCGGTCTCAAAAAAATAGTTTTACTGCGAGTTTGGGCCATCAGCATTGCGGCGCAGAATGGGTGTGTCAGCGGTCATTTTGGTAGCCAATGACGTAGGTTATGGGGAACGAATGCAAGAGTTACAAAGAGAAGTACTGATTTTACCCATGTAGAACTTGTACTTTGAGTGTACAGTAGTACAATTGCGACGGAAACGCCGGATAAATACCTATTCGGAATGTTATTCTCTTCTACTATCTCTACTGGATTCTTTCCACTTGTCCTTGAAGACGTATGCTACATTTTCACCGCGGATCAGTGACACGCTTTCAATACTAAACACCCGCGCAAATTTTCGGAAAATATCATCTCTGTTTATTTAGAGTTTGCTTCTCTTTCCGAAAAAATACTAGGTTTTAAGTTAGTTATATCTAATTTAATAAATGATTTGTCTAAATTTATCGATAGACAAGTTGAAGTTTACGGGAAACTGGACGGCTGTAGTCAGTTCAGATGTAGTAGATAAACAATCACAAATGCTTTCCAGCGTCTGTATTTTTGCCTTACAATTTTTTTGTAGCCCACTCTACTGTATGTCATGTAGCCATTTATCCTAAACTTTGCAAATTTATTTTTACTTTTGTAATAGTGGATTGCGGCTCAAACGTTTATAACATTTAGCGCTCCGCTCATGGGTCATCAAATAATTGCAATAAAGCTTCAAATTATTTCTCTTTCTATTGACATGTCATGTTTTCATTACACTGTGAATTACTGTCGTTATTTTTCAACTGAAGACGGTAGTTGAAGCTATTTTGATCGGTTAGCAAACTTCTGCAGTTTAAAGCTGATTCTCTATCAATTCCAAGAAATTTGCTGTTTCCATAATTCATTGGCAATCCCTTGGCAGTAATCCTGTTGACCATTCACAAATGTTACTACTGCGGTACAGTAGTAAGTAATAGTAATGCCAGCGGAAGTCACCAATCTGCTTGGTGACCTCTCATGCTGCTTGGTAACCGCTCGTGCTCCGCTCGAGTCGCCATGTTTGTCTTGTTCACGAGTGTGAACCGTTTAGTTTTTTAATCCGAGTAATCCTTCGGTTATCCGTACGTTTAAAGAAGAAGAACTCAGTTGTTATCTCAAGAATAAAGTAATCTTGTGAATAACAACGGTCTTATTGTTTTCGAAACTCCTTCGGATGCTACAAGTGTGACGTTCGGGGGCAGCCACAATAACAACTTAGTGGTCCTTAGTGGAGCTTTACTATTACGGAAATGACATTGTCGCTGGCAACTACAACTTCGCAATGGCAGCTGGACGGCTTATCGAAGGATTGGATGGACAGCAAGTGGTCTAAAACCTGGTAGAAAGTGCTTACGTGCGTTTGGCCTGGATTCAACAACTCGACATGTCTCGAGAGTCAGGTCAAATTTCTGAGGAGTCAAAGTATGAAGACCGTGATGAAGTGGTAATGCACCAGTCAATTCCAGCTGCGCCCATGCCCCCCCCCGGGCTAACCTCCGGACATTAGCATTTTTTTTTCTCTTGGATGGCAAATTCCCCGGGGGCTGGGACACTAAAGCTACCAAATGCCCCGCGGTGGGAACGAAGAAAGAGGGCAAATGCCCCGCCCCCGGGATCGTACGTCCCCAATCAACACTGCAGCAGTTTTCATTCATTGCACAATAATGCCACTTTCAGCATTAAGTGTGTGATTTTTTTGTTTCTGTAGGCCTGCCTCTCCGTCTTCTATTGTTTGTAATGGCACTATCCGATGTTAATAAACTTAATAACCCCAAACATGGTATTTTAAAAAATACTTCACAGACAACACTACATGATAGTTGACTGTTACTTAAATGTTTGAAAACAGTTCGCTAGTAAACAAAAACCTTGACATTATAAAGTCATCTGTTGTGAATAATATGTGAAAGTATAAATCGTCGATCCCTATACACGTTTTTAGAATTTAATAATCTATCATTATAGTTTAAGAGTCATCGCGACTAAATTTTATTTAAATCCTTGAACAAAGAAGCATGCGTACGTCGATTCACGTTGATCGTTCCCAATCTCGCTATATATAGTGATAGCTTAGGTTGTGCCTTGATAAGCAATGAAGAAATGCATAAAATCGAGAAAACCTCCACTAGTTTGTCTTGTCCATGACGGTCGATCCAATCTGCGACGGATTGCTAGTCCTTTGCGATAAAATCCTCCATGTTTGGATTTCGAGTCGGAAACCACGAGTGTGTCAAAACCCCGGGGGTAGCCCCGGGGTAGGCAAATGCCCGACCCCGGGCCGTGCCAAATTTGCTAATGCCCCACCCCGGAACTGACAGGGTGCGCAAATGCCCCGCAGTTGCCTGGGGGGGGGGAGGATGGGCGCAGCTGGAATTGACTGATGCATAAGTTCCGCTTCAAATATTTGTTTGGATGATCGTACAAGTGATTCTGTGCATTACAAAGAAGACGTTTGCGAGAAGTCATCGCGTTTAATTGTTGATCTAACGGAGACGGACGAAGACAAGTTATTTATTGAACAGGAAGGTAAATCACAAATGGTTGAAGTTCGTAGCAGGAAGCTTACTGTAAAGGGTCGGTACTATCAAACTGAAGTCAAAGTTAAAACGTTCAAGTCTAAAAAGTCTACGTTCTCAGGAACACTAAGGAAAACGTTGTTGCTACGGGGGCAATGTAATGAATTACCAACTTGGAAGCAAGAATTTAGTAAGGCTCAAGTTCTGTGGAGTGAACTCACGGATGCATATAATGAAATCAGAGAAACTGCTCAGGACGAGGAGCTGGCAAGTATCAGGGACATCTGGGAGCAAGGATGTGGTGAGTGGTCTAATTTTGAAAGGGATGTGAGGGATGAAATTAAGTATTTGGAACAAGCAGTATTAGAAATTGGAAGAACTCAAACTGAAGATGGAACTTGAACTAAGTAGAGCTAAGTTAAGTGTATGCAAAGAGATTGAAAAGGAGCAAATTCCCTCACTTGAGGAAGACGACTTAGCTTCCCTTCCTTCTGAAAGTAAGGGTGATGGAGTGAAAAGGTTCTTACAATCTCTACCAGTATCTACCAGTACTAGTGTGGCTTACACGTCAGCTCAGTCTCAAGTATCACTAGCACCGGCTTTGAGAACTACTTCCACACCTAAATCACCGACATGTAGCTTGCGGGATGCTGCCCCATCGTTCTCTCCAGCAGCTGTAACTCAGACAGTATTTACTGTTCGTCATTTTGAACATGGACTTGGCCTTCCTACTCAAGGAGAAGTGCTTAGTTCTCAAACTGTCCCACCCACAAGAATTGATCCTCCTGTAACTATTCCTTTCAATGGTCCATCACCGATTATGTCAGCAGTTATTACAGCACCTTCAAGCTATCAGTCTGCTCATTTCCAAAGTCAAACAAACTCTGTCAGTGAAGGGTGGGAGAAAGTAGCATCATCACTGGAAAAATGTATGGACAAGTTAACTGAAGCTAACTTAGAACAAAGCACTGTGAGCAAACAATTGTTTGTCTCTGGACAGCTTCCAAAGATTACCATTCCAATTTTCAACGGTGACCCCCTGTAATACCCAGTTTGGAAAAGTGCATTTAATGCTCTAGTTGACTCCAGAGCAATGGAAGCAGACATAAAGTTGAATATGCTGAATCAGTATGTAGCAGGAAAACCAAAACAAGTTGTGGAACACTATCTTCTGATCGGAACAGAAGATGCTTACCAGAAAGCCAAGTCTGTACTGCAGGAAAGGTATGGAAACTGTAATGTTATGAGTACAGCGTTTATTAACAAGTTAGAGAAATGGCCTAAGATAGGTCCCACGGACGCCATTGCCTTAAGAGAGTTCTCAGATCTGCTTGATAAGGTATTGGCTGCAAAAGACACCATCCCAGGACTTTCTATTCTAGACTATGCAAAGGAGAATGTCAAGCTATTGGCTAAACTCCCTTACCACCTAGAGATTAAGTGGAGAGATGCAATTAAGCAGTGGAGACACACCCATGGTGAAGCCAGTTACCCTACCTTTCTCAAGTTTGCTGATTTCATTAGAGAAGCAGCAGATAAGGCAAACATTCCAGAGCTAGAAACCCTGTCCACATCAAGCAGTCCAAATTTTAACAGCAGACAGAAACCAGATAGGAACAAGGGCAGCGCCCTTGCCACATCAGTCGCGGGCCGTGGCAACCGTGAAACAGATTCTAGTAGTTCTAGTAAATCAAGTCGCCCTGGTCCAGCCAATCTGAACAAGTGTCCATTCTGTGGTGCAGTGCACAAGTTAGATGACTGCAGTGATTTCTGTAGGAAGCCTTTCAGTGAAAGGAGAAACTTTTTCTTCCGTGAACGTTTGTGTATGGGATGTGCAGCCAGTAACAGTCACCAGGTAGCGAACTGCAGAGGAAGATTGAAATGCAGAACCTGCTCAGGAATGCATCCCACCTGCCTTCACAAAGAACAAACACAAGAAGATGTTGCTGTCTCTAATTGTATGAGTGTATGTCTACTTCCTGATCAAAGCAGTGGATTTGATCACACCATGATTGTACCAGTGTGGGTCAGGCCAGTGGGAGAGCCAGACAAGGAAATATTGCAGTATGCAGTCCTCGACGACCACTCAAATGTCAGTTTCTTGTCTGAAACTCTTTGTGAACGGTTAAATCTTCAAGGCCCATCAACTGAGCTCCTATTGACAACCATGCATGAGCAGAATGCACACATTCAAACTATAAAGATTCCTGGGCTAGACGTCTTGGACTATCACAGGGAGTGTGTTGTAAAGATGCCAGTGGCCTTTACCCGAGAACTTGTCTCAGCCAATCGTTCCCAGAGTCCAAAACCTGAAGTGGCCAGAGAGTGGCAACATCTTAAGCCAATCGCTGATAAATTGACACCGTACCATCCAGACGCTGAAATTTCTATCCTGATTGGAAACAATTGTCCGAGAGCTATCCGACCGAGAGAAATAATCGCCGGAGAAGAAGATGAGCCGTACGCTCAAAGAACTGTGCTTGGTTGGGGAGTGATTGGAAGAGTCTGCAAGTCACGTGATGAGGAAGATGGAGACAGGGGTGTCTGTAATAGAGTCGCAGCTTCAGAAATCCATACCGCTTTGCGTTCTCTACGAAGGTCAAGGAGATTATCGACCCGGAGAAGGTTCTCCGTGTTAGAAACTGACTTTGTTGAGACAAGTACTAAGAACAAACCTTATTCCATGGAAGATGAGAGATTTCTAAGGATTCTAGAGGACGGAGTGAAGAAACTACCAGATGGACATTATGAAATGCCACTTCCGTTGAAGTCAGACAGTGTGTCTCTTCCCAACAACCATCAGCTTGCCGTAAAGAGGTGGAACCAACTGAATGACAGATTCAAGAAGAATCCGAAGTTCTTCACAGACTACCAGACATTTATGAAGGACTTAATCTCTCAATGTGCAGAAAGAGTTCCTGACAATCGTCTCGAGGTGCAAGACGGTAACGTCAATTACGTTCCACATACAGGAGTCTATCACCCAAGAAACCCGGGACAGATCAGAGTAGTGTTTGATTGTTCAGCCCAGTATAACGGAGTCAGCCTCAACGACTACTTGCTACAAGGTCCTGACTTTATGAACGATCTTTTAGGGATCCTGTGTCGTTTCCGCCAGGAAAGTGTTGCATTTACGACGGACATCAAGAGCATGTTCCATCAGTTCGTGGTTGCCGAATAACACAGGGACCTGCTGCGTTTCTTTTGGTGGCTGGATGGGGACCCATCAAAGGAAGTTGTCGAGTACCGTATGAAGGTTCATCTGTTCGGCGCCAGTAGTTCCCCAGGTTGTGCGAACTTCGGGCTTAAACGAGCAGCCAACGATGGTGAAGAGGAGTTAGGTGCAGATGCAGCTGCATTCATACGTAAGGACTTCTATGTAGATGATGGTCTAAAATCTGTACCAGCAGTGCCCGAAGCCATCCAGTTGATCAAGGCCAGCCAAGCCATCTGTGACAAAGCCGGTCTCAGATTACACAAGATGGTGTCTAACAAGAAAGAAGTTCTTGAAGCTATTCCTGTTGAGGACCATGCAAAGGGAATTAAGGAACTGAACTTAGCCGTAGATCCTTTGCCTATTGAGAGAGCCCTAGGGGTGTTGTGGTGCGTTGAGATCGATAGTTTTCGGTTCCGTATTGAACTTCGTGATCGCCTTTTGACTCGATGAGGCGTCTTGTTGACTATTGGCTCCATCTACGACCCGAATGGTTATATAAGTCCTGTAACACTCAAAGGAAAGCAGATACTGTAGCAGATGTGGAGAGACAAGTTGGACTGGGATAGCCCTGTTCCTGAGTATCTACAACCACAGTGGGTGAAGTGGCGACAAGAAATCCTAGAGTTGGAGAAACTGGAGATACAACGTTGCTTCAAACCAAACAACTTTGGCTCCGTGAAAGCTGTGGAGATGCACTACTTCTTAGATGCTTCAGTGGAGGGTTACGGTCAATGCTCATATCTTAGACTGATTAACGAACATGACCAAGTTCATTGCTCTTTCGTTGTTGGAAAAGCACGAGTGACACCTCTAAAGCACAAGACTACCCCAAGATTAGAGTCAGCTGCAGCTACCACCTCAGCAAGAATGAGTGAGTTCGTGAGAAATGAGTTAGAGTACCCAGAGATCCAAGAGTTCTTCTGGACAGACAGCCGAGTAGTTCTCAGATACATTAACAATGAAGCTAAAAGGTTCCATGTTTATGTCGCTAACAGGGTACAGCAGATTCGTGACCTAACTGATCCTAACTCGTGGTTCTACGTTGACACGAGCAGCAATCCCGCAGACGATGCATCACGAGGGCTAACAGCAAAGCAGCTGGTAGAAGATTCGCGCTGGTTAACTGGTCCAGAATTTCTGTGGAAGAGCAGACCGTGTAAACCTGAAAATGTGGAGATGTCTCCCCTTCAAGAGTCCGACCCAGTGGTGAAGAAAGCGTCCGTATTGATTACAGAAGTCAAGAGTTTGTTCCATTTCCTGATCACTTGGAGACGAGCAGACTGGATGGTGTATCCAGCTGGTACCAAGCTATGAAGGTCATATCTCTATATGTACGACTGAAGGCCAAATTTCAAAAAAGAGAAGTGAAGAAACCCGGAAAACCAGCCGGACAAGGTCAATGGCAGAAGTTGGGAAATCAGTGCTGAGGGTTACATTACCAGAGCTTCAAGAGGCAGAGAAGACCATTATCAGATGTTTGCAGTACGAACATTTCCATGAGGAACTTCAAATTCTTTGCAACTTAAATGTGACGGACGGAGAGACAAACAGAGTCCAAGCTAGAAGAAGAAATCAAGCGTTAGGAAAGTCCAGTTCGCTATACAAATTGGATCCCTTTGTGGACCAAGATGGTCTGATTCGTGTTGGTGGACGTATCAGAAGAGCAAATGTCCCGATTGATATGAAGCATCCGGTCATTATTCCGCGAAAGGGGCATTTGACTGAGCTGTTGATTCGACATCACCACTTGAAAGTAAACCACATGGGTCGCGGGATGACGCATAACGAGCTGCGCCAAAGTGGCTATTGGTTGATCGGTGGATCTTCGACAGTATCAAGGTTCATATCAAGCTGTGTAACGTGTAGACGACTACGTAGACCCACAGAGCAGCAGAAGATGGCCTGCCTTCCTGAGGATAGACTTGAACCAGCGCCTCCATTTTCGTATTGTGCAGTTGATTACTTCGGACCCTTCATTGTCAAGGAAAGAAGAAGCGAAGTCAAACGATATGGAGTATTATTCAAGGAAAGAAGAAGCGAAGTCAAACGATATGAAGTATTATTCACGTGTATGTCGTCAAGAAGTGTTCATCTGGAGACTGCCAATTTACTGGACAGTTCTTCCTTTATAAACGCATTGAGTCGTTTCATGAATCGGAGAGGCGCTGTGAGGCAGCTGAGGCCTGTCCAGGGAACGAATTTCCTAGGTGCACGAAATGAGCTGAAGACAGCATTATCTGAGATGGATCAAGATCAGGTTCAAGAGTACTTGCTACGGAATGGATGCGAGTGGATCCCATTCAAAATGAATGTACCCCATTCTAGTCACATGGGAGGAACCTGGGAACGGTTGATTCGCAGTGTGCGCAATGCATTAGAACCACTACTGTCAAAGGATGGGAGCCAACTCGATGATGAGACCCTGCGAACATTCATGACAGAAGTCGAATGCATTATCAATTCAAGACCTCTCAGTGTTGATCACCTATGTAGTGCAGAGGCACCAGAGCCGTTGACACCAAACCATCTTCTCACTATGAAACCTAAGCGAGTGCTACCATCTCCAGGAGAATTTCAAAGATCTGATGTGTATTGTCGCAGACGTTGGAGAAGAGTGCAGTATTTTGCTAACGAATTTTGGCTGAGATGGCGCAAAGAGTACCTGCAAACGCTGCAAGTCAGACCAAAGTGGGTTCAGCCAAAGAGAAATCCTACCGTTGGTGATGTAGTCATTCCTAAGGAGAACGAGGGAGCCCATAACAAGTGGCCGCTTGGCAGAGTAGTGCAGATTTACCCTAGTGAAGATGGTTTCGTCAGAAAGGTCAAGTTGCTGATGGCAGATGGAGATTTGGATGATTGCGGCAAACGTCAAAGCCCGCCTTCATATCTAGACAGTCCTATTCACAAACTTGTCCTACTGTTGCCTGCAGATGAAGTGGTCGGGGAGGATGCCCTTCACCAGGAGACCAGGGAAGTCCCCATCGAGGAGCCAACAAAGAACACTTTAAGAGCGACACGTATATTGAACATTGCAGTTGAACATTCAAGTTTAATTAACTCGTCGATCATTCAGTAACTGCTGTGGTGCGGTTACATGAACTTTCAAGATGCTATTGTTGGAACATTTATCTGATAGTTTGTTAAAGCTGAAGCCTAGAAGACTTATTGTAAGTTTATTGTTGTTTGTAACTGCACGGATGCAGTTGAGGAGCCATGCTACTACTGCGGTACAGTAGTAAGTAATAGTAAGGTCAGCGGAAGTCACCAATCTGCTTGGTGACCTCTCATGCTGCTTGGTAACCGCTCGTGCTCCGCTCGAGTCGCCATGTTTGTCTTGTTCACGAGTGTGAACCGTTTAGTTTTTTAATCCGAGTAATCCTTCGGTTATCCGTACGTGTAAAGAAGAAGAGCTAAGTTGTTATCTCAAGAATAAAGTAATCTTGTGAATAACAACGGTCTTATTGTTTTCGAAATTCCTTCGGATGCTACAAGTGCGACGTTCGGGGACAGCCACACACAAAGCAATTTGACTTTCCCTAAAACACGTCCTCTCGTGGTCTGTCTGTCAACCGCTCTCTTTGTGTGAACACTACAGAGAACTTGTTCCTGGAACAACTCCCTTTGTAGGTGTGGACCTTATTGTCCAATTTCAGGGTATTTCTCGGTGTTGGAGAAACTATTCTTGTTAGTTTTGTGTTTCGGTGAACGTTTCCTTGGAATCCCTTGTCTTAAGTCACTTGGTGAAATAGTCCAATTTCTGGGAAAAATTACCTGCGTATGAATATTGTGTGCACGCATATTTCGTTGAAAAGGCTGTATGAATGCACGCTCGCCTTCATATCAGGCTTTGAAAACTTTCCAAATGTCCAAACGAAAGAGATTGCATTACCGTTTTCACTCCTTTATGAAAAGAAAGTTTTGATGTTTAAAAGGCAACATGACTGGATGAAGATGTTATCTTGGTCACAAGACTGCATTGAAATGAAAGAAAGCTAAGAGAGGCAAGGTCGAGGTTCCAGGTTTAACCATAACATGATTTATTTGTTCATTCATTAAAGAGATCTCTATTTGCCAGTTCGATAGAGACCAAAATTCATATAAGCTCTACCTCTGAATCACAGACACCCCATACCATATGGACACTCATTTCTGTTCTCTTCGGTGTTCCTGTTAAAGATTTTCGACTTTATATGGAAATTGTGTGTACAAATATTTTGAAAAAGCCCTGCACAAATGCATACTTTCATCAGACGGATGAGGGTTTTTTTTTAATGAAAACGCCTGTTACAGTTTTGAGACGAAATCTGTTGGATTACTAGTCGTCTTCTGATAACATGCAACTGACTTGGTTTTCTTAAAGAGCTTTCAAACGCGAAAGTCCCGTTGATAGGATATAATGAATGAAACTGTACTGAATTGTAATTAAATCTGTACGTGACTTTCCTGGAAAAATCCTTTATGTTTCCTGTAAAAGGATAGCCCTCAGAAACCAAAAGGAAGAGAGGCAAGGTTTCGTCATTAGATTACCATATAAACTGGCATCGGTGGGAAGCTTGGGTTCTAACACAAGACAACCCTGTTGAGCGGAAGTTGTGGGTGCGCCTCCAATGCTATATAAAGCCGGTTTACCACACAATTATATTGAGTGCAGTTTTTATCGATTGAAGAAGCTAAAGACAACCTAACTCGAGTTGAGCAAATCTTTGGTAACCAGAGAAGGCAAGAGAGTTTTGGATGTCCAGGGATCATGGCACTTTATCAGTGTCCACGACCAATGCTCGGGTCAATTCTGATGGAACCGGAATTGAGGTCTACTCAAACCACAGCGGTTCATCTTTTACCATCAAGACCATTCACATCTCATGCAGCTCAGATGCATATCGTGGACCAGGCCATAAGTACGGCGGAATCATTCTGTATGGGTGTGATGGCAAGTCAGAGTGGTATACAACTAACGGCACTCACTGCAAGACTGGTTATCTGGTGATTCAAGACACCGATTGCTATCCCGCACCACAACATAAATATCCTAAAGAACCGGGTCAAGTGCATGGCGCCATTTACAGAAATGTCTTTGGGGAATCTTGTGTACGAAGGAACGTCGTCGGAGAAGGATTTGGAGTAGAAAATGGCAACATTATCTTTATTTCGGGAGTATTCAATGCCACCAATGACGATTATCACGACGAGAACCGCATCATGAATCCAAAAGTGAAAAATGTATACGAACCTTGGTGTTAGCTTGGATGACAAAAGGGAGGAATTGTCCCCAGAATTATGACGTGAAAAACCTACTTGAGTTTGAATTGTGTCCAATATGCTAAAAAATTAACATAGAAAACGCTTCATCATAGGTTTATAGGTTGAGCTCTGTTACCCCAGTTTTGCGTCAATTTATACAATACTAGAGAAAATAGTGCTCTTAGTTTAGTCTGTAGTTAAGCAATCAAGTCATCGTCTAAAGTTTTTTCACTGCACTCGTTGCAATAAACTGATAAGAGACATCTGGTGCGTTAATATCACGGTGATGTAATTTTCTGAAACCGAAATGTGTATGTAGCCAGCAAAATGCGACTTCCAATAAAAATTGCTTCACGTATTCATGTCTCTTTTTGCCATTTCTTCCATGTTTCTGATAGAATGCAAGTAGTTATATAAAATAAACTGTCCCATATTTTTCCCCCAAAAGAAGGGCTGTCTATATTACTTTCCTACTTGTCACCCGAGGGGGAGTAGGTACTCCGTCGTATCAGCTATATAGGCTGATAGGTTTGTGCCGCGCAAGGGGTATGGATTTTAACCAATTTTTCATTTTGGACTAAAAGTCTGAAAAAGAGTTTGCATTTTACAGACCAGGACTGAGATTGGGCATGGCGTTTCCAGGCGAGGTCTGAAACCAGGTGTTGGAAAATTACACATATATTGGTCTGAAAAAAGGCTCAGCATTTGAAGAACCGACAGCACACCCCCACCAAACGTTTCGAGGAGTACCCTGTCCCCCCTTCCTTTCCGGGGCTGGTCTTTACTACTTGCATGGTTATGGCAAGGGTACCGCAAGGATAATTTACACGCTTTGAAACATATCAGGTAAAAGAAGAATCCAAGGTCATCAGCTTAAACGGGAACCTTAAAATACCTCAAGTCTTCTGTTACTGAGATAGGGCACGTTTTGATGTTAATAGGGAACATGACTGACCGAATAAGTTGTTTTGAAAGTGCGATCTTGCTTTGATCAGAATGTGATTCAGTGATCAGTGAGATAACTGGAATTCCCAGCAAAGCGTTAGGATCTTGGAACTGACTTGTATCTTAAAATGCAGAGGTGTTCTAGTGAGTCAATTCTTGTCGGCCGTCTACAGAATAATAATTGCGATGACCATTTCTTTACCCATTATAGGTGAGACTAAAAAACAGACATCAATTTTTAATTTAAATCAACCACGAAATGGTGCTTCTAAATAATCTGAACAATTACTTCCGCGTGAGTTTCCTGGGTGACTATCCTGGAAAAACTGTCGGCCTTGGCCACGTCCGCAAACTACGGAAACGTTGCTCCTACAGGAAGACTGGCAAATGTTTTAAATTAGTATTTAATTGATATTTTTGGGGGTTCGATTTGAGGATTTTACTATGTGTGTGTTTTTAGGTGAATTTATATCTGTTGAAGGATACGTAAATGAAGAACAAAGGTCTTCCACTTCTGAATTCTTTGCTCAACACAGCTCGGAAAAAAAATTTTCTTAAAGAGTCTGATTGACTTTGTTCTCACCTCCGCAGTCCTAAAGTCGCATTACTCGTGATGGGAAGTTTTTCAGCGTAAGGGATTATCATAGTGGTACCCAATTCACCACTTCTGCTTTAATTTGTTAGAAGAAAACGTAATTTTTTTTGGAATTCCTAATTAAGATTAAAGTGTGTGGTTATCAATCATAGGTTAACTCTCAGACTAAATGCCCAATTCTTTAAAACACTGATTGATATTTATGGTTTGTATCGACAGATATTGAGAGAAAGCATGTACCATCGCACGCCTGAAGTCACGTCAAATTGTAAAATGTTTCTAAGTTAGCTAGTGAAACGGACTGAAATAAAGTATATGGATACGATTTGCAGTCTTTCAGAAAAAGACTGGGAAATAATGCCACTCTTAGGGGCTTTGGAGAAATGTGGATCAACCTAACTGGCTGAAATGTAAATAACATTGGAAGGTCTCTATGCAAAAAGTGGCCTAAATGACTGACTTTCTTGTATTTTTTAAAAAATCTTTAAAGTCGACTGTTTTTGGCTTGATCGAATTTCTCTCAAATAAGACCTCACATAATTGGAAACGTTACCCTAGTGACGTGGAAGGGGAAGCAACAAGGAAAACGATCAGTGGGTTTTTAACTGAACGAAGTCATCGAATTGGGCAATTATATTTTATTACGCCCACTTCAAAATAGGCGCACCTATGTGTACTTATTCTTCTTCTCAAACATATTAAATAAATTGCAAAAATAAATACACAAAGTGGATTATTTTGAGATTTTACACCAGCCGAAAAGGGAAAAAAGACGATTCTATAAGCCATTTATTTCAAAAACTAACCCCACATCTCATCATCTAAACGATATCTATTGGACGCATTAACACTTCATAAATTACGCAGAGTTTGTTATATGTATACGGGACTTTGCCAGAACTAAAGATACCAACTAATTTTAAACGACATTAATCGCATATGTTGTATTTACTTTACAAAGACGTTTTAAATTGTTCAAAATTAAATCAGTCATACCTTCAAAACAGAGACAGGTTTTTTTGTTTTCTGAGTTCTAACATTTCGCCAGCACTTCCTACTTACCAGTGACTTGTTGTTTTTTTTTTTTGAAGATAGAAAAAATCAACAACAACAGCAGTAAAAAATCCTTGCTACGTTCTGTTATTCCAAATAATGAGTATTTAATTTCTTATCTTGATTTTTTTATTAAAATACTTTTAGTTATTTCCTTTTCAAGCGTGCACCTGAGGCAATTATTTGCAATAGATCAATAAATGGTACTTTAATTGGCCAATCAGATCGCAGGACAGATCAAAGTAGATAGCAATATTAGAGCGCAACTTTCACTAAACCATATACTCTGTTCCAAACATCTAGGGATCTTGAGTTATCGGAACAAGGAGTTTTCAGGTGAAGGCACATTTGGTAATCATTTCCTTGCTATTGTCGTGATTATTGGTATCTTGCTTCTAAATAAGACTAAGGTTCGGTGGCCTGATAATTAGCCCGTAGTTACTTCAGTTGAACAGAACTTTTTTGGCTGGAGTTCTAGTCTCTACATAGTGTTGCTTCCTTCGGGTAAAAAACTTTTACACCACACTGTCACTCTGTCCAATTATACACTAAGGTGTATTAATGGCAACCGGCCCACGCTAATTTTCTTTTGTCGGCCACTTCAACATGGAAGTAGATTAACGTTTTTACCAGCAAAAGAAAACAAAAGACAAAAAAAAGTTTAAGTAATTAAGAAATTCATTGGATTAAAACCCTTCTTTGTTTCTTCTCTAAATTTACATTACCGAGAGGTAAATTTCTCGAACTAGCCTTTTTAACTTGCATATCGGTGGATCTTGGCATGACGCAACTCTGTTCGTTTTTGAATACTCAGAATTCAGCAAATGTTCGCCCTGACAAATAGTGTGTCCCGTTTCTGGAGCCAAAAAGGCAAAAAAAGCTTTTCTTAAAATGCTAGATGTTCACTAGGCCTGAAAAAGTAAACGATTGTTTAAGATAACGGAGAATGCAAATGCCCGTCATCTTGTAGTGGACATAAAAAGAAAATTTGCCCAGCCCACTGTTAGGGAAATCTGACCGAATATTGGGAGCAAGGGTCGATTTCCACTGTAGGGTAATTTTCAGTTGCGTACTGGTGAAAGTTTAATGGGATTTATGTCATTTATGGGCAGCTGTTTACAACGTGAAAAGTTAAAAGGGGATATTTTGAACGTGAAAAAAAGATACAATTCGAGCGCAGAATTTTTTTGGGGGGGAGCGAAAAAACCGAGCGTAAAACGCGAAAGAACTATACTAGCGCGAAGAAATTGACAGCAGGGAAAAGCGAAGGACATTAAGAAAGACTTTTTGATACATTGTCTCTAATTTTATTTACAAACGTTAAGGTAATTAAGGTTGCGCCACTACGCTGGTAAAAATTAAGGGAAAGAGAACATCCACTATGAACTATTACCCCTTCCAGCGGGGAGAAGTGGTATTCGTAGACACCAAAAGAAACTATTTGAGAGATGAGCCGTTTTATTCAAAGACATTTCATTTTCTGTTCAATGGTAATTTCTTTTAATATAAGATAATTGTGTTTCGTTAATTTAACAAATATGTAAAGAGGTTTAAGGGGCAAACTTGGGCTTGCAGGATTTTCAACCAATCTGAAAGTTTTTCTACTTGTTAAACACCCATTTTAGTTTATTTTTAATTATAAATCAGTCTTTTATTTGTTTAGTTTAACAAACTAATAAAATAAGATTTTGGTCGATAAGTAAAGAAGGATGGTCAGCCGTTTGAGTTTTAGCCTTTTTCTCTGTTCAAGTCACGTGACCTGCCAAATACGGCTGTAACTCGAAAATCTTGAAAACCTTTCCCATGGAACAAATGTGGCCAAGCAGCTTACCCATGGAAGGAAGGAACTTTAGGAACTTCCCATAGCAGCAATACGGTAGTTAAGAGTCTCCACTTATGCACAGAAGCCCGACAATGGTTGCTCAGTTTCGAATAAAGTAACAAAGTGAAGGCAAATTTTTCGCGACATCAATCCATTGTTTGATTTGATTGTTTTTTTTTTCCTACAAAGGTCGACATGGCCGTTAGTCGAGGGATTTTTATGTGCTTCTTGGTGTGGGAGATTGCACAATGTAAGTAGGTTTTACAAACACCCAACGAGAAGGTTGTTTTTTTGATCAGTCTGTCGCACACAATATGTTAATAGTACTCTTCAGTGCTCTCGCGGGATTATGGCATTTTTAGTTTTACCTCCTACCAAGCTTTTGTATAAATTTGAAGAATGTCTCAAGTTTCACTTAGGAAAATTAGTAAGAAAAATAAACGAAGAAACGGAGCGACATTTCCATGCCATCTTGACACCATTTTTTCAAGGAAAATATAACAGCCGGCAGAAAAAAACCGAAAGTTGAAGGTGTAAAAACAGAGTAACTTTATAGACTAAAAGACTGTTCAGTGGTCAACACAGAGGAGTGTTGTAGAAGATAATGAGCAACTTTAGCCTGAAATATAGCTATAGTCTAGTCCGAGAGCCATATTAAAAGGACCTGTCCTTTATGGCTTTTGTCTAGTCTTAATTATTTTGGTACTAATTCATTCTATTTTGCACCTTCAATTTTCAGTGTAATTTTTTTTCTGCTAACCGTTACAGTACCTGAATCACTGCCAAGATGAGATCGAAACGTTGCTCCATCTTTTTGCTTATTTTTCTTATTAAATGTATTAAAATTTAATCTAAGCTTTAATTTAAATGGTTGCACTGTATGGGAACTCATAAACAGACAGCCAAGTTAAAACCTCAGTGTGCAGCACAATAAATAACACGACAGGAAAGTTGCGTTAGATATCGTTCATTTGAATAGTCACACTTAGGATTGCATCCACAGACTGAAACATGCGTTAAAACCGCCTTTCACAGCTTTATGAACACGGGATCATATGTGAGTACAGTGCTCAATAGCTTCCATTCATTTTTACAACTAGCCTGTCTGTCTTGCCATTTTGACTTCGAATATGGAGACCTTGATGGTTGGACCACAACTGGAACAGTGTTTAATAACCAGCCGACCTATGGCGACAACCCGACAGCTCGCAAGAGAGGACAGCCATCTCATCATCAGGGGGGCTGGTGGATTGGAGGCTATGAGGACCGACCCTGCCCAAAATCCCGACCGGGATTAGTGATAGGAGACGGACCCCAGGGTACTCTAACTTCCCCACCGTTTTATATCGTCAGAAATGGACAAATCTCGTTCCTGATTGGTGGAGGCTGTGATATCAACCTGGTTCGTGCAGAGCTGGTTATAAATAACCAGGTAAGAATGGTCTGTTGTCCTTTCAGGAAAAAAAGTTGAAAACTTAAGTTTGAAATTAAACGGGACATCCTGGTACGAAAGACAATTTCAAGTCCGGGCAACTATTTTCCCATTAGACCGATCAGTATTCGATTAAGCATTCCTTTTTTCAACTACCGAGGTTAGTTTAGATACGGGGATAGGAGACAAAAACGGAGGTTTCCGAAACTAATAACATAACTTGCCATTACGTGATGTAAAACGTATATTATCCTGTGCAGTCTATCGATCGTATTTAGCTGTTATCCGTTAACAGGTGAAGACGAACGGAAACATATACGAGTGAATGCAATATGTTTTCAAAAGTTTCCGTTTTCAAACGAAAACGAATGAAAACGTTTACTTGTGAACGAGATCCTTTTGAGAGAAGACCACATTTTCGTTATTACAGAGAATAGAAAATAGTCTGTAAGCGTTTTGACAGGGAAAGGAAAGGACTTGACTGGCGAGTTTCGCGGGATTTCACTGTTATTTAAAGTTGATTGCCATTTTTGTCGTGATGAGAGTGCGATAGACTTGCGCCAAGTCGCTCTTCCTGGTTATGGAGGACATGCGCGTGGTCCACGTGCGTGAATCAAAATGGCGACTGGTTCTGCGCGTGTGTTTTACATTATCACCCTCAAAACTGAAATTTCATCCCTTTTCTCCGCATGGCAAACGTAGTGACCCCTCAAGAGAACTTTTACATGTTTGACGCACAAATCGCTCACGCTCTCCTCCAATCGCCACACATTCGCAATCAAATCACAGAGAAATCGCTTTAAAACTGCGGCCAAAATCGTTGGTAGATAACACAGGCAATTGGAACTTTAAACCCCACTTAGAATCGCTGTAAAATCCGGCTGGTAAAACCGCATCAACAATCGCCTGTTCAAATGACCGTTCAGAACGTAACGTGCTTTACTGATCTTCAGTAACACAATCAATATCCATGCCTTAGGTTGTTAAAAAAACGACTGGAAAGTGCACTGAGACGATGACTCGCCAGAGCTGGGATGCACGTCACTATGTCGGTAAGGAAGCTCGTGTACGCCTGGTGGATATTAGCTCTGCTGGCTGGGGTCACATTAACTTTGACGATCTGCGTGGAGACATCTGCTGCGACCATCAGGAAATGCATTATAGATCGAACTAAAAAATATAATCGCAGATGATGAAAACGCACGTTGCATTGTAAAGGCGACCATAAGATTGAAGTATAACACTAGTAGCTTTACTTAGATAATAGGGGGAAGTTAACCAGGTTGTGATTTGTAAACCGCTAAGGTTAAATCGGATGCAGCAATAAAGGTAACAATGTACACAATCATTATGATGGCCACCATTTAATTTTTGGCTCCATCTTAGATGATGATTCACTTGTAGATGATTTGTTTTTTCTATTAAAGCTCCATACCATTTACTCGTGGGGGACTGAAAAGCCGATGTTCCAAGCCGACTTATTTTTCTGAAAAACCAACAGAAACTGTCTTATTATCTTTATCTTTGTTTACATATACCTTATTGCTACGCATTTCCACTAAAACAAGTATGTTTCTGACATCTGTCTGACACGCTGATTCAAAATATTCTGTACCCCCAAAGAAACTTTGATCAATATTTTATATCTTTTCTATTCTGCTCCAAACGCACACAAGACCTCTCAATTTTCTTCGAAAAAGAAAGGAAGACTGTTTTCAGTGAACAAAGACTCTATTTTCACTCTCTTACTGCGTTATGTGTGGCGAGCGGGCTATCTGTGTCAGTTCAAAATACTTTTGTACCCCCCATTTCCGATAATTATGGCATGAAATTTTGTTATTGGGCTCCAACATTCTTGAGAGAACCTTTTTCGAGAAACTTAAATACGTGCGCCAAACTTGACTCCACACCTCTGCATGAAAGAGAAGAGGGGTAAAATGGGAACTGGATATTAGCCAAATTTTGCACAGGGAAATGGGATGTGAGGCACTGGGACTGGGATTTTGTCAAAGGAAAACTTCCACTGGGAACGAGATTTTGACAAAATTAAAATTGGGAAATGGGCGTTGAAAAAAAAAACAAAAACAAAAACTGGGCCGAGAAATGGTTACTGCTACCCTTCAAGTCTCTACTGAAAATCTCTTCCAGCGTTACTAACGTTATGTGTGGTCAGTGGTCTACCTACTCGGTACAGCCTTTCAGTGGCACTGGCGAAGCAGAAGAACCCAGTCAGTATAGTGCTCAATGCACCAGCCTGCAACAAAAGAGTCATGATAATTATAACTTTAAAAACTGAATCAAAAGAAAAAATGAAAAGAAGGAAACTGAAAATAATCGTACTCTAAATTATGTAATAATAGTAAACGAAGAAACAAGCTGATTTAAATGTAGAGGAAGACGGCTAATGTAAGCTTGGGCATGGCTAGCACATACAGAGCTTAGCGGGGAAAAGCTCATCCGTTATGAAAAGCTTATCCGGTCGTCCAGAACAAGTCCACTTGCCCGATAAAAAATCCATCTGCTAAGTGAGATGTTGGGAGGTTTTCCATTTTAGGATAAATTTTTGTAGTGTTTCGTTTGCTGGAGAAAAGAGCAAAAAATCACCAATTTTGCCTCCAATACCACCTTGAATTATTATTATTATTATTATTATTATTATTATTATTATTATTATTATTATTGAGGAGTTGAAAAGACGCCAGCAGTCACTCAAGATAGCATCTGCAAAATCGAGAATGGAGATGCATCGAACCATCTCTATCGCCAGATCTGCCACAGTTAGTAAATCAAGCAAGAGACAAAGGAGCAAGTTCGTGGCTTAACGCGATACCTTTTGAAGAGCATGGCCTGGTCCTAAATAAACAGGAATTAAGAGATTCTCTGCGTCTGCGCTACAACCTGCCTCTGCCTGATTCACCAAGCCACTGTGTTTGTTGAGACAACTGATTCGCAAACAGTCACACCCTTTCATGCAAAAAGGGGAGCTTTGTAGCCAAGAGACATGATGGTATTCGCGACCTATTAACCTCTCTAATCAGTAAAGTTTGCAAGAATGTCGAGGCTGAAACACGCCTTCAACCACTCGATAACAAAACAATCAGTCACGCCCTTTCGTGCAAAAAGGGGAGCTTTGTAGTCCAGAGACTAGACATGATGATATTCGCGACCTATTAACCTCTCTAATCATTAAAGTTTGCAAGAATGGCGAGGCTGAAACACGCAATCAATGACTCGATAACGAAACTTTCAAATGAGCATTTTAAAGAAGTTATCTTACTGAAGATCGAACAAAAAAAACGAACAAATGTAATTTTATGTCACTTTTATTGTGTTTGCGTGCTCCTTTACGTGGGTGTAAGTAACACTTTGTTGAACCATTTGACTTGGCAAGGACGTTGTCTTTCGTCGACGTTTTTCACGATCACGATATTTCTTGACCTTTCTTAGCGGTTTCAATTTTTGACACATAGATACATAAAACGATTGGCTGCTTACATTTTCCCCTGAGACTGCTAATGACATGAAGTTGACAGTGGAAAAATCCAGATAGTACTTGCTGTTCGTCTTTCGGTTGTTGTCGAAAAAAAGGAGTAAAGAGAACGAGTCGATTTAAGAAGGTAAGTGTAAGTGATCAGAGATCAGCTTCAAACATTCTTATATCGGGCTTAAACGTGGATATTTTGCCGTCTACTGTGAATTTTTCTTCGAGTTAATTATAAATACCCCAGGTGAAAGATCACTTTCCTATAACCAGAACTTTAGGCACCAACGTTCAAGTTCCACGTTCTCGTCACTCGAGAATTTAGCCCTTCCAGCTTTACCATAAATTTAATACAAATATATATGTTTGTTTTAGACATGACCATAAGTCGCGCGATTGCCCTGTGCTTCTTGGGGTGGTTGTTTGTGCAAGGTAAGTTTGTTTTACAAGTATTATGAGTATCATGTTCAGATCTTTTTATTTTTGCATTGAGTTTTCCAACGTTCTGGGAAAGTGCTGCTAAATGGCGTTATTTGTATGGTCCGTCACAACTTAGGATTTTATCCAGTGACTCGACAATTAGAACCAATTTGTACAGCGTATTAGCATATCTATTGTATACGCACAGGGCTGGAAACTGAGCACTCGTACGTGTCCCGGATGTTGCTTGGCGTCGTGTTCATTCACAAGCGCGCGAAAATACCGTGAGGGCACGGAGTAATTTCAATCACAAGCTTTTGAAGAAGAACTATTTAAATTAACCGCATTTTACAAAGCGACCTGTGCAGACAAAATGGAGCGAAAGAGCTGTAAAAAGTGCAAAATGGAGGCCTTGGCAACAAATAGCTGAACTAGCGACGGCAATAATTCGATAATTATGGTGAACACTGGAAGAGATAGATCGGAGGGCTCTTGACCGAAAGAGACTGGGATAGAATCTGATTCGTTGTCATGTGGGAGCCTGGGATTAGCTCTTATGTAATGCATAACAAAATCACGGTACCTAAGTGCCTAACCAATATTGTAGCACACCACGGCCAGATCGCTGAAAAGATCATTCAAAGAACGAGGCCAATGCGAAATTTGTCTTCTTCCACCCGGCTTAAATTATCCGAGAGAAACCTCAACGGGTAAACTTTGTTTTTTAAATCGGTCAGAAACTTTTAGGCTAGTATTAAAGCATTCATGAAATTTGAAAATATAGGTTGTTACTAGTTTTCGTGTTCTTAATTCGCGTTTGCTGTTGACTGTCCTTGTCAACAGCCGTCAGCTTTTTGCTTTTGAGCGTTTGGCAACTCAGCTGACTATTTAAGTCTTGGTTTGCATGCTATACTGCTAAACTAAATAAACTCTTTTTTATAGGAACGTCTAATTTTGCGGCTGAGGCTGAACCGAAACTGAACGTTCTTACTTTTTTTTCACGTTTTGAGCCTAAAACGTTCTTAGCTTGTTCTTACGTTACGTGGTATAGAATTTCAGAAAACTGATATAAACGTCACGGCCAGGAAACCTTAAAACGACCATTGTGCGCTGTATCATGTCAAATTTGTTTTACATGCATGTTGTTGTTGTTTTTTCATCTCAGGAAATTCACTTTTTTACCGGCTTCCACAGTTGAGAATGACAAGAAAATATAACCTGAGCTCTACATTAAAAAAATGTGGTTCGATAGAAATTCCTATAATATATTTCCTTTTCATTAATCGTCTTAATTGTGTATATTCCCCAGATTTGAATTTTTAACTTGATGATGTTTGTAACTTTCGATATGTCTTTTAACGATCGAATAAAGATTATTATTATTTTTATTATTATTTATTTTTTAATAATAACAATTCACTATTAACATAATCTAATGAAAAGTCTTATGTACATTTAACATTAAAAATGGATAAAGTTAATTCATATAAATTCTCATCTTACAAGTTACTCGTATTTAAAAATATGTTTTAAAACAGTTGTTAAAAATAGGCACTCTGTAATGAAAAGCTTAAGAGGTATAACAAATACTGTAATAATTATGTACCGTATTTTCTCGATTAAACGCCACCCCCAACAAACGCCGGGTTCAAATAAACGCCGGGTCTACAGGACCGAGTTTAAAATAAACGCCCCCGACGTTTATTCGGGGTCCCGGCGTTTATTTGAGGTCCATGCGTTTATTCGAGATGGGTATATTAAATCAGGATTATGTGTCGTGACTACATACTAGCTCTCTTTCTACCACTATATTTGAATTTATACACTAATTTATACACTAATATTCAAACCAAACTACCTTTTACAAAAGTGCAGATAGTATAGAATTCGTTGCAATCCCAGCAACCAGTTTTGTAGATGATTTTAGACATTTGAGAGATGAAACAAACGGCGCATCAGGTATCGTGTCAATCTCTTTTAAATCATGGTAACTTTTCTGCGGGCTTGTGCATCAAGCAACGATCATCTCGAGGGTCTCTCCAGCGTTTCTTCAGCAGTTCCTTGCAGTTGAATTGTTCCGTAATTTTGCCTTTCTCAGAACTGATGGAGAAGGAACCTCGTCACCACCTTGTTCAAAATTGCTTGCACAGTACGTTTGCTCTCAAGCAGTTACCGATACACTTCCTCCGTGTTTCATGCACGTCTCTCAGTGATGTTTTTTTTTTAAATAACTTACCAGATTCACTTAGATGAGACAAAGTTGATGACTTTGTTTCACATTTTTTAAGCGTTTTTGATGAATTTTGGTTCTTGGTTTAATAAACTTCCAATGCTGAAAAATGCATTTTTTTTAATAAACGCAGGGCCCCGAATAAACGCCGGGTCTACGAGGCTGCGTTTTAAATAAACGCTATATATATTAAAAAGGAAAAAGAAACATTTAGTCGGATCTCTGCCAATCCTCTTTCTACTGCAAAGTCCGTGTCCTGTAAATTCGTGTGGATTCTCCTTGTTGCCCGTGATCCTCTAAGGCATAGAAGGGCTGATTTCAAGATTGCGAAGGAAACCTTTATCCGGATCCACGATTTGGTTGTGTCGTACTCTTCCCCTTGCTTGTCAGCAAGGAGTCCTGCGAGTCTGCTATGGTATCTTCTGCACTCTTCGGCCATTCCTCCTGTGGCAGTGAATACTAAAGGAGTAAAGGTGGCTTGTTCGACTTCCATCACTCTGTTAGCATACATACATTTCTTCGCGTTTTCGTTCTAGCGATATATATATGTTTAGGGCTGAGGTCTTCATAAGAATCTGCATACGGCTGGCACACCCGGACGTCAAAGAATGCAGATTTTTGCCTCTCCCAAAAACCGCGGGCTTGTATGTCCATTCGCGCATCCGGGGCTTTGTTGGTGCCTCTAGTCAGCACTTCTCCGGTTATTTCCTGAAAAACAGGTTCTACCTCAACATCGTTGCAAACCATTTTCAACATCTCCGCCTCGAGGTCACGAAGCTCGTTGTGTCGCTGGATGATGAAGCCGCCACGTCTGCAAACCATAGCGTGGTCCACAGTGAATTCGACACCGCAGACACAAACGGATGGAGTATCAGGGATTTCCCAATCATATCTGAGCCTGATACCGTCTCTGAATTCCCTTTTATTCAGATTGAAATCCATGTCCTTGATGGAAATAACAGTCAGCCAACTAGATGCGCCTTTCTCTGTAGCAAGATCAATAGCTCTCTTGGTCCTCTGAGGTAGAGAGTTCTTTACATCCTCTAACTCTC
This sequence comes from Siderastrea radians, assembly GCA_964017195.1. Taxonomy (NCBI): domain Eukaryota; kingdom Metazoa; phylum Cnidaria; class Anthozoa; order Scleractinia; family Rhizangiidae; genus Siderastrea; species Siderastrea radians. The sequence continues at coordinate 20,128,613 of OZ024897.1, forward strand.
GACGCAGTCTTTCATCCTTCTCTTTAAGAGCACTTTGCTGTAATGTTCTTACTGCATCATCGTCTGGAGGTTCGTGTGCTCGAGATACTATTTGCTCAACAAGCGGAGCAGTTATCTTGACTGACGCTGCATACTCCCTAGTCCCCCCATCCGCATAGGTAATGCTAGCAGATCTTGCTCACTCTGTGTACAGCTGTGCCCAATCATTGGTGGAATTAAGACATCTGCTATTGCACGCTCTAATGGTTCGAGTAGGTCGTCAATATCAGGCAGTGTTGTAAGAAAGTACGTCCAGCGATGTTTTAAGGCAAACGTGAAGGCTGCGTAACAGGCTTGGGGTTGTGATGTTGCAAATTCTGCAAGCTTCGTTACCTGGTCTACCCAGTCCTCCAGTTTGCCCTTAACGTACTCTTCAAGATATGTTCTGGAGCCAAGTGCTGCGCCTAGGTGCTTTTGACCCTGCGTGGAGATATTGATGGCTGTCTTGTCGAAGATGCTCCTTGCAGCTTGTTCTCTTATTATTGTTATCATTATTATTATTATTATTATTATTATTATTATTATTATTATTATTCCTGTTGTTACTATGTGTTTTTAGCTCGATGCAAAAACGGATGCGGAACTGAATAAACTTACAGCTTTGTCTCTTAGTCTCAGCTTGGGTACGTTCTTAGTATTTACTCACTAAACTATGTTCTTAGACTTTGGGTCAATGTCAGCCTCAACGTTCTTATAAAAAAGGTGCTTATAAAAAAGGTGCTTATAAAAAAGGAGTGTAGCAGATGTGTGTTCCTACGTTCTCTAAGAAAAATATTGCACTTCTGAGGTCAAAAAAACCTGCTAACTGAAAAGCACTCAGTTTCTGCTCGTGCGTCCACTACCAGTTTTTCTATAGACCTGATCTCAAGCGCGCAGTATTTTCTCAGAGAACATATGCATGGAACATCATATTCTATTTAGTAAATAAAAGTATCGTAGGAAAGTGTTATTGAGAAGCCTTCATTCACTTCAAACAGTTCACTGAGTAATAAAAAGAAAAAAAACTGACTCAAAACAACTGCAACCATATCGCATCAGTGGCGGTTTATATGCCGCCCCAGCAAGTCACTGATAGGACCCGTTGGCGGATTGTAGCGAAAGAAAAAAAAGCAATGTATATATTTCTTCCATTATTACAGTAGATCTCGTTATCAGAGTAATTATATAATCAAACATCGTTGTTCCATTGCTCAGTAGACATTTTTAAATTGTTCGGTGATTCCTCCCCTTAAATCTTACAGTTGGTCAGGAGAGTCATTATCTTTTTCATTTAATTGGTTTGGTGCATGCACGCCGTGGCCTTTTGATCATTGTCCCTTGCTGGTCATGGATTTTTTTCATAAAGAGTGGGCAGGAAATACTTTCGTTGCAGCATGTCTAGAGACATCCTTGATGATTTAGTGGGAAACAAAGCTTTTTGCGGAGTTTTCTTGCTTCTCTTGTAGTATTTACATAGCAACAGAACCATTTTTGTCAATTTTAGGGGCCGTTTACATGAGAGAGAGGGTGCCCCTAGGTAGTAGGGTTACCCTAGGTAGTAGGGTGCCCCTAGGTAATAGGGTTACCCTAGGTAGTAGAGTTTCCCTTCTCCTTTGTATTACGCCGTTCGTTTTACATGAGAGAGAGGGTGCCCCTAGGTAGTAGAGTTTCCCTTCTCCTTTGTATTACGCAGTTCGTTTGACATGCGAGGGAGGGTGCCCCTAGGGGGTAGGGTTTCCCTACCATGAAAGTAGGGAAACCGTACATGGTAGGGACAAGTTTTGTTTACATAAGCCCATGTAAAATCAAAAGGTAGGGCTAGCCCTGGGGGGGGGGGGTAGGGCTATGTTTCGTTGTTCTCAGATTACCGCTGGCCACGCGTAAAAGGCGCCAAATTCGAGCATGACCGGCTTCGAACTCTTCCAGCGCAAGCCACACACCTGGAGAATATTTTCGGCGATTTCAGCTCCAATGACTGAAAGTCAACCTAAAATTTCAGAAACGGCTAGGGATACAAAGGAGGAAGATCTGATCGAGGAAAGCGCTTTCGAGGTCGAAGCCCCGACCAATACACCCAGAGAACGAGCGCGAAATCATTTACAAACGTTAACAAACGAAAAGCACCGGCAAGCCAAAGGAAAAAGCAACTAGAAGGCGACGATGTTTTCTTGGTCAACGGAGAAAGTGAAAGTTTTGTTAATTTTTTAAAACATTTTTTTTAAATAAGCAAGTTTTACAGCTTATGTTTGCACAGTACTGCTGACTAGCTTAGCTTTTTAAAAAAATTGTTTAAAATTTTTATAATTTTTTTTTAAATTGCGCTTCGTTTAGTTTAGTCCCCCAAGGTAGGGATAATTCAGCTCATGTAAAATGACGCTATCTCTTGACACTTCTAGGGAGGGTGCCCATCCCGTGTTCGAACTTTGCATGTAGAACGACGGTATCTTCAACTCTAGTAGGTAGGGTGCCCCTATCCCCTAGGGGCACGCTCTTTCCTTGTAAACGGGCCCTTAGACTAAACTGGTAATCAATGAAATTTTTTGTTCAAGTTATAAGTGTGTTGTATTTCATCGGTGGAAGATATTTTCCTATCAGTTTTCGTGTATCTGAAATAATCTCAAATTGAAGCATTTAGCTAGATACTTAACGCTTATTCAGAATTTTCAAGCCCTAATCTTTAACCGCATAGTCAATTTTTGACGGGTAAATGAAGAAGAAATTTTTCCAAAAATCCCTTATATTTTCTACTGTGATCTTGAGTTTATCTAGTTAGGTACCAGTCCCTCATGATATGAAATTCCTCACGTCATCCAGCTAAGTCGGGATTGTCCACTGAAAACTTGTTACCAAAAGAAAACAATCCCAAGGGTGGAAAACTTCACATGGCATGTGTTTTGTCAATCTCCCGTAATTTTTCACTTGCGGTCCGCATGCACGAAGCCAGCTATTGCGGTGAATAGAATATAGTGAGTGTTGACAGAAAGAATCATTATGGTTTTTTTTAATTAGCTTGCCAGTCTTGCCATTTTGACTTCGAAGATGGAGACCTCAAAGGCTGGAAGATTACAGGAACAGCATTTAACAAACAGCCAACTTATGGCGACAACCCGACAGCTCGCGAGAGAGGACAGCCATCTCATCATCAGGGGGGCTGGTGGATTGGAGGCTATGAGGATCGACCCTGCCCAAAATCCCGGCCGGGATTAGTGATAGGAGACGGACCCCAGGGTACTCTAACTTCCCCACCGTTTTACATCGTCGGAAATGGACAAATCTCGTTCCTGATTGGTGGTGGCTGTGATATCAATCTGGTTCGTGCGGAGTTGGTTATTAACACCCGGGTGAGAATGGGCTCTTTTCCAAGAGCAGAAAATTCTAGACATTTTGATTTTAAATGAAATGGCACAGCGGGGTACGGTAACTTTTAAGCCTGGGCCACTATTTTCCTATTGGAACGGTTGGTCTTCAAATTACGATTCCGTTTTGCCAATCTGGTTCCTTTACCACATATTTTTTAACATACGAAGACAAGGGACAAACGCGGAGGTTTCTGAAAATACTGACGCATAATCAACCTAGGTCTCAAGATCTCTTTTTTGCCACAAAATTTGGATTTATCGTTTGATTTGCCGTCCCCTGAAAAGAGAAAGAGAGATAGGGATGGGAAGCAGATAACCTCTTCTTTCCCTGGGAACGAGGTTGGATACATAACGACAACAACAACCAAAAAATATAGTCTACGTGTGCGCAGATGTTGCATGTAGCGTTTTGAGTTTTCATATGTGAACAGATGAAAACAAAGAGAACGTATATGAGTGAACGCAAAACGTTTCAAAACGTTCCCAAAAAGCTCCATTTTCAAACAAAAACGCATTGCCTTTGAAAACATAGACAAAGATATTTCTGTTCTAGAGAATAGAAAACAGAATGAAAAAGTACGTCTGTTAAAGGCCCTTAGAATACAACGGACTTCATCTCCAAAAACATGCTTTAATATTTATTTTCCAGGTTGTCAGAAAAACGACTGGAAAGTGCACTGAGTCAATGACTCGTCAGAGCTGGGATGCACGTCAGTATGTCGGTAAGGAAGCTCGTGTACGCCTGGTGGATATCAGCTCTGCTGGCTGGAGTCACATCAACTTTGATGACCTGCGTGGTGACATCGTCTGTGATCGAGGTGGACCGAAGTAAAAAGAAAACGCAGTTGATAAAAACGTTGCATCGTAGCATTTGAAGGAAGACACTAGTTACTTTACTAAGGTAATAAGGAGAACTTTGAAAACAACTTATTTGTAAATCGCCAAGGTTAAATCGGATGCAACAATAAAGTTAATTAACAGATTGCTCCAAGTTGAGTAACCAATTCTTGATGATGATTTATTTCAATATGATATATTTCTCTTTTAGCATCAACTTGGGATGTTGGTCAAAAACTAAATGTGATCTTGTTAATCACTCTTTTTCGCTGCTTATTAATTATTATTACTTAATCTACAATTGTCTTGTCACTTCAAGTTGGTTTATTCGCCGTAAACCAATGGCAAATGCGTTCTATTGTTAAACTATCTTTCATTTTCCAACAGGAAAACTAGGTTTCTATAACACACAGTTTTAAGGTACTTCTGTATCCCAAAAGTAACTTGATCATGATTTCATTATTTTTCATTCGGCGCCAAATTCCATCAAGAAAACCGTGCAAGAAGCTTAAACACACCCGATAAACCTCATTGTCTATGAAAAGAAAGACGTACTGTTTGTAGCTGGCGAACAAAGGCCCTGTTTCAGTCTCTTCCTACGTTATGTGTTGCCAGCGGTCTATCTATTCGGTAAACCCTCTCAGCGAGGCTGAAGAACCCAGTGTAATGCACGTCATCAGGTGTGACGTCATAGTGATAATGTCCTCCTTCTCCGTGAGCACTGAAGCAGTGAAAGTGCTCAATGCGCAAGTCGAGGCCCTGAAAAAAACAAAGGTTTAGACAAAGAGAAAGATGGCCAATGTAAGCCCGGGCATGAGTAGTAAATGCAGGACATGTGAACTTGCTGTCGGGCAAATTTCATGTCCAGTTGCCTGATAATCACCCCATCTGCCAACTAAATGAGATAGCCAAAACCTAACTTTAGGCACCTATGAGTGATTGAGGAAGAAACCCAGGCAAGGGCAAGACGTGATCGCTTGCACAAAGGCAGTGGGATATCGTTATCGTTATCGAAATGTTGCGTGTTTTCGTATATTTTACATGGTTACGAGGTAATTAAAAAATAACCTATTGAACAACAGAACCACGATCAAAATTAAATCCAGTGTTTTAGAGGCATCCTTTTTTCTTTAGGAATCGAAGGACCTAAATATTTCTAAACACTGGCTAAAAAAATGAAAAGTAACATTGTACTTACGGGATCGTGACTTTCAAAGACTCCCACACAAACTAACGGAGCACTCATTTCGTAAAACTTTAACCAGTTGTTCACATCTTCGTCTGTTTTAAGTGCAGTTTCAGAGAAACTTGGCTGTCAACACGAGAATTTCAGAAAACGAACAAAAGTAATTTACTACTACTTACATCTTGACCTTTAAGTAAATAAAGGCAAAGAAGGGAGAATCGCCTTCGGGAAATAAGCCCAGACGGCAGGCGATTAACTTCAGTTTCATTAGCATGAAAATACTTAAAGTATTGATACTCTCTCCTTGAAGGGATGCTACTCCATCGAAGGGTTACTCCACATGATTCCAGGGTTATGTCTCTTTAAAAGCTCTGGAGCGAGAGGCAAATAACCTCAAGTTCCAGTCCCTTGTGGGCTCGCGACACTCCCGAGACACCCTCACATTTTACTTCAACACAATACGCGCCTAATCTATCGCGATTTGCCGCTTAAGTCTTAACAAGGAGGTAGGTTGAAATTTTTGGGATTTCAACGAGATAAAAGACGCAACAGCACTTCTGTGAATTATCGGATTGAAAAATCTCCAACACAGCAGTCTACTTCTCCTGACGGACACCTCCCTATTACGGACAGTTCATTGGCCCCCCAGTGAAACCAAAATTGATAGAATCTCTACCTCTGTAATTCGACTGTTATTTGACTATCATACACAGGAGCGGAGATTGGCTACTGATGTCTAGATAGCGTTCGCGTTCACTTACGTTAAAGTGACGGACTTACCATAACGTGAATTTTAGCCTTCCCCTTCTCTAACACGAACACTCCACCCAAACCAACTGGACTGTCTCCATAGTAACGGGCCAGGGCGTGCCGCATGCACGTGATAAAGTTCTCATTACCAGTCCTCCTACTGGCACAAACCTTCAGAACCTGATGGATGGAGAGCAAAGATACAACAGAGAAGATACAATGCGGCAAGTCGGCTCAATTTCATCTTTTAAACGTGGACGCTGTGGTTGAAATCTTTTAAGTTTGACCGTTCAAATGAAAGCTATCGAGGAGTACTTTTCTGTGGTATTGTTTCCTGTGAAATCCTCAAGTGTGATCATTTAAATGGAAGCTATCGAGTAGTAATTTCACCGTTTGTTCTATTGCGGTTACTTTTGAGGCTGTGGATGAAATCCTACAACGTAGCAAATAAAAGCAGTAGAACAATACTCTCTCACTTTTGCTCTTTCAGTCTTTCTTGATACTACGCATGTGTTTCAGATCAAGATTTTTTAATTTCTCACCTTTCCTGGATGCCCATCACTGACAAGAAAATTTCCTAACAAACTAAATTCGCCGCAGTTGTAATTTTCCAAGACACAGGATCCATCCTAAAACAAACGCAATTTCTGAGGTCACCAGCCTGACTATACAGAATCTCAACAACAGTGACAACAACAACAACAACAACAGCATCAACAATAACAACAACAATAAAAATGACAACAACAATGTCAAGACACAAAAACGTCTGTGGGTAAGGACTAATCACTATTTATTAGGTTTTTTAATGACCAACGCTCTGAAGTATGTCCCTTGACTCTTTCAGCTCTTTGCAAGCTCAATAAGTTAAACAACAGGCACTCTTCCACAAACTTGAATCGCACGTACATAGCTAACAACGAATTTACGCTTGATGAAAACTGAGTAGATGGTTATTTTATTATATGAATTTGAAAAACTCCTTGATTAGAAAAAAGAAGTTATTTACTTTAGCAACAAGATGTGTAACTATACCTCTTTACTGACTTTTGCAATCTTTGTTGCAATGACTCCCTTCTGCTCAGAACTGGTCACCAAGTTTGTCATCATCTAAAACATACATGTATTCAGGTTTCAACTCAAGTTAACTCGTGCTAAAAACCCCACATGCAAGTCCAGTTTAGATTTGATTTCATGCTTGGAAAAAGTCACCCTCTTTAGGCTCTATAACAGTAAGCTAACCAAGGGCAAGCATAATTTAGACTTATTTTTGGACTCTCATTACAGGTTTTTATTACCTCACAATTAACTCCAACAAATTTGCTGCTTCCAGCTCCTGCTCCAATGATAAATCCTCCTGGAAGTTCTACACTGTTTGCTATGTCATCAAAACTGTACAACTGAAGCAATCATGTTAAATTTAAAAAATATTATAATAAATTTTCGATATAACGCGCGCTCTGATTGGTTGAAACAGCGTGCCTTATCAGAGTACAGATGCACGGAGTAGCCTGTGACGCCATTCTGCGCGCCCTGGCAAGCTGAAATCCTTTCTTGCGCGCGCTTGCAAGCTGTGAGAAAAACTTGATTTCTTGCAATTAAAAGCCAGTTTCTTTACAAATGTGAGCAAAGATTTATTATAAAACAAATAAAAAAGCCAAAACCGTGCTTTGTTCTGTGATAAAGCACTCAAGGAAGTGACGAGAGCACTCAAGAAGTAGGGAGAAGCACTCGCCTGCGGCTCGTGTTCACCCTACACTTCTTTCGTGCTGTCGTCACTTCCTTGCGTGCTTTATCACAGAACAAAGCACGGTTTTGGCTTTTTTATTTGTTAAGTGAGAAAAAATTGACCTTTTGGTTTGGCTGTTTTACTGACTAATTTCTTATAGTAAAAGTAATAAAAACTTTCATTCAGTCAAGTAAAACCTGTTTTCAATGGAAAACATGTTAGCAGGCTGTGCACCATGCCTCCCTTTGGAAAAGAGGTTGAAGACAACTTAGAAATGACCCATATATATATCAGGCATTTTAAACAATGATTTTTATTCATCTCCAGCTTTTCACTTTTACCTTGGATAAATCAGGAAGAGGTATGAGATATGGTGGACCACCGATATCAGCAATTCTTGGTCGGCCACAAATACCTTATAAAAATTAGAGGAACGTTTCAGTTAATCATCAATATGATGAGATTTAAAAATTCAAGACTGTGTACATTGGAGGCACATCTACTAAGAAAATGTCTGTTATTTTCTCCACTGTTGTCAGTTCTGCCTGTTTGACAATGTATTGGCAGAGTAACTGGCTCATCCACAGGGTTAATTTTTAATAGCTGGATGTTTTTGGATGTCCAAAAAAATTCACCCCACCAGGTTAAATGTGTGTTACATTTTTCCTTTGTACCCTCCTGCTGTCTTAGATATTTAAACAAGTTTGCTTGCCAGTTGTAATAAACCATACCAGGGGCAGCCAGAGTCCATGGTTTCTCTCTCAAATCAGGACAATCAACCACATTGACTTCCACATTTGAAAAATTCTTGGACAAGCCATCCTTGAGAACTACAACACAAAGGCAAATATTACTAAAAAACTAAAAATGTTTTCTATCAAAGAAATGAAAGTTCATCAACAGTTTACAATTTACAGAGCAGCTTTCATTCCCACTTTAATTTTTTCATTGACACTAGTCTTGATCTCTGGTCACTTGCAAATCAATAAAAAATTTTCAATTACAGTAATCTTGTAATTGTCTAATCTGTGTAATCCATTTATTCTTACTTGTAGTGAGTGCTCACTTAACCAATAATCCTCATATGTGATTAGCCTACAATGTAGATTAGCCCAGATGCTACGAGATGGCTGAAAACTAATAATTAAAATTAAAATAATTAATTATTAAAAACTGTGGGCCTGGCATTCTGGGGTAGCAGAAATTTTTCAGTGGCAGAGCTAAGGGAGGAGCCTCAGAAGGCATGTTCCTCCCTTTTTGTGAAAGAGAACAAGGCCCAGAGGGCCAAAATTAACTTTTTTAAATTATGACACATTTTCACTTGGATTGCCTCCTCCTCCTTTTTTACCCACTCACTTTGAAAAAGGAGAGCATCTGATCAAGGTTTTGCCTAGAAGGGTGTCCAGGCGTCCTATGGATGCCCACTTTGTGCATTAATCAGTTTAAAATTCCCTTAATATTTTCCAAAATTTAACAGAAACATGACCATTGGATGTCTAACTAAAGTCTGCATCTGATCACAGGTTACTGTAGATCTGACACTGTTTAAATAAACGGCTACATGCTGGCAACAAGGTTCAGTCAAGGAATGGTGATGGAATTAATTTGATATGCATATGTCAATGTTCGTAAAATGATAAATGTTGTTATATTTCAACTGTAGGTTGAGATCATATGTAAGCGAGTAAAGGCGCTGATGACTGCCACTATCGATCCATTTGTGATCTCCTTTTACCCACCAGACCAGACCCACCAGACCAGACCCACCAGACCCATGAAGGAATCTAGATACTGGTAAACAGTCCAGACCACAACGTCGTTCCCAGGGTCTCTCTTCTTCCAGTCCCGTGAAAGGAAGTTGGCCAGACCACAACAGTGAAGACTACGTATGTGAAATTGTCTTGGTCTAAAAAAGTCTACAGATCTTCCCGGATCTATAAACGGTAACCCTGACCTCTGGAACAATTATTTTAACTAGGAAAAAAGAATTATAGCATAGGAGAGGCGGCATACCTTGCGACAACTCTGCTAGAGGAGGTAACAGCAGTTCTTTACTTTCTACGGGAAGATTTTTAGTGCCTGGGAAAGTAGTATTTGGCTGCGTGTCCGCCATTGCAGTTGTAGGGCGAGCGAAAATCGTCAGGCGTTACATACCTGTTTCTCAGGAACCTGAAGACTAGTGCCCAGTCGCCACGGTGAGGTGCGCCGTTGCCGCTCGTAAATAAATTTGACACGGAAAGAATTTATATTTTGACCCATACTTTTGATATCATCATAAAAATCCTATTTTAAATTGAATGTTTCCTTAAAATGGCATCAATACGCCAGCTTTCAAGATTTGCAGCAGTAGCTTCTGCAGCCATAACATTTTCAGGAGCGTACATGATCTACAACAGCACAAGATCGCCGGCACGTGCGAGCGGCGGGTTCGTTCCAGAAGAATATGAAGACCGGCTTCTTTTCAAACCGTCTGGTACGCGCTGGGATTCCAACTGGGATATGTACGAGAAAGGTACAAAGAAACCTAGAAATAAGGATGGTGGAAGAGTTGATTACGGTGAAGAATCGAAGGAGATAAAACCCACAGCTGTGAGGCATCTTGTGTTTATAAGGCACGGACAATATTATGATAGCGCCAAAAATGATGATGACAAAAGATTGACCGAGCTAGGAAGGTATGGTTTGAGGACTCTTGTTATCAACAAAATATCTAGTTTTGATATTTGAGTGATTAGAAGGATAGGGAAGTTACTTCAAAGTACAGAGGAAAGAGGCATTTTTCACTGGTTCACACGTACGATAAGTTAAATATTAAATATTGACAAGTTAATTATCTTAAGTTTGTGTAATCAGAAAGGGGAGGGTGGAGTGGGGAGCAGAAGAGAGGTCTGAACTGTGACTTAGCCTGTCACATGCCCCTGCTATTCTCCCATTTAAAAGTGACAAAATGTGGGAAATTTGATTCCATTATCATTGTGCTGCCCATGTATGACCAAATTTGCTTCAATCAGTAGAAGCTCTTGCCTCCCAAATTTTTAGTAGAAATTTCCTACCTTATAATAATTATTTATGACCTAGAAACAGAATTTCCATATCAATTCAGACTAAAATGGACAATATGTACATGTTGATTACATTTAAGTAAGGGCTCCCTGGTAATCATGGGCAATGGATGGGAGAATGTCAAGCCATCACTCTGCCAAGGAGGGGAATCAATTGGTCAATGTGCTGCTGAGACAAGAAAAAGGAGGAAAGCCTTTCACATACAGAACACCTTGCATCAGCCAGTACCTCATCCAATGGCATCTTTAAGACATTATGGTTGCTGACTAAGACCTACTGCTACCCTTTGTGCATGCTCTTATTTGCTCTCCCTACTATTGAGGCTGTCAATTCATACCCTGCAAGGAGAGATGTCGTTAAAAAAAAAATGCATGCAACTCTTTTAACAATTAAAAAATGTTTGCTTTGGTAACTGAGTAACATTTTTCATGAACACAATAGCTATGAGCTCATGTGAACGAGCACCCTCCTTTGCTGGGATTTCTACTCAGATATGAACAGCACTGAGGCATCGGCAAAGAGTTTCTGTATATTAAGTATAATAGTGCACCTTCAATCCTGTTGAAGTTGTTTTTTTTTTCCATCCAGACTGCAAGCAAATCAAACTGGTCAGAGACTTAAAGATCTAAACTTGAAATACACCAAACTAGTCTGCTCCACTTTAATTCGGGCCGCTGAAACAGCAGATATCATTGCTAAGTATCTGCCCAATGTGCCAAGGGAAACATGCTGCTTGTTAAGGGAGGGTGCCCCTGTTGTTCCTGATCCTGCCTCTTCAAACTGGAGACCAGACAAAAAGGTCAGTGGAACTACAGATCCTGGAGTTCAAACCTTTTATCCTCTCAGTGTCTAACCTTTATGAAATACATGTTTGCTTTATTATTATTTTCTAAATGGTTGACCATGGAAACAGGTGAATTGTCCACATTCTGTTATTTTCATAATTATTTCGACATTTAAGCAGTTAACATTTTATCAGTGTTTCTATAAAGTCTGTAACGGGAAGCGCTCAAATAATGGCTTGTGTTTCCACAACAGCCTCGTGTTCTCCCATGAGAACACATCTATCTATCAATCATATCATGTAACACATCTGTCTATCCAATTGTCTCCTTGGATTTAATAAATTGTAAGATTTAAAGAGAGTATGTAGCCCATTAAAGGGGTTATGTCACGAGGATTTTGCTATTTTAGGTCAATTCTGTGCTAAAATCATAACCTACTAGTGCCTTTACTCATACTCAAAATGCTCCCGTAAAACTAATGATAAAGAAGGAAAACAATTGGCACTACCTAATAAGACATCGGTAAATTGGAGATTGACTGCTCACTTTTTACCCTTTCCTCCCTGTGGTGTTCCTTTTGAGTGCTTTGTGTTTTCTTGTCACATAATAAAGACACTGCAACTGATTTCCTCTCCTGTGGCTCTGTATGGAAGGTGCTATCTAGAGGAAAATTTATGGTTGACTGATCTTCTTTGTCATAGTTTTTGATCATCTTGCCTGTATGCTTTTGGTGTCATTCAGCAGTTTTTTCAAGATGGCCCTCGCATTGAAGCAGCCTTCAGGAAGTATCTTCACAGAGCAGATGCTGACCAAGTGGGTGACAGTGTTGAAATATATGTATGCCATGCAAATGTCATTAGGTACTTTGTGTGCAGGTGAGATTAATAATTATTGTACAGTTGTTTTTTGCATGTACATATAGCATGTTTTAAACAATGGGTTGAGGTCTTGGCTACCTGTACAGTTACATGTACATGTAAATGCATTAAGGAAATTATAATAGTGTACAGTCAAACCTTTTTGAAGTGGAAATTAGCACTTGAGACCATATTCAAGTTTCTGTTGAGAAAAGGTGTCCAATGGGTTAGCTTGACAGTTTTTTCACAACTGAAATGATATGCAATTCAAATTATCTGACATACTTGACAAGACTCAAATCTGAAAACATTGTACACAACAGTGAACACAAATATGGCGCTCGCCTAACCGAACTATTTGTAACTAAATTTATAGCATTGACTGTTCAGTGAAATGCTGAGAATGTCTGCTGATCAGAGTCTCTACCTGTGGAGGTGTGCATTAGAAGAGATAATGCAAAAAATGTCTTGCACAGCATCTCCTAGTACTGTATTTTAATTATAATAGTCTGTATTAATTTTTTTCTGATTGTAGAGTGCTGCAGTTTCCTCCAGAAGGCTGGCTTCGCATGAGTATAGGTCACTGTGGAATAACATGGGTAACAATCAGACCCAATGGGAGAGTGAGCCTCAAAAGTCTGGGAGATACAGGGCATATGACTCCTGAAAATTTAACTTCATAAGACCAAGATGATTGTATTATTTGGTGCTAATACCACCCCTTGTGGGAGTTTTTTTTTTGTCATTTTGTACAGTGTAAAGTCCACCTAAGTAACCAAATTTCAGTCCAATGTAAAATGCAATGTTGTGCACAGAACATGCTCTTAGAATTATGTTCTTTAAAACCTTGTATTTCAAACAACACCCACTTTGGTTACCTGTGTCATAACTATGGCTCTTGTATTTAAAACACCATAATGTTTCTTTAATCTTTATCTTTATTTTCTCTCGAAGACACTAGCACTGTCACGCTAAACTAGTAATAGTTCGAGGTTTGAATAAAGATTTGCATAATTATGTGTATGCATACTCTTTTTGTCTGGGAAGGAAGAAACGTTTTTCTTCAGGATGAAGACAAATACCTTAAAATTAAACCCAACTTATTTACCTTTTGTGTGTGTTTCTGCAATCAATTGCAGACTAAAATATATCAAAACTGTATGCTATATTAAAAATCTAAGAACTACAAAAACATAATAAATAAAATAAAATGTGATGGTCAGTGACAGTGAGCAAGGTATGAACTGAAGGCATATTCAGAGTCAAAGCAATGACTTCACCAGTAAGCTTAGAATTTTAGTTTATAATTTTGAGGGAAATACATTTGCACCTCAAAATTACTGTAGAGGTCAGGTTGTAAGCTAACCTTCTTGTAAATAAAACACCACTTTGCTTATACGTCCTCTTAGATAAAAGAAACAATAAGCACACCCTTTAAATGACAAGTTTTGAAATTAAGTAACACTAAATCGACTAATTGAAAATTTATGACAGTTCGTTGCCACAATATTTTCTGCTTGCCAACCAAAAAAACCTAACTTATTTGAACATGTGTAATCCCAGGGCTTGTAACCATGATTTCATGGTATTCTCAATTCACACGAAGGTTAAAAAATAGACCTTCACTTTGACATGGATTTCTTGCAGTCCGTATGAAAGCAAAAAGCAAATTTTGCGTGCACGGTAATAGGAATTCATACAATGTAGTTGTCTCTACTTTGTTCTCAAAGCGTGTTGTGTGTTGTTGAAAGTTTGTTTGAAAAATTCACAATTTGTATGTATACTGGACGACCCCCTCACACTAAATGTATGTTTCTGTTCCTTCAATACATTTAACGTGAGTTTTTGTCAAGTACAAATTTTGTTACATTGAATGTTATTTATTTTTATACTTAGAAACACACGTGTATTTTTTTTTCGTATTTGTAGTTTGTGACTTTTGATTGTATGTTATAATCATTATCACAGTCAAAATAAAATTTCATTTTTAATTTTTCCCATTTCCCATTTCAGTGTTGAATATTTGCCAAAACCATTGGTCACGAAACGCCCCTTCTGATTGGTGGGAAGGCACGTTTTGGTGGGAAGGCACATTTTTTCGTGTTTCTATAGAATCAAAAAAGAAATACTCTTAAAAGAAACGACAGCAGGAAACACTTGTCCACGTCTCGTATGTACACAACTGTATCTTCTACATACACTCATAACTTCCATACATGCTTTGCAGGCTATTTTGTACCGTTATTCTTGAGTACCTTACTTAACTTCATGCCGCCTTTCTCCACGCAAGGGGTATAAATTTGTTTTGTGTCCTTGGACAAGACACGACAGTGCCTTCATTCACTAAGCGATACTACTTCAAAATTTGCAGTGCCCCTGAGAAAGGCGTTGAACTTCTTGTAGTGCTTCTTGAGTCAGGTGTGTATTAATGATAAATGGGTTGTGTTTTTGGATAAACCATTTTACTCTCCCAGTGTCTCTCTCCACCTTGGAGTAAAGTAAGTGTGTTGTGTTCTCAGACTAGTCACTTTACTATCACAGCTCCTCCTTAAATAAATTGCACAAAAGTGTTGTGTCCGTGCACCGACATGTTACTTCCAGGGCCACTCTTCACTGTCGTTGAGCGTTTAACCGTATATAGGTAAATAAATGCGTTCCGTGGCCTCTCCACCATGCAGATATTTATCATTCCCGTCAATGTATTGTGCTCTTGGGCAGTCGTGGGTAAGGGATTTACTCCCACAGTGCCTCTTCGGTAGGTACTGAAAAAGTCACTTCACACTTCACCCAGCTGTGTATATAAATCTGACTTCCGCCCATTTTGTCGAAATGTCAGTCAATGTCATCACAAACAGTCCTTCTCAGGACTACATTCACCCGGACGATCATAATTTACCGACTTATGTGTTGTTCTCTATACATTCGTTGTGTCCTCGAGCAAGACAATTCACTTTCAAGGGCCAATCTCCACACCGATGTATGAGTGGTACCAGACGACTATCAGGTATGACACGATAGATGCCGGCAGGCTACCTGTTACAGAAACTCGGACTCAGTAAATCAAGGTCTGATAAGCCATTTTTGAAGTGAACTTACCTTGATAGAATTTACGAAAAATCTGAACCGGCAACTGTCATGCCAGTCAGTATATTTGTCTGAAAATGAGAATTCGTATATTCCAGTAGGAATTGGGCAAAAGATCACTGATTTGGCCAAAATCTTTGTTGTGTTTCTGCAATACCAGTTCATGGCCTTTTGGCAATGCTGACAGAAATTCGTAAAAGATAAATCATTCACAGCCGATTTTACAGTACAGTTGTGTCCTTGAGGTTTTCAAACGTGATTGCCCGGCTTTTATTCGCCCATGGTCATTAAAGGGTAAATGAATTCACAGGATTTTTTTTCTATGGGGATGTCTTATATTCCCAGAAGCTGGTATTTACTCAGTGGAATCATTTTAAAATATGGGCGAGTTTTGCTCCTGATCGCGTGCCTGTGATAACTGTTTTAAATGACTCTTAAATGTTTGAAAACCTGGGACTTCAAAGGGACGTAAAGTTGGCTGTCATAAATAGAAACGGCGTAAATAATGACCAATTACGAGATTCTGTTCCCGTTATTTATTCACGAATGTAATATTCGTTAGGCCCTTACGAAGTGCTGTCTTATCTTTGAATGTTACTGCCAGGGGATCGTAGGAGGTGGAGTTAAACTGCTAACTTATGCACGAACCCGCAAGGGGTTAATTTAAAGTGCCATTTTCTGACAAAGTACTTTATGCAAATTTTGTTTAATCAACGAAGGCTTTCAACCTCTCTGAATCAAATCCCTGTTTTCGTTTGTTCAACGTGTTGCTTACGTGCATAATTGAGTGGTACACTGACCATAGGAAAAATCATGAATTTTGTCCATTTAACATTTGTCGGAATCAAGGATGGGAACCATTTGTAAGAGCCTTCAGTCCTAATGAAAAACGTCTGAAATGTATTAAAAACGACTGACCGAAATGGAAGATTCAAATGAGGAAATGAGCAGTACATTTGCACAAGGGTATGACACGCATCTTGCCATCGACGATGGTGGGTAATATTGTGTAATTATTGTTCGGTTGTAAGATCGGGACTAAGATGTCGTTTTACATAATGGGTTTTGAAAAAACGTGGTTCGCCATCTAATTTATCCACTCTTAACTCGAAGCGTAATGACGCTTACATCTGAAAATGATGCAACCGCTTGGTAATTGCTGTAAAGACAAAATTGAATTTGAAATATCTTAATGCTGCCGCTTAAAAATTTCATGACATCATGTCGTGTCCTTGATAGCTGATCAGTACGTCTCTCGCATGAGACCGCACGCTGTTTTGAAGACAATTGCACGCTATTTTAAGCCTTTAAAACGGCCGTTCATGAGTACAGCTTCTCATGGTTTAACTCTCATCCGGAAAAACACAAGAAATAATTACATAAACAGGTTAAGGAGTTAAAATGTTCATGAAGGGAGGATTTCTGTCGCCGATGTCGCAGCCGTTTATTGACTGATTGCAAACTGAATATATTCAGAAGCCGGAGCGTAGAAAGCCTCGTTTCTCCTAAGCTTAAATATTTGTCGATTGTAAAAATAACAATAGCATTATATTTAGATCATTTTGTAAAGGTGATTGACATTTAGTTATCGTAAGTGATTTTTTTAAGTGACTGTCAGACTATACACGATGTTGTGACTTTTTTTGTGGTACCCAGGCCCCTGTATGATGGAAGGTTTAGTAAAGCGATTTTAACTGACGGAAGGATGACAGCTTTAAATACAAATTTCAAGAAAAATCCCAGATTTCATGTGGTAAAATACTGAAAAACAAATAACACCATATAGGGAAATATAATTGCTAAAGAACTTTGATTTGGACGGTCACATTGTAAGATCTCATTCACAAACCGTTTCAAAATATATCGATACAGTAATTTCGTTCGCATAAACAACAAACTATAATGAGACTTGAATGATTAAAGTACCGAAAACCCGATCAACCAAGTAATGCAATGGTTTTATATTTCCAATAAATCCCCTCCCGCCGGCTTATGCAAATACATTAGCTAACTGAATAGGGAAGTTGAAGTTGGATGGAAAACTTGAATGGCTGAAGCCTTTACTCTGGTTAGTTAAGTGGAAGAATGAAAAGAAGGAACAGTAGCCAGTTGAACCAGTAATTTTCCCTATCAGTTTAACTGTTGCACGATTAATTTCGCATGTTTTTCTGTTCCTACGTCAAACAAGGCCCTCGTGGGCTCGGAAATTTTGACTATTTGTTATAATGTATTTAAAGTTGCCAAAAAGACCGCCTAACCCAAATAAAGCTATGATAGTTTCAACTTTATTTTACGGGTACAACCGATGTAGGCTGTTAACAAAAAATCTTGATAATGCCTTAAGCCCTGAAAATCAAGTTGATAATGTCTATAAGAGCTAGAGAGGTTCTAGAGATGATTAAACCTTCAATACCATCATGTCTTAGCGCTAAATCACATCGTAGGTTTCAAAGCCCCATCCGCACAAGTCGCACTGAAGCTTACTGCGTTTTCAAACGTCTCCTTTGTTATTTAGCCACGAACCAAGCACAGAATTTTTTCACGTTTTCACCTGTCCACACTGATGCTTTTTCGTCGTTTCTGAAGAAGCACATATTTGTATGCAATTTAGCCTTTTATCCACGTTACAACGGTCCAAAATAGCGTCTTCAGAATGGCTATTTGTTTTCACTTGTCCGCACACTAAACGACGCGCTTTCACCCGTGTCCACACTGAAAACAATCCGTTTTGAAGCCACTTGACAGCTTGGCATTTTGTAGTTATTTGACGGCCAACTCAC
Organism: Siderastrea radians; assembly: GCA_964017195.1. Taxonomy (NCBI): domain Eukaryota; kingdom Metazoa; phylum Cnidaria; class Anthozoa; order Scleractinia; family Rhizangiidae; genus Siderastrea; species Siderastrea radians. Next base: position 20,147,061 of record OZ024897.1, read on the forward strand.
TCTGGGATGAGTTTTCCAGTGGCAACCATGTTGCCTAGAAATATCTATAACTTTCGCAGCATTTAATTAGTCAATTTATATACTCATTTGCAGCGTTGAATAATATATGTGAATTTTCTCTCCGTCATTCTTTCAGCTCCTTGCTGTTTCGAGAAACGAAACTAGTTTTGCTTTTTCAGATCCTGTCAACACCACAGAGAAGAAGACCAACATTTTAAAAAGTCTTCCCAGTCGCCAGCTATCGCTTTGGAAGCAACGAGCGCGTGAGAAAATGAAAGAGAGAGATCGAACGAGAGGGCAAGTTTACGAAGCTGTGAATAACGAGGATTTTGATGAGGGAGACAATGACTTGGAAGAGACTAAAAACCCAACGAAAAAAGGAAAATTCGAGAGAACTGAACCTTTATCTGTAAGGATCGTAAATCTGCGAAACAAGAGGTAAAGTTACATCTTAGAATTTGCAGAAAAACTTCTTTATCGGATTGATTTTATTGTACTGACAGTAACAATATGATATTAGAAGCCATTTAGAAGATCTGAAGCCAGTCCATCGTCAGTTCTAAGCGATTGAAATGATTTTGAAATAAACTTGAAAGATAAGTCCTAGTCTTCCATTGGAAAGCCATGCATTGCAACAAGGACTAAGGGGCCGATTACATGAGGCGGGCTGGCCCGGTTAGCCGGGCTGGCTCGGTTTGCCGGGATCTCGGCACGTCTGTAAAACATATTAAAATCAACTTTGCGATGACATGGAAAAATCTCAGCCCAGCTAGCTGGGATCCCGGCATCGCGATGCCGGGATCTCGGCTAGCCGGGCTGAAAATTTACCATGTAATCGCGATTGCCGGGCCAGCCCGGCTAGCTGGGACAACACTTTCTCTTCAGAGCAAAATGGCTCACCAGAAGATCGATATTTCTCTTTCTATATAACACATAAAGGTTTATCAGACCAAAAAGCTACGTAAAACTGAAAATAATACGCCAAAATAATGAATTGGCGAAAATAAAAACACTTGGTTCATGCTCTTTGATGTTGTCATTTTTTCACACGACAGCTTCTAAATTTAGCCGTAGGCGGGCTGGCTCGCCTCATGTAATACCGGGCTGAGTAGTCATCTCGGTACACCGAGCCAGCCCTGCTAACCGGGCCAGCCCGGCTCATGTAATCGGCCCCTAAAGGTCATTTCAATGGCGGAATCCGGGCCATCTAACAGTGTTACAAATTAAAGTCAACCATGCAATTTATATTTTAAAGATTTGAAGCCATTCTAGAGGTGTTCAATGTTGTAACTGACCATTTTTACTTCCTTTGCTCTTTGAAAGAGTCGAATTGCATTGCTTTGGTTAAAATGCTATAAATAGTGAATTCAGTTATCTAACGATATACTGGTTGTCCAAATATTATGTTGTCTGTTTTGCATGTTTATTTATGTATAGCTCAGTTGCATTTCAATTTCAGGAGTTCTACCACCAGACCATCACGTAGCCTTTCTTCTTTCACAGCTTTGAGACTTCATATCGCAATGGTAAGTCTGATGAAGCAAATTATCGCAATGGTAAGTCTGATGAAGCAAATTGTACCATTAAAGATTGAGCCTTCAAAAGAAAAAAAAATGATTCTGTATACCAGTGCCATAATTTTTTTTAGCATTTCTGCATGTCCCGTCAAATAAATTTTGTAATAAAAATTAACAATAAAAGGCCACGACGTTTCGACCTCTCCGAGGTCATTTTCAAGTGCGATTAAAAAAATGAAATTAGCATAAATATATTACAAGCGGTTTAAAAATGGTTTAAAAGGTAAGAATACAATGAACAATAAAATGCGATAAAATATGTAAACGATAAGTGACAAAATATTTATAAAAATTGAAAAGAAATGATTATAATAAGGCTAATTAAAACCGATCTAAACAAATAATTTAGCGCGGATGGAATCGATGGAATCCCGTCAAATAAATTCGGGATAATCATGGTCTCCATTTTGATTCAGCTTATTCTCATGATCTATGGTCGGCCAGGAGATTTGGATGTACTAGATATCGGAGAATTTTTCAATTTCGCTAAACGGTATTTTCATATTGAAGTTTGGGTTATTGGTGTATTAAAACCACAAGTGCATACTTCTGCTAACACTAACAAAAAAGAAGGCAGGAAGATGGCTTCCATGGCCACACACCGAAGTTGCATCAATTTTGGCATATTGGGTAATTTTCTGGTATTGGACGCCTATCCCGGCATAGCAACCCTTTGAAGTCCCTGTTGCGTATCAGGATATAGCAAGCTGAGAGGTTGTTCCTTTGGACGGTCGCATGTTTTCCAGTTGTACGAAAAAGAGGAATGAGTAACAGAAGAGAAAAGGGGTCCTTTCCTTTCTTAGTTTCATTCATTCTTTAGAGATAAGACCTTTCTCACGGGTAATTCTTTACATACAACCTGCAGTGCGCGGTGCTCATACCTGCCCTTATAAATTGTGTAATTAAAGGCAAAAAATCTGATTTTCAGCTGTTTAAAAGATTCTTCAGTAAGACAAAGGAATTCTTGAACTCGTACGAGTTATGGCGAGGGCATTTCAAAGAAATAGAAGGTCAGTAAGAACAGTGGAGTTTCAGTTTGAGGAAACTATTGAACAAGTGCTACAATTGATTTTCGCAACTGTAACTGATCAGTTTACTTAGATATAATAGTTCAAGGGTAGATTCTGATTTTTATTGCTCTAGAACTTGCAGCCGAAAACCGCCAGGCCCATTGGCTCGGAAAGTGCATGAACTATGTTTACTTCGATTTAGAAATACTTTACAAACGTTCAATTCAGTAAGACATCGTTTTTTACAAGATGTAATATACTTATATCTAGAAGGACGTTTAACTGGAATGATGCCTTGTTATAGTGGGCATCCGAAACGGGTGGGCTTATAAGTGGCGGAAGTGGTGGTGGGGGGGGGGGGGGGGGAGAGGGGGTGTCGTAACCTGGATTTTGTGATTACCCTGAAGTCATTACCTTGGAAACCAACGAAAACCGCTCCGGCTCTGGAGCCAATTTTTCATTGCACTTGACTGTGTATTCCTTTGGGAACTAACGTAATGACTATTTAGACAGTAGACTCATTTACATTTAAAGGGAGCCCTTAGAAAAGGTAAAACGAAAGTGAATATCCGGCACCTACGACTTTTTAAACCTTGCTTTCCAGTATGATAACTTTTGCTTTATTTTGTTTTCATATGATAGGTTCCTTTGGAAATGGCGTTCTTTCCTACTTCACTTTTCTCAAGTGGCTTCTCCAATTAAACATGTACATCTTTATTCTGACGTTATGTTTTGTAATCATACCGCAAGCAATAAGCACAGGTGAGGAGCTTCCATTAGAGTCTCCGCAAAACGTCACTGACCAGCCATTCATAAACGCATCCAGAAGAGATGTCCTGCCTAACGACACTGAGGCAGAAGACATTGATAAACAGTGCAATCTGGTGAAGCCGGTTACCACTTCCATGTATACACACAAGCCTTTCGCCCAGCTCCTTTCGGACTTCATTTCTGGCGTCGTAAGTAAAACTGATAAATTTGTAATTATATCTCCTGAAAATAACAATACGGGTGCGTTACTATCAAGCGGGCAAGTGAGGGAAGTAATCTGGAAATATTCATAACTATCACAACTAACATAACTATACATAAAAAATGAGATCTAAGGGAGGAGGTGGCTTTTTTCTTGTTCCCAAGCTGATAAGCGGCCTATGTCACCTTTAGCCTTGATACGGTTATGAGGATTTACCAAAACCATATATATTGAAACCCGCACAATATGATTGCCATAGAGTGCACTACAAGTTTTTTAAAGGTCTTCCTGTCATTTCAGGGATGGATTAACACGACTTTGATGTTTTATGGAAAATACTCTGACAAAGTATTGTTAATTGGTGGCGAGAGAACCTACTACAACATGCCGCTGGCCTATTTCATGGTGGGCTGCTTTTGCTTTTTGGTGATTATACTCTCCATTCTATGGAGGTAAGAAATGTTGAAATTAAATAATATTCAGCTAAGACTAGAATTTTCTGTTTCGAATAAACCCTATTATGGGGTGTATGGTTATTCGAGATCCGTCTTTAAAATTGCACAGATTCGTACCCGAAAGTACTTCGCTTAAAAGGCATCACAGCCTGCGAACGCAGACGTATTTCGGGCTGTCGTTTCTCTCGAAAAAGAAACGACAGCCGGAAATACGTCTGCGTTCGCAGGCTAAAGGCATCACGACGTATTTATGACACGCTGCTGGTGCGGCAATTAATCTTTTGGATTCTGCCAATCGAAACATTACAAGCTAGGACATCTTTTCATATTTTCGAAATCAGAAAAGCCTTAAGCCCCCAGTTACCTTTTGCCATTTCTGTGAGCTGTTATTCGGCGATAATAGACAAAGAACTTGTCAAGTCTTCACTGCTTGGATTTGCATCTGGACTGACTGTACTGGAATATGTTCCTTTGGCATGGGACTTCTTCAAAATAGAGCGAAGTTGTCGCAGTTTAGAGAATTTTAAATATGCAAACAGACCTCTTTTATTGTAAGTTTGCTCTTTCAGTGCTTCACAAATATTCGAGGAAAGCTATGTGAAGGAAGGCAGTAAATACTTCCATACGTACTCTAACAAAGTGTTCGGTGGCTGGGACATGTGCATTGAGGATAATGCCGCTGGGAACCTGCAGGCTATGAGAATCGTCAAAGAAATTGAGGTATGTTATAAAATTGTGAAGAGGACGAGTGGTAACTACATCGGTAAATTAGGGAGCTAATAGAAGAGTATTAGATAAAAATGATACTTGGATTCGACTAATATGTCCTTCCTCGAAGGCGGTCGATCTCGAGAATTAGAATTAATTCATTTGCAGGGCTTCCTCGAAGGCGGTCGATCTCGAGAATTAGAATTAATTCATTTGCAGGGCTGATCATGGTGGAGAATCACTCAAGCTTCTCTAAGACTCTGACGGCAATTGTTTGTTGTTTTTTTTTCGGTGGGGACGGGGGGCAGAGCTAGCGACGTAAGGTCGCCGTCTTACAGTCCTAAAAGATTCTGGTCATAGTAGGTTGTTCAAGGTCACTATGATAGATTGTTTGCCTAATGATATCCTATAGGGTGGGAACGAAAAAGGGCTTATGTTTTAGTGTTGTTTTTCGTGGGGACATGGCTAGGCTATTCCATGGAAAGCCTCCCCCCACGGTTATATTTGGAGGTTTTAGGGGACACTAGAAAGAGTTTGTTTATAGTAGATCAAAATTACATGTTTTGAAAAATGATGGCCCCTCTGATTACTATATGTAACAATTTTTTAAGAGGTTTTTGGATATTATACGGATCAATACACGCCATCCAAAAGGTGAAAACAAATGGTAAAGCTCTGGAAGACTCGATTCAAATAGACTGGAGATTGCAGGGTTCAAGGGAACAAATTAATCGTTCCAGGACAGAATATAGCAACCGGAAAATGAGGCATACGTTTCGGGCCTTGGACGTCCGGAGGTTTCTTAGAGCCTTTTCTGCCAAAACAAGAAAGTAAATTCCCCAAGTAAATTAATAATACGCATGAAAATGAATTTATTTGGTTGTAAAAAGTCAAGTTGACTTGGATTATTGCTTCAATTCACGCTTTCGAATTCTAGCTCAAATAAAGAGGGAACAAAAGCGCTAGAACATACACTGGATTAATTTTGTGGAATCAAGCATATAGCGGTGAAAACTGAACAAGCTTAGACTTCAAGAAAAAGCAACTATATAAAAGATTCATTCATGAGAAACCTTTAACCCCGGCGTTTAGTAACGATCACATTTCGACAAGTAGTCACACAAATGGCACACGTGGCATTTTTTACTGTATTGTAAAATACTGAAAATGTGAGGGCTGTAGGAGAATTCAGAGGTTTAATGCTAGCAGCTACGGTTTGGTTTGAAGTTCTTCCGGATTTTTTTGCAATTTCGAAAACAGATCCCGTAAAATTTATCAATAATACTTCATAGAAAAGAAAAACATTTTAAAAATGTTAAGAATTCATGTAGTTCATGAACCTAGAGGCTCAGAAATTAACCCCAGCTTGTACGGGCCCGTCTTTAATAAACCACAGGTTTTCTTGTTTATAACGATTAGAATGCTTAAGGTTTGCTTGTTGGAGTGAAGGTTCTTGCATAGTCAAGGGAGGGCGATTTTTTGAGAAAATGGGGTATTAAATTTTTCCTTTCTTCAACAAGCTGAGAGGCGCTTTAGCTTGAAATAATTTACTGGGTACCATGGCAGCCATGTTGCATGCAGTTGACATACATGTACCGTTTCTTTACACAGGCGAATCTAGAAGAAGACTTCAGGCTTGCTAACGTAGCCCAAAGAACACAGAAGGAAATCTACAAACTTTATGCCACAAGAATTCTAGTGAACCTCATTGTGCTTGCCTTATCTGCTCTGTCGGCTTACCTTATCTTCATGGCTGCTCAAATGTCCATAACGGTACATTATTCTGTTTGCAAATGAACATGTATTAGTTGGTCCCTTATGAGAAAACTTCCAAAAACACTTGAACTGTTCTCGGAAATGTTTTAGTGATTTTTTAAAGTCTTCTGGTTTTCCCTGAAGATACGCAGTTTGATCGACAGTAGTATTTGGAATCAGTTTCGAGTTATGATGTACGGCAAGAGACTATCCTCTTGTGTGCGGCAATCCTCGCTTGAATATAAATATACCGAGTATTTTATTTGACTGGGACTAAACCAGTGTTCTATTAAGAGTCGTAAAACCAAACCCGAAAGAAACATTGGCGCAGAAAAACGAGCGGGAGTAGGTCATAAGGGTTTTGGTTTACCTTAAGTGGCCCCAATTTTTTCAACTTATTATATGTATAGCGATTACTAAGCAAAACCAGTTAATTAAAGCAATCCCAGTTTGGACTCGCGACCGAAAAAAAAACACTCTAATTCTAGTACAACTTGGGATTTGAGTTTGCTTTTTTAGTTCAAGAATATTTTCGCCTTACAAGCGATCAGCTGTAGGATTTAATTGTTTACTGTGATTTTTTTTCTTGGTTTCTGTGGCAGACTTCTCAAGCTGTTGTGGATGTCAAGGCCTCGTTCATGACGGATTTCATTCAATTCCTTAAAAGTTACGCTTCACCTATTACGCTCTCAACCTTAGGTTTCATTGTTCCCAATTTGTTCTTCTTCTTTTCTCGCCTGGAGGACTGGAATCCAAGAGTTAGAGTCAACGTGGACTTGGCCAGGTAGAACAATGACGTCATCTTTATTTCGTCATTAAATTAGGGATTTAGGATTTTATATTGCTCGCATTGAATTCTGGTTCTCTCTTGCCCACAGAAGACAAAAAGATGGATCGCGAAGGTATATAAGTTTCAATATACGTATAGGGCTTTTGAACCTCTTCAGCCGCAATACAGTTATACAGCTAACCAAAAAATGCGTTTTTCCCGATTATCTCGACCGTTGATTATTCCAGAGACAAGCGTTGCGACCTTCTGCTGACCATGGAACCCGCGGGCCCCAGTTAAGACATAATAATTTCTTTAAGCACCAGCATATAATTTTTTGTCATTTTTTAATTTAATTGAAAGCTTCTGGAAGTAATTTCTAAAGAGAAAGCAAATATATTTATTCATTCACTCGTAACTGTGCCGTTGAACATTTTCAGAACAGTGCTCCTGAAGTTGGCCTCTCTTGCCGTTCTACTTGTTTCTTTGTACGACAGAATTAACAAGACCTGTATGCTGGTAAGTCACTGAACCTTTTCTTTCTAGTTTCCTACGTAGGGGTTATTTGGGCCGTGGTCGCGCAATGTGTCTTAAAATAACGGCTGCGCAGGACACTAGTTTTGTATGGACTCAAGTAGGTTTTTTCTCTGACCTTGTATATCGATTCTATCGTCATCATCATCACCATCATCATCATCATCGTCGTCGTGGTAGTCGTGGACAACGACGCCGGCAATGAGAACGTCGCCATACAAAAGGTTTTAAAATTAGCAAGCCAATGGTCTGACATGTACGTTATACATTTTGGTACATTTAATTGCCGTTCCCTGCCAAACCATAACAGAAAATGACCAAATTCAAAGTTTTACGGAGAACGTGAGCGCAAAACGGGAAAAATTTTCTTTTCTTTTTCTGAACTGGAACGCCGTCCGTGAGAATTCAGCTTCTGGATATATCTAGACACATTTTAATATTTCAACGAGTTCGCATGATCACGAAATAGGTTAAGAGAACGAGAAGTCACTTTTTAGATGACGTTTTATCTGGCGTTGTCCTCGCAGCTGCTTACGTTCATTATCACGATGTGGATTGACGGAAATCTGCTGTATTGACAATAGCTTTCCAGTGAACTTTCCAGTTTACTACTTACTACAGAAATATCTTTCAAGCTATATTTTTTAATGGGCAAGGGATAACTAGCTAGGTCCGGAATATCTTCACTAGAGACTTGAAATACTTTGTTCTACGATATCGTACAATAAATTGTCTTATATATTAATATATTATTGGTTCTTATACCTTTTCTTTGCTGTTTTATCTCCTTCAGTGTTGGGAGAACGTCATTGCTGCAGAAATGTACAAGTTAATATGGTCTGATTTCTTCGTCACGATATTCGTTATTATTGCTGTTCAAACGCCTCGGAGGTAACGACAGGATTATCCGCTAGATACCAATTAACCCTTTTTCCCATGATTGCCCAAGTTCAAAACAAGGAAAACATATCGAGAAACGTTTTTTGAAATGTAAACCAGGCCTGTCTTTTTAAGTAAACGATGGGGGGCTTGGGAGGGGGAGGAGGGGGTAATCGAGCCCCCTCGGCCTCCTCCTCTCGATTCTCCACTGATACTGTGGGCGCTGTAGCAGCTGTCGTAAGGTCTTCCACGATTAGTCCGCTAAACAATAGAACAAACAAACGGAAACAAAGAACGAGGCGTAAAAACAATAGAGCTGCTACATATAGCGGTCCAATGAAAATACAAGCTTTTGAGAGGTGCAACACTACTGGATACTGTGGGAATGCACTGCTCTGTTTCAATCTTTCATTTTTCCAAATACGTTTCTGTCCCATTGTAGATATAACAATGTAACGGAAAGGGTTGGATTCGTTTTTGGGCAACTCATATCACTAGGGAGTGCTTACGCCCACAATAGCCACCCGGAAGTTCAAGAGAACATTAAGACTTACTTTTAGCACACTGATCATGACAGACAAAAACAATAACTACAACCAAGAAGAGGACAATAACAAGAATACGTACTGTAAATAGCTATTAATTATTTCTCGGTTTGTTCTTTTTCAGGTATTTTGCTGATCACATAACTTTAGGATGTGATGCAGGAAAAAAAATTGGACGCCCTCAATTCCTTCTTCCAGATAACGTCCTTGAGCTTGTGTACGGTCAATCGCTGATATGGTAAACTTTTCATTTATTTTTTTTATATATTCCCATGTGTAACAAGAGTAGCCACTTTTTTTTAACCACAAGTGAATTTATTCGCTTCCGTGTGCTTAGCTTTAAGCTGAGATCAGGAGTTTCAACAAACAACAAACTTTATTGACACGAGTGTACATTTTCACATAATATGATTACCCTCTAACATACTGAGGTATTCCAGGCGGGATAAAGAGCACTTCAAGGTTGCTAGCAAAAGACGAACTAGTCTTGCCAGACGCCAGCTATACAAGTATTAAGAGGCTCAAATAAGAAGCTAGCATCATGAAATAAGCGGATCATGTTCTGCTGACGTAGTGTGTATCAACAAACCTTTTCAATTCCACTGAACACCTCTCAAAGAAACCTTGAACAAAGAAACCTTCGTCTTAAGGACGGTGCCTCCTTTTGTGACCGCGCATACGTTCGGCGCATCTTGGGATATTCGGTTTTCTTAAGGAATTTGTCCACTGATAAAGCAATACTTTTGCGCGGTTTATGTCTATGTGAAAAAAGCAGCAAGGGTATCAGAATCCCAAAAAAAAATTGGGGGGTAACCACGCATTTTTCAGAGATAATTGAGCTTAAATGTGAAAAGAAATTGCCATAAATTCTTTGTGTTTTAACGCTTTTTTTAGAATAATGGTTGATCAGTTATCGCTGAAAAATGCGTGGTTACCCACATTTTTCTTTTTGGATTCCACTAACCCTTGCTAAGATCTACTTTTTCTCCATAGTCATAACCTTTGCAAAAATACATCTGTATTAGGAGGCACCGCCCTTAAGCATCCAATCAGGAGCATCAGGTTCATTTATAACAACTGAAAACCGTCTATATGGAAAGGATGTATACATGCATGCGTCGTTTACATGCCCCCCTTCACATTTCAGGATTGGTACATGGTACAGCCCTTTTCTGCCGCTAATGGCGATCATAAAACTACCAATCACATTCTATGCTAAGAAGGTAGGAATCATAACCAGTAATTGTACAACTTTGTAAAAGCTAAGCAGCTTGAAGGTATCTGAAAATCTACACATATCTGAGAATCTGCACATTTTCCAGTGAATCAAAAAACGCCATCTTTTGTTAATTTCTTTTTGTTTGCCCTGCTTCAAAACGATTCTTAGGTGTCACAAATGAGTTTGAATATCATAAAAGTGAAATTATGAGCATAATGTATTTTTGTTAGAAACGTCTTGGACCTAAGACGATCTTTCCCAAACCTCTTTAAAATATATGCGGAATGCTTAAGGATAAAGCTTGATTTAAACTGAGGCTTGTAACATTACCGGATAGTAAGGCTGGCTTGATCTCTGTCAACCTGTCCACGACTAGGTTTAGCTTTGCCGGTTTTGTCATTCATCCAATCCGCAAAGAAAATGAAGTGAAGTAAATATTAATTTTAATTATCTCTTTTCATACAGGCGACTGTACTTTACAATTGTAGAAGCGAGGAAAAAGCCTATCGTGCAGGACGGTCAAACTACTTCTTCATGATCCTGTTGCTCGGGACATTTCTTCTTTGCCTGGCCGCAGTGGCTTATGGGATAACACAGTAAGCATTGCAACTTTACGTTTGCAAAGAAATCAATGATTTGGTCATTTGTAGCCAGTGTGAACAGGATTCTTAATAATGAATAGTAGCAAGCCTAGTGTGGCACCCCCTAGCTTCCCACTCGATCCGCTCGCTGTTTTTTTCCGTGGGTCCTATCCCATACTAAGGAGTCTGTTTGCAGTCAAAGCGTAAGAGAGCATTATCACTATCATTGTTTGTAAAAGTAATGGAAAGACAGGGCTCCTTTTGATAACAGAGTCAGTTTTGACTCTGGCTGGATCACCCTACCTAAAATAAATAAAGGTGCATGTCATGACATTCCAAAGGAAACGAACAAAGGGAACTGAACATTGTACGTCTCTAACGTAAGTAGGAAATTGAATTTACTGGAAGTAAATATCGAGAACTGGCCCATTTCATGGGTAACTACGTGTCGTAACAGAAAAAAGGAGAATTTGAGATAAATTGCGTCAGTTATTGTTTAATGTGGAACTGCATTTAATATAATATTGTCATGTTTGATTTTTTGGCAGAATTCGTCCGTCAGAGTTATATGGACCATTCAGGCAAGTTTTATACCTCCAGTGGTGACCATTTATATTCCAATAGTACCAAACCTGATGAATACCACCAGAGTTAAGATGCTCAGGAGCACTCATTTGAATGGTGAAACGTGGTGATTTTAAGTTCTGCGTTAAGTAAATTTCATTTAAGTAGTCAAACTTCAGCATTTTGAACCCGCATACTCAAAATTTAGAACCATCTTGTACAGCATCTTGTTTGATCCTTAACCAAATTTAAATCTTTAATTCTCTTCAGAGGACTAAACGAAGTTTACGAAATCATTCCGTGGACAGTGTCAATTCTTCCCACTGGACTGCGCAGCACGTTTCAAATCATCAGTTCACCAGTTTTTCTCGTCGTACTTGGAGTTGTTATTTGGTAAATGCAAAATCTCTTCTTAGTTGATTTGATGTTTTCCGGGCCTTTATGATGTGCCTTTGGAAGAGTGCATTAAGTTTTATCAAACCCTTGTCTATAAATTAAAGCTTATTAAGACAGGCTGATAGGTCCAATGTGTAATGGGGTAGCTGTAGTGTAATGATAGAGTTCTTGGTGGCTACCTCTGTACAATTTATAGTCAAGTGAAGCTGAATACTGGTGAACAGTAATATCACCTCCGAGGGCATTTCGTTGTAGTCATCATTTATCTGTACTTGTTTGAGAGGGTCTGGGTGCCGCTTGTCAGTTAAAAAAGATGCCTAAAATGATACGAAGACATTACAGCAATGTTTCAGAACATGTAAAAAAGCATAGAAAACTCGCCCAGTTTAACCTATAGCAATACGTGCAGACCATTGACGATGGCTTAAACTTGAACTGCAATTTTCATACTACTAGTAGATTGTTTCTAACGTCATGACATGCAGACAAAGGTTGCAGAATACAGTAGTCCAGTATTTAGGCAGTTGGTAAGTCAAAGTGCACATAGAACAAGACTTTCGCGTCGGCACACTAGCAGTTTCTGAAGCTTGTAAAGTTTCGGTACTTGTGTGGTTCAGTAGTTGGTTTCTTTTTTAGACCTTCGAGTCTTTTGAGGAACCGTTACTCGCTTCGTTCCCTTAAAACGTTGTTAATTCTCTTCAAGATCTATTCGACACGGCAATTCTTCTTTTCCTTCTTGCAGCCTTGGATTGTACTTCTTCTACGCCATGGCCAAAGTTTACCGACGAATGATTAATGGCCTCAGAGAAGAACTCAGTATGGTACGTCACGAGCGATTTTGCAAGTCCTGCCAAATTATATGCCCACAAAACCAGGGAATACTGATTTATTTCCTTTAAAAGTCCAATTTTCCTTCCGGGAAGAATAGAAGGGAGGAGGGATCATTCAGTAGGGTGTGGTGTGCCTTTTTCACCATGGTCTCCAAAGTCCGGACATTATTTCACGCCTTTGAGGAATGGTTAACATTCGTGTGACAAAACCCTACCCTTTGAGAAGGTTTATGTAGGGGTGCGGTGGTAAAGTGGTTAGCGCGTTGAACTTTACTGAGATCTGAAGGTCGGTGGTTCGATGCCCAGTCCCTGCCATCGTGTTGTTTCCTTAGACAAGAAACTTTACCCCAGATTGTCTCTCTCCACCCAGGTTTATAAATGGGTACAAGCGACAAACTGCTGGGGGTAGCCCTGCGATGGACTAGCATCCCATCCAGGGGGGAGTAGCAACACTCTCAGTTGCTTCATGATACTGAAACCGAGATAAACTCTGGCCGTGTGGGCCTCCTTGGCTCGTGTGCGACTTTACCTTACCTTTGAGAAGGTTACCGTAACTGTTACTGATGATTTAGAGCTCTTGTCAGACTCAAAATAGACGCTTTCAATTTTTTGTTACCACTTTTTATAGGAATCGCGAGACAAGAAGTACTTACTCCAGTTGTTTACAAGTCAGCAGACGGAAGACCAGAGTTGAGAGGAAATTTCCAAGGCTTACGGAGCCAAGCCGTAAATAGAGCGTTTGACGGATTGTTCACCACATGGCGGCAAAAAAAAGTAACCACGGCCGCAGGAACAATATTTCAAAAAATTTAAGGTGGTTTAGGTCGAGTATAAATAGACCAAATTTTCTACGAGCTTGACGGTTGGGTTTCTCTACTTGGGAAAACTGTCATTGAATAATTTATGGCCAAAATTATTTTCTAATGAGTCATAATTTATCAATATTTTTCCACTAATGGGATGCCTGGTTATATATTTGAGGCTGTCATATTTTTGGTGACAGCTTCGTTTGTTCCTACCAGGGAGTTGCGAGTGGCCGATCCAGAGAGGAGAGACGAGGAGGTTCCGAGTCTTTATTATCTGTTCCCAATGAGAAGTTGAAATAAGACAAAGGCTTATTTTTACAGTTTCAACTGACTTTCTGCATTATCATACTTCTAGCCTCAGCAGACCAATGACCAGAGTTGGGAGAAAATTTTTCTTAGCTTGAGGAGCTGAAGCGTGAACAGAGCGAACGGCGAATTTTTTAGAACGTGGCAACATAAAAAAAAGTAACTACAACCGCAGGGACAAAATTTTAAAAAAATTAACGTGGTTTAGGTAGAGTTTGAATAGACCGAATATAAGTACAAGATTTTTCTACGAGCTTGCCAGTTGGGTTTCTTTGCCGGAAAAATTGTCATTGAATAATTTATTGCCAAAGTTATTTTCTAATGATTCATAATTTATGTCTCCCCCTTTTCGTCAATCCTGGATCCGGCGCCGGCTTAGGTATGTTCTATCAGATTAAGGGTGTGACTGCTCCGAATAAATAAGCAACAACTGTGTTGCAATTGTTGTATATGGAAAAATAAATTGAGCTTTCAAATAAATGTTGTAACTTTTTTCTAAATTTGTCTGATAAGGTTTACTGAGTTATGCTTTTTTTCCGAAGAAGAGAGTATAAACACTGACACTTTGCCTTTTTTATTCACAGCTCAGCTTTCACTGTTGAAGCTAAGAAATGACTGCTTCTTAACGGGGCAGCTACTAGCTTTTGCATATTTTCTAGCCAGAAACGTCAAATCTGGTTTTTTAATTGATTAACTGATTATTTATTTATTTATTTATTTATTTATTTATTTTCGTCACAACAAAATGAGTGCACAAATCCCGAATTCACATCTCATCTCTGAAATATGAAAAATGGCATTGTTGTAGTAATACACTTTCCACTTACGAAACCTCTTTCCTCATAAGCTGTGAGCTACGGCGTTATTTTTTCCTTTTACCTTTCAGTAGCCCTTTTGTTTACTGATCTACCTTCTATGAAAGCCGTTTCTGTTAGTTGTTTGTTCCTAAAAATGATGTATGTCCTGTACACCCTCTTCCGAAAGGTTCAACGTACACTCATGATCAGTCGATATCTACTCGAAGCGTTCCAAACTTAGGCGCCAGAAAAGGATTTGCAATCTCAGTGCAACACACAAACTTGATTTTGACAATCGGTGAGCAAGGATCGTCGTAGTTTACATATCCTGACCGAATATCTTGTTGGAGCCACTTTGTTAAGCGTAGGAAATCTTTGGGAGTAAAAAATAAATGGATGATTAAAGTGAGGGCTCCTTCGCCTACCGGTGCATGGTGTGCATTCATCACTTCTTGTAGGAGTAATGATCTGTTTCCAAAGCTTCCCAGGAGAATAATCGAGGCTGATCCGTTCTGATGTATATAGCCAGTTCGTGAAAATCCTCCTTTCTCCAGAATTCCTTCCCTTCCGAAGAGCTGGAACATGACATTGGCCAGGTAGCTGTTTACAGGAAAGTTGATGGTGGCGGTTTTGAATATGGGTTCAACTGTAGGTGTCGGAACAACGTCCCGTTTGAGGTCAGGAGACTTTTCTTTATGGTCCTCTTTAGCGCTTGAGTTGTTTATGAGGTCGATAACTGGTTTTTGGTAGAAGTTCAACAAAACTAGAAAAGAATTAATGACTAGTTTATCACCATAGCTAAAACATATACCCTAACTTATATTATAAGAGGCACCCGTTAAGTACTAGACATCCTCTGAGTTTCACTATTGCGCTCTTAATACTCTTGGAGTTACTGAAGAGGAGATAGGATAGTTCCGCCAAGCGCTCGTCTGTCTTGGATTGAGTAGTTTTTAAAAATCGTTGGGTTTTTCTTTGTTCCAAATTATTTTGAAGAGTCATAACTTTACGTACACTTTTTCGCAAGTTAGTTCACAGCCAAAGAGCGAATTGCTATTAAACGTTTAAGTCTTGAGGGGTAGGATAATTGGCACAACACGCATTTGTGAATTGCACTTAGCTTACCTATTATGTCCCTTGCACTATGTATTGTTCAAATTTCGTTCCTGATACTTTAAAGTTTGCCATTGAAACCGAAATATTCTAATCAGTTGAAGGGAAGAAAGTCTGTGTCATTAATTTGACTAACTCTGATAGTGACAAATCTATAAAAATTTGAGCAGACAGATGGCGAGTGATACTTGTACAAGGAACGTACTGAAGTTGCTGAAGTTCTTGTTTAGACCTACATACAAATCTCCTTGCTACCTTGCCGATAATGCTTCAATAGTATAGTTTTCTTTTAGACTTTGGAGTGAAAGAGCGATTAGGTTAAGTTTCAAAATGGTGAGCTTACCCTTTCTACAAAAGCAATCAAATAATTTGTTTATGAACTTACACCTAAAGATGTTTTTGGTAGCTTCGTTGACTGCTTGAACGTCTCGTGAAGAACGATCTAATGGCGTGATGCTTAAAATAAAGACTGTTAGCAAAACCGATGTTTTTCTCATTGTAATTCAAGGAAAGCAAAAACCTTTTCTGCTGGAAGGACTTTCCTGAACCATAAAGACTGATATTGTTCAAAAGTGACGGAAACGAAGGTCGTCCTGGATACAAAGCTCTTATTGTGAGAATTCATGTCATAATTTCTTCTTATTGTGTACATAAAGTCGGAAATATCCTATAACTGTGTACCTTTTCAGAAGTTGGTTTAATAACATTAAAACTTTCACCACCATGCGCGCTGGAGCTCAAAACAGGGAAAAATTTTCCAAAAGAATACTTTACACAATTTTAATAAACTAACATAGAAAGGCAGTTTAATAACTTTTAATAGATTTTAATGGTCATACTTTAGCTAGGGAATAATCCACATAATACAAAGCTAGAACCACTTTGTACAGCGTTATAAATTTCATTACAGGAAAGTACTGCCCAGTCAGTAACTTTCTTTTGAATGATCTAATATAACTTTCGGATTTCATCCACAGACTCAAAAGGCTAGAACCACCTTGTACCACAGTGTAATTATCAGTGCTACAGAAAAGTACTGCTTAATAGCTTTCATTTGAAAGCTTACACTAGGGTTTCATCCACGGACTTAAAAATCTTATAACTGATTCAAGGTTGACATAAAATGATTTCCCTCTATTTAACCGCAACAGCAAAGCAAATTAACAAAACAGAAAACTGATTTACACATGAAAACATAAAAGACAATTCAAATTTACGAGCGTACTAAATGTTGATTGGCCAGTTCTTCGTGAAATAAAGACATCTGATGTAATAGACTGTGTAAACCGAAAGATTCACAGTTTAATATCAACAAATGCTGAACGATGTTGCGACTTGTTAAAGCCGCGATAAATTGCTTGATGTTTTCTGTTCCCATTCGACATATTGCACGTTGTTGCACAGTATAGAGCCATGCGCAGTTGAATGGCCTATTCAGTTCAACATATAACATCACCTGATACACTGTTCAGGTGTTAAACAGGAGTAGCAACATTTGCTGCTCAGCAAATGTTAAACTGTGTATTATAGCCTTTTTTTTCATTCTATACTTTGGACTGCTTGCCGGAGGGTATCGTTACTCATCTCTATACTGCAGAACGATGTTGTTACCAAAGTCTTTAATTATAATTTTTAAAAAAAATGTAAACTGGAAAAAAGTATTTATAAGCAAAACAAAAAACAAAAAAAGAGAAAAGAAAAAAAACAGCAGTCGTTTCTAAATCTTTTAATATTATTTATTGCGTTTTAAATAAACAAAGCGCTTTTTATTGAAAAGCACGTACAAGTGAAAGAAAACGGTTTTATCTTTGCTGGTGATTTATGCTTGAGTCGTGCCCGTTTTCACGTTGAAATAATTTCTTTTACGGTTGCGCTTGTACCCCCGTTTGTGATTAGCTCGCTAGCCGACAGCCAGAGTTAAGCGTACTTATAGTTATAGCGGAGCTCCTGCGGACCATAGAGTTATGAAATGGGTAAATCTATAGCTATTGTTTTCACCCTAATGCTTGTACATGTGCATGCATCGCTAGTAAAAACCAGGCCTTTCCCTAAATCTAAGCACTCAGGCCACTTTTATTATTTATTATGAGATTATTTGTCATTACGTTTGTGCTTTGTTTCTCTGATCTGAAGTCGCCAAACGTCACAAACACACGTTTTGGTACACAGAATGCTCAGAATTGCCCTAACTCTGATAAGTTCTACGCACAAGTGAGGAGGCCAACACGGTCGAAGATTAACCCGGTTTCTGTATCATGAAGCAACTGAGAGTATTGCTTCTCCCCTCTGGATGGGATGCTAGTACTCAGAAGTATGTTGCCGGTACCCATTAATTTGTATTTATAGAGCGGTTTTCAAATGAGTGTCGTAAAACCAAAACCAAAGCAATTACTCTGACCAATCACAACAGGAACAAAACACAAAATGAACCAATCAGAAGTCAAATCAAATACAAGCATTGGCGCTAAGCGCGGGAAAACGCGTGCGAGCGAGCCACGATTGGTTTTGGTTTTACGCCTGATTGGTTGAGAAAGTGGCGCGAGTTTTTTTAACCAATCAGAGAACCTAGTACTGCAAAACCAAAGCAAACACAACATTACGTTCGACACTCAATTGAAAACTGCTCTACTCCTGGTTGTAAGTCTCTTGCCTAAGGAAACAACACGATGGCAGGGACCAGGCCTCAAACTATGCACCGACCCCATATCTAAAGTAAAGTGAGTTATAAAATAAATTGTTCCAGTCAATGCATAATATAGCAATTCGTTTGGTCCAGAGATGAAAGATAAAAATATTGTTTACATCCTGAGCTTAAATAGAGTCGCAGTGAAATGTTGTTTTTGACAATTTAGTGTAAATTATAATTTAAAAAATCGCATTTAAGGAGATGTGTTATGCTTAGTTTTAGGAGTGGGTGTAACTGGAATGATATTTTGTTACCACACTGAAGCCGCGTAAGACATAGACGCTGAAAAGCGGACGGCAAGTGGTTTGTAATCATACGAAAGAATAGCTAAATATCATATACGTAAATAACATACGTCATATACGTCAAGTTCGGTTTATTACTGTAATTGACAGTATATTAAATGTACAGGCAATATCGATTAATCAAACTGAGCAGAACTGAGAACTGCCAGTTAAAACATGGACACTTTCTAGCTTGCTTGCATTCTATAAGGTCATGTCTATGACAATCGAAGGGTATTAAACCACTTTACAGGTAAGTTAACGATAACAGTCTTCATAAGTGACTGCCAAATAGATACTACTTTCAATGTAAGGAATAAATATTTGGTGTTTAACTAACGAACGGCGAGCTGTTTTAACACTTTTTAAAAAGTGTATACTTGGTAGTGGAAAAGTAGGAGGGTTAGAAGAATTAGTTCCCCAACCCTCCCCCCCCCCCCCATCCAGGTCGAACTTGTTGTTATACCGTCCTTGAAACGATTTTTTTCAATCTCATTAAATCCTTTTTATTAATTATTATAAGACTAAAGCTGGGGACAAACAACTCAGTTAACACAAGTACAATCACGAGCAACTCGCCCTTGATTGTATTTGTGTTAACTGAGGAGGCTTGTGCATTTAGCCAATGTATAAGTTGAGTTATCACAAAACTACGAATAACGATAACAGACAACCATGAAAATACATATTAATGATTAAATAGTTGATTTTCGAGGGAAAAAAGCTTTCAGAGCGCTTTTGGTGATATCCGTAATTTTATTACATTATAACATTAGTATTATCTTTTTATGTATAAGTTGTAATAATTCATTAGTAAGTCATAATCCATGGCTCTATCCATCCACCAATCCATTCATCCATCTATCCATCCATTCGGATCTATCTATCCAACCCACCCATCTGTTCATTCCGTCAGTCCGTCCATCCAACCGTCTGTTCGTTCGTTCCTCAGTTGTTCATTCATTCGTATATCTGCCTGCCTTCTTGACAAAGCGTCTAGCTGAGGGAACTCGTTTCTCAATAAGAACAGTTCAACACACGTTTGCCATTTTTAAAGAAAAACAGTTCACTGCGGCTGATGCAACGAAACAGTGTAAGCTGTCAATTGTACGCTAATTTTCTGTCCTGTAACGCTTACATGACGTCCCCTGCTAATTATTGAAGACGAGGTGCTTCTCTGAGATGACGAGGATGCTGACCTTGACCTGCGCAGTGACTCCCTTCCGAACTTTCTGATCGACAAGTAAAAGGTGCGGTATGTCTCTCTAAACTTCCGGTTCCTAAGAGAATATATGAAAGGGTTCAGGGCGGAATTGAGGTATCCCAGAATTAGAAGCGCGGGTAACAATTCTGGTGGCGTCTTGAAGTAACATTCCTTGCAAAGGCTAAGTGCAAAACTTGCCACGCTGTAAGGAAACCAGCAGAAAAATAAGGCGCAGATAATAAGGGCAATTGTTTTCGTCGCTTTTAGATTTCGTTGGAAGTTTCTTTGGTCGCGAGAAGTCGGGTGTCGGGTTATGTGTGACGGTGAGGAATTGGCAGCTTCGTGTAAGTCCTGACAGCTTTTTACGTTCTGAGCTATGCGGTAAATCTTGAAATAAATCCCTCCTATGAGGAGTAATGGCAGAATAAAGTGAAGTGCGGTGCTCAGAGCTGAGTATGTAGGTGTGATGTTGAAGTAGCAGTAACCGTTTATGACATTAGTGGGGTAGAACCGCCAACCCATTATAGGTATCATTGAAAAGGCAAGACAATAACACCACAGGATAACCACTATAACACGAGAGCACTTGACAGACAAGAATGTTGACTTGCGAAACCGTCTCAGTGGATCACTCAAGGCCTTATAACGGTCAACCGTCAATACCACCAGGTTTAACATGGACGTTGGCACGCTGAATAGGTACGCAGTTGTCCATACAACGCACAGAATTTCTCCGTGTTTCCATTCGCCATTTAAAAGCAAGCTTTCTGCGTCAAACGGCATGGAAAGGCAAGCTGTGAGAAGATCGGAGCAGGCCAGTGAAAAAATGAAGGACATTGTCGGCGAAGAACGAAGGCTTTTGTTGAGGGAGATCGCCAAGCAGACAAGGATGTTGCCAAGAAGCGAAATGGTGATAATGAGAAAATAGCAGACAAAGCAAGTTATGGCAAAAGCTGGTTGCCACTCAAAACTAATTTCTCCTCCGGAAAGCGACGTGTTGTTCATTTTTGCTGTGCTGATTTGGAACTCCTTGCTTAAAATAAGAATAAAAAGGAAATTAGAAGAATTTGTCTTCACTTTTGCTGGGTTATCAAAACAACTGTATTCTAGTGAATCGCTTTGCCTAACCCAGTTTTATCGGCAAAATATGTAATAAATTTTAGGAAACTAGACATGCGCAATCATGTTATCACAATACCTTTGATCATAAACCTTTATTCTTTATCGTCGAATTTCTTCGATTGCTTACATTAAAAAACAAAGAAATAAGGAAATAAACCCCCGTAATTGAGTCGTATTACGAAAGATCAGTACAGTATTTGTAAAACAATCTTTTTCAAAGGCGTCAAAGGGACGTTTATCTTAGTTGCTAAAAACACAAGTAAGAATAGTCTCGAAAAATGCGCCCAAAAGCGTTCTCTTAGGCGTTTACAATCTAAAAAAATTACGTTTACAATCTAAAAAATTAAAAAGCGTTTTAATCTCAAATGGCCTTCAAGGTTCCAAAATTATAGCATTGGCTCTTAAAATCTTAACTATGTTACTTAATAAGAGCGGATCTCAAACACTTGAGAACATTAGGGTGTGTGGTGACAATTTAGTGCTTTTATAGTGTATGTTTTCACACATTTCCCGTCTCAATGAACCACTTAATAAACGGAGTCCCCAATCCAAAAATGACAAATGGTTATGAAAATTACTTTCTAGAATGTTTGGCATTTTTCTAGCTTTAGGGAGGCCTGTGAGTTTTGCATGACAAAGAAGAAAAATGCACAACGTGTTTCATTTATTTATAGCATTAGAGTACAGCGACAAGCCACCTTACAAGTACCTAACCAACTGAATTAAAAAAAAAGCATTATGTATTCACGAATCGTCTTTTTAATTAATGTCATTCGATAAAAAAAAACATCGGGCTTTGGCAAGGAAAATACTGAAATTTAAAAATCTACCTTGGAACATATTTGGACCACATGCATACAGCAAGTGCCGTTTATTTGCGTCATGCTTATGATGTTTGAAATCGCCCAGTGTTTTGGGAGAGAAGATTTAATTACTGTTTTCACTGAAGAAGCAGTGTCGATAATTTTAATAATAAAGAGCTATTACGTTGTTCTCTATGGAGTTTGGATGTGAAAAATAATAGTTTTCAATGTAGCAGAAATCGATATATCGAACACTTCACGTCTTAAAAAGAGTCATCAAAAATATCATATATTACGATATAACCATTAAACTTTCCATAAACCGAGATGTTTTCGATATTCTTGCATTAAAAGAAGTTAAGTTTGGCTATTGTATTTCTGTTAAAAATCAGTTTTGTATTGTTTATTTATTTTTTATTAAGGAGTAAATTGTTTTGAAAAATCTGCTTCATAACAACTAGAGAAAACATGTTTTAATTTTTTTGCTGAAATGAATACAATTAAATCTAGAACGAGACGATACTAGTAGATTGATTTCGTTATGTTATCTACAATAAGCACGAAGGACTCACCTTTCACATCAGCGACAAATGCTCCAACTTGTAAAAAACTCTAAACTAACCTGAATTATCGTTTTGCATCATTTTATACTCCAATCTCGGAGTAAAGCGATAGCTAAAGCAAAACAGGCCTCAAGATAAATAAATGACATACTTTAATTCGATTCAGTAATAAGATTGCTAAAAAGCCTGCAAAATGGCCGATAGAAGAATTTTGGATATAAGGTTCCATTTCCCTTTCGTATTTGTAAGGCGTGTGATTTTTTTAAAGATAAGAAAACCACGTTCTCGGTAGCTTAGGTTTACCTTTGATTTGTTTTATTTGACTGCTGTATTTTCCAATTAACATTATAATATTCAACATGACATGCAATAGGTTTCTCCCACGCACACTTTAAATAAATTCCACAAATAAAACCTAATATTTTACACTATAAACGATAGTATTAAACCGTTTCGGTCAAAGGTTTTATATCTTAGAATACCTCTGTCCTTTAAGTTTTATTTAAACCTCATTGAAAAACAAAACGTGCTCCTGTATTCTGCAGAAATTTCAAACTACTACTTCGGCTTCTCTTACAATTCTCCGGTTACGTCAACTAAGGCAATCACCATCTTCAGAGAAAACAAACATCCTCGCTTTTTAGTTCCTCACTAATTATTTTAACGCTGGTAGGGTTTTTTCACGTGGGCTACTGTCTTGAGAGAGAGAAAAGTAGATTGGAGTGACACGTTTTTGTAAAACTGAAAAATACAAAAAGCAAATCGGTAGGTGACGTACCACTCTTCTGATACTTCTAGATGACCGTTAATCTTTTCATTAAAAGAATATCGCAAAAAAAAAATTTTTCCTGAGAGAAAATATATCTCCCTAAGCCAATCCAGGGCCAATCAGTGATCAGGATCAGTTTGGCGCCACAATGACGCTGCTGTCATAAGCTGCATATATCGCGGGCGCAGATACCGAGACATGATTAAGTTTGTTTTGCTGTATTTTTATGCCCTCTTTTAGCAAGCTATTGTCTCTTTCTTATCAAGAAGAATCTTTAAGTTTTGTACCTGAAACGGCAGAGTTTTAATTTAAAGTCGCAAACCCGCTCATGTCAATAGCATTTTCCATGTGTTAGCACATAATGCGCATGACATCTCAAATGACATGTCAAATTTATCTTTTTATACAATATCTGTACGAGAGACGACACGCGATGAATAAGACGAGATCGAGTAGTTTAACATTTTACAAAACAAGTTATACTGACAAATTACAAAATGCTTTGCATATATGCTTATATCTTTGTGCTTTTTCTTTGTAATTGTCGCAACTACGGCTTTTTAAAATTTTTACCTTTTTTAATAGTATACTAAATCGTACTTAAACGATCATAGCGTGATTCAGCTAGACCAGCAGCTAGGTTTAAACGATATAATCGATCAAGTCAACAAATTTGTATATTTTGTGTGCTTTGATGTCAGGCTTCCTACTCACATTTGTACGTGAGCAGAGTCAGAGCCGCGGTGTAATTTTTCAGTAGTCTGCTAATACCGGCACGTCGTCTATAAGAAAACACTATGTGCCTCTGAAACAAAAGAATCCCACGCGGCTTATGGGATTTAATAATCCTCGGCCTGATGTCCTCTGCTTTCCCGATTCCCTGATATAGGGAGAGAAAGAGGAGGGACTAGGACTGTTTGAAAAACGATCCAAACTCAGGGGAGACTCAGACAGAAAAAAAGCTTAATAATCAATGATTTTGTTACACCTGTAGTCTAAAAAATGTTGCGTTTTTCTATGATAGTCTACGTTTTTGTTGATGTATGCACGTGAGCGGCTCGCCACTAAGTCATGATAGTTTAACCCAAATAAGGCAATTGAAAGGTCGTTTGTAAATATCAATACGGCTTCATTAGAGGATAGCAAGTGCCAGATTTCTGATTCCTGTTGTAAGGAGTTCAATCTGCCACCTACTGAGATACAAATAGAACGTATAAGTTCCTCTGACGAAAGTGGAACCTTTGACCGTCCGCACACCTATCGTGCACTTAAATAAAACCGCAGAGTTACAGGTAAATATTTGTGATGTAGGTATTCTATTTGAGTAAAACGTTTCGCTGTTCTCGAGCTTGGAGTGTGCACGCAAGTATCTTCCCAATAAGACATGAAGTTTCATCCGATAAACAGAAAGCAAGGTTATTAAAGGTCGGTTGTGCAGTGACAATAATAAGTGGTTCCATTAGAGAATAGCCTACGCGCAGGCGTCTCCTATTTCCTTTGCTTTCCGCGTGGAGCAAAGGAAGTAGGAGACGTCTGCACGCAGGCTAATTAGAGAAACGCTAGTGCCAAAACTGTGACACCTGTGTGAGCTCAATTTGAAGTCTGAAAAAAAGCCCTAGTGGTGCTTTAGGCTCTCTTTGAACTTTGAACAACCCTGATATCTAAACATTCGAACCTCACGCAAAACAGACTTCTTTATTATATGAAATCAAATCTTTACTATATAAAAGATTCGCCCTTTTCGCGATTTAAGTAAGAACGCGAAAATTGGGTGAATATAATTCGCCTTAATAATCGTGAAACTTTTAAATGAAAAGAAAAGAAAAAGGAACTAAGGAGAAAATCTGGAAAAATAAAGTCAACATCATGTAGATGGTAAACTGATCTAATACGGTAGTTCTAGAAAGTTGTATTTAGGCGATTCAAATTTCAAAGTTGAACTCTTCAGTTTTAAAAACTGAAGCTGTGTTTATTCGTTTAATTCCTGCCTAATACCTCGTCTCCAGGACCTTGATCGACCTCCGCTTTTGTCCACATTCATAGTTTTTCATTTCGATGGCTTAGAATTGTCAATTTTACAGCTTAGTAATTACTTTGTCCGGGAAAAATTTCGTTACCATGGTCACCTATGTGTACTTCAAAGTATGCAAGCAATAATTTATTTCCTTCTATTGTGCAAATTTCGAATAAAACTGAATAAACAATGTATTGACAACATTTTAAACCAATTTGTGACCGTCTGAAGAATATTTTAAGAGATGTTTTTCCTATTGTCTCTGAAAAAACTGTCTTTTTTAGTTTTTGCAATCCCTTTTAAATTTTGTTATTTCATAATTTTTAAAACGGTGTGTAAACCATGTAAACTGTTTTCTCTTGTAGCGCTGGAAGCGATTTGTTATTGTATGGCGGAGGCATTTTCAGTTACCTTAGAACTTGAGCTCACATATAAGTGTCTCTGTTGAAAAACGCTTCAGTCACGTAATGGGGCTTTAAGGTTTGAGTGTGTACCTTTCAAAGCTACCGATGGTACTGTTTATTACGCTGTACAAGATGGTTTTAATATTCAGTCCGACTGGATTAAATCCTTGCGTGTGACCATTCGGGTGAAAGCTGCTGAGCAGTACTTTCCTGTAGTAACGTTTTTTATACTGTTAAAATGAGGTTCTAACTTTTGAGTCTGTGGATGAAACTTGTAGGTGTGACAAATACAAATGAAAGCTACTGAACAGTATTTTCCAGTAGTGCTGTTTGTCGACATTGAGCCGGCGATAAGTGATTTTTGGAGTAAAAAAGTAAATCGGTTCAATTTTGTATTTCGCAGACAAACAAGATCAGAGTGATCTTTCAGTTTTGTCACACGACATGAACATTCCTTTAAAACGTAAATAATAATGCATCCAGCTCAGCTTTTATGCATTAACACCTGAGCAGCTGTGTGTTCACTGTAATTGGTTGAATCGCTTTCATTCAAATGAGGTAAATCGTTATCCTTGCAAAACGTGCCCGTACTCATAACCTTTGTCATAGACTCTTTGTACGTGCAAATGAAGCTTTCAGCGGCTCCATTGTTGGCGATATTCTGGCTAACCTTCGCTTGCGGTAAGTCAAATGATTTACACTCAAACTTTGGATTGTTCAACAGTCCAGCAGTTGCTGTTTATATTTGAGTAATTTTTACACTGACGATATTTAGTATACTTCACTGAGCTATGTGGCTCTTGTGCGGTAACGATCAATGCGTTGAGCTTCAGTGTACTGTAAAGTAAACTGTATACAGACGAGAAATTTCAACATCAACTGGGAATCTTGAACTTGGTATATCTCGACAAGTCAGGCTAAAAATTGATTTAAACTAAACGACGACGACGGTAGGAGACGCACAGATTAACATAATTATGAGTTTGATACCATTTATCATCACGTGATTATTTCGATTCATTCTTTTCGTTTCTAGGTGCCAACTATCGTATACTGTACACACCGAATTGAAAAAAAAAATTTGTCGGGTAAAAAGTATAAATCATTGACGATGCGACTAAATGGTACTCTGGGAAGCGTGAATACTTGCCTCTACTCTGGCCTACTCTAAGTCATGTCACATTATAATAACTAAGCATGCCTTAAAATTTACTCTTTAAATTATCTTGGAAAGAAAATATTTTGAATTTCCAGAAACGAAACCCAGTAACAAACTTTCTTGTGCCTTCTTCCAAGAGTTCCATTGTGTCACATTGTCCATCGTTTACAAGTTTAACAGTATATTAACACGCTACACACTACGCTACAATTCTTAACCAAAATTTCAATTTTTTTCCCACCCTTTGCTAATCTTCCCGCCCATCCTTTTTTCTTTAAAAGGAAAACCTTGGAATCTAGGTTATATAATTCAAACTCAATCACAGCTCAGAAGTTCAACGTTCTTCAAACAAAATTTGTATGAGCGACTACGAAGTATCTTGAAAACATTTTCTTTTAAAATGTGATGATTTATAGGGAGTTCTAGGGATAAGGGATAATGATCAGTAATAATATGGTTTAAACATTACAAGAAGGTTTTATTATATATAAAATACCATTTTTACAATGTCATTTTAAGCTTTCATTAACTAGATTATTTAAATATTTTTATTTCTTTTTTGGTATTTTTTGTTCTAAAATGCAATTACAAACTACTGAATTTACTTTTAGTTGATAACACTACCCAATAAATCAATATTAATAAATTATTATTAATTTATTATCATTATTATCATTATTATTATTATCATAAAGGGAGTGAACATGTGAAATAATAATATGCGTGAACTGCGGATGAACTAAGAAATAGTGATGACCCTTGCAGTTAACGATATCAACTTAAACAACAACCTGAAAAAAATCATGCTTGAAAGAGATTCGAACCCATTTCCTCTGTGATTGTCAGATTGAGCAGATTGTGTCAGGGTTATAACGTACTAGGAGGGTGTTTTGCTTTCTCAAAGCCCAAGCCAAAAGCAAAAGAATTAGTTACTTCTGACTAATCGTAAAGCGCTTCTTAACCTTATTTAGTCTGCGCTTTTCTGAGCTTCTGAGCATGAGGGCTCTCCTTAATTAATTCCGACATGGGTTCCTGATTCCGAGAGTATTAAAGTTATGATAACGAGACTTCGAGAGTAGATAGGACGTCCAAAAATGTTTCCTTTGAGTTTCGCAATCAGACCAAATAACGTCACATGACGTGGGA
Source organism: Siderastrea radians (assembly GCA_964017195.1). Taxonomy (NCBI): domain Eukaryota; kingdom Metazoa; phylum Cnidaria; class Anthozoa; order Scleractinia; family Rhizangiidae; genus Siderastrea; species Siderastrea radians. The sequence goes on from OZ024897.1 coordinate 20,175,032, forward strand.
AGTACGTCATGAATTCCAAGCGGCGGCTATCTTGGATCCGCCAAATGAAAAACAAAAGAAGATTTGCGATCACCTTATGTAGCCAACAAAACACTGCTTTATTAGCTCATGGTTCTCTCTTTTTTCATAAAGGGTTTGTGAAGGGGCGTTCAGACTTCTGTAATCTAGACCCAGAAGCTGGTCCTTGCATGGCATATTTCCCGAGGTTTTACTTCGATAGACATGCTGGTCATTGCAAGATGTTTGTCTATGGTGGCTGCAATGGCAATCAGAACAACTTTGAAAAAGAAGAGGATTGCGAAAAAACGTGTGGAGTGAATGAACTTAAATAAAGGAATGAAAGATTTCACTACAATCCTTGAAAGGCCTGCTATATTTTCTTCGAAAAGACATTTGTAGAGGACAGTAGTGTATATCTAAAATAGAATTATAATGCTTATTGAGAAAAAACATTTAGATGAATTTGTGACAGAGAAGAAGTATGTTGAAAGCATTAAATTGTCAGTTAAATGTAACTGGTTGGGTTCTAATATAACTGCTGCATCCCTGATCCTGAAAACAGTTAGCATAATTGCCCCTACCAAGTTACTTCGCTTGGTTTTCGAAACGACGAGAGAATTCCATTCTAAGTCATAACGCCAACGCTGCCAATAGGGGTGGTTGTGATTGGTACTCAATTGTTTGAAATTTATTTTAACCAATCGAAAACAATATATAGATTATGGTAGCACTATTAGATCAGCACGGAAATTCCTCTCGGAATTTCTTTCGTCGTTCCTCAGGTTTCCCCTGGCGACTTTATCTCAGTTTCCTTAGGTGGAAGAAGGAATATGTCCGGGCCAGATACACGTGTCTAGATCTGTAGCAATTAAGTTGTCCACTCATCATGAAAAGCTAAAAGCAGGGGAAACTTAATGGGGAATTATAGCTAAATATTTATGAAATGGGATGTGATTAAGAAAAGATAAAAAAGATGGAAAAAGATTTTGTAAAACAAAGCCACTTTGGTTACTCACGAGTCAAATTGCTTCGAGTTGAAAGAAAAGTTGATTGGTATTCCTTCTCTGATTAGTAACTTTAAATTTTAATTTTTAATTTAATCACCTGTAAATCTTAGTATTTCTCAATTTCCACAAAATTCATCTATGCCCTTTTCCTCTTTAAGTACAGTTTAAAAATTTTGAAACTTCTCACAGCTTAACGGGATCCTGCACTAAAACTCTCGATTTCGGGCAGGCCGCTCACGTTAAAATACTAATCGTATCACGATAAATAATGATCCGATCTAAACAAGGCGACAGAGGTAGGGACATGACGCGGTGATAGGTTGCAGCGACATTTCTTTCACATGACACACCCGTTTTAATGAAAAAATTCTCGTCGCTGTAAACAATTTTGGTCCCTGCCCCCTACAGACCACACAAACTCAAATTGGTTTGAATTCATGCTTCACGCCGTGAGGACGAAATGACACAATTTCCTGATTGTCACCTCCTGTTCATTGCTCATGCAACTTGTCCCCGCGAGAATCAACCAATGGGAGAGTATTATTTATTCTAGTTCCCCGTACTTTCACCATAATCTGGGTCCCTTCGTGTGCCCTCAAGCGTCTTGTCTTAGCGATCTGTCTCCTAAGCAGTGTACACGAGGTGAACTTATCGCAGGGACCTGTCCCTGCATGCGAGCTGTTGTTTAACGTGCCCCGACCTTACGAGGTTAGTGCGGGATGTCTTCCTTTGGCAGTATTCAAAAACACTTCCAGCAAATTATGAAGGATGTTTGCTTATATTCATCTAACTACAGTCGAAGCTCTCCTAAGGGACCACCTCGGGAATTCAGAAAAGTGGTCTCAACTAAAGCTGGTCGCTTACGAGAATGGGCTCTTGTAAGCGACCACGTAATAAAACAATAAAGGGTGGTCGCTTACAAAAGCTTTTAGCAGAAAGCTTGGAATATAGTGTTGGTTACCGATAGTATTGTATTAACAGTATTAAATAGTTTTTATTGCCTATCACAAAAGAGGTTCGTGTGTGTTCAAGTCAACGAACCATTGACGCCTTTGTTTTGTATTACTCTAAATTTGATCAAGAAGTGAAAGCTTTTATTTGTGTTGACTGAGTGGTGGTCGCTTACGAGAACTTAAAAACAAAGGAAAAGACCAGCTGGTAATTCACAAAAGTGGTTGCGGTCGCTTACGGGAATGGTCGCTTACGAGAACTTTCAATTACAGAGTTTAAGTGATAATTCAAACGGGGTTTCACAATTGTGGTCGTAACTAGAGCTGGTCGCTTACGAGAGTGGTCGTAAGGAGAGCTTCGACTGTACTTCCCCCTACCTCCTCCCTACCGCCCTTTCCCTCTTCCAAAAAAAGAAGCACAGCACAAGGACTTGATATGGTATAGTTTAATTAATTTCCCAGTGATAGTTTTGTACAGTATGAGATAGATTATTTCACATATGACTACTCTTCTAAACGTGCGGAGTTAAGAGTACGTTACAAGTGTCAAGATTCTCAGCGTGGGTTCTTATTCTTGTTTTGATCATTTAGTATTTTGGGTTTGAGGAAGAAAACTGCTTTATTTGCGATCAAGACATTTCACGACCGTGGAGTCAATTTCCAAGTAGTCCAGCAACCAATCGCAATCTGGGCTGCAGCAGGCACCAAATTCATTACGGGCTGAAAGTGACAAACAAACGAAAAGAAATCAAACTTTTAACATCCTAACTGAGTCTATAAATTTAACGAGTTTGAGCTGAGCTTGTCAAAAGGGATTCACTCTGATTAAAGGCTAAAGCTCAAAACCGGTCAGCTTTTGAATCTCTTTGCGGCGGCCAATTTACTTTTTGCGGTTCGCTTTCCCACCGACGAATTTAAAGCTGCACGTTTTGTTTAGCTAACGAGTTTTGTCGAGTTTACGCGACGCTTAAGAAAAAAATTCCATTTAAACAGTTTTGTTTTCCGTGTGCCTTAAACATGATGGTAAGTCTCTCTACTAGCATACGCTAAGGAGAATAAACGTGCTCGTCATCTTGTGCTTATGCTTATGGTTATATCGCGCTTACCTTACGTGAAGACATGACGATGAGGCAAAAAGAAAAAACCTCTCATCTGCTTATGAGTACGTGCTGATAATTGTGTTAACTATTATGCTTATGCTTATGCTTATGTCGAAATAAATGGATAGGCCTTAAAGAGAATTATTACACTCTGGCTGCCAGTAGGGATAAGCACGCCACTGTTATAAAAATACTGGAAAAAAAAAGAAAATGGTAGATGGATAAAATAAGTGAAAACTATGCCATGCAGATCTTACCCTTGCGGGCCATTTCGTAGTCGTATTCTGCAGAAATGAAAAAAGAAAATTGTTACATGTGATCACCTGGGCTTCTGGTGATCACTTTTAAAATTGTCAATTAAACAGCTAAAAGACAAAGTTGTCAGTGTAAATCTGTGGGTGTCCTAGTTGCTGTTATATCATTTTTGTTTGAACATTATAGAGCGAAGAAAACAACCAAAAAACATGTAGAAGTTAAAACCTGTAGGAAAGGAACATAAGGGAATGTTGGTACTTGCGGTATTAGAATGGTCATGTGACTAATTCCTGCAGATTTATATATATTGTCAGTCACTTCAATCATGCTAACGTTTTTGGTGTTATGAGACTTTTATTAACTTAAGTTAATGATCATTTTGGGACGGCCTGCGATTTTTAAAATCAAATTTCTTACCTCTCTTTTTAAATTCTCTTGCAAACACGTTCGCGGCACCTATGAATAAAATTTAATTTTAAAAAGCGCGAACTGTCATCGATAATATTCACAACACACGAAGCTGCTACCGTGCATCATTTTAATATGATAGTAATAAGTCAACAAAACAGACATTTTGTGCCGCTTTAACGGTGTCAGTCTAAATGATAGAAATGAAGAAGAAACTTAGCAGACGCAGACCGCAGTGATAATAGCTACAAAATAATTGCCAGGAAAGTGGTTGCAAAATAGAAATGGACAAGTTGTAATTCACAGTGACATATCAACAAAATCGCTCTTTAACCACTCTCTTTCCGAATGAATTTAAATTACGATCATGTTGGTTTTTGTAGAGGAAGGAAAACCGGTTAAACCTAACGAAAAAACCTTTGGAGCAAGGAAGAGAACCGACAACAAACCCAACCCACGGATGACAACGACTCCTGGAATCCAAATCGGGCCACATTGGTGGTAGGAGAGGAGATTGCTATCACTACTGCAGCATCCCTGTTCCCCAGGAAATGAAAGATAGAAAAAAATCGCGACGACCAACAATAAACCCAACCCACATATGACGACGGCTCCAAGCTGCATTAGTGGGAGGAGAGTGCTCTCACGACTGCAGCATCCCTGCTCCACAGGAAGTGAAAAATAGAGAAGGATCGCAACGGATCTTGAAGCATAGGTGGTCTCATGGTGGCCGTGAAGATGCTAATCTCATTTTACTGAATTGTTATCATATTTACGTTTCTTTGTTACAGAATTACAGTCGATGTGACTGTGTTCCAGATCCACGTCATAGTGCTTCAACAATCCAAGTTCTGCACAAAACACTTTACTACGAGTTACTGGAAAATAAAAATAAAACGCCAAGTATTAAGGAACTGATTTATTCCTACTGTAATACTCTTAGCTTTCAGCTAAGAAACGCTAAGAAATTATTATTATACTGACGTGAAATGAACACAGATTTAATTGACAAGCTATTTGAAAACTAGCAGCAACAATGTCTGTCCATATGTTAGCCGTTATTCGGAAACGAAACGTAAAAAGGCATTTCAAATCATGTCAGGGCCTTGAGGTTTGCAAGATTCGATGAGTTTTGGGAAAATGGCTCAACTAAAGACAAAATTATCGCCCCTGCACGTTATACGTGCCTATGAAAGTGTTAAACAAAAACGCTCAAAATGGTCAGCGGTACTAAAAGGGGGCTTTTCAAAATGGCGAACATTTCCAATGGATTTTAGTTAGAAAAAAAAAACAGAGCCGGCTACAGATTAAGGTCGATGTCGGATGGTTAAGGCTTTTGTTAGACGATGGAGAAGAAACAAGCAATAAGAATACTTTTAACCTCAAGTGACCCCAGTAATGAGTTTTTTACGGTGTTGGAAGGAACGAAGGACTTGAAAAGTAAGTTGATGGGTTAAAAAATATGAAGATTAACAATTCAAACTCAGTGAAAGAATAATTGAGAGGTTAGAATAGATAGTAGTAATCTCTGTCTCTCAAAAGGTCCTGGCAGAAAGATAAGAGGGAAGGAATTCACTCACCAAGTTCGGCGTCTTTTAGTTGAAATTCGTCATTTTCTGCAAATACGTAAAGTAAAACGAAAACCAGTATGCATCATTTAAAAATATTACACAGTGACACAGTGTCGCCATTTAAAAATGGCTGACACTTATGTTAATTCAGGGCCGTAGCCAGAAAAAATTATGACTGAGGCAATTTCAATAGTTAAATTCTCTTCCTAGGTATTTAGGGTGTTAAATGAAAAAAAAAATGACTAAGAAAACGAAAACAAATGACTGAGGCAAGTGCCTCGGTTTGCCTCATTCTGGCTACGGCCCTGTGTTTTGCAGTTTGGGTTAAAATTGGTTAGTATTAAAGTTTAGTCAATAGCTTATTGCCTAAAGGTGGATTTAAATTTGTGTCAACGAAAAGAAGTTGATGATTGATTAAAGTTTAGAAATAGGTCAGGATATGAGCCTTAGAAAGCTTTGAGCTGTCACACTACTCATTCCCTCTGACAAGAACAGGTTTACGTGACGTCTCTTCACCCTTTCACTTCAAAGTTTAAGCTTTAACTCAGACAGAATGTCTGTGATGAAAATTACTCTCTAACCTCGCTCCCCCTCCAGTTCCTCTCGTCTCGACATCACTGAAGAGTATATAAAAATAAAATCAGAACAGAAACAAACAAGTAAAAAACAAACAAACAAACACAAATGAACAAAATCATCTAATCTCGTTTTCAGATCTCGCGGGTGGGCGAAGCCGAAGGCGAGATCTGGTCAAGTAAGAAAATTCGATTTTTTTGATTGGCTGTTTCAAAACATGGCTGTCAGAGCGCTAAAATTTGAACGTGCGTTGCGAGGCTTCTCAGGGCTTCTAGGGAATTCAATGTCTGTTTTTATGTAAATTAGACATTGTGCACGCAATCATAATATATGCATTCTTGGGACATTTCGTTCTTTAGAATCGGCCTCAAAAGTCAAGAAGATTTCTTCTCAGTTCTTCATAGCATTATTAAGCTATTACTAACGAATAACGATGTTCCGCCTTAAGAATCCACCGCAAGAATAAATTATTTACGTGACCCGATCAAATTTGCATAAAACCTAGACATGTCTAGTCATTGCATGTAGCCGCCGAATGAACACTTAATCAAATAAAATATTATTTACCCGAACTGAGCTTTGATGATTGCCTTCTGCTTTATTCTTTAGTAAAATACTTTGCTAGATATCATTCCAGGAAAGACGAGATTGGTTAAGCATTTGTTATTCATTTGGTTAAGCGTTGGTTATTCATTTGATTGCCATTTTCTTAGAATGGTCTCGGGCATGCGCTATTGACTTGCCTGCCACATTCCTGACAGGCAATCACGTGGTACAAATCGGATTTGACCAGATCTCGCCTTCGGCTTCACCCACCCGCGAGATCTGGGAACGAGATTAAAAATCATCATTGCACTAACTTGCTGATTCCAGCCACTCATTTTCCAAGGAGTCTGAGAAAAATACAAAAAATTATTTTAAGTTACTTTTTGTTAGTATTTATGTTAGTTTTATGTTAAGGTTAGGGTTCTACTGAAGCTTGAATTCGAAGTATAAATATTAAAGCCATATAATGGCTGGTCTATATAGAAGAACAAATTGACTAATTGTAATTAAACTAACCAGGGTCGGAAAAACGAAGCTGGAACAAAAACCAGAAACCACGAAGTTTAAAAATGGAAAAAATGACTGAAAGAAGAGGGTGTAAGGCAATCAAAACCGAGATGAAAAACTTTAAAATGTATTAAACGGAAAGTTCACTACAAACAGTTCCCATTTAGACTGGCGCAGGCCTTGGGGGCCTTGGTGCCGTCTTAAGTTCTTTAGGAAAGTGAATTACACGCGTAATGATGAATTTATTCTGTTATGATCGTGTAGTTTAAACGTCTGTCATAGAGCGCAAACAGAAAGTACCAATTCCGGCATGTATTTGAAATCTAGCTGATAGGAAAAAGGGAACAAAAACGCTAGAATCTACGCCGGGCTGACTTTGTCGAATCTAGTTAAACATTTTAATGGTGAAAGCAAACTTAGACTTGAAAAAAATGTAAAAGATTTGTTTTTCGAGAGAAACCTTAACCCCAGGCATTTAGCTTTTCGACAAGTAAGTTGTCACGCAAATATACAGGTAACGCAATTTTATAAAACGCATTCCATTTCTTAGTGTACTGCAAAGTACTGAAAATGCGAGGGTTGCAAGGGAACTCAAAGATTTAATTCTAACAACTACAGTTTGGTTTAAAATTTTTTCGGGTTTTCATTTTTGCGATATGTATTTTTTGCAAACTTGACTAGACAGTCCCCGCAAAATTTATTGATAATACCTAACAGAAAAATGATTTTAAAATGTTAAGAATTCATGAAGTTCATGATCCTAGTGTTTCACAACTGCGGGCGTTTAATTCCAGCTTGTAAGGGCCAGTCTTCGATAAAACGCAAGTTGAGTGAGTTGTACAAATCTGTGGGGTTGGTTGTTAAAAAAATGTCTCGCGCCCACACTCATTTTCGAAGAAACCGTTTTCAAAATTAACGATAGACATGAACGGAGCGAAATTAATACAAAGAAACAGATGTGTTCTTTTTTGAACAAAATAGTTTGAGTTGAATGTAATGTTCGGTTCCATGTGGTTCTATACCTTAAAAATGCAAATTTCACTTCTCCTTTTTTTTTCAGAAAACCAGAAAAGTTCTTTCTTCTACAAAGCAACCGAGAGAAAAGCTTCTTTTGATTCTGATTTAGACGGAAGACTGTTTTGAATTTCTGACTTACTTGTATTCTTAGCAACGACAAGTTCCCAACACGAAATGACAAAAAATAGTCTGCTGGATCAAATAAACAAAGTTTTACTGCGGCCCGTCACATAAATGCTGTACTTTTTTTTAACGAAAGCAATATCGTCTTCATTACACCGAAATCCGCCTTCGCAATTTACAAGTAATTAATTGGAAATAAAGTCATTGAAAAGATGAGTGCCTGAAGATTTAGGATTAACTCTACCATTACATCGCTGACGAGATCACTTTTAAAACGTTTCTAATCCTGCATTATTTATCGTCGGAAATTTTCCAAATAAAGAAACAGGGTTCGATACTGAGAAGCCACTTTGCACCTCATAATGAAGGATAAAACTTTTTATGAATAACACCGTGGGAACATTAATTTTTAAAACAAGAGACGTTTAAATATCAATGTTTGAAACATATCAAAACTGAAAACGGAAACTGCTGTCGAAGAGGTGTCATCCAAGACTGTGATAACCTTCCAAAACTTTTTTAGTTTAACTATATATAAATTTCCCCTACAGGAATCTTTGACTGGTAGTTGTCCAGTAGATTTCGTTGGAAGAAAAACTTCACTGTCTAAAACAGGCAACAATTAAATATCAAAATGTCTGTTGTTTTCAATATCAAAACATACGGAGAAATATATTTCGAAGAATATATCTTCCTAATGTGTGGATGTTTTTGCTTCTGTTTTTTTAGTACTAAAACTATAAACACTTTTGAGAAGAATAAGATGAAAACTAGACAGTGAAAGAACAAAGCTCTTTCAGTTACTAAAAGCTGCAGTAGTAGCATTAGACATTAAATTTCGAATAAAAACTGAAAGCTAAAACTAATAAAGACGAAAATTTGTATTGCAAGATATTACTGCAAAAAATTAAAAACTTCATTAAGGAAAAGAAAAAGAGTAATGTATTTCCTAGTCTTTTGTTTTCCTAGACTGATTTGCTGAGGTCCTTTCTTTGTATTTCTTTTCAAATGCTAATGAAAATTCCAGGGTGAAAAAATAAATTATTAAAGCTATTTCAAACTCCACCTTTAACTACAGACTGACGCCGGATATTGTCTTGTTCCCTTTATCGCCATTTCAAACTTTAGCTACGGCGTTTTTTTGTTGCCTAGCAACCGCTGTATCAGTACAAAAGCGAAACCCCGCAATGGTAGTTCTACAGATTTATGTAAAAAAAAATTATTGTTTTCTTTTCAATGCGTTTTCTATGAACGCGAAAAATATCGCTTTTGTTATACGTGAAGTTTGAATTTGGTTGGGAACGGAAAAACTTACCGATACATAACGAAAACGGTAAATAAAACGCTCGTTGATAAATGGCGCTCTCTAGTTTTAAAAGAAGAAAATTATCAGACAACTTAACGACTTTCTGTGCTTTAGTGATCGTGAAACGAAAATGGATTCTTTTCATGATGAATGCATGGGTGATGCCTTCTTTACTTCCTACTTTTTAAAGGTGAGAAATTGTAAATTGAATAATGTAAGAAATGCGACGGTGTCAATGGCGTTGAATTCAATATTCCGATAGAGAAATTACGTTTCAGATAACAGACTGCCCACAGAATATTTCTCTTTACATAAGTAATTGTAATTTGACGCAGATAAGCCTGGTAATATTAAGTAAAAATTATATACTGTCAAAGAGTAAATATTTTTAATTGAAAAGACAAATGGTAAACACGAAACGTCTTTAAGAGTGTTTTCTGGTATATTTCGCATGGGATAAATCATTTTATTAAATATGGAAATTTTAAGGTTATACCAAACTGTACTTTGGAATATAAAGCACTTGGATATTAAAACCTTCTGTAACGGTTTAGATTCTAGGTTTTTAGAGTTTTCCTTTTTTAAAAATTTACTTCAGCTTTTACGTTCTTTTTAGGAACCCGGTGGTAGCACGGTGTACAAACTTCTAGAAAATTTCTTTGTGACTTCCATACTTGGGCATTTTACTAATTTTAAGGCGCTTATTCTAGCGGTATCGATAAATATTCGCTCTCGGGAATATTTCAAGTGCGGAGAAAAATTGTGAAAAGGTTTATAAACTACATAAGTCGGCAATGCGAGATGATAACATTGAAGCGTTAAATTATGATATTATTAACATTGGACAATGTTTGGATCCGACTAGACCTCGGACATTCTTACAGCCATACAACCGGAGTTTAATTTCATGGTCTGATGGTTTACAAAAACAAAACCAGCTAACTTTCCGCTATAGAAGCCGGTCTTTTTTGTTTCTGTGAAACAATCTTTTTGGTTTAAGACTAATAAAGGAAGATCGTGGACAAAGGGTTAACCTGTGATCTCCCTTTCAGTTTACTTCCAATTGTCTTTGTAAAAGGTAACTATGAAAAAGTTGAACTTTGAAACATCATTCACCTGAAACAAATATTTTAAGGATAGCTGGAAATTTATACTTTATTTAGTTTGAAGATTTTTTCCTTTGAAGAAGAAAAATAGACAGTCCATCTGTAATCATATCAGCTGTTAGTGACAAGAGGACTGGTTTTTTGTTTCGTCTTAAGTTGAATCAACTCCCATCCTCGCTTGGACATTGGCCACGCTGACGAAAAATTGAAATTATTTTGCAAGCCAGTTTTTTTCCCGTGATTGTGTCATCTGATAAGAAGGTTGAAGCACTCAGTTGAAATTGAAATAAATTTCTTCAACGTCTACTTAATTTTAATCAAAGATGGGTTGTCTCGATCCTAGAAAATTTAAAAGTAATTTTGCTACGTTGTATAAATTTGCTTACCTTGCTCTTTGCTTGGGAATGGACCTGTAAAGAAGTCAAAGCCAAAGTTAACAACATGGAAATGTCATTTTAATTCTGGAGTATTCACCATGTTCATTTTGCGTAGTTAGGAGAGAATTTAGTTCAACACATGTCACCAACGCGCCAAAAAATGTTCGTGGTGTTTAAAGGTTTATTCATGTATGTAAAAAAAATTTTATCCTGCAAACACGATAAATTGAGCTAAATTAAAAGGAGAAAGGGATTTCGTTCATTGCTATCAGCTATCGTGAATTACAATTTAGAACTGTGAACAAGAGATTATGCCCCGGGCCGAACCGATGTAAAATGAGATAATATGATTTAGATTCATATCAACATTTTGTTCTTTGATTGTCTTAAGTTAGATTAAGTCCGGATTTTCATCTACTTAAGTTTCTTTTTGCAAGGGTCGAAAAACAGGTTATAATATATTCTTGTATGAAATGCGATATTTAACGTTCGCTCCTGGGAAATTATTTCCCGCTAACATAGATCATTGCGGCTTTCAGTTTGACTCCTTTAACTGTCAGGAATAAAATTTAAAAAAATTGGTGGGGGCTAATAAAATCTACTTCAAAAATATTTGTTTTAATTCTGTTTTGGATCATTCGGTTGTGAAGGGAAAAAATAAAACTTAGCAAAAGAAAATATTGAAAAACTATGGAAATAAACTCAAAAAGAAATAAAATGACGAAAAATATAGACGAGAAGGAAACAAAACTTACATGATAATGCAATGAAGGAGGCGAAAATTACTAGCGCAGCAAGTTTTTCCATGATCCACTCTCAGGACTTGTTTCTGGAGATGTTTCCCGGCTGCGTTCCTTTGACTTTTGTGGTAAGGCGAATGTGATGCTCGGCCTTTATATTCTTCTATCACAACTAAGATTGCAAACAAATATATGATTTGTGAATGGAGCACTCTCCTATTAGTGTGGTCAAGGAAATTAGGCGCAAAGTGACCCCAGGTTTCAAAATAGTATTAATTTTCCCTTTTTCATCTCCGATTCCTTTTGAAGGACAACCGCTGGGGCATTTGGAGCGCTTCTCACGCTTCTAGGGGGGCCTATTGTGCCACGTTAAAAGCCCAGAGGAAGTGATTTTATTTCCCTTAATTTCAAATCCATACATGAAGGTATTTTTCCATTAGATAGTGTCGTGAGTGTCTTGTAAAATTGATGATTTTTTATTAATGACTTTTACGTGGGCCGGGCACATTTATTAGCCAAGATGCAGTAAGTTTCAAAGCTCAAGTTATTGGCTTAGAATTAACCATTTAAAATACAAAAGCAAGGAAAAGAATTTTCTTGATTGGGTAACGCTAATCCCTATCAAACCGGCTTCACAAGAAAAGTAATTTAAGCTCTAAGATTGATCGCAGCCGTTTGTTTGATTTTTCTGGTTTATTTATCTTACATCTAACACGTTTATAACCATTGCTTAAGTTGATCTTTATTATATTCACGCCTAATACGACCCCAACGCGACCGAATTTTTTTCTTATTATGTCCCTGGTAACTCATTAAAATTTCACGAAGTTCCTTAGTCGTTCCATATTCGATCTTTTGTTCTATTGATTAACTGTTCTACACTAGACGTAGTCTTAATTAGATGAACCAGCCACCAGGCGCCGCATTTCTGAATTCAAGCTAACACACATCCACAAAAAGGCAAAACAATCACATACAGGTCAATAATGAGACATAACAAACTTATATAGCATTCCGACAAGCTTATATTTTTATAGACCAGGCGGAAAAATTTTACTTAAAATACCGTTCTATATAGCTTTGTTGTGCAAGGTCGTGTATATTAACTGCTTTGTAGCGTTATGCTCTCGAGCTCTTTGACAGTCTGTAAATTGCAGTTCATGGAGGATTAATAACTTTATTTCATTTACACACGTCGGCAGAATTCAAAGAGCGTAGCTGAATGGAACAATAAGGAAGCAAACCATGGGCGATTTTGCTGGAGAAAAAAAAAAGCATTATACGTCCCTGAAATAAAAGACGTATATTACTCTATTAGGAATGCACCCTACAATGTCTTGACAAAAAAGTCATTGTACGTTCAAAAAATTTGAATAAATATTGTCGTAGAATAATTTTCCACGGAAAACTAGCGTAAAGGTCTTAAAGAACAGTCTTATGTCAAAGTCTCTTTCAAAATGCGAAGAAATCAGTGGTATTTCTGTGTGATTATATTATCAAAAGTCCTTTGCCATCGATCATTGGAAATTACGAGGTTCAGGAGATCTTCAACTACCAAAACAAATTTTGTGTTTTTCTTTCGAATACGAAGAAATTTCCTGGGTTTGTTATTTCTTTTGTTTGGATTTATCAAAACGAGTTTTAACTGATCCAAACACTCAAAGCAGAAAATTGCGTGAAGATTCTAAACTCTACAGAGCAGACGTTACAAAATAAAGAGATTTCCCGTTTGGGAAATTTTATTAATCAACGGTTTCTCAAGTGACCAAGTAATGTAGAAAAGTAAGATGTCAAGTTCAACCCATCCCTCATTGTAATTACTAAGAGAAGATTTTTTATAAAGGTAATGATTTTCTTGAGTTTTAATCGTTTTAAACGAATTACGCCATTGGTTGAGATACCAGTTTTGTCGTCGAGAGAATCGATTTTACGATTTTTGAGTTATAAAATTGTATAAAGAGAAGATCGCGAAAACCTTTTTCTTTTACTTTAATTTTTTTTGCGTAGGTTTATCAACAGACGAAAATATCTATAAACATGATTGTGTTTGAGATAAAAATATAGTGACCAAAACAAACACGTCTATTGTCAGTGAAGAGTACAGGTGCACTAGAACAAACGAACGGACAGGCGTGTTACACAGTCTTTTTAGAATAATGCAGAAATTAAAGGTTTGTTTCTGACTAAAATCATGGTCTTCGATTTTCTTACAAGTTAAGCGTTGTTCCGTACGAAATAAGACATTTAGCAAGGAAGAAAAATTAATGCTTAACCATATATTCCTAGTCAAACCTAAGGTCATGTCAAATTTTCAATTCTGTGAATGAAATCCTTAAATGATACCTTTCAGATGAAAGCTACCGAACAACATTCTCCTAATGCACTGTAGGTCGTATTTTCTATATTTTATGGAATAATTTATGACATATTTTCAGCTTGGATACGTAGCTTACCAGCGAATGGGAATAATTGAGTTACACATGCAATCAAAAGCGAAATGTTCACACCACCGAATGGTGTGCACTTGCACAAAAATAAGCTTCCCCCTAAATATGTTCTAACTTAAAGTGCGAAAATACATTTCTTGAGATGATCTAACACCGCGTAATACAGTTATCCAAAAGAATAAAATCGGTAAAATTAAACAAGAAGGAAAACGCTAAACAAGTAACTAAATATAACCAGGGAACATTTCTGATAAATAATTCAAAGAAACCAGTCACAGTCAACCTCTTTTAGTTCAAACGCATAGCCTTACAAAACTGACTCGAGAAAAATCCACATAAACAGAACAGTTATAAAGTGTTAAGCCGTCAAATTTTGATTCTTTTTATTTTTTTTTTTATAAAAATCAAAATTTTGGTTAAAAATTTTGACGCCAACGCTTTTTAGCATCACATCCAAAATGGGATTGCCACGTTTTGCTGTTGTCCATACCGTTTTACTTGTTCAAAATCCCTGATTTAACTGGTAAACTTTGCTGTTAGCAAATTTTTACCTTGACATTTAAAATTTCTTCATATAAATTTCATCGCAAAAACCTCTTTTTATGCCATGGCACACTAATTTGAATGAGCGACTTGAAGCTATCAGAGCTGAGAGACATAAGCTATGTCGTATTAAAAGAATTTAATTTTCTTTTCTTTGAAATATTTGTTCTATTAATTGCTCAAGAAATGGGAGAAATAATGGTCTCATTTCCTTCGCAAATGTAAAACTCCTGAAGTTTAAACCTTAAATGCAAGAATGCGTTGAGTTTGTTCTGTCCCGAATATAGAAAGGAGTTTAGTAAAAGGCGTGTCTAACAGTTAAAAGCGAATCACTCAAATAAAGAAAAAGTACTGCTAAAAACTGAAAAACTATAAATTATTTCGGTACTCTGCCGTATTATATTCGTCCTAGTGACGGAAAACTCTGTGTTTTTTGCTTTGAATTAAATCTTAACAGTACATATTTTTTTCCCGACCAAATTGAGATTACGAGTTATGCCACCCGACTCGACAAAATTAACTGGCTAGCAAGTAGCTTCAAAAGTATGTTTTTGTTGCTACCAAAATAAAAAATGTAAATTCCTTCAGTAGTCTTCAAAATCCTTTCATTTTGAAATTTATCGTGTGTGTGTGCATTTTGGTATATGATCGGGAATTTAACTTACATACCGTTATCTCAATGTATTCTCTCCGATTTCAAGGGCACTCTTACTATCACCCCTCCACTTGCTTAAATTTAGAGTCGGTCAACAGACAAACAGTTCTTCAATTTTGAATGGAAGCTCTAATGTCGGCGAATACAGATAAAACCTTTGCGTTTCTCTCTTAAAACGACGTTAATTAACATATAAATGACGCTCGTTGAAACACTGGGAGGAAAATTACGGGCATCCCTGCAAGGTCTAAGATTTATCTCCAATGTCTTTGATAACTGTGCCTTTTATTTTTGGCGGCATGATTATCGGCGACACCAGAAACTTGTTAAAATCAAGCAGGTGTTTAAAGCAACATATCGCGTAAATTCTTCTCACTTTAAACTTTTTGGTTTTTGCCGTTAATTAAAACTATTGATTTCTTTTCTGTACATTAAACTGAGACAATCAACGGCTGATAAAAGTGAAGCTTGAAATAAACGTAAACCTCGAAACACGTTAGACGATTGAAAATTTTACGCTAATACACTTGTTTCTGAGATCGAGTCCCTTGCGCTGCCTCGATACTGAAACCTACTTTGCTTAGTTTCCTTCATTAAATGTGCAAAATTTCATCTGTGTTTATGCAAAATTTAAGAGTTAAAAGGGAATTAACGTGATTAATTGATAACATGCTAGTTTTTAGCCCAGCAAGCCATTTTGCTACGGTTTTACAAATTTTAATTTAGAAATCTACAAATTAAATAGTACGAAATTTGAACTCCACAGCCCAGTAAATTTCCACTACAGTAGTTTTAAGCATAACAGGGAAGATAAATGGCACATTTGCATATTTTGTACTTCACAAAATTACGGGAATTGTACAAAAAGCGAATATTGAATAAAAGAATATAATATTATTTTTGCCAAAAACATAAACAGAAGTCCTTCCCGGCGGTACTGTTTATTATCAGTGCTGTTCAAGGTGGTCGAAGACGTTTTTTCATTCATATTTAAGATATTTGGTGGCTCTGTCCTGCGGTGGTGGCTTTTTATCACAAGTTATTGTGGTACTTTGGGGGAAATTTGCACCGTTTTAAATGTCCTTAATTATTTTGATTGACTGAGCTTTAACGCCAATCAACCTTTGATTCTTAATACATTTCAGAACACGCAATGTTAAGCATGGATTATTAATCAGTTTCTCCTGTAGTGTTGGTGTGAAAGAAAAGGAATTACATCAACGCCGCTCACTACTTCTTTTTTATAGATAAGAAGATAAAGCCTTTCAGTCATGTGAACATTAAAGTTGTCACATCCATCCGAGTGAATTTACAGCTCTAACGAAGTCAATCTAGAATCAAAGGCTCCTATCAGCCAACTCGTGAATGCAAATGTGAAATAAACAATCGAATTGTGAATCCATAGTTGTATGCTCCGGAAATAAAGACTTGACTTACGCCCCTTGTGCTGTCAGGGGTGTGCTTTGTAGCACCGAGTTTCAGATCACAACATAAAAAGCCATTACCATTCCCCCCACCCCTCCTCCCTCGGTAATTTTTCTGACTGTAAACTGCACAACTCTAGTGAGTCTTCTGCCTGACCTAAGTGACGTCAAAGCACCTTTCACAATCCCTCTGCCATGCACCCTTACCTCTCTCGACAAGATTTAAAAAACGAAAGCGTAATTTTAAAATGTCACTTTTATTAACGTAGTCTAAAATAAAATTCAGAGCAAATTTCACAACAAACGGATGTCCTTTGGTAGTACGTCTGTGTAGCAGTTCGACTGCAACTGTGTTTAGGACTTAAACACTCGTATATACAACGTCAACAAGAATGTTTACATTAGAATAAATTTCTCTACAGGATTGCTTATGGCTAGTTATTTACACTAGAGTATTGCAAAAGGAAAAACACAGGAACAATCTTGATTGCACAAGTCAAATAACAAAACAACTTGCTGCACTTGACTTTTAAAGCGTGCTACTTCATCCAACACGAGCTTCCTTTTGTGTGCTTGAAGGGTGATCTCGTGCCGCTGGCTAAGGCATTCTGGGACCCGTTCATACTTAAATGCTTTCTATCGTTTTTATTTGAAAACGGAGAATTTTTATACCTTCAACGCATCGAACACGGAGATTTTCAGAAAACGAGGGCGTACCACCGTCTTAACAAGTGTCTACGAAATATAACATAACGCGATTTTTTAAACCTCCGATTCCAAATATAAAGAAAGCAAAACGTGAAAGTTTGCGTCGACAGTAAAGTGCACCTCACCTCAAAATATTTTTAGGGCTAAAATAAATCTCTGCTCCTGTCTCAACTATGTTTTGCCTTTTCTCTTGGAAATTTCACTTTTATTGGGCTGTAAAAGTTACTAAGCGAAGGGTATGCATGGGTCCTGAAATGACGTCGCCAGCTGCTTTGCAAACTACCGCGATGCAAAACAGTTTGTGACGTCGTTTCAGGAATAGACCCATGCCCCTACTTGCTCTGTCATGAATCAAATGTCGACCAGTTTTTGTAACTTTATAGGCCCATTAAGAGTGAAATTTCAGAGAAATATATTGAAAAAAGGGCTCAAAATATCTGACAGGTTCAGAGAATTACCTTTTGAGGTAAATTTTGAGGTTAGTTGCAACCAGGAGGGGTGCATCTTTAACTTTTGTAGTGGTCCATTTTCAAAACTAATTTTTCGTAATCATCTTGGGCTCAGGGAAGGTAAACTTTGGATGAAGTTGCGTCCCTTCCTAGTTTATCCTCCATCTCACGTCCAACGCACGCTCGTTAACGCTATTAACTAATTATTTTAAAAGTTCTATTGATAATTGTGATTTAGTTCTTTTTCCTTATAAGATATAGTTTGCCTTTTTAATCAAAGTATATATTTCCTACTTTCTTATTTTCATTACTTAATTTTAATTAAAGCACATTTAGTATATCATTTACAAAAATACTCTTTTGTAATGGCTTCGTTACATTTTAAAAATAGGTTTTTTGAAGGCTATTAAGTCCTTTTTTTCTAACTGAGAAAACATATTTTTCAAACAAATTGTGTTTAAATGAGATGAGCTGTTCGGCAGTGAATTAGCATTTGGTGTAAATTCTTGGTCATTTGCTCTAGTGTGGACGCACGACCAAGAAAAGGTAGGCATCAAGTGGTCGTAACTCCAACTTCAGCGGTTTTATCGATCAGTATATTTTTCAGTGTTCTTGTCATTGTTTAGTTTGGATGACAGAACATTTGTGATTTTCTGATCAGGCTTTTCGAAAGGTGCAAATATAAACTATACCTATAAAACGCTTCTTTATTACGACTCGCTAATGAAACTTCAACTTCAACACCAAGCATACTTCAACACCAAGCATACTCACTTACCCATAAGTTACCCCTGGTGTAAGATGAAGGTAGGTAGTCCCTCGCAGGGTTACCCCCAGCAGTATGTTGCCGGTACCCATTTATACATCCGGCTGAAGAGAGATAATGTGGGGTAAAGTTTCTTGTCTGAGGAAACAACACGATGGCGGGGAGGAACTACAAAGCTAGAGCAACAGCGAACTGATGCTTCATAGCCATAAGTAGCATGGTTTAATTACCTGACTGTTTGTTCTCATTAGGCACCGTGGATTCTGGTTTGTGTGGCCGTTTACGGTACGAGTGATCACGTATTAGCTGTTATATGAATGTGACTATAAAGTGTGAGGATTTCCTTTAAAAATATGTCCCGGATTAATCAGCTAAAGAACAGTCTCGGGATGTTTACTTTTCCCATTAAGCAAGTCAAAGAAGGATCGTTTTTCATTTGCATCATCAATATCGTTCGACCATTGTTGGTAATGCCCTTTGGTTGCGTCCCCGTTTGCAATGGTGCTCGCAAACTCCTCTTTCATCTTTTGTAGGTCTGCTGTTAATTCTCTGAGTCTCTCCTCCATGTCTAGAAAGTTCTGCATCATGGAAAACTTTTTGTTGAAAGGAATTAGGTTGCCTTTTTCAGAATGGCCCCGGAGCGAGGGAGAACCTGTAAGAAAAAATGCCTGTGTCAGTACTTGATTGGAAGCAGAGATCAGAGAAGCCTGAGTTTGAAGGACTGCCTTTGACAAGAGCGCTTGACAGCCGAAAAGAGGGCCGAGAGTTAACGGTCAAATAGGAACGAGAGACTGTCGTCTGCTTTTATCATGGACCGCGTGAGCAGATTTAAACTCGCGATCGGTCAGGGGCTTCTGACTCGGTGGAAGTGAAAGAGGGTCGGCAAGAGTGTACCCCGGGGACATTAATTCCCACATAAAAAAGGCGGGGTGCTCTTGTCCCTGGGAGGATACCTTGGTATGTTAGTGGCGGGGAGGTAAAAAGGCCTAATGTGGGATTGAAATGAACTGGACTATTTTGGAAAGCCTGATAGGACTTTTCTGGCCCAAAAAAGGGGTGTAAAATTTTGGCTTCATTCGCACCTCCTCGTCACGAGTATACCTGAGTCACTAACATAACTATAGATAGTATAAAAACAAAAAGAAATTAGTCTATCTTTTCCCTTCCACTCTTTCGTTTCTCCTATTCTCTCTCTCATATCTCCTTCTTACAAGAGATTAACGCTTACTTAATGTATTAGGACTGCGTGATGTCTAGTTTGGAAATAACTGCATAAGAAAAATTCTGAGGAATACCGACCGGCCTAATCCTATTACCTGTTAATTGTATGTGCAAATTTAAGAAAGAAAGAAAAAACGATGACCTTTGTCGGATGGCTTTAGGAACGGACAATTAGAAAAGCTATCGGGGGGGGGGGGGGTGGCGAAGTACAAAAATCCATGGAAGGGAAAGTTGAGTAAACAAAATCATGCACAGCGAGTATCCTAGAAAAAATGTTCCTGCATACGGAGAAAAATGCTCCTGCAAAGGAAATGTTAACGTAAAAAATCCGTGCAGCTCGAAAATCCCCCCCCCCTCCCATAACTTTTCTAATTGTCCCTCCCTTAGTCGGCCAAAACGCCTGCTTGATATTTTGCCCCGCCTTTTCTTTCAACTTCGGCGAATAATTTGCAAAGAATGGCATCATGTTCTTCAACTGGAATGCACTTTTGACGTACTTTTCTTCGTGGTTCTGTTTTTGTTTCCAAGTCTTATTTGATGAAATCCCCCCTTGTCTTTGTTTGTAGACCTGTCGGTCTTCAGTTCTTCCACTTTTTGGGGAACATGCTAGTCAAATAGCTTACACAAAACACTCAAATCCTATGATTTTCTGATATTCGGTGATATTTTCAACCGTTTTTATCGTGCCGCTGCATGCTGCGGATATGTGCTGGGACCTGATTGGTTAAATCTGGATTTGTTATATTTTGCGCGCTTTTATTGGTAGAGAACAAACTGTCCAAATTAATGGACAGCCGTGTTTTCCTAGTGAAAAAAGAATATCTTCGCTGTTCAAATTATAAGTTAATTTGGACTGCTTGAATGGGATTTCTGACTAACAATATAATTATCGGAGTAACATTTAGTTTGTGCTAGGGTTCACCACAAAAACAGTTAGATGTAAAAGACCGCAATAACATGAAGGCCGTATTAACGGGGAAACTATATTAGAAAGGTTTCTACTGTACATCTACCAATAAAAAGCAACTTACCATTTCTTTTAAGAACCCGCGAGGCATTGCACCTAATGTAGAGTTCCCATAAGATCCCGAGAAATATCAGAGACAGGAATATACCAAGAAGACTGAATAAGATAAACGACGTCATCTGTGAACCAGTAGAGAACAGGCCTTCCAATTCGTCCGACAAGCTTGCGGTCTGAAGGAAGAAATGCATTTTTACAAAGTGAAAATGGCTGCCTGTCATTTATTTTTTCTAATATACTAGCAGGGTACGTAGGGCATCGATAAATTGCCATAAAAAACACAACTTTCAAAAAAACGATTGTGAGTGAAAAAGACATGGAATAACGTTATAAATGACACATAATGAATGAATGCCGAAAGAACGAATTGAAGTTAAAGTAACTTTTTAACGTGCATCTATAACAACACTTGCATTACTTACAACACGACTATTAAAAAAAATAGTGTTCCGAAATGTTTCGGGATGTTCTGTACTCCTGGTTTTATCGATGCCCGCCCCATCTCATAGGTCTCCCATTGTTTTGTTGCATGTTTGGGCTACTTATCTCTCAGTGATGCCATAAAACCCTGCTAGAGAGGAAAAAATATTAATATTTCATTTTCGGTATTATACTTCCCAAACGATTTCTTTTGCAGGAAAATCGAATTAAAAAGAAGCTAGACAAATTTCCTGTTCATCTAGTTAGAGATGAGAGTTTCTCCTGACTTCAACAGCCTGAACCACATGACCAGGGTTTATTCTAGAAATTGGCCAGTGAGGGCCCAGTGGGCCCCCTTCTGTAACTTTAAGGGGCCCTTTTTCAAGAAAGGGGTCCCAAGAAAGGAGCGACTGAGAAGGCCTGGATTCGAGTAATTACGGAATCCCACATGTTTGTCTCGTAAAATAATGGCTCTTGTCGCGTTCATATCAATCTTATCGTCATTGATGTTTTCGGATACTTTATTTCAGAAAATTAGTACTTATCCTTGGGCACAATTTTGTACACCCCATTTGACGCGTCAACGTAATTTTTTTTTTTGTGGGAATTTTTTTTCGAATTGCGGAAATCCTTTAAAGCCGCGCTGTAGAAAAAACCCCTACATGACCTAAACCTAGGTTTATTAAGAAACATTTCAAACGAATTATGGAGATTATTTTCTTGTTTGTGCTCTCATGAACGTACGAAGATTCAGTGAATGAAATCATTTACCTGTAGTTCGGCTTGAATAACTTGCTCTTCTGCAGTAGTTTTGGAAGCCCCGACTAAGTCATTAGATAGCTGTTTTAACAATGGTCCGCATGTTGTAACCTTTCTTCTCTGTTCTTCGAGCTCACCAGAGCTCAAAGAATCACCAGAATCAACGTCTGAGTCATTTAGCGACATCGGCATATCGTCCAAATCCTCCTTGGGGGATGAGGGCCCATTTCCCCGCCTCACGTGAACCATGTAGTAGTCCATGGGGTAATCGATCTCCCGGATCAAACGGATTTGTCTGTTTCGTTTCAAGCCGGATTTATCCAGGAAGTGAAACGCCGTGTTTCGATCCACAAGTACTCTTCCGATTTGCCCACTACTGAGATTCTTCTGCAGTTCTTTAATGTCGTCAAACTCTGTGAATTCAAACATTTTTCGTTAAGCCATATTGTTATTTAAGTTGGTTAAAGAGCATTTCTTGAGGATTCAGCTTAAAAAGCCTTAAACAGTTTTGCTCACTAAGACAACGCTCTCTGCCGGCCGGAAACTGAATTGCTAGGGAAGGCATTCGAGTTTAGATAGAAAAAGAGAAGAATTACTGTCGTGTATTCACGTTCCTTATAAAACATTGCATTTCGTCAATTCACGTCGTTGTCTTGCAGAGGACGACAAATAAATGTACCAAATTGTATAACATGAGTGTATAGTCATCGTTTTGTTAAGTAAACCTTTTGTTTAGCATCGTTCTCGATGCCGTCCTTGTAGTGCTTGCTTAAGGTATGAAGGTAAAGGAGAAGGCTAAAGGCTCATAAGGATGATGAAGATGAGGAACATATTAAAAATTTTTTAGCTGAACTGAACTAGTTCCTTATAGACGTTTATACCATATATACATAAATAGCATAATCTTGCCAATTATACTGAAGACCCTGGCTGGTCGAAAATCAGGGATTTAAACTAGAGACCTCATGCATTGCTGTTTACATTCCATCGTGAACCTTTGAAATGATTATGTCTGATAACTTGAAGATGCAAGGGAAATTTAACTAGTTACTCACTGATAATCTTCGCGTCAAATTCCTTTGCGACCATTTGTGCCTCAGTGTTCGTTGCTGGTACTCCCACCTAAGAACGTAAAATCAGTTGTAATTGCTTCTGAGATATATGGTGACAATGATTTTTTATAACTTTTCAATTTAGCCATCTCGTTGGGTAGACATGACTTCCAACAACAGGAAAGACAGAGGACAGGATCAGTTAACAAAAACAAATTTTCAAAGTTCAACTTGGCTTGGCACTTCAATCCTTCTGAACTCCTGGCTTAGAACTAGACTGCCAATAGTCTCTAATTTTGGCGATGGCGATTGTGGGGCGGGAGAAATACACACACGCGGGCGCGAAATTTCGAGCAGACGCGACGCATGAGTGTGTATTTTCAGCCACGCCACAATCGCCATCGCCAAAATTAGAGACTACTCGCAGTCTAGCTTAGAACCGGAACATTATCCTCCCTTTTCCCTGCCCTCACGGGCTGCTCCCACGGATGGGGAGGGGGTCAGGGCGAAGAGACGACTGAAATTTCAGACTACAGGCCTGCGCGTCCAATTTGTTTTAAAGTTAGGTGTAAACCCAAAGAAAATAAATTGGAATTATTGGGGCTTTTTTTCTCTAATACATACCTCTTTAGAATCAATATCTTGGCATTTTGTACCATCGAGAGCGGCCTGCATTGCGTTTGTAAACAAAGCAGTAAACAAAGACAACATGATGGCTCCCACAAGGATCCAGACTACTCCAAAGAGACGCCCCAGAAAAGTCTTCGGAGTCTTGTCACCGTATCTAATAACAAAAGAAAATGCAATATATGAGGTGATTGCTAGCAAATGGAAGGTAAAATTCACGACAATATATTAAAGGAAAGAATTAACCCTTTTATCAAGTAGAACGCTGGATACCTTAAATATCAACACAATGTCCTGATGCATGCATGTGAGGATATGCCGTTTAAAATCAAATTAGAGAAACGAAAGAAAGATGTAGTCCTGATGTAAGTTAACGTTTCAGAGACGAAAGAAACAAGTTCAAAAATCGTATTCTACATGTATGTCATAATATATATTAATGGGGTGTTCTGCATAGACCACAAATGTATAAGAAAAGAATTAAAATTTACAATTGAAGGTCTAATCAGCCATTTCCACATCATATTTAGGGACACAATTTTACAACTTCTAGCTAAGATTGTAAACTTTTGGACACAAGAGTGCCACAAGTCTCGCACCCACATCTCACTTCAGTATGTGAAATGCGACAGTAGTTTGTCTGGGTTTAAGCTTCGATCACGGTTGCCCAACATGAACACATAATCGACGGTTCTCCCGAACCTCTTCTGGAGAAGTTTTGAGGTAGGAATGCAGGAGATGAGGGCGCTAATGAGATAGCTCATTTCATTTTGGACCCCCAGAAAATGGCGTCAAAACGTAGATAACTGCATATTTACGGTAAGTAACTTCCCATATAAATATGAAGTGAATTTACCCGACTGTTGTAAGCGACACCACCGCCCACCAGAATCCCTCAGGAGAACCAGCAGTGAAGGACGACGAAAACTGATTTTTGTTTGTCTTGTGTTCCTGTCAGTAAACATAAAAATCAACAAGTAAATCCACTGAGAACCGACCTCAGTGGTTAATTCTACATCTTGGCAGTGGATACAGTAGGGGCACTATTATTATGGGGTTAATTTCGGTAGAACCTTATTCCCTAAACACTTCAGCTGGGCCCCCTGGGCTGGGACACAAACGCTTACTAATTGTAGGCAAATAAGAACTTATTTCGGATCTTTCTTAGGGACCTGTTGGGTAACACAACTTACTGAGATAAGAGGAGATTTTTGTGCAACTGTTCCAAGTGTACCGGACATGCAGGAGGTTGTTCCTCCGAGCTTTCGCGGAGCACACGCACTTAGCCATAGGGCAATTAATGACTTTAATCAGCTAAATGGAGCGCGAAACAATCCTCAAGAGAACGCAGGTAACGGTAGCGTAAAACCTCCACTGGTCTTACGGTTGTTTAATACAAGTGTACCTTGGAAACTGTATGAAAAGAGTGTGGATTAAACAGATTGGAAGGCGTACAGACACAGTGAGTTTGTTTGCTGCTGTTAAACGTCAGTAGTGAAGCGAAATTTGTAATAAAAAATGTTTCTCACCAACAACTGAGAAGAGCCAGCGATAAAGATTAACTAGAAATCGTAGCAGATACATTTTGGAGGAATTAGGGAAATCAGAAAAGCAGCAAGGGGAAGTGGGGGATTAGTATGTAATCAATTGCAAGTTGCAGGCTCGCGGCCCATCAGCGGCTATTTTACAATTATTCATCGAAGTTGAGGTGAATAGTGGAGGATACTATTTAGAGCTTCAGTAGCCAATCAGAGCGCGCGAAAAACACTATCCACTGGTTTGGCATATACTAATACTTGATCTTCCCAAACAGGAAGTCCTAGGCCCTAAAAGTCACTCAGAATCGTATTGCGTGTTTCAAACTAAGGTATAGTGACTACAGACGCGTTGGCACTTAAGACTTAGTTTCCTTAGTTTACTTTTTGCTTAATTCTTATCACCTAAAATTGGAGGGGGTGAGGATTAGAGGAGTATCTTTAAACACCAAAGGCAAATTATTCATTGATTGAGTATTTTGGAAAATGGGATTTTGTAAACCTAAGAGAATCGAAAAGTAGATGCTACATAAATACTATTAATCTATCTACATTTTATTACAGCTTACCAACAGCCAGATGACCACTCCTGCAATCCCTGATAGTAGTGTGATAACAGCCAATATTGGCCACTGTGACATAATAGAAGCCAATAACTGTTCCCGTGATTCCGCCTTGCACTGATTTATGTTCACAATAAGTGAGCACCCCATTGACACAAATGCTCTGACAAGGGTCACGTAGGGAATATCTTCGAGGGCTTCCTTGACGTCCACTTGTATAGGAAAAGCAAAATCAACCTTCTTGTCTATAATTAATTGTTTCATCTCCTCTGAATTCTTAACGAACAGGGGCTCCATACAGCAAACTGCTGGATCGTCTTCCATTTGCATGTCTAAGCACACTGTCTCAACAAACCACATGATTTTCTCGTAAAGAAAGCCCCGTTCTGTCTGGATAGTTTGGTTCATTACGTAAGGTGGAAAGTCCAACATGGCGGTGATATATCTGCACTTCGTCTGATTGATACAGGGCGGACTAGATTGACTTGCAGAACGAGGTTGACGACGTCCCCTAAATTCACGGGCGTGTCGGTTTAGCCTGGATTGTTGTAAACTGTTCTGGCCGATACCGCCATGGACAAGCCATAACTCCGAAGAAAACAGAAGATATAACGGTAATCCGAAGATGATACGATGCATTTCGCACGTTGAAGAGGATGTTGAAGCAAGTGCAGCTTTCCTTGTAGGATCTGTGTTCAGGTGTAGTCATTCAAGCTGAACCTAAGAAGTAATTTAAAGAGGTTTTTAATTCAGGGCGTCGAAAGTAATTTGCGCTTGTTTTGGTTTTGATTTACTATGCTCCGTAACTGGTTAAGAAAAATAACGCCAATTTCTCCACCAATCGGAGGTAAAACCAAAACTAATCATGACTTCCTCTCACGCGTTTTCCCGCGCTCGGCGCCTGTTACATGTGTTTGCTTGGAGTTCTGATTGGTTCTTTATGTTGTTGCGGCTATTGTGATTGGTCAGTTGCGATATTCAATTAAAAACCTCTCTGTGGCCAAAGATTAAAATTATCTTGCGGTGGCAAATTATTTGGTGTTGAGCTCATTTACTCTTGTTTGAACATGATTAACGATTTCCTGGATCATTAATTAATTTAACTGAAAACAATAAGGCTTGGGGGACACACTGTCATCAGATATTTCATTAGCACTTAGTAGTCTCCAAACAGCGACCAGTTTCTAAATAATAAAAACGACGCAACGACACACGCGTATATTTAGAGACAAACAGTACTGTACAGAATGATTCCTCGGTAGTTTTCACTGAATGGTTACTCGTTATGACATAATCCATAGACTCAAATGTGAGAACCATACTGCGTTGTACAGCACAGCAAACAGCACCGCAGGAAATTACTGCTCAGTAGCTTTTATTTGAATGTTCACACTCGCAGACTTAAAAGTTAGAAGCACATTAAATTTCAAGTGATGAATCATGGTTCGATTAAAGTAAGGAAACAGTTTAGTGAAATCTGCCTTTGACTGGAATAATTTTCAATTATAAAAAGACGAATTCATATTTCAAGAAGAATTTTGCGCTATTTCAAAATATGAAATTTATTTTCTCCTGGGCATTGTTCATTTCCTAATGGTGTAATGGGATCATATGAAGCTTTAAATGTTGGTTTCCTATGATCCGCAGGTATTCTTCCGAGTCCTTTTAAATCAAATAAATCAACCAGTTCGCAGTCCTTTGAGAAATAATAAAATTTACTTCAAATTGAGCGGTTTTTCTTTTCTACCACCGCTGATATAGAATACATCATGCAACTTAAGATTTTCGGACCTTTTCGTGTTGGGCATGTGCTTCTTTTTTCTTCGTTCTTTTTGTAATACTTGAAGATCATGGTTTTTGGTGGTTTTTTATCCAGGGCCGTAGGTTAGCTAGTCGTGACTGTTAAGTGTTACTTTCGTACATTAAAGTTGCTACCATTATTTTGATTACTATGACCGATTATCATTGCGCACAATGGACTCTTAATACTTAGATTCAAACCGGGAGGGAATTCACTGTTCAGTCAAGATTATCAAATGTGAATCAAAGAAGGACGTTCCTATAGTCAATTAAGAAAATTACGCACAGAGTCATGTGAAGTATTCAAGTATTAGATATTAAAAAAAAATGTTAAAAAACGACAGCAATTTTCTGTCAACCATCTGAATTACACTGAAGTAACAGAGAGTTATCCGCACGAATAAGGCTTCATTATAAAGAGGTTTGTTTTTACCATACCCGATATGCCCTACAATAGAAAATTTAAGTCCACGTTCGTTAAATTATAGGGTTTTTTTTGAAATAGTAAATAAAATCGAACAGCACACTGTGGTTGTTAAAACAGTATCAATCATAGAAATGAAGAAAAACGTTTGCTAAGTGCATTTTGGATTTTGTCTTACCCTGCTGCATTCTTGTTTAGTAACTTACTTTAGCAATGGCTGGTTTCTTAAACTCTAATGTATTTCCAGAGGTTCATTAAAGTTGACTTTCACTGAATTTCACCGTAGGCAGGCTAAAAGACCTGTGGGGGACAACGTCATGTCAAATGCTCAAAGGATTATTTATCACCTGCTTGAGTGGCTGTTTTGAAAGCCATTCAATCTGCGCTTGTTTCCTAATCCCAAACATCGAAGCTAAGTGCAAAAACATTAGTGGGAGTAATAACATAAAAACAGCATGAGACGCGTTCAATCAGGAACGATTTTTGACGAGTAGCACCACAGGTTTTTTTTAATGTAAAGGTCAGTAGAAAAAGAAATGAATATTAAACTTCAAAAAGCTGTAGGTTCCTCCAACCTCGCCTCATCATAACAATTCCTATGCATTCAACTTGTTGTAACGCGTGCCTTCTCTTACTTAGTAGTTATGTCATTGAAATTCTGTATACCCCGCGAAAAATATGCGCCAATACAACCGCAGGATAAATTCATTTCCATCAGCGATATTAGGAGCATTCTATTGACTAGGCTACTGATAAAGGGTCATTATGAAGACATGGAATAGTAAATTCAAATTATGTGAAAGATTTGGTGTTTTATCAAAACATTAAAAGGTGATAATGTGGAGGAAAAGCAATCAAGGCTCCTCAGAAAAGAAATCATCATTCGACGTAGAGCCGGTGGAAATATAGCAAAATAATTAAAAACCTGGTTAAATAGAAGATATCAAGAGTAATCTTTATTTGGAGCCAAGCATCGTGAAGATACTCTTATTGCAAAGACGAGTACAACATTCTAAATTTACGACAAATCTTTTCAGGTGAATTAGAGGACTAAATAATATGACTGCATATCTAAAAGAAAACATCTGTGTCAATGCTAGAAAAAAAGCTATTGATAAGAATGTATTATCAACTTTAATTTAGTTTGCAATATTTTAAACTGCTCAAAAACTCAGTTCTAGCTCTTGTTTATGACGGAAGATTAGTAAACCAACATTTCCAAAATCCAATTCCACCTGCTTGTAAAGCGCATTTGATTATATTCGAATAGAAAATGCGCTATATAAGTTCTAAATTATTATTATTATTAAACTAACCGACCTTTTCCTCATTTAACCGACTAAGCTAAGCCGGCTGGCATTTTTCGATGAAGCGTCAGTTGTATTCCATTTAGTGGGATTGGAAGACAATTTGTTTTTCGCCTTGTGGCTAAGGGTACCTGAAACTCGTTAGACGGTGGTAAAATTAACATATTTTGTTTTGGTGCTAACGGCAAATGTAGTAATATACAAAAACTTTCGCTGCGATGTCATTAGTGCTTAAAGCCGTCAATTAGAATAAAAACCTCGTTACTGGTAGTAAATTATGAACTGTTTTGAATGTACGTTATGTAGTGCAAGCTTCCAGCCAAACAGGTGAAACATTATCCATGTGAACTCGTCAAGTATAATTTTGACTGCCGTAACTCAGCTGGAAGAGACAAATTTATCGCTTTCAGTTTGCTCAAAATAAAAGTTTATTTCGTAGTATTAATGTTTCACAGCAGGGGTTGTATTTTTGCGCCGATATCGAATCCAAAACAGGCCAAACCTGGTTCAATTTCAAAAGGCACACATCTAGTGTATACCTGCATAGTACGCTAATGTTCACAAAAAAATTTAAACGATGGAATTGTTTCCGGAGACACATCTGTCTAGAACCTTCCCAAAATAAAACATATGGCTTAAATTTTAACAATTTTACCTCTGTAACTTTGAGTTTTTCTATAAAAATACATAATTGGTGGTTCTTTGGAAACACTGGGATTTCTCTTGATATTTCTACTTCTTGGTCCAATTGCAAATTTGTATATCTGTTGTTTAGTTGTATATCTAATTGTATAGAAAGTTTTGTTTTCTGCAAGCGCTGAAATCGATCCTCCCTTATCTGGCACTTCAGCCAAAAACTAAGTTGAAGAAAAATTTACAAAATTTTGTCAAATACTCTATTTCTGCACATTTTTGCGATATGAAATTATTACGAAAACTTGGAAACTAATTATTACGGAAACTCTGATTTCACAAAACGTCACCTATTTATTAGTCTTTATGATAAGAAAGTGGAGTCAAAATTTTACAACTCGCAAAAATGTCGTTCCGCGAAACGTCAACTATATTAACGATGTCGCCAAAAAAATTTTTCTGTAATAGAGTGGTAAATTCATGTTTGGTCCAGAACACGTTAGACTCACCTTCTTATCAGTGGCTGCTTTGTCTATTAGTTTGCTGGATGTTGATGGTGAAAAGAAAGAAAGCTCCTGCGTGGGCGCGGCTGCTTGGCACTTTATACGCCGAAACAAATCAAAGTGAAAATTCGTTAGTGAAAATTTATCAGTGATTTATCCGTTGGGCAGACTAATGGACCTAATTTCCACCGATTACAAAAACTAAGCCCTGATGTTTGGACCTAACCTTACTATTATGTAACTTTAATTTTATCAATTCTACAGTTAAGAATTAGCTTCCTACGGGAGGAAATAAAAATCGAAAAACGTTTTTCTTGATTTCAACCTTTGTTTTACAATTGATGGCATTTTTATTTTAGCATAGTTTATAGAAGCAAATATCCAGAAAAGAAGGAAGGATTGCAGTCAATTTAATTTTTCTTGAAGATTTAAAATTTGTTTAGAAATTTATCTGGTGCAAAACATATAAACTCTTTAGAATGAAATACCGGCTTGGTGGCGTTCTAATATCTGGCAAACCACCGTGTAAATTGTATTTATTATATGTATAAGATGCATAGTAAGTTCTCAAAATTATTTTTGACATCCGTTTTACGAAAGAGCTTTTATTTTATTTTTTTCCCCGGGTTTATATCTATCACACGCACAGTTCTGAGTACAAAACACCTGAAGCCGGAGTTTGTTTTGAGGTTTTGAAATTACTACTGAGAAATCAGGAACTAACCTAATAAAAATATGGAATCAATTTTCGACTGACTCGGTGGTTGGGAAATGAGAAAAACATAAACGCAATGAGGTAGCAAACTATATATCAGTCATGCTGGGGTAAAAAAATGTTTTCTTCGCTTCTTGAAAGCAATCTAAGATATAATTTGTACAGTTGGTCAATTGTTTCGAATCATCTCTTTTCCTTTTCAACTTGCAGTGTTGCTCAAACAAAAACAAACACAAAAACAAAACAACCGGTGAACACTGTCTGATTGACAACGATAACACATATACAGGTCTGCCCTTAGGCTGACAACTCAATAAATTTGCACCGTGTCGTGTAATTATCGAGTGAACTCTGTTTGTGTCTATGTCTAGAGGGTCTTTATTGCCTCTAACGAAATTGCCGAATGATAAAACACTTCCTTCTGGCTATGTTACAGTTAAAAAGCACGATAACACGATCTTTCATTTTTTCAAGTACTTTTAATCACTAAAATCAGCTGCAAAAATAGCCTTTGTCTGGATGAAAAAGCAAAACAAGTCAAATGACATCAAAACCATAGTTATGCACAACCTGGTTGCCTGCTTAAGAAACCAATCACGAAAAAATAAATAGGAATACAGATGTCATAAAGGCCTTGCTGTGGATTTTTTCTTTTTTTAAGGGAAAACCAAAGAAAATCACCATATTTTTATTTTTTACACTTTTTTGACCAGAAGTCGCTTTCGTGCCTTTTAAAACATAACAATAATAGTTCGTATAAAACATTAACAGGCGCCCCGACAAATTGCTGAAGTAATAAGATATGATGGAACGAACTAAAACATCTCAGAATCTCGAAGGACTTAGCCGCCCTGCGGACAGTCCGAAAACAGGCAAAAACCTTCATGGCGTGTTATTAAAAGCAAGCTAGAGGCAAAGGCAAATTGCAAATTGCATTTTTGGGGGTACAACTTTGATGTTAGCGTCTCTCATTTATGTTTTAAAAAATCAGGTCGTTCACAAATATTTAGAATTGTCCCTTAGGTATTTGTTTTCGATTTGACAGACATGATGGATTTAGTTTCATTTATTTTTTGTTTTAGAATTTCTAGATTTTTCAAAGGATTGCGGTTACGTGAAGAGGATGTTAGTTTGCGCGGATGATCCTTTTTAACAAAAATCATTTGAATAAAAGAAAAGTATAAAACGTCGCCGTATTGAGCAAAATCTTTACTCTTTCCACTTAAGCTCTGTACTGTTTTTATGTCACTATGGTATTTTGGATTTTCATGGCGGGAAAGAAACGGCGTTGTGTTTTTCGTCGCTTTTTCGAAGGTTGAACAGAGATTGAGAAGAAAAAAAGACAAGATACCTATTTCCATCATTTTCGACCAGTGTACCTTCTAGTATTATAATGACTCGATTTCGTTTTTTGTGTCTCTTAAAAAAAAATGTTGGAAGATACCAATAAAATATCGCCTAACTGTTTTATTATTGCCGAAAATACAGCTCTGCAATCTCTTGTATTCTTGGCAAGACAAGCTGATGGTGTCAACTTATGGTTTTGTCAGGTACTTTATCTAATCAGATTGATATCATACCAATAGCTAATTATTTTTTCAGTCAGTCGTCGACCTAGACGGAGGATGAAAAGACAATGAATTTCAAAATACAATAAAACTTGCATTATAGTGTGTGGGTGAACAAACTATGATTTAAAAATGACACTTAAATGCATGTCCATATATCGGTCAGTAAGAAATATAAGATTTGCTGAAGTGAACTCACTACAGCATAAGCAATCGTCACACATTGTTCTCCTCGAGGATGTTTCCATATTTTCTTGAAACGACCGCAGTTTTAGCCGATGAAAACGTTCGCATTTATTTGGGAAAACGTGAGCCATAACCATTGCATGATGTTACGTATTTATACAGTTTTTTAATGTTGAATCGAAATTTCTTTCGATCTCAGTATATTCCAATTCCATGCAAAAACACCGTTTGTGCCGCGTTTCGACGAATTGGAAGATCTTTCTCCAGACAAATTAAATGAATAGACATTATTAAATATCATTCAGTCTATCTCAAAAAAAAATTGCCTTCATTGTGTCCTTGCTTCACGTCCCGATAATACAAGCAACAACTTTTCTCTAAAGACGAAGGACCTACCGTTTTTATGATCCCAGCACTGCAAGAGCGCTCATCCCAATCGAGTTGCGATTTTCCCGGCTGATAGCAGACTACCAATTGTTTCTGTTCTCCGTTTACCGAATCACCAAGGAAATTAGCCTTCTACAGGCAGGAAAGATGAATTTTCAATCTTCGAGACCTTACCTGTTTACTTTTCAGGATGTTTCCACAGAAAATGTTTCACTTTTGTAAAAGTACAATTGCACACTCGGTGATTGTATTGCAGTTTATCGACTGGCTAAACAAATAAGGCGACACCAAATTTGCAAATCAACGGCCTCAGTTTATCCCTTTTACGCTCTGACTCGAATCTGACCTCAGAGATAAAATATCGTCCGTGTTAAGTTTCTTCAATAAAATATCGTCCGTGTTAAGTTTCTTCAAGACGGGTCGAGGATCGCGTAAAGCCGGTGTTATTGTTATTATTTACTTTTTACCTGAAGTAAAATGCCATGAACAGATATATCGCCCTAATGTATTATTACTGAGTGCTTAAACATTTAAACCTTTGATGCTTAGCCGAGATAAAGCCAGAGCGGTTTCTGGCTTTGCTTGATACTCCGGCGGGGTCAACGCCATAAAATTGACGGCTAATTATATCAACTCATCGAACAAGAACACGCATGAAAAGCCGTTGAGCCGAAATGACAAACAACCAGACCACAGCAATATTTTTATGATGTTACATTAAAAATCGGAATGTAATTTACTATCGCTAATCAACCATGTTCAAACGAAATTAAAAGCTCCTATGACGGTCGAGTCTTACGGAAAAAATGAAATACTTACAAAATCAGCTTGTCTTGGAATAGATTTGATACCGTTAAAGAAGAATTGAGACGAAAGGGGGATCAACCTCAGTCTTCAGCCAACCAAGAAATTGCCGTTCTGCCGTCTGTTCAGAGAATAGAGAAACTGTTAGAGATGTACGGTTTTCGTCGCCAATAATTTCAGTTCTGCGCAGCTTTAGTGATTGTCCTGAAGGCGGTTTTATTTGTTGAGTAAACGAAAGTACAATTCTGTAACTAAAGAAGCCGTTGAAAATATGGCATTACAATGTGACGTAAAGTACTTGTAACCACTCAGGCTAAAGTCGATGAATAACTGGCTTTTTTTCAAAACATACGTTCAATTTACTGATCTTCATAACGCAAATCGTGGTAAAAATTATAAACAACCACAAAAGCCGCAAAAAAATATCAGTGGCCTTCGATGCTTTTTTTACTATTAATACACAGATAATGCCTATTATTATTTCTGCCCCTCTTAACTCGATGAAGTACAATAATTTCCTGTATGACAAATATCCACCACTTTAAAAAACGACAAGGGTTTTGAAGAATTGACTCCACCTTAAGAGCATTAAAACGAAATAAAACTTTGTGATCCCGTTTTACGCGACTCGGCTACGTGCAAATATTTCGTACAACTTAGAATTTTTTCGTGGCGCCGCCCTTAAAAGCTCAAAGCGACTCAAGCCGGGGACTGACAACCTAATCTACGTCGCTTCGGGAAATGAAGCTATTACATAGATCAAATATCAAGCTGAACTCAATCCGTCAAAGTTTGTTCACTTATCAATTTGCAAATCTGTGGCCAAACCAGTGTGCTATGTAAAAAAAAAAAAATGAAGACCATATCGTTTCACCCTTATCGGTTTGTACAAATCGGTCATACACAAAAATAATTATTAAAAAGAGCCTCAATAATTGTGTTAGTAAAAAATAGAACTAAAAATAAGGGAATAATTGTTACCAAGCCTAGTTTAAAGGGAGAATAAATCCAAGCCTCCTGATATACAACCAGCTGACAACACAGGCAAAAAAAAAGGGAAAAAAACAGAGAAAAAAGAAAACTAACAGTGTCTCCCTTGCTCCAAAAACTATTTTCCTTATTAGTTGGGCGTTTTCACGTATCAGTGCTTCTTGACTGAAGATTGCCCGTTCCAACAACAATCCCGTCAATCTGAGAGTCAGCATAGAACTGGCTATTTTAACCGCTATAATCTATAATAGGGTTTAAGCAGTGTTGAAGCTTTGATTCGGCCATTGAAATGAAAGTTTTTACTCTTTTATTTTTCCTTTGCCGAGCTGTTTACTATTCTGAATAAAATTGTCCTAACTTTTGAGTCTGTGGATCAGGAAACCCTAAGATGTAGCCACTGAATTTAAACCTATCAGTAAGCAGTTCTTGCATTTACCCGACTGCTACTCTGTGCTACTAAGGGTCACTAAATCTTTAGTCTTTGAATAAAATCCCACATTGAGCCATATATACAAAAGCTACCTGAGTTAACGTTGTGTTTTCATTGTTATTGTTCATTTTGCCATTTTCCAAATGGACATTTACCAAATTTGTGGAATTATTCAAAGAAATTAATCCGAAATGATCCGGCATAATACCCGCAAAATACCCTTGCCATTGTGTACACAAGAAATTCTTGCCTTTCCCCTTAAATTAATGGTATTTCTTTTCAGTGTGTAACCAAGTTTTTGATGAAGCGGAAGAACCAAACTAACGTTTACTGGGTTTGGCTTAAAGGTGTCTAGAAAGGTGTGCTCTCTCCGTTATTTAACTTAAAACATAAGCTCAAAACTATACTTTCTGGTGTTGATTTTCTCATAGTGAATAAAAAGGTGCAAATGCAAGGTGTCAAACAACCAATACCAATAGTTCAGTTGAGAAAGTTTCTTTGAATCTATTTCGAGATTTTTTGTGATATTTCTCATCCAACTTGAATTTCTAGCCGTCGTTTTTGGCGCACACATCTAATAAGTCATTGCAGTTCATCAGAGTTCGGACATCACAATATGCTTTCCATTAGAACCTCAGGAGCAGAAACGATAGATCGCTTACTTCTATGTCTTCGATTTTCATTCAAAACTAATAAATGTCTTGATCTTATCCTTAACCGTAAAACACTTCAGATCTGTAGCTCGTTGGATCTTCGAGTATTTACATGACGCTTTCGAAAATGATTTCGGTTCCTAGCAAAAAAATGTACAAATTACCGACACAAGATGGATGGTTTTGTGGGAATTGGACGATTTGTTAGAGCAAGGAAAGAAATTGAAGTGTATATACCTTATTCAAATATAACCGCCGTTTAGATAGCACTGTTCACCAAAGAATCTATAAGTCAATAACGAAGACGAAAACTAAAGAAATAAATGTTTAAAAGATATCTGCAAAATCGATTACATAGATGTCCTAATTTATATAAGACATTCCCTTTTTTCCTTTAGTCGCCTCAAATGACAGGTACTGCCAAGACAGTCGATTAAGTACCACAGTACTTTCATTCATAACTGACTCTGTGGGACGTAAAAGAACCACTAAGGCCAGTGTAAAAAATCTCTGGCAGTGACCACCCCTAGTGTCTAACTTAAAATTTACATTCACATTAGGGGACATTCATAATTTATTACTTCATTAATTGTAAACTGCTTTACAAACAGACTGACAAAGTCACCCACACAGTGTTGCAAATAATCCCTGAAAATGCCTGAAGGGAGTGGATAATCAAGATATTTGTATTTGCTTTTGTATTTGTATTAACATGAACATTTAGGGGCATTCTTGTTATAAATGTAATGTAGAGGATTTGTATCAGTCCGTGTTGTATCTGATTCAGTTCAGTTAGCAATTGGGATAATACCTTACCACTCATTTTTGTGTATATATCTCTAAAACCCACAAGTATACCATCCAGGGTAGTTGTTTTAGTCAGTTAAGAGTTTAGAGTGGTTTTTAATTGAACGCCATCACAACCAAAGTAATCACTCTGGCCAATCCCAACAACGTAAGCAACAAAATGAGCCAATCAGCACTAGCTCGAAGCAAATACATGTAACTAGGTAGCCTCAAGCGCGGGAAAAGCGAGTCACGATTGATCTTGGTTTTGCTCTTGTGATTGGTTGAAAAAATGGCGCGAGTTTTTTCAACCAATCACACAGCGTAGTAAAGCAAAACCAAAGCCAACGCAAATTGTTTTCGACACTCAATTGAAAACCGCTCTATGCTACCCTGGATAGTTGCTGTGCGTGTATCTTCACATTAAATCGTCTGATAGCCCTTAAACTCTTCACAAATAATGACTCTCTTGTAACCTAATCCGGTCTTTATACCTCTAGTTAATTAGTTTCCGTCGGCAAATAATTCTTCTAAGTGATAAAACAAAGATGCTCTATCCGATTGTTCTAGATCAAGTATTTAGCCTGTTCCAGGCATTTAGATATTGGAGCGCGAGCGAAAAATAAAGCGCTATCAAGTATTCGACTCTCGAGTTCAGCTTGAAAGTCAAAACCGTCCGAGAGAAGAGAAAAAGGATCCGGTGCAAGGAAAAATCGAGAGTATGGGCAAAAGTAACAAAGACTAGACAAAGAAAAATCAGTAATATTGAGCAAAAAAAATCAAAGTTGTTTTCTCAAAGAAACGAAATCTTGTCAGAGTACTATATTTTAAAACTAAACGTTGGTAATATGAAAATGACCTGATAAGGCTTCAGTAGATTTCAACTCACTGTTGTCACATAAGGATTAAAATAAAACGTTATGTGACTACAAAGGCTGCCCTGCCGTCTTAGTTCCTTTCATTTGAATTCATAGCAAAAAAATTAAAAGAGTAAAAAGAATTTAGTTTCCGGACCAACATGCAGTTAAATTCATTCTTCTCAAGGATAAAGGTTTCTCCAAAGAATATATCAGGTCAAGTGGGGTTTACTTTTCCGAAGGAAGGCTTATTTATTGCAATGCATAATATAAATAATACAGTATTTGCCGGTAAAACTGACAAGCGAAAAGAAGAAAGGTGACTCAGTTGTGATGCTACCCGCCTTCGAAGTTTCCCTGTTCCTTCTTTACATTTTCATCCCTCGACACTGAAATAAAGTTATTATTATTATCATTATCTTTATCATTATCCATACTTAAAAGCTTGAAGAAGTGAAACATTCTGGAGTAACTGTTCAGTCAGTACTCCATTTGCCAAACTGTAGCTGATTTTGTGATCCCGGCATGAAAGCAAAATAAAATTTGTGGTCACCATGAAGATGAAAGTCCAAAAACTAATGCAGAAGAAGTCCAAAAATTACACTATCAGGAAGTAAACAGGGATAAATCCCTTTAAGTACAAGTGATAAGATGATTTTAACACAGAAGTAAACAGGAGTGACTCCCTTGAAATGCTCCCTTATCTAGATGCTAATGTCTTCAGAAATTCAATTGAGTTGCCACATTCAATGTCTTTCAAATATCATGGTTTAATAAAGAGAAACAAAAAGGTGTTTTTATCCTATCTTGACCGACCGGCAACTGAGACAATAGTTATGCCACTGGTCTTTCGGCCTGTTTAAAACACACTAGAGCTCTCAAATGAATATTGATTCAGTATTGATTAGTTTACACTGTGAATTCAGATACTAACTGGTGAATATTTCATGGCAAAATTAACAAACTTAAGAAAACGGCTTCATGCATTTCATGCATGGTTCTATAACTGAATCTTTTGGTCTCAAAAGCATGGTTTCATTAATTACCACCAAAAACTGTCTAACACAATCCAGTTTACTACTGCTGGTTACAATGATTTAAAACTTACTTCCAAGGATGGAGCACCTACAAAATAATACGTGTAACAAGCACTTCGAGTATTCAAATAAATTAATTAAAATAAAGGTAAAATAAAGACAAAACAATTTGCGTTTCGTAATTTGTGGCTTGGAAAAAATCGTGACATTTCATTTACGGTTTGAAAAATCTAAACAACCGACTCAAAATTTGGATTGATGATTGATTTTC
Source organism: Siderastrea radians (assembly GCA_964017195.1). Taxonomy (NCBI): domain Eukaryota; kingdom Metazoa; phylum Cnidaria; class Anthozoa; order Scleractinia; family Rhizangiidae; genus Siderastrea; species Siderastrea radians. Next base: position 20,214,165 of record OZ024897.1, read on the forward strand.
AGCTTACCTCAAAGAAGAATAAGAAATTTCTTTAAATGCTGTTCGGATGTGTGGTGCTAATAAAAATCGAGTCTTTTTGACTGGTTGGCACAGGAAAATTGATTCGTGCAATTTTTTTATGAAAAAGACTTCACACCCATAGTTCTGCAATAGGCTCAGTAATTAAGAAACTTTCCCCAATTAAGGATATCTCATTCGAGTTTATCCTATTTAATTCCCAAATAGCAAATAACGCGAATGTTGCCAATCTTCAGAAAGTGTTGGTAAAGGCTAAAAGATGGAACATGATTTGAAAATGTTTTAAGAGGGACCTCAACCATATGGACAAAAAGAGCGAAATTACAGTGGTGTGTTTTGTTTTGAAATTAATTATCGACTTTTATCAAGATGTGAATTTTAAGAAACGATCTATCACTATTAGAGTAGTGCCCGAGATTAAATATCCAATGCACTTCGTACCGTACTGATATTTGAGGTTTCTTTAAAGCTCAAAAAGGCTTTAAAACAGATTGACGGAAGGGCCTAGGGGTGCCGCAAAGCTCTATTTGCAACTCAGCATGAAACAAACCACATAAAATAAATATTTTTACTTTGTGTAAAGTCTTTCCAACCCACATCTTTCGCAGGATATTCATTACGATAAAAAAAATCTTCGCTTAATAAATTGACGCCCTTCAGCCTTTACGGATATGGATACGAGTCTCAACAATGGTTTACTTGACAATGATTTCGCTTGTGGTACAGACTGAAAACACGAGGGATTTAATTAGAGTTCATGCGATCTGTTTTCATCATCACTACCAGCTTGTCACCGTGTCGGCAATTTTATGAGTCAAGTTAGATTTTATCTTTTCGTTGACCATCAAACAGAAAAAGCCGAATCTGCACATAGGAAGTCTATAGTTTTCTTTGAAATAGTATTACGTTTAGACTCTACCCTGACAATTTAATTGTCCTTCTAAAACCTACGCTAATTTGCGGCTAAGTCGTGAATTTCTACAATGCAGCAACTACATTGCCTTTGTGTTTATAAAAAAAATTCGTTATTAATTATGCATAGCACAGGGCTGTCTTGAGTGATGTTCTTGAATTTTTTTTCCTTGATAAACAATAGAAAGATATGTCGCATGAGTTCCACTTGTCCTTGAAACCGCGTGTGGAGTTACAAATTCACTTTTTGATACCTTCTCTTATTAATGTCGTTGGCTTATCACTTCGTCGTCAAAGAACGCCTTTATCGGCTTTAACTTAATTTACAATTCGCGCTGCATATCCTCCTTTTGTCATTTAAATGTTTAGCGGAAAGTCAAGGGTTTTTCCTGAGATTCACGTTTGTGCAATAATTAACTTGAGAAATTTTTAGACTGTGTTAATTCTAAGCTCAGTACGTGGGGCGGAAGTAGTTCCTGATGTGTCGTCTTAATTTGTTTTTCCTCGGCATTTGGCTATTACTCTTACTCAAAAAAGATCGACCCGAAGTAAAATTTAATTCTGATCGCTAAAGATAATTTAGGAATAAGAAAAATATATGAATATTTTTTGGTGGATGTCAAGTATAACACATCCGTCGCAGGGAAATACTCTTTACTCACAGACAGCTCTCAAATGGCAGAACGACGACGTTAGTTTATATTACAAAGTCATGCTGATTTTACGGCGGATACTCGCAGTGTGCAGGGTTGAAAAACAATTTAAAGTTCGATATTGCAGGTATTAGCTCATACTTAAATATTAAGCCAACCTCCATGGGAAACGTAAACTATACCGGCCCTTCGTTTTAAATTCGTTCTCTTTCCCCAGTTATTCAAAGCGTTATCGGAATGCAATTCTGGTTGTGTAATCAAATGTGTTATTTTTCGTTATGCTTTCGGAGAAGTAATTACCCTGGAATTCGTGTCGTGCACACGAGCCAGAATACGCGAACAAAACTTTTTCTGTACTTACCGACTTTGGTATAAATAATACGTCAATTGTCCTTTACGGCTTGTTTTATAAAAAGTCAAAATGTGAGGTGTATTTTTATAGACAGACTTGTATGCAAGAATACCAGAAAGCTTCGATTCCTAAGGCAAAACCTCGCGGGCTTCAAGAATGGGAGGAATAAGCTGAGTAGTATTATTTGCTCTTACAGTATTGGCTCGTACAGCCAACACCACAGGGAAATAACAATAAACAATGATTCATTTGCATAGGCATACACCGGCACGACGAATTATGGACCTAAAAAATGAAAACTTCGTTTAGTGCCGTTTTCTTTGGTCTGGTACAAATCAGGCTGAAAATGGAACTTGAATTGATTTCCAGGCAACCAATTAATGTGCATCCCGAAATGTTTAAAATGTAGTCATGTCGTAGAGGAACATATGTTTTTATTTTTGGAATAATAAGAACGTTATTGCCTTTCTGAACGATACATGTCGTTAAGATGGCCCTATGATTAGTATCATTGAGTCAAGTGATTTTCAAATAGTATTCTTCTGATAAGAATCGTTCGGAGAACAAATTTGGTGAAAACCACTGAAATTTCATTGATAAGTACTGGCTACTTGGTCTCTTTCGGTTCCTCTAAAAATATGGCATTTAATTAGCCCACCGAAAGTGATAAGAGGAATTAAGCAATTCATTTCATCTCTCTTCTCAACACTCTGAAACAGTGAGTGATTTTCAGCCTATTGAAATTAAAATGCGGATCATTTTAAATGCCTTTTGAGCAATAAATAATCTTAGGAAATTTGTCGAGATTATTGTTCAAACGGCACTCTGAAGTACACTTTTTCACTGTTTTGCTCCTGAGTCATACTTAGTCATTGTCAAACTTTGCGATCGAAATGACTTCAATTTGGGTCAAATTTTGAAGTGAACAGATAACTAAAGAGCTAAACATAATCTCAGTGTAACTGCATTTTACGCGTGGGCTAATCAAAGAAAGAGGAGAAAATTGTATAATATTATTTAACTCGACGACCTGATGAATGATACGTTTTCCTGTGGAACCACTAGAGTCAAAAGAAAAAATATGGCATTTAAACTTACAAAAGCGTTTGAACAAAACTGGTTGTAAGTCTCTGCTTGTAGAATAAAAGTCGTCAGTTTACGGAATTGTTTATGTTTTCTTTTCATGACTGCATTTCGTAGATATGAAATTTACACTCACAGGGTTTAAGCAAACAAACCAAAATTTACTAAAGTCACTAAATATCCAAAATATATAGATGCATATATATATTTTTTTCACGTTTGACTAGTAAGTCAAGTTCACAAAACCTAATTGTAAATGATATCTTTCTGCATAATAAGACTTGTTTCGGCTTCAACTAAATTAGATGACAAAACAAGCAACAAAAAAAAGAAATCAATAGACCCCATCTTTGAATCACTAATTTTAAACGTAACTAGCTACTTATTTTTTTCCGACTCAGTCTTAACTGATGCTTTTTAGTTTTTCCCCAATGTAACACTAACACCGCCAGTGAGATTGCATTAACACAGTGCGAACAATTACTGCATAACTCGGCTTATATATACAAAATCCCTAAACTTTGCCACACATAGCTACCTTGGCTAAGCAGACATAATAACGAGCCTCGCGGACGGAGCTGAGTTTTTTTTTTTTTTTTTTACAAAAATTTAAGCGCTATTTTTTTTCCTAAAAATAAGCTTAATACCGCTTTCCACTCTTCTTAAGTGTTGTCATGTGACTTATAAACACCCCAAGTTTCGAATCAAATTTTGAAGCGTTTTTTGAAATAAGGCATGACCGCAAATCTATAAGCTATAGAGATGTCAACTGGCCTTGCATACCTTTCTGCGTTTTAGTTGAATTAACCAAGACTTTTCAACTCTTCAATGTTTCTGAAGCTGGTGTTTTGTGCACCGAGTTTAGCGGGATGTAAATTAAATGACCGAGCGGAGCTTTTTTAATTGCAGGTATATCTACCAAAGCTACATGGACAATCGGAAACAAAACCTTAATTAAACAAGGTGACATTCATGGTTAAAAAGCTTTCACTTTTGACACGACTTTGACACTTAAGACGCACAAGCGGACCACGCTTTAATCAAGTTCTTGCTCACATTTCCACGAAGCAGTATTATAATTGGTTCGTGCGTTCTTATTTATTTCATCTGTTTTAATCTGCCAGGTGAAATTTGTAAAGGAGAACAACAAATTCTAAGACTTATTTGCACTAGAAATTTACGTCACGTTATGCCCCATTTGTTCCTGAGCAGTTTATTTCAATTCTTTGACCTTTTAAACTTTAGTTAATTATTTTTCCGGCAAAGATTCCGACCTTTTGTTAAAAAATTTCAGCAAGGAATAGCTTTATTTTCATTTATTGTTTAAAATTAAAATTTAGAATGGAACGGACTCAATGCAAGAGACAAGTCAATTTTATATATTTATTTTAGCGATGAAAAGAACTCATTATGAAATCAATAAACATTCGTACCAAATTTCAACTCTAATTAGAAAAAAGGTGCATTCAGAGGTCTCGTTAAATTTCCTAATTTAATATAACGACTATATCCATTTTGTTGAAAGAGAGACCTCGGCACACTTAAGGCGTTAATCATAAAGTGGGGCTGCTTATAACAAGAATGTATTCAAAAATTAATTCTATGAGCAAGCGTCGGATATGAGATCATAGGTACACATCTAGATCCACGGGAGGTCCGCGACAATTTGGCTACTGTATTCATTTAGGTCCGTATCGATTTTGTCATCTACAATTTGGTTATACACCTTAAAGAGAGCACACAAGAACATTGTAGAGTTTCGAAAGTAATGACCCTTGTTATTTTGGATTTATTAACGCTCATCTATAGTTGCACTTGCTATGAAGTAGAGTAACTGTTGACCTCTTCCCGACTCTTTTTCGTACAGAAAGTCAAGCTACTAACGGTAGTTTTTTGTGAGGTCGTTAATTTAAGGTGTCGTTCCCTGATGAAAATCTTGAAGGGATCTTTTAAGAACTTTGAAGATCTTCATAAGGATTTTTGAAGATCTTAATGGGGATCCTTGAGGATCTTCATCTATAATCCTCAAAAAACTTGCATAATCTTTTGCACAAAGTTCCTTGAGGTTCCTGCAAAGATTCTTCAAGATCCTGCAAGTTCCTCGAGGTTCCTGCTGTAGTGTCAGGTCAGCCGTTATACCTAGTGCATGCTTAGTGTAATAAACTGTGTTCTGTGCATCCGCCATCGTGCGCGTATGTTGTGTCTTCTCGAAGAACACTTCACCTGCAAAGATCATCAAGGATCCTTAGGCAGGATCTTGTGTAGAATCCTAAAACAATTTACAGGATCCTGAGTACGGGATCCCATCAAACGTGCTTTGGGTTATTTCCATTTGGGGCTGGATTCATGAAGCCCTCCTAAGATAAGATGTGTCCAATGTATTGTTGGAAAAATCCTATTGTTAAGAAACAGTGCTTAAGATTCATCTTTGGCTTAGGACATCTTTGAGAATCTTGCCCCTACAGGATCCTATAGGATCCCCGCAAATCCTGTAGGAACCTTTCCAAAATGAGGCATTAATGCAAAGATCCATTCTTTTTTAATCTTTTGCCTGCCAAATCGCTATTGGTTTACGAAAAAGCCATTGGGCGGAAAACGATTAATGCGAAGTTGAAGAGTCACGGTTTTCTCATCTCCAATTATCAAAAGAAAAGATAGTAAAAAAGATATAGTTGATAAAGAGCGAACTCTCAAGCTGTTTAGGAGCATAATTTTTTCGAAGTTTTACATAATGGTAAAATAATTAATGGAAATAAACCAATAAACCAACTCGGTGTTACGAGCCTTGGCACGATGGCTATTTATCATTCGATATCCAGCGCGCGCTAGTGGAATATTTGTTAAATAAATCCATGGCATTTAGAAAATATAAAATCCACATTAACTGCAAGTGGTTTTCATACCGGTCCTGTATATTCAGACTGAATTGGTATTTAGACACTTCGCAGTTACCCGAGACAAAACCTTGAGAGAAATAATAAAAAAAAAAACGGAAACCATATTCGATGCGGAGGCGTGGCCGGATTCGACTCCATCTGCACCGGCCTTAGATAATGGACTTCCAAATATGTAAGGAAATGAAAAATTGTTCAAGATAACGAGATCTTCCAACAACCTTAATTAATTATTAAACTGCAGGATGGCTTTCGGTCAAGGGCATGTAACACAGACAGCTTTATGGACCTACACGCCTCAGTCATTTTACGATAAAACGTGTGAACGCAGCGGGCTCAGCCAGTTGCAGTAAACATTGATGAAACCTTTATGAATTTTTCCTCAAGAGCTAATTGGATATATAATCTTTTGACTCGTAAAAAGCGGCCAGGAGCGAAACTGGCTAGACAACACTAGAAGTACTATATACAAATAGCACCACCGTAAAGTAGTGTTACAGTTGAAGAGCTCATAGATACTTACGGATTTTACCCACAGACTCAAACGTTAGAGGCACATCAACTGATTTAAGGTTGAAAGGTGAAATGCTAGGCAAAGGATTTCATTTGTTTTTCGTCAGCACAACCGGTTTTTTACGCTTATTTCGTATACTCCAGTCTAACCCGACCAAAACTGATGCTTTGAGAAATTCATGCACTGCTTAAAGTCACCCAGGTGACTTCATTTGCGTCATCTTCTACTCCTGGAAACATGCTTTTGTTGACAAGGATGGGGAAATGATGCTAAACAACAAAACAGAAACGACAAAAATTTAAATTTGTAGGTTTTTTGAAGGTAACACAAGAGGAATCCATGGATCATGCTTACGTTAATTCTTTTTTTTTTGGGGGGGGGGGAATTATATCGTCAACTAAAAATATAAGTAAATATTTTATTAGTAGTCTTTAAGCCATGTTTTTATAATTTACGGATATTTTGCCCAGCGAAGATGTTCACATCGAAAGGTTCGCACAGCATTAATGAAAACACATAAATCGATGCCAAATTGTCAAAATGCCACAATTGAACGAATATTTTGCTCCGTTTATTTTCAGGAGATTCTGCCTTGTAAATTGCTCCTGGAATGTCCTCTTTTAAAAATATACTCTTGAGGTTCCTGACACACAACGCAAAAGTTACCAGGACATGTAACTTGAAATTTGAAGAGGCCATTATTTAGAACATAAACATTTTGAAAATATATGCTCCAAGTTTTTGAAGAAAAAAAAATTTTTTTTGGATGTGGATCAAGAAATGATCTTGTAAGTGCAAGAGTTGCAATACGTATCAGTTGCATAAACGAAGAATTATGTCGCTAAATTCTTTGTTAAAACAATGCCTTGAGACGTACACATTATCTAGGAGTCTAAACATTGCTTAATTACTAGAGGCAAGGACGCAAATAATTTGTTGGTAATAAATCGTTGGGACAGGATCTTTGTAGAAAACTGTGAATTTCGACATTTGACTAAAGCTAGGGTTAGAAACTGATCCCTTGATGCATATGGTATTTCAGCCCTCACCTTGTTAGCGTTTCCCTCTTTGTCATGAACGGTCTGAAGAACACATCAACACCCCGGAAAGCATCAATAGTAAGCACATTAAGGAAAAGAAGGGACAATTACTACGGAGTACTTGCCAAGTTCAATAAATTGGCCTAAATGGAAGTAGAATTTTTGAAGTTGAAAACGGAAAACATGAACGTCGTGGCGAAAAAAAGTCCGGGGCTCTTGTCTGGGAAAATGGGGTAAGTAATTAATACTGAAAATTGGCAACTTTTAGAACTTCCTCCCCAGCAATAATTTCCTTAGTCTCCTTAGCAGCCGCTCGGGCCGGAGTCACGCAACGCTCTCCGTCCGAGCTGCTGCGAAGGAGACTATAATTTCCTTGGATCATGATACTTACTGATTCAAGTAGAGAATTAAGTGTTCTTGTAGCTTGCGAATTCACCTTTGATGTAATGACATCTTTTTTTAAATCGTATGTTAGTATCAGTTATTATTATAATGACACGAACGTGCATCATGCGTCATGATTATAACCCTGTCGACGTCAAGTTGACAAACTTCCTTAATTTGCTCTTCCCACGCCAACACGACGATGCTTGGTCGTTAGTTCACATGAAATTACCAGGTAAAAGAATTGTTTAAATTAAGATTTTACTATAAACGTTTTGTTTACAAATGAAGTTGAAATTCTAGAAGACCTGGTTTAATTTAAAAATGTTTAATAATAATGTCTATTATGATATGAATTTTAGTTAGTATTTTTATATATTTGTTTTTTTTTTATCATATGAATTTCAGTTAGTATTCTTATATATTTACGTTGTTATCATTGATGTAGATTCTAATTTCTGTTTGAATTATTTCGTTGTAAAGCGCCATGAGCCTATGGATTATTATTATTATTATTATTATTATTATTATTATTATTATTATTATTATTATTATTATTATTATTATTATTATTAAAGTAAACAGTCACACGTTCACATATACGTACTGTTATAAAATGTTTAGGTACTGACATATAATTTTATGGGCATATTTATAAAATTTTTACAGTATATAGTCTCTGTAGCTGTATACATAATTACAAAATGTTTAAGTTTGTAAGAGAAACCATAGAAATTTTCCATCCAAATTTGTATTTGATTCGTATCTCAACTTTTTACTATCAAGCTACAGTATGTCTGTTGATAGCAAATTTCTGGCTTGCCTCCGTTTCGAAGAGCTCCGTATAAAATTGAACAAAAAGAAAGGAAAGAGAGAAAGAGAAAAAAGGCATCAATCGATAAGGCAACTCTCCGAGGTAAGACTAATTTAACAAGAGGCTAAGTTGACATCTACTTTCAGGATGCACCGATCTGTCTCCATCTTAGCCTACGTAGCTGGCGGGATTCGCGACCGAGTGCGCGTGTTTTGTTTATGGCGAATGGCAGAGAGAGGGAACCGCGGAGCCGCGAGGGAATTGGAGCGAGCCGCGAGGGAATTGAGGAGGAGTCGAGTTGCCAGAGACATCTCAATCCCTGTTATCTTAAGTTTTCAATTCTTTTTTTTTTTAGATTACAAATTTTTCAAATCTTCTTTGACGCCCGATTTCAGGCTTCCAATATTTATCTAGCTTTTATTTCTATTTTTTGTTCATTTTTTCTTCATTTTCTTCTGCAATTTCGATGTCCTACAATGTATTGATATTTTAAGAAGAAAATAGATGTCTAAGATAGCAGTCGGGGGCAAAATACACCTGCCTGTCTGGCGAGATATGAGTATGAAAACCTTTCGAAATCGTACCTTTACTCACCCAAGGACAAGAGAAAACGATAATGTGATGTATGTTTCCTTTTAGGTCATCGCTTTTTACGCAAATTAACGACTCGAAAATCTTTCACACAACGTTTACATCTTTAAGAATATTGCATTTTGCCTAACCTATGCATTATCAATTAGTTCAATTGCTCTAGATCATATTTTAGTACCGGAAGGGATACGTCAAAACTTAGTTTATCTAACGTGGAAAGAAGGTATTTGAAAGTTTATGAGTTTTGATAAATCTTCGGTTGCAGACAATTATAATGTACAATGCATATTTGGTACACATTTTGTGGATTAATGAAGCTAAGTTACAAAGAATTTAAGGTTTTGTAGTTTCTACAGATCCAAGACGAAAACAATGGCAGGAGTTACGGTCCGATCAAAATGTCAAGATAACCAGAAAGATAATTATTTAATTCACGACTAGGTAGAATCGAGATTTTCTTTACGTAAGGAGCGATTTACTGGTCAACAACTAAGCTCGATAAAGACATACACACACAAAAAAAAAATGATTAAAATTGGTAGGTTTGTCGAATATCGCGGGCCGGACAGTTTGGAAGTAACAGCTGGCTTCTACCGCTGTTGTATAAAACAACATCGATATATTTTGAGGACTGATGCTCTTAATCGGCCAGAGAGGTCAAAATGTGTCTATGAATGTTGTCAGAAATGTTGTTCTTGTCAGTGAAATTATACGTAAATAAAATACTACAGAAAAATAAACAGTGTTCGTTAATTATTCAATAGTGACGGAGGCAGTCAAACTATAACTACACATTGAAATAAGCCCTTTAAACCTCTCGAGCAAAAATCTTTTCCAACTTACCATGTGAGGTTTCGATCTACTTCTACGTCGAGGAAAAATGTTTTCCATCGAATTATTAAGAAAAGAGCTCCCATCTCGATGACAACCTCTAATATTACTCGTCGAAAGTAGTTGAAGTTTTCAATTGCCCAGCGGCGGTATAAATAAAGAAGTGGCCAATGCTTTGCGTGCGCTCTCCTCCAGTTCTTATTTATAATGCGCATGAGAACTTCATGGAGTGTGAGAGAAGCTTAATGGTTACTTAGTCCACGTCACTGGGTAATGTAAACTTACAGCTCAAATCAAGACCACAACACTCTGCTAGAAATTTAAGAAAAAACAAACTAAAAGATCTGACTACATAACTCGACTATACCAATACACCTGAAACAGATCAAAATGTTTAATTGTCTAAGTCCGTGTAGAAAGAACTAAATCGTCTGATTAAATTCATGACTCTCCTTAAATGAGTACACGTTTAACCAACCAATAATTTCCTGTCATTTTGAATGCACAGCTGTCGCTGATTGTCTAGGTGCAAGTCAGTAGTCGTCTTTGGCCGTATTTGGAGACATCCGAAAGACAAAAAGTAAAAAGCAGTACAGAATAACTTCTTGTTTTGTTTTCCGAGGACAATTGGCTTGAAACAATTTGTGACACCTGTGTCGTTTTTCTTTTTGGAATCTCGGCGGGAATATTCGTTCAGCACAAAGGGATGTATTCATCTTTCACAGATGGTAAAATATATTATTTTGTTGTTTTTGAAAGCATAAAAAACACATCATTGAGTGAATTGTGCTTTTGAATAGTTGACAATATATGGAGTTCTACCAAAATAAATAGCCTGACGTAGAAAACCAATTGTAATGCAATAAGTAATCTGCCAATAACTAATTGATAAGAATTATGCTTTATACTCGTACGTGAGAGTTAAGCGTCCGTAATTTTCGCAACGAGAATTGTTGTAAAATAATTTTTTGCTGTTATGCATTTCTATGACAGTTGGGTGACAAAAAAAAATTCATTGATTATAAAAAATTAATTACCGTTTGGCCATTTGTTAGCTTCTTGCAGATTAGTTATACTTCTGTGGCTTTGTTGACCGCCCATCACTGAGTGAATTATTCACTTTTATCTGAAAATTGTTCATTGATGTTCGAGGTGGAAACAAATTCATTTTTTTTAACGAAATTAAGCTTTGTACTGCAATACATATTAAACTGCCCTCGCACCAAATTTGGCTTCATGCATGATGGGTAACTGAAAAGCGTCATATTTCACTGAATTGCTTGTTTGGGGTCCTCCAAATAATAAGGACGAAGTTGAGCAAAATATTGTGATTTGTTTGTGCCGATGCCAGAGGCAGAGGCAAACAGTGACCTACAAGACACTGATAAGTCACGACGTTTTGCGAAAACCGAGTTCAATGATTGCCTTGTCATTAAATATGTGTGCATTTACGTCAAGACAACGGAACTCTACTTGGCTCTCTAAATCAATCTCTTCAGACCCTGAAGTTGAATTGATCTCTGCGATTGTACGGTCCGCAAAAACTGCACACTAGCGAAACATCATTTACAGCAAAACAACTTTACACTATAATACGCATGAGCAAACCACTCACTTGGCATTCGAAGGCAGTTATCTGCGGTGACGCCAAAACGCCAGAAAAAATAAGTTGAATGATGGCACATAATATAGGTATAAATGTTGCGTCAAATAACTTATGTCGCTATTTTTTAATTAGAACTTATGTTATACATGCTTTCAATAATTTTACAGGCGGCATGTAAATTTAAAGAATTATGAGAAAAAGCGTTTAATTTTCATGTCTGAAGACTGTCGATGGGCTTGGACAACATCCATCTATGAAGTTTCAATCAATTTATTTGACAGGCCACGGTTGTTCAAAGATTGGATAGCTTTATCCGCTGGATAACTCACTATCCAGTGGATAAAATGTATTGGTTGGAGCACATTATTTTTATTCACTGGATAGCTGTTTACCCAGTGGATAAAGTGATACCTCCATGAAACAACTGGGGCCACTGCCTCGTCCCCAGACGCCAGTTTAGCGCGCAGAAACAGGGAGAGCGGGGCGCCATGGGAAGGATGCAGTGCACCTATCCCACAACGCCACGTGCAGCATCATGCAATAAGGAGGGACGCCCGGGGACGAGGCAGACTGGGGCCAGGTGTTTGCCAAAAGTACGAGCCAAAGAGAGTCTACGACAATTTGACAAGGATTCGAACTCTTTAAGATAGGAAATATTACTTATAATTATTTGATATTTGATTCTGTATTTACTAGCGAATATTACTGCAAAAGGTCTTTAACAGAACTGCCGTGCTGTTTCGCTCCAATCTGAATTTTTCTGGTCTCTTTTAAATACCTGTGTCAAAGTCCCTTGGAGATGTCGTTTTTCGTGCAACAAAAGGTATTTCCTGAAAGGTAAATTTAAATTAGTTGTTATAGACGTTGTTATATACTTTACCTGTTGCAATTCCTTGGGGCAATCAACTAAGAAACTCAATCACCTTAGTCTGTTTAATTTAGTGCAATTAGCGATTTTTTTGTAAAATCGTTAATTTAGGTCCTCGTAAAATTAATATGTGTCCCCAAAGTGATCGCAGTTGTTTAAAATTGCGAATAAAAACTTCGAAGTCTCTAAAAGGGGTACCACCAAATCATTCGGCTTCTGAGAGAAAAATCGCTTGTTTTAGATGTCGCTGCTAATCAGTCGTAACAGAAACTCGTTTGTTGCTATTTCGGCATTTACGGGCAATTAGTCGTTTGTTATTTCTTTCGGACTGACCATGTGAACTCTAAGATACTGGTCAAAATTAATTGCTCTTCAGCACAATATAGACGGGTGCAATTTGTAGACTCTTAAAGCAATGAGCTATTATTGACAAGCCTTCCAATAAATGCTCTATAAATAAATTATGATTAATTTCCGAAACTTAATAATTGCTATGTTAACCTTGACATCTCCCGAAATATATTTAAAAACAAAAACAAAAACAAAGCAAAACAAGGCAAAAACACAAAGAGGCAGGGAGTTTGTACCTGGTGATTCAAAAAAGTGTTGCGAAATGTGCTTATACGAAACAAGTACTAACTTTCAATCTGCATGCTGGAAACAAAACCGCATTTGAAGTAAAAAGACTAAGAAGTTAATCTGACAATACTTGTTGTTCTGCACTCTACTTGCATCATAATATTCTAATTTTCTATCTAACAATTATAATTCCTGACACTACGAGGCCGAGTTACCAATGAGTGAAATAATTAAGTAGCCTCAGTGGAGCTGACTGCCGCTATCAGAAGACGAGGATCAATGGTCTAATTAGTTCAGTAGACCGAATTCTCGTTTAATCGCGATTACGAACATTCGGTTCGATTCCCGATTCTTTTGTTCCACATTTCGATTTTCGTTGGATTTTTCCTTACCTCCTCCAGGCTCTCCTAGAAAGGTGTCTTCAAAGCTTTTCATACAAATAAAAAGACACTTGGTGTCCAAATTTTTAGCGGTTGTTTTTTCAAATGAGTTATTTTATGAAATCAGATTCAGAAGCCTTTAAAATCCGTGTTCACCTCGCACTAAAAACGGTACTGTAGCAGGACAGTCAAGACTTCAGGATGTTATTTAATAATGTTCCTGTTAATTGTAACCTCACGTTAAGGGTCTTTGAGTTTTGGACCCTATTAAAGGAGTTTTGCTGAAAACCATGTTGTTTAATTTTCGAATCAAAATATTCGAAATCGAAAAGCAATAATCGAAATCGAATCGAATCGAAAGGTGTAGGAATCCGGCGTTACACCCTTAATCACGGGTTAAGCGTGAAACAGATTTTTAAGTCGAAGTTACATAAAATAAATAGAATTTTGACTTTCAACGACGATGCAGCCAATAGGTTTAGCTTATTTGCAATAGAACACGGTGAATGAAACTGAAGTTATACAATGTTTTGCCAGTGGGTGGAAGGGCCTTCAAGCGACCTAATAGAGAAGTCTGGAATAAATACCTCTGTTCCAGGTGAATAATTCTTTTGGTCCGCTATGAAAGAAACATCACTCTTTGTGATCAGTGTCAGGTGCTTTCTCTAAACCAGACAACAATTGAGTCTGCTAGACCATATCAGACCCAACCAAGTGATTACAGTTCGTCAAATTAAACTTTTGCTATAACTGAATATCTCGCGTGACTCGGCGTACTCGGCTAGCCGAGTACATTAGTGAATTCACACTTTTTTAAGCGAAGCACGCAACTTAAACGGATCGACACTTAATGGCAGCACTTACTCTTGTCTCTTTCTGTTTTTGACAATTATAAAAATAAGGAGAAAATATTGTTTAATGCATATGACTCACTTTAATTCCCTGACATCGATCGCGAAAACATGAGAACTAAATGTACACTGAGAGAACACATTTCATTTCAACTTTAATAAAACTGAATACTATACAACGTCGAACAAAAGTACCCAGCTTTTCAATTTAGGTAGTATGACGCAACCTTGAGTCTAACTCTTGTAGTTTGCCTAACATACGCAGTACGCAAATCACAGGCCCCCTAAATTAGGTAGCACCAGCCCATAGATAGCTGTCACTAAAACCTATGGGACGTGTAAAATCAAGAAGCATCTTGTTCAGCTAACTGAATTCTGAAATTATGAATATATAAATATATGAAAAAAAATCAGGCTTGCCGGCAAGCCTGATTTTTTCATGCTTTCTTTTCGCAACTGCATAAGTTGCGTTAATAACTGCGAGGATCTTCTTTACATTTATTTTTAACTGAATTCTCTTTGCATTACCCAATTCAAATAGTTGCCCTTTCAATAGCCCTGTTTTGATTTACTCTCTCTAGTCATGCAGATTTTTGTATTGTGCTGAGAGAATCACAGAATCACTAATTGTTCGTATAGCTCTGGTACCAGTTTCCACAACTTCAGAATACAGAGAATAAAAGTTAATTCAGTTTCTATGGTTGTTAAGCACACTCACATACTCGGTTAATCGGCGTTCAAAATTTGTTGCCGACAAATGGTGAACGATGTTTTGACGGTACCGAGAGGACAAATTCCTTGACGGATGGTTTATTTTGTTGTTCAACCTAAACAAGTTAAATGGTCTATGTCAATGAAACATTGTTCAAAGACTGTTTTAAAAGAAGTCGAAACATCTGTTCACCCCTGTGTCATTGACTTTTCAAAACCCAGTGAAGTTTTACTGTGTTCAAGAATCGAATTGTTTCGACTGAACTCGCCACGATATTGAATAAGAGGAATCGATCAGCCCTCTAATTAATATAGTAATTGAAAAAGTGAATCGAAAGCAGGACCATGTTGTACACGACCTTACGAGTTACTAATAAGAACTGACCGACTTTTATTAAAAGAAATAACTTCCTGGTGAGAGACTCAGGCAATACAACAGCGTAGTACAAGAAATTAAAGCGGGATAAACACCTGATAAATTCTCGAACATGGATTTTGCAGCGGAACTGTTGTCGAACTTTGTAGAGAATTTTTCGGCAAAGTATATATACATATTTAGTTCTCAACGTTACATTTCTATCTGTTATAGCATACTGACTATTTTCATATTCCACTGAGATAAATTAAACAAATCCTTTCAAAAGTCATTTCAGCTGAGAGACACAGGACAGTCAAGCACAATGATGTAGCCATTGACAAAATTTAAGTTTTAGCCAAGTAGCGTCAATGGAGCTTACGTTTGGTAAATAGTTATTAAATTAAGTCGGTGTAAGATGTGGAGACCCAGTCTCCTTCAGAGGATTTGACGCTTTATGTGAATGTACATGAAATCAGTATGGAACTCAGTAACACAGGTGAGGCTAATGCAAGCGATTTGTCTTCGCAAGTTAGTGCTATGGCTAGTATTTGAAAATGATACGAGAGAATGCTTCACTGCTTGTTGAAATGGCCCTAGTATCGTGGAGGAATGATCAAGGATGTTGCTTCCCAGACAATTTAAAGCTACATATGTTTCTTTGTCACCGAGAGGGACTCATTGGTTACAACGATGAACGATTTCGTTCAGACATAGATTAGATGAGGTGCATACCGATATTTAGTTCACAGCGATATTTACTCACCTGGAAATAAGTCTCTTGAGAGTAAAATACCTCTGAAACGCAGCAGTTTATCTCTTCGATACTTGTCTTCTAACCAATAAAATGTAGATCGCGTCTAGCAAATTTTGTTTATAAATCGGTGTGGGTCGATAGAGACATTGACTTGCATTTTGCTTTAATTGGCGCCGATATTTATCGCACAGCAGGAATGAAGTTATTGAGTGAATCTTTTTTTGTTTTCTTGGACCAATCGTCGATCGTTGAATACATTCAACTAGTGGCACCCTAATATGGGGCAGTTTTGTGGTTACAGTTTCAACCATACGGAACTTCAAGAAAGCAGCTCTTTCCATGTTTATCTAGAGGGTTTCTTTAGTTCAAGTGGTGGACTTTTATTTCATTTGGGAAGTTGAAGATAGTTAGCTCGCTCGCGTGATGTTTTATCGTTTGTTAATCCTTGCCCGTGGGCGAGTTTATCGAGTATTTTATAAACGGTTCCGCCATTTAACTCCCTGCAATGTGCACTACACAAAACTAACCAATTAACATTTGGATAACTCTACTATTTTGTGATGTTATTCTAGAATTTTAATGGATTCCCGCTGCGTTCTTTTCATTGAATGAACTAGAGCATGTCTTGGCCTTTCGTGACAATAAATATTCTTGACAAAGCCTGTTAATACGCCTGTAGGTTATATTATCAAAACCAATGAACCTTGTTTTAAATAACTTCCATTGAATTGAATAAGATGAGAATTAATTTGTTTTGACATTGGGCAAAGACTTTTCCGACCTTAAATGTCACCCTTTATACTTCATGATTTAAACGTTTTTAAACAAGGACAGTGTTTGACTTGAGTTCTTGCATTATAACTAAGGTATGTTGACAAAGTAGGGCAAGATAATATACCTGGACGCAGTCCATCACAAAACAGTTGAGTAAGGTCAGCCGTATTAAAGTGGTAGCCTTTGCAGGTCAGGAACCTAAGCTGTTTGAAACAATTTTGAATTATAATTATGCATATCAACTGATTTCTCGAGACTTTGCCTTTAGGGCCTCCGTTTTATTTTCTGACTGTTGCTATGTTACAGCGCATGCAAAGTTCTTCACTGCTGTGAATCTTAAATGTAGAAACTGTAGTGATAATTACAATTAAATTCTCATCATACAAAAATATCATTTGACGTTCACACTGACTTTAAATTTTTCCAAACCATGATCAGTTTTATAGCGAAGCATTGCCAACGTTTTGCGTAGTGATGAAAAAAAATATCTAGGAGTCAATCAGACTAAATCATCCTCTCTTGGACTAAATGAGTCTTCTTAAGCTGTTTTTATTTTTCCAACGCCATTATTTATTTTTCGACAATAATAATATAACAATAACGGCAAAGAGACAATATGAAACATATAGATCATCGGGAGGATATATAAATAAGTTAGGGACATGCAGTTGTTTTTACATTATGGCAGAAAAACGTCTTTTGGTATCTTTTAGATAGGCTTTTCGATATTTGAATTTCAAATATTAAGGAAAATCTTGCCCGGCTTTTGAGTTACTAAGCTGTCTTTGTTTTGGCTGATTTATTTTAATTACAATGGAAATCGTGCCATCATTCATTCGCATTCCCATGGTACAAAACCAATGTTAACCGTTCACGGCAAGACCCACAGAGATGCGATGGCGTTTTCCCCTCTAAAAGACAAAAAAGCAAAACTAAATGTCTTTTCCTATAAGTTCCACAAAAATAAATTTCAACACGTCTTCAGCTTCGAAAATTCTCTCTTTTCGTGCGAAACACCTCGAACTAATTAAACTAATTATACTACAGCCAAAAATAAAGAAGAATTACAGTCTATCTAAAATTAAAGGTTATTAAACTTAACTGAGTTGTCTGGAAAGGAGAAGAAACAGTATACAATTATTTTGAAAGATGTCTTATGGTATTAAATATTAATCTAAGTGGCTTTCTAGACAAGAAGTTTAATTCAGTTCATTCAGAATCTACTTTATTAAAAGATACATCTCAAGTCTAGATATAAAATTAAGATTTTTCTAGTTTATTAAAAAAAAAACAAAGTTTCAAAGAGTGGTGTTGAGACATATACGTGATCAGATGGCTAATAAAATGCCATCTTATGCAGAAAAGAAAGGTATTACTGCTATATAAAATTCTTTTTTTCCAGCTCTATACGATAGAAAGCGCCGAATACTTCATATTGTCTGAATTAAGTCAAAAAAGATTTATGGTTTGTTTTCTTTGAAAACTGTCCATCCTCAAACAAAGAAATATCGGACCTCTCGATCTTGTATATTGTACAGTGGTTCGGTCATCCAACAGTTCGTTTTGGTGGAATATTAATCAGTTATCCGGGAGGCTTTAATGGCCTCTGAAATTTGGATTCAATTGTGACGAGAAACTAAAGTTTTTTTGACGAAAACGTCATTTTGAATTTTCCTAACATGAAAGAACTAAAGCTTTTTGTTTTCGTAACAAAACCAGCTAGGTTTATGGGAAGTCAAACAGCAGCTTGGGAGATATTAAAGATTCCGTTCCTTAAACCACTGTGCAAGTGCGGTGATTTATGTTTTCATCTACCACACAGATCACCCTGTTTTAGTGGACACAAACATCTCTTCAAAAAGCCCAAGAAAAACCATCGTTTTTTTTGGGGGGGGGGGGAAGAGACCAAACGACATTAGATACACGTCTTGCCGAAATGTTTTTGTGGGGTGCCTTTCGCTTGCAAGGCGCTTGAAGAACAACTGAGTGACCGGTGAGATAAGAGATTTGCGTACCGACACACAAACGTATCAAAACCCAGTAAATCTGCAGACAAAACTCTTGTGAGAGTTTTTAATTTTAATGTCAGTTAAAATCTATTAGTTATTTTCATTGAAGAAAACAGAAGAATTACAATTAATGAATTGTGAAGAGAAAATCGTTAGAAACTTTATAGAAAATGCAATGTCAAATCTGATTTGTCGCCTGCGACTGGTTCATTACGTGATTTCGCTAGTTGACACGACAATAGGAAATAGGGATCTATAACATTCCCATTAACCGAAGGACAAAATGGATCATAGACTCGATAAATAATTAAGATACGGCATTATCTTAAACTTGAATTGCCCTGACAAACTGGCAATAAGAGCTAATAGACCTTGCTGAGCTGAAACACTATAGGTACGATGTTCATGTTGTAATATAAACCAAAACAACATTTCTTTGGCTGAATATCTAATATTGCTTGATAATCCATTAAAATGAGAGATCAATCGTCATTAACCGCCCTTTAGAAGGCCTTGGTAAAGGGATCGACTTTTGCGACCTCAGAGTGATCTTTTGTCAAAGATTACTGATCCAAACAAAATAATAATAACAATAATTAATTAGTAATAATCAATGATTGTCAACTTATCATTGCGCATTTTCCATAACAGAGCCAACCAAATGCGCATAACAGTGTCAATTTGCTGCAATTCTAGAACTTACTCTGCAAAGTTTTATTTCCAACTGGATCATCGACCGCTAGTCAGCTTCCAAACTTTGCATGCAACCGAGACAAACCTAGTGTACAATGGATTCTTCGGACATGTTTTCATTTCTAAAAATTTCTTATTTTTAAGGACTAATTATGTACCTAAATAAGCGAAATATCTGATCAGTAAGCATCCAGAAGTTGGAAACACGCTCAAAATTTTATGAAATTCTATCGGCATTCTATCGGCTTCGTTGGTGCGTCATTCTAGGAGAGCTACATCTAGCGAAAGAATGATGATTCTGCAAACATTCTGAAAACGTTTCTCTACAGTGAATCAAAAATATGTCGTAACATATAAACATCCGGTTGCTCTTTTCCTCGTCTTTTCAAACAAAACATACAGGACCATCTCGAAGTTTGTGCAACTCTTGGTCTCAGAATTGGTCAGTCAGAAAAAGAACCTCACTGTCAGATCATTGGTATAATAGTGGGGGGACCAGTAATCCCTTTATATAAGGTTATTTTAATTATCTCCTCCAGGTTTCACGTAATCTTAAATTCCATCGATGAGTTTTAGTGAAAGGACTCACAAATCTATACGCATTTTTCACGGTATAGAAAGACCAGAAAGGGCCAGGAAAATTGAAGAGGTTTAGGGTAAGGGAGATTTAAAGGTGATGGAAAATTAAACTTAAAAGTTAATAATCAATTGATGGAGACCAAAACAGTCTGTTTGCAACCTAAAGTACTTCGTCGTGAATAGCGTTCTATGTGGGTGTGAATATCTCTCTTTTTCCACATATTTTTTCTCTCTTAAGGTGGCCCACGGCTATTTATTGGAGCGGAGGCTCCATTTTGTAAATCGAAGTTTTTGGCAAGTAAGGGTTAACCGAATTCTGTAATTTCTGGTACTCTAAATAAGGAATGTTTACATCCTACAAGACTAAAAGTTTTAGAGCAAATAAAAAAATGATTAAGACATACAAGCGTTTTTGAAGATCTATTCGTTTTAGGGAAACGCGAATATTCCCAACAAACGACGATATATTTTTCCTTATTAAGCTCAAAAAGTTCCAACATTTCAAGGTTTACTGTGAGCAAATTTCTTCAAAATCGGCTGGATAGAAATTCCTGCACAGTTAGAGTTATAAAATATTATGCTTCTGAATTGCCCCAGCTCAGTGTTGCAAAAACACTAACGTAATACTAAGATCGTACATTTTTTGACAGCTTGATACCACCTAAAACTCTGCTGAAAAACCGGAAAAGATCGGAAAACCCCAGTAAAATCTACAACCAAATGACGAACAACATGTTTATAATGCATGATTTGTTTTCCCTTATTTCTAAGTATGTTAAAACCGGAATATATACAAACGACTTCACCTAGTTTCAGGGGTGTAGCTTGAAAGAACCCAGCGACTTTGGCCCGTCAAGTTGGCTACTTACACTCTATAAATTTTTTGCAACCCTCGCATTCCCGTGAATTATTCAAACTTACAACGTTCTGGGAATTTATTTTGCCACTTGTAATCCACAGTTCAGGGACAAATGAAATGATAACGCCGCTGAGTGTGTTTTTCGTTTGTTCCATCGATGATGAACGGGAAAAACCTGTGATTCCCAGAGGCAAACAAATCTTAGAACGCGGTACGGTAATCATTATATTGTTTGCCCCAAAATTTAAGGTTTTGAAGAATTTAAACATTGCTTATTTGGAGTACCAAAAATTACCGTAACCCTTACTTGCTAAAAGCTTCGATTTACAAAATGGAGTCTCCACCTAATAAATAGCCGAGGCACACCTTAATTCACACTCCGTGTCACTGGAAAAATGTTTACTAAAATTTCCCTTACGATTCTTGAGTCACAAGGCAGAAGGGGAAGGACTGGAAGAAAGGAGGGTGGTATTTTTCTCAAACTGACAATTTTAAGGGGGAATGTACGGGTTTTTGGTAAAACAACATGGGCTCCCGTGTGCAAGCAAGACAACTGTAACATTGCTGTATTGGGTTTGTGTAACAATATTTTTTTTACATGCTACCAAAATACATCCCTTAGTGAGCAAGTTTTTACAACATACCCGTAACTTTTTTGAGGGGGGCTTGTGTCGACTGATATGGTAGCACACCGCCCAGGGGACTGGAGGCTAAAGCGCCTGCAGGGGGTTAGGTTTAGGCCAAAATGTCCTTTTATGCTGTCCACACATGATCTTTTAGACAAGCGAGCTGCTTCCAAACTACTTAAAAAACATACCGGCATCTTTCTGGGTTAAAGGTCAATCTCATGTGCTCTGCCACAGTCGACTGCAAGCTGAGGTACCACAGGGAACACCAGAACCAGCGACAGGCGTCAAAGATCCACAAGGGAGGGGTGGTTTAGTGGTTCAAGGTCCAGGGGTGACTAAGTGGAGAACTGCAGGTAACATGTATGCTTTGGTAAATCAATCTGATATATTTAATAACAAACATGCACTATAGATGTTATCAGAATTTTAACTTAGCAGGTTGAGGCAGTAGCCGTCATTGGTGGTGTGGATGAGGACTTCGATGACAGCGACATAGGCATGTACTTAAACTCGGAACGCCGGAACGCCGGAACGCTGGAATACTTAAACCCGGAACGCCGGAATTCTTAAACCCTGAACACTGGAATACTTAAACCCGGAATGCCGGAATACTCAACTCTAAATGACGATTTAAGTATTCCGACGTTACGGCGTTCCGAGTTTTTAGCGACATACGTTTCGACAACCTGTGCGGAAGTCATTTATGAGAGCCAATTGAATGGTTTTGAACCCGGTTTCAACTAGTAAGAATTTAAGCTGCAAACATGACCTTTTCCAAGCAACGCTTCTGGCCAAATTGAACTGAATAAGCAAAGGAAGGTTTTATACGGAAGGCGTTCAACACCAAAATATCAAGACACGACTAGTAAACTGGAACAGAAGCGTTAAGGCTTATTAACAACAATTGTCACGCGTTTATGATGATTCACTTTTAAATTAGACAAATTAGGCAATCTTAACAAGCCCTGAACAAAGTAGGCTTGCAACTGAAAACCGGTAAAAGGGGCAACATTATTTGTGCACACAGGGTTACCTGCAGTCGATGTAGCTCTGAGTTCCAACAGCTCCAAATAAGTGGTCCATGTACAGTGAGTTGAATGGCTTTCCCAGTTGTTTTTACCATTCCGTCCGCGGTCTCCGAACTGTGAACCACTGTGTTTTGTGCTTTGCGTTTCAAAAGTAGGCTGGTGAATTTAATGCTCCTCACTTCAGTTATCTTGTTTCTGAGCTGCATAGAAATTTCCTGTGCAAATTCAAATTCTGTCTTTGTGGTGAGTTCGATCAGCCAAGTACATGATAGCTCCGTTGTGCGAACGGATTACAGACTCAGTTCCGTTCAACTCCCACCGCTACAGTGAACGATTTTCGCAGGAAACTTCACTGAAACATGCACAGCATTTCAGAACCAATAACTGGAAAATTTTTTCAAAATCGTGCTTGTACGCCGGTTTACGCAGGGACCGCGTGGCCTATTTTAAAGTGGGGGGCTAACTCGATAGGGGTAGGTTGAGGGGTGGGGGGGGGGGGTGACAGTTTCACCAAATGTTTTCTTTTTAGTGACTAACAATGCATCTAGGGCGGCCAAGTGTGTTAAAAGTTGCCAGTTTATACCCATCATATAGAGCATGCGCAATATAAATTGGAACATGTAAACACATGGACCATGCACAATATAAATTGATTGAAGTATATAGACCCATTAGTAAAGGATCAAAGCTAAACTAAGGGTATCAAACTCTTTGAACTAACCAGTGATTAATAATGTTGATACTTAGGGCATGTTTTGGTGGTCTAATCCGGAATAGAAGACAATATACAGTTAGTGTTTTCTTAGTATGGACACTATTCCTTTCCCTCAGTAATGTATTAACGTAAGAGAGGATTATCCTCTCTTGATTGACGATAACAAAAATGAACGGAATGCGGTCGGAATGTTTTGGTTTATCAGAATAGGAAATATCGCGTTCTTTTAAGGATTCAATGTTCTGGATATTCTGTTATTCCTAAACCGGAACAGGAATAGCCAGGATAGTTCCAAAATAATGCGCCTGAGCCTGTTCTTTCATTTCTACACGCATTTTAGGTCGTATCCGACAGGGTGCAAACCCGTTGACTTATTCGAATTTTTAAAGGTCTCAAACTCAAAAACATTTTTCTTAAGACTTGTACAAGCAAATTTATCGTTATATTACAGAATAAGGCCATCTAAGAAAGCTGAGCTGAGTGCCATGAACTATATATTGCACCCAAAGTCAGTGTGTGGTATGTCCTGACTGCTGCATGAATACCTTATTTCTCATTGTTAGGAGCGACAGAGATCTTTCGGCAAAAGTTGCAAAGATTACATGCATATAGAAAAGCTTGACGTTGATTTTCAAAAAGTTATACATTTCCACCAACCAAGTTGCATGAATTGGTTTCAAAACCGATAGCTTACGTTCGACATTCACATCTTCAAAGTTAACTCTACTATCCACTTGCTTTTGGACTTCTGCCAAATATCACGTTGCGAACTTGTTCTTGCAAAATTTCTTGCAATAAACTCATTGTTCCTTGATTATTGACATAATATGAGTCACTAAATTTTCGTGTCATGTTATGTTCGCGACACTTTTTGTTCGCGTCACTTTAACTTCGCGATTGTTTTTTTAAATCGCGAAATTCGCGAAATTAAAGGGGCAGTGTGACGGGGTATTTCCTCGCGTTTCGTCAAAACTTCGCTGAAATTGAGATTAAATGCCTTCACTCACACACACAATATTCCTGGAACATCAAGAGGGAGATATCAAGTGAATTTTTTCAAGGTGTGCAAACCATAATAACTTTTCAATGATTTTGCAAGATACAAGCACAGAATTTGAAAACGTTCGCCAGACGTTTTCAAATTGTAATCCGCCACTTCCATCTTGGCCATCCGTGGCCAAAGACACTTAGTAATAGCTTCACTGAATTAGTATGGTGTCTGAACAAGAAAATGACCAATATTTTTAGGCTTTGATATGTGTTGATGTGACTATTGGCTTTTCAGTAGGGTCAAACGCGAGCAAAATCCTCGTGATACTGGCCCTAAGACGTGTCGCGAAAATTTCATGTAATAAGGAATTAATTTTTTTGGCACCAAAAAGTGGGGGGTTAACGCCCCCTCAGCCCACCCCTCGCGCGGTCTCTGTTACGTCGGAGCAGTTCCATGACTGATTCATCATTCAGCGTTGCAAAGAAACACTGACACACTTCCCAAGGGTTTGGCGCCTTTTCTGTTCAGTGTTTGATTCTTGTTTTCTTCACCCTCAGGAAAAGACTTTGGTTTTCTGGGCAGTTTGTTTGCAAAGAAATCAATAATAGTCCACGAAAAAGCTATTTTTAGAATATCGTTCCCCAAACGTTTGAGTTTTTTAGCTTTTAAAGTTAACTGAAGTTGTGGAACGCACAGAAACCCGTATGGGGGTGGGGTGAGGTTAGTCGCCAGGTCAACTCATCAAATCATGCTAGAACCCTTAATAAACTCCACACCATGACCTAATCTTTATTTTGAGTTTATTAGTTGAGTTTTGTTTGCAAATTAGTTTTTGAGTTGTAAAAATAAAAACTGAGGAGACCAGACGAACACGTGGCCAAGAGAGCCCTAGAGTGGAACCCGCAGGGGAAGCGCAACAGATAGAGACGCTGACACACCTGGAGACGCACGAGAATGTCAGAGTTGGAGGAGAGAGGACTTACGTGACGTGAGGCAAAAGACACTGCACAAAATAGGGTCAGATGACAAGTGCTAGTAGAAGACCTATGTCTCATCAGGAACGAAGAGGATTTAGTAAGTAAAAATCAGTGGCCGCCGCCCCTTTTTATCTCGACAGCATCCTTCAACTCTCTGATTGACGACTCTTGAAAACAGAAAGAATGATGATAGTAAAGATTACGATTAGATCAGTCAAAAGGTTTTTCAAGATATCGTTACATAAAGATTAGTGGCTCTTTCAATGCAAACACAAGTTGTCTTTCTTTATAAACAAACGTAACTTTCAATAGGTCCACCATTTGAAAAATAATTTCGATATTGCCATTGTAACTACTTTTTATAAGCCATTCTAAAAAATCCGGCAGGATGAGTGGAAAGTTCATTGCTTCCACCACTCGTATGTAAATCAATTTAAAGCCACTCTTTTGCTTCGTACGTACTGACATTAATTGCTTTACTCATGAGCAAATAAAGCTTAACTAAAAGTCATTTAAATATCAATGGTGGACAAAGACACTGATTTCAGAGAAAACAGAAGATAAAACCTGGAAGAAAAAGCAATATATTTCGAAAATTAGTCAAGAGACGTTGCACTATTAAATGGATGTGGCATTGTGTGGTAAGATTTAGATTAAGATCTTATAATTATCGACAAGCTTTTTTCAATCGTCAGCTGATAGTTCAAATATTAAAGGAGCTGATCCAAGGTGAAAGTTTCGTAATCTCTCTGTTTATACAAACGCAATATTCAGATTTAATTGCCAGCCTATAAAACCAAACGTTTTGGAGGAACGATCGATTTTATCGATAGTTTATAACAGGTTCAAATAGCAATCTCTATGTTGTATAGCTTCGATTTCTCGTGCCATTGAATTCTAGAAAGAAATGCACATGATTTTCTTCAGATTGTTTCGGCACTCCTTGATTAAACACAGTCTCTAAATATTCACCAGCGAGTTTGTTTGCCCATGATGAAGGAAACCAATCCTCTAAAAACCCGCAGTGCCCTCCTTTTTCTGTTGTTACAAGAAATAAATTGTTAGAGGTTTTGAAAAGGCTGAATGGAATGGTGTCTTTTGGGCATATGGGGTCATCAAGAGCGCTTATGCACAGGACCGGCACAGAAATATTTGTGATGTTTCTCATAGGATCGTTGTATCTCCAGTATTCGTCCAGCGAGTTATACTGGTTGAGCTTGACATAAACTCGTTCATCCAGTTCTTTAATGCTCGAGCTTTGAAGCGCAAGATTATAGTTAATCACATTTCCTAAGCAGGGATGCTGGCGCAAAATAGATTTTAGTTTTAACGTCCAGAGCCAGTTGTATGGCTCTGGAATACTTTTCGACTTGAAAAGTGCTTCGGCATCGTAGCATGGTGAAATACAAACTGCTGCGTTGAGTTTGGTAGCGACGCCTGTTTCGCCGAGATATGACATCAGAAGACCTGAACCGGTGGAAAAACCGATTGCAAAGATTTCCGAATAGGGATACATGTGACTGATATATTCGATAGCTTCGTCCAAGTCGCTTGCATCCCCAAAGCTTTGCAGTCGATAAGTCGATAGCGAGGTACCACCATGCCCTCGGCGGTTAAACACCACCGGGCGAAATTTTCGCGCCAAAACTTCTGTGCAGGCGGATACCAGATCCGCGGCCGCGCCAGTTAAATCAGGAATAAGTAGCATTACCGGATTCACTTTCGTAATGTTTTTGTCATCATCCACCACAACCCAGTCTAACGCAATAACTCCCTTGTCCGCCATCTGCAAATATTCGCGCTTAAACTCCAGCTCCTCCTGCCACCAGATCCAAGGCAGGATTGTCTGAAGATGGCGATTCCGAGCCCAGAATGTCGGCTTGTAGTCCTGATTCAAAAGTTTACATCCTTTTTTTATTACCACGCTGATTCTAGACTTCTTAAAGTACAAACAAGGCTTCAGTTCCTGTTTGCTATAGAAATACAGCGCCCAAAGTAGAGTTATTACCACGACGAATACCAGTAATGAGGCAGGAAGACACATTGTGATAGAAAAACCAGCTAATGAAGCGGCGCTATAAAACCACACATCTGTGAAGGAGAAACTCAGGGAGATGAATTGTCGCGGTTTCATTCAAAGCTTTTTGACAGTCTGTATAACTTGTCCGCACGACAGTTTGCAAACTTGAGAAGATTTTGTTACGGGCACTTCAAAACATCTGGCACTGTCCACTTGTGGCGGGTAGCATCTGTCAAAAAGAAATAATCAAACTTGAGTTAGTGCTATTTTCTTTGTTGTCCATTGATCGTGCGAAAAGCTAAAATTATAAGGATGACCATGCAAATGTGTCCGTAACGTGCAATGTGCCAAAGTTTTGTCTGTCGTTAAGGGCAAATTGAATTATTTATAACACTAAGCGCCGTTTGCAATCCTTTCTCGAAAAATAATAACATTGACAGGTACAATAGAAAGAGCAAGAGCATACAAAAGATACAGTTAACTAATGTGATAACAGTGTACAGCAAGTCGTGAAATTTAGAAATATATGATAAAATTAAAGTATTTATCCTAGTTGAGTAGCTAAGCCGGTATGGCTGGCTGCCTCTGTGGCTAGCTTTGTTTGCAGTAAGACATCACTCTATCAGTTACCTGTCAAAGGTGGTTGAAGATCACGGCGATAAAAGTGGCCTAAGCTTAGTTTTCATCCGTAAATCGGAATTTCGGTAGGTTGCTACTTACGGGTTAAAAGGGTAGCTGAGCATTTTTTTTTCTCGTACAAGCAAGAAAATTAAAACAGCTTTCTGTAACACATTTGACAATGCAAAAATGCTTTCAGTTATCCTGTTCTGTTAAGACGCGCAATTTCGCCGCTTGTTATGTTTTGAAATAAAATTAGGATCATCAATTTTAAGCTCAAGATGAAACCACCGAAGCCATAAATACCTTTTAACGTGTAACGAATGGTTTTACCTTGATTATGGGCCACTGACAAACCAAACAGCGAGGGCTCCGTGCGTAGCTCAACACAGCCCGCTCAAGTTGTCTAGAGCTGTTTAATATGCAAAAACGAAAGTATGTACTTAATATAGACAAAGGTGACGTGATTAGATCGAGGAGCCTGCAAAGCGTGTTTGTTTTTGGAGACAGAATGTCCTCGTATTTTTCGCCGTGTTTATTTACGTCCGTGCGCTTGGACAGAATATTTCAGTACGCTCGGACATTTGCCCAATCATAGCCTTTCCCGAGTAAAAGAAAAATCCTTTCAAAAGGAAACGACCGGATATTCTCTGACGCAATTAAACATTGCTGTCAGAAAAATTAGGTAGCTCTTGATGAGTTTTCGAGAAAAACTCTACAGTTGGGAAACTATCTCTCCCTGTAAATGCCGAGCTTTCGTTCTTACAATACTATAGGGAAAAAAGCAAATTTCAAAGACAATTCCGAGATAACCAGGCTTATTCTCTTCTTTGTACTATCTTATCATGAGATATTTTTATCCTTACGAAAATTGCTGTAAATAACTATTGGCCATTTTCAATTACTTAAGTTGATTTTTTTTCTGAATGGAAAGAGATTTCAAAGTAGAAAGTCAAATATCGCATCAGTTCAAACTTTATTTCTATTTTTGTGAAGATGGATGATTTAATATTATTTTACCATCTTATATTATTGAATGCAATTTTCTCTGCTTAAATAATAGGAAAAATAAATAGCATTAAGGGGGTCAAGCAAGCTTTGAAAACAAAGATCCTGTATGGACAAGAAAACACAACATCTTCCGGCAATGCACTGAATACGTCTTGGTGAAAACTGTTTTGGACTACAATAAGCACCAGAAAGAGTCTAAGACAACTTCTATGTTTATGTTCCCCAAAATATAAATACAAGTTTGCGTTGGAGATAAAGTTTCAAAATTAATGCCGAATTAAATGATTTTCTAATAGCTTTCAAAATACGACATCTCGGAACCAAAAAAAGTGATTTTTTTCCCCGAAGTTTCCTGTTCAATTTCCTAACATTGCGGCAGCACTTAAGATTAATTATAAAGACGTGATCTAGTTGTCCCTTTTTCGATAAAGTGTTTTTGTTGACTAAAAAAAGCAAATTTTGGAGTCATTGACAGATTTTGAACCGTGAGGTCCTGGTACCTAACCGTACAAACCTCAGAATCATACTCGAGACATTTTTCACCAAAAGATTTCGTTATTTTGCCCATCTATGCAGCTAACGTTTTGGCCCTAAAAGTTTTTAAATACTTTTGTTGTCAGTTGCCTCAGTTTGGGTTAGTTTCTTATTTGAAAAACATTTCAACGCAATATTCTGTAAAACTCTCATGAATGACTGACTGACTGACTGAATGACTGACCGACTGATTGACTGACTGACTGACTGACTGACTGTCGTCTCCATCATGAGTTAAACTCGGCCATACTGCTCGATAATAGATTTTGCGGTTGCCACCGGATCGGCTTTAAGTGTTGGCTCTTCTCAAGTCATGAGGCCAAAGTTTTTAACTTTCTTCGCGATGTTGCATGAAAAGGCACGTTCAGGCGTCAGAGTTCCATTTTGACAACGGTTGCATTGTGGGTAACTGCTTTGTCCATCTTGCAGGAACCTAAAACCTAACGTATGTTTACTTCTCAGCCTGTCCAATGTGGAGTATATTTCCCTTGAAGTATTTAGCTTCATTACAGGCCGTCTCTCAAACTTCTTTGGTGTGGAACTTTCCACCTTCTTCGTGACTAGTGCACAAACATCTACTAGCTCGACAGCGGAGATTTCTGATGATTTGTCTCTTCCATGTTTCGCTAGCTCATCTGCACGCTCATTGTAGTCTACCCGGACGTGTGCTGGAACCCATTACAACAGGATTGTGTGGTTTCGTTTCTTTTGTCCTGAGATTATTTCCTGTGTGAGTGTCTGGCAGATAATCACTGACTTTGGTCTGGGATCTGCAAGCGCCCTGAAGGCTACCTGCGAGTCTGAGTAAATGACTATATGTGATGGAGGTGTTTACTCATGAATGAATAGAACAATGTCTTCTTTTAAATACTAACGAGGATAGTACAAATACCATTCAAAACTTTTAAATGTCAAGTTATCGTAATGATTGATGAAAAGGGCGCGAGTGGCCTAATTTAAGTGGAAAATACACGATGGAACTTTCGTGCAACTGTTTTTAACAACAACAACAATAACAACAACCCTTATTCACAATTTTAACTTATTAAATGAATGACACACAGCCCGAGGGTACCATGAGCCAATACGGCGAGGCGAGTGGTGAAGAGGAAAAAAGGAAAGTACTTACTTGGCCATGAAATGCAGACTGAATGCACAGAAACTGTATAGAAAATAGAGAGAATAAAACAAAATACAGTTCACCCAAGAGTAAAGAAATGAAGAGAAAGAAATTTAGTTTGCTTCAGTCATGATCGTTGTGTTCGTCCGTTTCATATCCAGTCCCCAGTAAAAGGTGCGATTGTTCAAAGCTGGCGTTGCACATTCTCAAATCCGCATGATCAGCGTTCTTCTTTATCGACCGCTAGATCTGGAGAATAAAGGCTCCAAATAATCAGTCACAAAGAAATGGTCAGTCACTGACATGAGAGAGCATGTCGGGGCCTTGACAGACTAGTGAGGGAGTCATCGCAGGTGTGGGTATTCAACGACTACAATGAGTCGAATATCCGGCCACACGCCGATAACAACATTACGAATAACTAATTTTTTTATGGTAATTAGCGTCCTCTGCAAATGTCAGTGCATGAACAAAACGGCTGGAAACAAGCTCTTCGTAGTGGCGTAGATATGGAGAACTGTCTTGCAGACTAAGAAAAACAACAAAACTTGTGGCTTTTCAAAGACGGGCCCTTACAAGCTGGAGTTAATTTGTGAGCCACTAGGTGCATGAGCCACATGAATTCTTAACTTTATGAAACTTTTTTTTTCTTTTAGGAATTATAAATAAGTTTTGCGGGGTCTGTTTTCGACGTAGAAAAAATACCGTCATATAACAAAAATGAAAACCCGCAAGAACTTCAAACCAAACCGTAGTTGCTAGAACTAATTCCCCTGAATTCTCCTACAGCCATCACACTTTCAGTATATCACAATACAGTAAGAAATGCCATGCGTTTTATAAAATTGCGTTATATTTGGGTGACTACTTGTCGAAAGGTGATCTCCAACGAAACGCCCGGGGTTAAAGGTTTCTCTTGAATGAGTCTTTTTATAAAACCGCCAATTTTTTTGTTCGATAAATTGACCCAGTGTAGATTCTAGCGTTTCTGTTCCCTCTTTATGTGAGCTAGATTTCAAATGCGTGAATTGGAACAATCTATCTGAAATTAATGACAGACTTTTCATAACTAAATGAATTCATTATCATGTGTGTGATTTATTCCGGGGTATTACTTTCTCGTTTTATCCAGAAAAGGCTTTAAAAAGCCTCAGGAAGTCTAAGGCCCGAAATATATGCCTCATTTTTCAGTTGCCGACATTCGGATAAGCCTTCTCTTTGAGGAAAATGCTATATTTTGTTCTGGAGCAATAAATTCGTTGCTTTGACCCCTAATGTCCAGTCCATTTGAGTTGAGTTTTCTAGAGCTTTCCCATTTGTTTTTACCTTTTAAATTGAGTAAGCATTGAGAAAAAACGAGAAAATCCCCACTTCCACCAAGCGCCTCTATTTTGAACCCGATTAGTTCCAAATTTCGAACTACCATTTTTGGAGTGCTTTAGCGGTTTACTCGATACAGACGTCAATCATTTAACAATCCGCTTCTAGTCCTCTGGAGTCTCTTCAAAAGTGATCAATTGTACAGCAACTTTCTCACAGAAATGATTCATAGGGTTACGTTGAAGAAAGTCGGTAGTGGAGTCAAACTCTTTTGAAACTCTTCCACACTGCCACTGCTACTGGCAACACTGTGCTGTCTAACGATGAAAATAATTGTAGTTCTGTAATTTACGACTACGTTCATCCTTTTTACGGAGCAATTTGCTTTAAAGCTTGTTCAATTCCTCCTCCTCCCCCCCCCCCCCACACACACACAAAAGAAGGTAAAAATAGCTTAACTTTGAATTTACAGTTATTGTCACTTAACTTCACACTCCGGTACCCAGTTAGACCTAGAACATCACAACGTAAAGTAACGAAATGTCGCAGCTGACACATAATATCTCGTCCCCAGGGTCTTCTCAGTCTACACCATTTTGAAAAAAATATTTCGAGATTTTATAGAGTAAATTCAACTTCTTACCTCGAAGTTCACATGAAGCAGTTTGTATTTGTGAACAAGAGTTTGCAAGCTTATGTTTACCGCGTGTGAACGTGCATTTTAAAGACTGTTTGCGTAAAAAGAAAAAGGGAATTAAATGTGAAATGAAAAAAATATTGTGGAACATAGCATGTTTTTAATTTGGGGCACAAGGAGGAATCATCCTTTGTTTCAACACTTAAACCACAAGGCCAAGTTCTTCACTAGTGTATGGTCAACTAGGTGCTCCCCTCAGACATCTCTTGGCTTTTATGGGGGCGAGAGTCGTGGGAGACTAGAGGGAACGCCACGACACGAAAGGAATAACTTCCATTTTCTCAGGGTGGTAACGAGATATGTTTTTTCATCGCTGATCCCATTTTTGTACGCAAATTTCTGTTCCTTTATTCCAAAAGCGTGACCAATTTTCGTCCCTGATCCTACAAATATGGTACAGCCTGATCCCTGATCCCAAAAAAATTTGCTGATCCCGATCCCATGGTCTGTGATCCCTGATCCCAGCACTGCGATCCCAGATCCCACCCTTCTGATCCCTGATCCCACCCCTTTGATCCC
The DNA here is from genome assembly GCA_964017195.1 of Siderastrea radians. Lineage (NCBI taxonomy): Eukaryota > Metazoa > Cnidaria > Anthozoa > Scleractinia > Rhizangiidae > Siderastrea > Siderastrea radians. The sequence continues at coordinate 20,247,451 of OZ024897.1, forward strand.
TGATCCCACATACCTCGTCACGACCCTGCTTTTCTCCCTTCCTTGAGCTTTGGTGGTCACGCTTTCCTCGCTATGAGACGACTGTGGGTGAGTCAGGATTTGATTAGTCTCCTTAGCAGCCGTTTTTATTGTCGTCACGCAACGCTCCTCCCAACTAAAAACGGCTGCGTAGGAGACTAGGATTTGATTATCACTGACAAAAAAACGAGGATTCAACTACTAATATATTTGTTGTCCATTTATCTCGTACTTAAAAACGTTTTTTTCGTCCACTATTTTCCTTTATCCTAAATATTCACTTACGCATTTGCGCAGGATGCACGCAATGAGAACATAAATTAACTTCAAAGTTATATTTATAATTCTGAGTGTTACTCGGATAACTATAAACCAAGAAAAATGAAGCCATGTGTAGATGATCTCCGATATTTGGATCGGCCAAGCATATAGGATAATGCATCAGTCAATTCCAGCTGCGCCCATCTCCCCCCGGGTAACTTCGGGGCATTTGCGTGCCTTGTCAGTCCCGGAGGTGGGGCATTAGCAAATCTGGCACGGCCCGGGGGTCGGGCATTTGCCTACCCCCGGGCTTTTGACGCAGACGGGGTTTCCGACTTGAAATGCAAACATGGAGGATTTTATCGCAAAGGACCAGCAGTTCGTCGGAGATTGGATCGTCCGTTAAGGACTGGACAAACTTGTGGAGGTTTTCTCGATTTTATGCATTTCTTCATTGCTTATCAAGGCACAGCTATCACTTTATATAGCGAGATCGGGAACGATCAACGTGAATTGACTAACGCATGCTTCTTTGAACATAAGGATTTAAGCAAAATTTGGTTGCGATGATTCTTAAACTGTTACGATCGACTATTGGATTCTAAACATGTGCATAGGGATCGTCGTTTTATACTTTTGTATATTATTAAAATATTCACAACAGATGACGTTATAACAGACTTATAATGTCAAGAGTTTTGTTTACTAGCGAACTGTTTAAAACAAAACATTAAAGTAACAATCAACTTCATGCAGTTCATGTAGTATTGTTGCCTGTGAAGTATTAAAATATCATCGCTTGGCATTTGTACTAACTTTATTATTATGTTAAACATCGGATAGTTCCATTACAAACAATAGAAGACTGAGAGGAAGGTCTACAGAAATGAAAAATCACACATAAAAATGCTGAAAGTGGCATTATTGTGCAATGAATGAAAACTGCCGCAGTGTTGATTGGGGACGTAGGATCCCGGGGGCGGGGCATTTGCCCTCTTCCTTAGTCCCCACCGCGGGGCATTTGGCAGCTTAAGTGTCCCCACCCCCGGGAACTTGCCATCCAAGAGAAAAAATGCTAATGCCCGGGGGTTAGCCCGGGGGGGGGGGCATGGGCACAGTTGGAATTGACTGATGCATAACAGCGAACATGATTTAAATCGCCCTAAAAGTTTGATGTGACATTTTCAACAACAAATATGCTAATACAATATCGCACTTAAATGAAAACAAACATAACCTTAAATTGAAATGTACGTAGTTCTTAGATCAATTCATCGACCTTTTGGATTACCTGAGGTGGTTTCAAAAAGTGAAATTACTTCGATCCGAGGGCGAATATAGAACCTCAGGAATAATTTACTTGAAGGGATGTTTTTGTTTTCAGTGTTTATTTTCAAGAAGGTTACAGCGCTTCACAATGGTTTCGTCACCAGGAGATTTTTTACCTTAACTAACAATGCAAAGAATTACGAATAGCATAGCGCATAGCTTCTCAACAAAAATTACTTTTCAAATGCAAATTTTGTCTTTTTGTGTAAACGCCTTGATATGGCAATGAATGATGGCCGCTAAACTAGCAAATTTTAAAACAACACTGTAGTGTTGCGAAGAATAATTCTTTGTCTCAAATAGTTCTTTGTTAGAAATTGAGATGAAGTTCATTTAATAGTTGTTTTAGGAATGGGGGACTGTGAGTGAGGAAAAATCACCTGCTTTATAAAGCTTTATGATAGATACACATCTTCTTTGAAATCGCGGTGAAAGAGCCTGTAACCGGCGATAACATAAAATCATTCCCCACGCTTGCCGCAGATACTTATCTGCTATCAAGAATATTCAATTTGTCGTTACAGAGCACGACAACGTTAGAAGCCCGTATGGAGCGTTTAAAACAGGTTTTCAGATTTTTATTATTATTAAAAAGATGCGGCTGCTTTTAAAGACAATTTTCTCTAGTACAGGTACATACACCTGCCTGGCATTAGACATCCTACGAGGCTCAATCGATCATATTTAAACTTCCACAGTAAATTAAAATATACATTTTGAAGCACATAATTCGCTTCACAGACATCTTGATCTTAGAAATAGTCTATAAAGTCTGTTTACCGAATGGAAAACAAGCAGAATCTGAAAGCTGTGTTTGATGAGGTTCCTCAGTACACATAATCCCTGTGTTAACTTCTGAAGACTACTGCATTTAAATTTCAAAAACAGGTCACGGTGCGAATTGTTTTTGTTTTTTCGCAGTAAGCTTTTTTCGTCGCCGAGTGAGTTAGCTGGTGTTCAGTCGACACAGAAAAGGTTTCAACGTTAAGCCAATCGCTTACTTCCCATCATGTACATCTTAAAATTAACAAACAGCGCTTATAAGACTCAAAACCGAAGCAATTAAGGAATTATTCTGTGTATTAATCATACCCGACAAATTTTTTCGAAGCTGCGCTATATAATTATAGCTTGCTTTAAAGATTTTTGAGCGTCAGGCAAACGGGAACTTGAAATGGTAAACCCATGCGAGATAAACGCATTTATTCTTATGGTCATTTCATGCCAAAAGACAGAATAAGACAACCCATCTATACAGCAACCGTTCAACGCTCGGCTAAACCTCAAGTAAAAAATAATTGAAGTAAGGCACAGTAATTTCTTGCCTCAACCTTTAGTATCTTCGACGTTCCTGTTTTTTTTTATTGCGCCCCCTTGCTTCAACGAAGATACCATTTTTTTATTCACTATGCCCTTTCTTTTTTTCTGTTTTTCGCTTACGCGGTTTAGTACTGAAAACCGCGGATAATAATGTTTGCACCGCAAAATTAAAACACATCTGTGAAATATCAGTTCAAGAACAAAACAAACCATTTTGTTTTCGTGGGAGTAAAGCTAATGAAATTGTGCTTACCTTAAACGGAGGTTTTGTCCGACGGAAATTATTTAACATACACGCCGCGAGCGAACGCAAGTAAGAGTAGCTGTTTAAGAAAGCTGGCGAGTCCGCGCTATTCTCACACATTTGATGCGATAGTGAGAAATTAAAGCCTTTGCATTTGGGTTGTATGACCGACGAATTAAAGCATCGATCTCAAACTTACTTGAAAACGGCTGCCGACATTATTAATGCCAATATGCAAATACTCGGCGACTGGATTGTTTCGTGGATACGAGTAACGGAAAAAACAAGCAAACTTGTCAATAAAGTGGCATACAACCAATAGTAGGCCTTCGCGTTCTGTATATATTCATCCTGATCCATATTTTCTTGTTTTTGTTTCATTTTTGTTTCAATCGTCCAATGTTGCCTGGTATTTGCCTTTGGGGGATAAATAAATAAAAACCAATTGTTCATTCCAAATGTTCGTGCTGACCAATCGCGCCCCTCGGATTTGTGAGCGAACAGGCAACTATTCAGACGCAACTATATAATTGATTGGCGTTTTCCAGACGAGCAAATATTTCAACGGTATTTTTCATAGTTTCACATGACATGATTTTTCGCCAATTGGGACGTTTCTTTTCTTTCCTTTTTTTTTTTTGGCATTTTTTTTATTGCTTGCAATTCACACTTAATTACATTAAAAGAAGTTACAATTGGGACGTTTCGTTTCTAAACTGGGATTGCATCCCGTTTATGTAAGGAGCGGTCGTCATACCAGGGGCACCCAACTGTTCGTTTCGCTGGAATATCTGTTCGGACAGCCTTAATCGCCTCTGATATCCCTATTTAATTCTAACGAAAAAGTAGAGTTTTTTGTGAAATTTCACGTCATACTGTCGTAATATAGAAACGTTAATTCCTTTTAGCTCCTTTTGAATTGAGGGACGAAAATGTCGCCTTAGATTGCAAAGTAACTACCAGCTAAGATTTTCGTGACGCCAACAGCAGTTCGGAAATTTGGGGATAAGCCGTTCCCTAAAATTACCTGTGTCTTTAGTGTTCAGCTAAAAAGATCCGAACAGATAATACCACGCTAGCTGAGACAAATATCCCTTGAAAAGGCCCTAAAGCGATCTGGAAAACTGAAAATGACTTAAAATGTTATTTAATTTCAAAGTTTGTCGTTGCGTACCCCTGGCATCCGCTTCTTTCATGGATTAAAAACGTCGACGATTACATGTGGTGCTTTTCCGTCCCATTCAGTTTCCTATCATGGTCTTCCTCTAACGGTTGACGAAAAAACCCGTTTTGATGTTTAACGGACACGTCTTAAGGTAACAGCTTCCAAACCCGACGAAAGATTTCGGACGTTTAAACGTCCAAACAGAAAAATGAAGCACCGGATAGTTAGCAGTGAGGCGTTCATGATTTATCTGCTTTGGTTGTGGGGAGCTATGTGGATTTTGAAGAGAACAGACATTTTTCTACAAGTAACATCGCAAACATACCCTTGTGAGCAAAGAGTAGTCTCACATTGACCACAAGAGAAAAACAACCTTTCTACGGAAAGCTTGTGACCCTCGTTCTCCAACTCATTAAATGCACTGAATGGTACCATGTTAAACAGTACTTGTGTCTCTAAATTAGAGTGATCCACAATATGTCTCTATTTTGACTTCTAACCTGTTCATCAGTTGCTGGAGTTGGTGCGAAGTACGATAAGGCGATGATGTAAGGTATTTGTGTTATTACCTTAATACTACAACATCATGGTAAGTGTATGGTACTCAGAGGGCCTGACTCCACTAAGAAACATGCTACGGAAACATTGTTTCTTTGAAATGTTTCCTCTGTATGTTTCTGAAGCCTAGTTTGCGTCCGGGAAGCAACAATGCTTTTGACTTGATTAAAAACACGTTCTGTTTCCGTGAAGCCAAGTTTGCATCCGGGAAGCAACGATGTTTTTTAGTTGATTTAAAAATTTTGTTTTGTTTCCACAAGCACAATTTGCTTCCGAGAAGAAACACTGTTTTTTATGTTGATTCGGAAACAGACAGTCTTGTTTCCTATAAGCAAAGTTTGCTTCCGCAGCATACGTTTCTCGCGAGACTTAACTGGGAAACATTTGCTTCCACAACAGAGTTTCCTTTTTTCGCCAGGACCTTCCTAACTGCAATTCTGTAAAATTTCTTGCTTTTTGGAGGGGGGGAGAGCATCAAAAAGATGTTAAGTTGGGATGGATGGGCGTTGGCTGCTGAGGTAAATAACGTTATAAAATCCACAAAGAATACATATAGCCCTCCCAACAAGGACGCCCTTTAAAAATTTCCAAACTGAGTCCCCGGAATAAACAGCGGGTGGGACCTGGCCGTCATACCTGTTCTAAGCATTTCGGCTCTCGGCTGTCTGGTTTCATTTACAAACTTCATGATTAAATTCTCAGTCAAACCTAAAATATTCTGACTCAACACACTCTTTGTAGTACTTGTATATTTTTTTCTGGGTGGAGATGAAAAAAGCGTCCGATTTGAAAACTAAATGCCATCACAAATACCACTAATTTGTTGGGAGGTTGATTTTAATTTACTCTGATAATTTAGTTGATTTTAGGCTTGGAAAGGATTTTTTGATAGCGTTTTTTTGTGATAAGAGGTCAAAGACAGCCCTCTTGGGAGCTTTCCGTTTACCTATTATAAACGTTGGTCTTTGCGGTAGGTAGGTTTCCGATTTCCTGTGAACGTTGGCCATGCAACATCTCCTTAAAGAGTGAGTTCAAGGACAACTTCAATTTCCCTTGGACAGTTGGAGATCTTAACTGGATTCTGTCACTCGTACTGGACTAGAAATCCTCCAATAATGTGTGAAGGAAGCGCTAAACTAACCGGGGACGTCGTGCATTACCAGTTTACGTAATTTGACATTCGTAGTAATTGTACCTTATAGCAAGGCCTACTGAAGTGTGTAGCTTTAAGCTGTACTTGGAAGATCGGACCTGAGTAAGGATAAAAGAGTTGGGTAATTGTCCAAAAGTAATCTTCAAGGAGGTCTAGGTCAACCTTCACATGCAATCGGAAAACCTTGTACAGCAAAGACGGACGCCGTCTTAGAGTCTTCTAAGATAAACATGAAAACTTCCAAAAGGGCTGACATTCAGTGAACTTCGAACACAAATACTATCAGAAATCATTCCAAGCCTAAAAACGACTAAATCAACACTCTAAAATAAGCTTCGCAACAACTTTGTTTTTTCTTGAATTTTCGGACGTGACTAGATTTAAGTAAGGTGTAATTCATCCTAAAAGGAAAATAAGTACCGATATAGACGTTGAATTACGCTACACTCAGGCTTCAGTGTTAACTACGATAGCCGCTTTTTCTAAAGATTCTCTTCTCATTTATTTAAAGTGAATTAATTTAGGACATTACATGAAGATAACATTTTGTGAAATTTCCGTTCTACCTTCTGTATAATCAAATTTCAACAGTTTTTGTACATTTAAAACAGACGAATTTTCTGATATTGATGCAAACCACAAATATATAGCTGGGTGATTCAGTACAAAAGCAAACTTTTGTTTTTTCCGAATATTGGCTTTGTCATATAATTTACCGCCACGGGCGATCAGACAACTTCTTCAGTTGTTGATTGCCCTTTCTCTTACTAACTTTCACAGTGGCACCGTCTAGTGGACATATAGAGGATGATCACCAAGTTCTAAGAATGTATGCCAAACGAAATTTGAGGTTATCCTAAAAGAGAATTCTTAGTTCGATCTTGAGGCTACTAACAAAGCGGAGAAAAAGGAAGAAGATGTATATTATGTAGCAAACATTTGACCAAAACACTATCGTAACGTTGTAAAGGGCAAGGGCTAGTTTTAGGCTCAGTTTTTATATGCTATAATACGCTCTTTGATTAAGATTAATTCATTTTGGCTGCTTATGAAAATTTTGTTCAAAGCCAAAAATATTCATACAGTTGTTTTGACTAGAAACTACAGCGTTCTCAGTTTTTTAATTGAATTATTTTCTCTTTACTCGTTGGCTAAAAATCGATTCTAAAACGTAGACTGAGAGCTATGAACTATGGAATAACCTTTGCTGTCTCCGCAATATTAAAATCTTACTATGCTTGATTCTGTCAGTTATATATATTTTAAAAAATACTGTCAAAGAATGATTAAGAATGTAGTTTACCTGTAAGAAGGCTCTCCATCATAATTAGAAACAGCTTGTCAAGTGTGTTGTGCTAAGTTTGAAGATTTTTTAAGTCATCGTTTAATACGGTGTAAAACTCTTCGTGCACGGAATACCTTGGCGAAAATCGAGTTCGAGTCACCGCTTATAAGTTTGACATTTATAGCAAAAATTTCCGTGCAGTGTATTAATATCTGACGTCCATTGTTTTATTGATATCGGTCCAAATTTGAATATTCAAGTGGTATGGAACCTACTGGGCTCAACATAAAAGCCACTTTTTAGACGGAAAGGCAAATTAACAGGTTTGTGAATCAAACGCTTGCGTCATAACGTGAAAAGACACAATGCATGAGGAACGAAATGATAAAAGAATATTTCTCAATGTTTCATTACGATGACATGTGCCTATTGTTCATCTGCTAACGCCTACAGATGTATAAATATTGACCAGTAAGTTTGTAAATTCTTAAAACCCAAAATCTTGCTCTGTAACGCAAAAATTCGCTGAAGTTTTCCGCAATGTATAGAGCATAGAAAGCAAACTCTGTTTTTATTTATAAAACTTGGAAATGAAACACGCTTCCATTGCGTGCGCTTTGGTTTCAACACTATTTTTTATCTCCGGTATTAAGACTATTGGTTGTAGCTGAATGTCTGTGTGATAGTACTTAAATGTGGGTAGCGGTAAATTGGTTGTGAAAAGAGAAATGAGTTTTTACCTTCCCCCAAACCCGACTTAATTGCTGCAATAAGTTAAGAGAATAAATTATTTTCTACGTCATTAGAGACATAAAGCTTGTCATAATTTCTTGGATTAGATGGGATTAATGTATGTAACAAAGAGGAGAAGCTTTTACCTTCGCCAAAATCCAACTCCAATAAGTCGTAAGGTTAATAGGCTTTGCGTCATTAGGTACATACAGCCTGATATTTACTTGAATTACTTGCGCTGGTTAATCTCCAATGGCAATTGCCAGTTCTGTTACCAATTTTTGACTGAGATGCGCGGGGGTGGATTCCGCACTGTTAAATTTCTAGTCCCGTCAGTTGCGTCATTTGCATTTTTATTCGCGCAAAAGCTGTAGGTTGTCTAGGTTGGCTGGGATCGGAAAAGCGATTGTATCGCGTCAATGCCAGGGATACAAGAAAATCTTTGTGTTCCGATCTTCTCAGGGAGGTGGGAACGGATCAGAAGGCAGACTAACCGCACGAAAAACATCCGTTTTTATAAATAGACGTATGCCTGAGGCCTGAAGTATTTGCCAGGTAATTATTGTAAGTATTGTTATAAGTCAAGGGAACTAAAGCGTGCAAATCTCAACTCAAAGGACCAGCAGATGAAATAACTAACTTCCGTAAGAAATGAAGCCGCACATTAATTATACAGCTACACAATGTTTCTTCGGCTGTACTAAAAATCATCAGATCGCGGGCTCCCTCTATTTTTCAATTAACTGAGCTACGATGAACGTTATGATTGGCCGAGACTCCATTGACTAAAATCGCTAACTTATAAAAACTGAGAGAACAGCGATAAATAAAATCTTCTTTCTCGTATCGCCACTTCGCAAAAGGATGAAGAATTTCTCACCTTTAGGCTCCCTTTGGTCGGTCCAAAAAGTTGCTGAAATTCACCGAAAAAGGAGATAGTTTTAACTTCACTTAAAAGTGCCAATCAAAAGTGGCAATACGTATTATTTTTGGATGCAATATGGTATGTTAAACTCGAAAATTGCAGAACTGCTTTTCTCTGCTTCGCACAGCTGCTCTTCTCTGCATCGCACAATCTTGTGTGTTTAAAGGTACTAAACAACTTAGCTCCTAGTTATCTGACAGAACTGTTGCGCTTTTATGAACCTGCCAGACGCCTTCGCTAATCTTCTCACAAGTGACGGTTTGCTACTGAACATATGGACTCAGAGGCTTTTCAGTCATTGCCCCCGACTGTGGGACGATCGAACTGCCCATGGAAATTAGATCTATTGATAATAAGTGAAAGACCTTCCTTTTGAAGCAAGCTTGTGATTTATCTTAGGATTTTATAAAGCCTAAAGCCGTAGGTTATGAAGCTCTGCCTGTAACTAGACGATTAACGAGAATTACCAAGTCATCGAGCAGCAATGCTATTAATAATATTCCTAAGCAAAGTAGAACTGTTACTTATCAACGCTCATTTTGAATACGCGCGTGCCGCACACTGAATGTTCTGCCCGATGAGTTACGGACAAACCACATTTCTCTAGCTTCTTTTAAACGTTTACTACTCCAATGCTACAACAGGGCTCTAGATCTGTACGACACTGACGGCATCAGAACCGGAGAACAATCTGTCCCAAGTGCAACGCAGCGAAGACTCTCCTGCGCCCGCCGTCTTGCTGCTTTTAGCAATTTGAACTTCCGTCTTTCCTTTTTTTTTCCTGTTTATCTATTAGTAGCTTTAGTCATTTGTTATATATTTTATTTAACGTGGGATCCACTGTAATTGACTAGGCTGTAGTAGTCTCCCTGCCTAATAATTCTATGTATATGTGTTGTTTTCTTGTGAGGCGAAGCTAAATAAATAAATAAAGCAATGTAGCTTTGTAGCAATGAACAATGTATTTTTTTTTATTTTATTATTATTTTTTAAGCTTTGTAAAGCGCTTAGCTCTTAAAAAGATAAGCGCTACATAAATGTTATTGTATTGTATTACTGTTAAAAAAAAGGAACTGTTACTATACAAAAATCTCTGGACTCTCCACAGAGACTAATTTTTTCCTATGCTGCGGCTTTGTTTAAACAGTAAAAGAGGTTTTACTTATTTTGTCACTTTTCCCTCAGGTTCTAACTATCAAATGGCAAATGGACAACAGAAGAAATTGTTTGTCCTCTCAGTGCCAGCCGTGTACGAGGAAATCGGTCCTTTTATCGTCCAGGAAACGGGAATTTGGCTGAATTTTGGTCAAAACTGTGTTAAAAGTATGACTAAAAATAAGCGCCTGTTGCTCTTACAATGAATTTCTAAAGGAAAGCAAACCTCGTTCTTTAAAAGGTTGTTTTTTTGTTTGTTTCAAGGCACATAAAGGAGGAAATTAAAAACGTTAGTGTTGCACATGACTGAACTCCATTTCCGTCCTTGCCTTCGGCATCACCAAGGACGACCGACACTTCATTGTACCGGTTAAGTTATTTCCCATTGCTTTACTGCATCCGGTAACTGGTTATTTCTCATAGCTTAAGTACACCGGTTAAGTTGTTTCCCACAGCTTTACTGACCCGCTAAGCTTTATTTTCCATAGTTGCAGTACACCGGCTAAGTTATTTTCCCATAGCCCAGAACACCTGTTAAGTTATTCACCATAGCTTCAATGCACCATTTTAGTTTTTTCCCATAGCTTTAGGGCACCGGCTAAGTTATCTCCCACAGCTTCCGTGCAACGGTTAGGGCTAACTTTCTTTGTACGCCCACTTCAAGATGGCGGCCGATGTGCGCTTCTACCAGAAAATAGCACCTTGTCAATCAGCCTGGCACATAAATAAATAAATAAATAAATAAAGAAAGAAAGAAAATTAGTTATTTATTAACTTTTGTTCTTAGGCCATCGTAGCTTGATTAAGAATAAAACACAAACAGCTGTGATAAACATTGTGAATAAACGCATTTTGATAAACTTGACATTTCGTACTGTTCGTATACTAGTCAACATACATTTTCAAAAGTATAAACCGTTACAGTGTTTGAAAACTGTTTATATAGTTTACAATAAGGGTCTGGAACCGAGATTAAGAAAAACGCTCTTAACAGTAAGTTATTACTTCGGACTGTCCGTCCTGAGAAGCTGCAGCTAAAAAAGCAACAGCTTCTCACTGCTAACGTTAACATTCAAAGATGGTTGTAGTTCTTGAATCAGCAAAGTCTCCTTTATTTTACAATGAAAGTCCGTTTTGCCGGAAGCTAAACTGAATGTCAAAATGATCCCGTTTAATGTTGTGATCAGTGGTTTTCACATGATCAGCTATAGCTGATGTGTGGTCACATTTGGAGAGGGCCTTGAAATGTTCAGTTTTTCTGTCATGAAGTCTACGTTTTGCCTCGCCTATATAGAATTCATTGCAATCCCAAAATGTATGTTGACTAGCATACGAAACGTCAAGTTTATCAAAATGCGTTTATTCACAATGTTTTATCACCGCTGTTTGTGTTTTATAGTTATTTATTTATTTATTTATTTATTTATTTATTTATTTATTATAAGAAGACACACTTCTCGCAAGACTCATATCACCACACGCACGCAGAAGAGCAAGGAGAACCGCTGAGAAGCTAACCCTGGATGCCAGACGCTCGAACTTATTAAGTGACTGGCATATACTTCATGCTAAGCTCCATATAGTCACCCTACTTGGTGTAGGCAGTCATATAGTGGTCCGGGCGGTGTGTTACTCATATGGCCGGGGTCCAGGTGGTCTACTCGATCGCCCGTACTTGAACATCCTTAGCCATCATTAGCCACCCTTAAACATCCCTAGACATCCTTAGCCGTACTTAGACATCCTTAGACATCCTCAGCCACCCTTAAACATCCTTAGACAACCTTAGCCACCCTTAAACATCCTCAGACATCCTTAGCCGTACTTAAACATCCTTAGTCATCCTTAGTCGTACTTAAACATCCTCAGACATCCTTGGCCGTACTTAAACATCCTCAGACATCCTTAGCCGTACTTAAACATCCTTGGTCATCCTTAGCCGTACTTGAACATCCTTAGTCATCCTTAGCCCTACTTAAACATCCTCAGACATCCTTAGCCGTACTTAAACATCCTTAGTCATCCCTAGCCGTACTTGAACATCCTTAGACATCCTTAGCCGTACTTAAACATCCTTAGACATCCTCAGCCGTACTTAAACATCCTCAGACATCCTTAGCCGTACTTAAACATCCTCAGACATCCTTAGCCGTACTTAAACATCCTCAGACATCCTTTAGCGTCCTTAAACATCCTTAGTCATCCTTTGCCGTATTTAAACATCCTTAGACATCCTTAGCCGTACTTAAACATCCTTAGTCATCCTTAGCCGTACTTAAACATCCTCAGACATCCTTTAGCGTCCTTAAACATCCTTAGTCATCCTCAGCCGTACTTAAACATCCTCAGACATCCTTAGCCGTACTTAAACATCCTCAGACATCCTTAGTCTTGCTTAAACATCCTTAGTCATCCTTTGCCATACTTAAACATCCCTAGACATCCTTAGCCGTACTTAAACATCCTTAGTCATCCTTAGCCTTACTTAACCGTTCTTAGTCATCCTTTGCCATACTTAAACATCCTTAGTCATCCTTAACCGTACTTAAACATCCTCAGTCGTCCTTAGTCTTGCTTAAACATCCTTAGTCATCCTTTGCCGTACTTAAACATCCCTAGACATCCTTAGCCGTACTTAAACATCCTTAGTCATCCTTAGCCTTACTTAACCGTTCTTAGTCATCCTTTGCCATACTTAAACATCCTTAGTCATCCTTAACCGTACTTTAACGTCCTTAGTCCTCCTTTGCCGTACTTAAACATCCCTAGACATCCTTAGCCGTACTTAAACATCCTTAGCCGTACTTAAACATCCTCAGTCATCCTTAGCCTTACCTAAACATTCTAAGTCATCCTTTGCCATACTTAAACATCCTCAGTCATCCTTTGCCGTACTTAAACATCCCTAGACATCCTTAGCCGTAGTTAAACATCCTTAGACATCCTCAGCCGTGCTTGAACGTCCTTAGGCATCCTTAACCGTACTTAAACATCCCTAGACATCCTTAGCCGTACTTAAAGATCCTCAGACATCCTTAAACGTACTTAAACATCCCTAGCCATCCTTAGCCGTACTTAACCGTACTTAAACTAGGGATGTTTAAGTACGGTTAAGGATGACTAAGGACGTTTAAGCACGGCTGAGGATGTCTAAGGATGTTTAAGTACGGCTAAGGATGTCTAGGGATGTTTAAGTACGGCAAAGGATGACTGAGGATGTTTAAGTATGGCAAAGGATGACTTAGAATGTTTAAGTAAGGCTAAGGATGACTGAGGATGTTTAAGTACGGCTAAGGATGTTTAAGTACGGCTAAGGATGTCTAGGGATGTTTAAGTACGGCAAAGGAGGACTAAGGACGTTAAAGTACGGCTAAGGATGTCTGAGGATGTTTAAGTACGGTTAAGGATGACTAAGGATGTTTAAGTATGGCAAAGGATGACTAAGAACGGTTAAGTAAGGCTAAGGATGACTAAGGATGTTTAAGTACGGCTAAGGATGTCTAGGGATGTTTAAGTACGGCTAAGGATGTCTAGGGATGTTTACGTACGGCAAAGGATGACTAAGGATGTTTAAGCAAGACTAAGGACGACTGAGGATGTTTAAGTACGGCTAAGGATGATTAAGGATAAGTATAGAGCTGAGGATGTCTAAGTATAAGTACAGTTAAGGATGACTAAGGATGTTTAAGTACGACTAAGGATGACTAAGGATGTTTAAGTACGGCTAAGGATGACTAAGGATGTTTAAGTATGGCTAAGGATGTCTAAGGATGTTCAAGTACGGCTAGGGATGACTAAGGATGTTTAAGTACGGCTAAGGATGTCTGAGGATGTTTAAGTAGGGCTAAGGATGACTAAGGATGTTCAAGTACGGCTAAGGATGACCAAGGATGTTTAAGTACGGCTAAGGATGTCTGAGGATGTTTAAGTACGGCCAAGGATGTCTGAGGATGTTTAAGTACGACTAAGGATGACTAAGGATGTTTAAGTACGGCTAAGGATGTCTGAGGATGTTTAAGGGTGGCTAAGGTTGTCTAAGGATGTTTAAGGGTGGCTGAGGATGTCTAAGCATGTCTAAGTACGGCTAAGGATGTCTAGGGATGTTTAAGGGTGGCTAATGATGGCTAAGGATGTTCAAGTACGGCCGAGCGAGTAGACCGCCTGGACCCCGGCCATATAAGTAACACACCGCCCGGACCACTATATGACTGCCTACACCAAGTAGGGTGACTATATGGAGCTTAGCATGAAGTATATGCCAAGTGACTCGATACGCACTGCACTGTGTTTACCTACTGGGAAAGGGACTCATTACCAATCTTTGTCAGTGAGAACTGAAGGCGCGGCTACTCAGAATAAACTCTTAAAATCTTTGTCAGTCTTACTAAAATCTTGAAAGTGAAACTCGGAAAAGTCGTCGATTCCTTCGTTGCAGTTGTGTATATAGTATAATTCCTTGTCAAAATGGTAAGTTTTCTGTAAGAACATTTTCAATTTACATGCAAATTTATAGTCTTTGGTCAATGCCAGTGGACGATGGTAGATGTAAAATTTTTTCTTTCTCTCATGATCAGTTTGGGTTTGACATGTTTGGTGCTGTTCCGAGGACATTCAATACGCAATTTCGCTGCTATTCAGTCGTTATGTTCCCAGGAAACGAGCGAGAAGATGTAGAACGTGGTGGAAAAAGTAAGTCTCAATATGATAGTCAGACAACCAAAAATTCTCGTCTACACAGCACAGACTGCATAAACGGTCTGTAGGCTAGTAAAATTTGACTGTCGATTATCAATAATCGAGTTAAGGACTTAAGTTTTAAATAGTATATATGATGGCAACCTTCACAGATTCAGTCTATAAATTATAGATCTTAATTCTTAGGAGTAACTGATCAACACTCCAGTCTCACTTGTTACAATATTTACTAGATGAAGTAAATTTCTTGATCAAGTAATAAATTCTCAGTAATGAGATATTGACAGGCATATGAGTAGCTATTTGTGTGCATCAAATGCTGTTGGGGCTACACAGCTTTGAAGTCAACTTAAATTGACTTTAATTGTTTAAGGAGGGTAGTGCTTAACAGTCTTCAGCTGACAAACCTGTGGCCCTCAGAGTTGTGCACTGTACCTACGTCAATTGATATCAGCCATTTTTTGCAGCATATTCTGTAAATATATCTTGTGCTAATTTGGTCTATTAATCATGAAATCTGTTTGATTATTTCCCAGTAATAATGCCCCCTTCAGCACTGGATCAGTTAAGTGAGTAATAATGCACCTATTTATTGTAATTTTTCGGTGGTCACTTTACTGACGATCCCTCTCTTCCACACTATCACCATGGAATACTTGCTTGAGCTAGAAATTGTTATCAAGGTCGTAATAATCATACCCATATGGCAAAGGCTTGGTATTTTTTCTGGGTTACATATTAACCCACTGGTACTTTTTAAAGTTTAACTTGGCCCAAAGATATTAGGGCTAGAGGGTATTAAATTGCACTTTCATTGGCACCTCCCTGTATCTTTTTAATCTAAGTTCCCCCCTTCCCACCCCTGGGGTGTTTGACAGTCTTCATTAGATTTTATGCAACCAGTGTCAATTTATTATAAGATTAAGCCATAGGAGTACAAGGGGTAGGCTAGGTCAGTATGGGTACCATTTATAGTTCATCTTTTGCACCCCGATCCTCAGGAATTTGATCATTAATCCCTGATTAGTGTGCCCTTGGAACCGATATAAATTACTCTGAATGGGGATTTGACCAGATGTGGGCTATCTTTTGGTCCCAGATCAGTGTAGGGTACAAAAAATAAAATTCCTTCCATATGCCTATCCCCCCCCCCCATCAATTACTGGAGCTTACCATAATGGGTGAGGGGGTATCACTCTTTTTTGATTGTGATGTTATTGACTGCACTTGAATAATTGTGCTTATAAACAAATACTTTTATTTATGTTTGGCAGCAAGACTGCACATTGTTTACCCAATGCTGTTCAAACTCTCCAATTCGAGATCAGGAAGAAATACTCATTGTGGAGTACTGGAGTTTGTTGCTGATGAGGGCAAGATATACCTTCCTTACTGGGTAAGCAGCTGTGATATTCACAGCTTGTCAAATTAAATGCATCTTTTAATTATTCAGTGATTTTACAGATAATACACATGCTGTAATTTTTTTACAAGTTGCCAGTAATGAGTCAGCTGTGGAGTCTTATATAAATCTGTAAAAAACTAATAAACTAATATCTATTCCTCTTCAGATGATGCGGAATCTGTTGCTTGAGGAAGGTGGGCTCCTACAAGTGGAGAGTGCTTCCTTACCTGTTGCATCATATGCCAAGTTTCAGCCACAGTCTGTTGACTTTCTGGATATTACAAACCCAAAAGCAGTGTATCCTTGACAGTTTTGTGCCTGACCCTTGCTTGGTTTTATAAAATTGTTTGTCAATTGCCATATTTCTTTCAAGGCCAATTCACATTGTAGGTGGTGCAACATCGTTTCATGTGGCATGCTTACAACATGTTAAAAACACAAATTGTTTAAACTAAAATAAAAACCTATAGTTGTGAATGAGATCACATCATGTTGTCAATGTGTTGCATGAGACAAAGTTGCACTACAAGCTGAAGTGTTTACCCATACAGTGTCTCTTTTTAAATTTCTTAAAAAAAAACAAACAAACAAACAAAAAGAAAAACTGGCAAAATACTAGGGGACTTTCTAGTGTTTTCTGTAGGTGAGAGTAGAAATTACTTTGTTGTTGACTGAGTATAAATTATTTCTGTTAACTTATTTGTATACAGCTTAGAGAATGCACTCAGGTCATTTGCCTGTTTGACTAAAGGTGATATTATTGCTATCAAATACAATGAAAAGGTAAGTGAAACAGCTTTGCCAAGGAGATCATTATCTATCCCATCAAAGGAGTGGCAAATGGTTGTTCCAAAAATTCTGGTCGCACAAAATTTCAGCTGAATTGTTAGCATTTCACCAGTCTCGTTTTTTTTTTTTAAGTGATACTTTGCGTCAGGCAAAATAGCATCAGTCTGTCTCAGGATCTTAATCTTTTTGTGTCATCTCATTGAGTCTCAAATTTACCATTAGCCATCCTTCATCGATGCAAATATGACTTCACTGCTTAGTAGATAATGTAATGGCCAGTTGAATAAATTGGAAAATTATGTTCAAAACGTACTGGTTATAGACTGAACTGATGGGCATGTTTAAAGCTATATCCATGTTTTTCTTTTCAGATTTATGAACTGTTGGTTCTTGAGACAAAACCTGGAAATGCAGTGTCTATTATAGAGTGTGATATGCAGGTAACAATATGGTGTTAAGTTCTGAAAAAACTCACTTGGTGCTAACAGGGCAACTGCTGTAAGAATAAGAACAAAACGCATCTTTATTGTTTTTCACAAACTTAAGCTAAAATGGTAAAAATGTTTACATTTTTGGACTGATTTTTTTTACTTTTTGACTGATGAGACATGGATTCTCTGACTTGCAGGTTGAGTTTGCTGCTCCTGTGGGGTATGTGGAACCAGAAAGGCAAGAAAGAAAGGAAGAGAAGAAAGAGGAAGAGGTAATCAGACAGTCCATCAGTCAGGCAGGCAGGCAGTCAGTCAGTCAGTCAGTCAGTCGCTCAGTTGGTCAGTCGGTCAGTCATTTTGTCAGTCGCTCAGTCAGTCAGTCAGTCGCTCAGTCAGTCAGTCAGTCAGTCAGTCAGTCAGTCAGCCAGTCAGGCAGTCAGTCAGGCAGTCAGTCGGATCATGAATCAATCAGTTATTCAACTGATCAGTCAATTAGATCATGTTTATCAATCAGCTAATCAATCAGGCAATCTTTCAATCATTTCGTCAATTTTTCTTCATTTCTGTCAATCAACCAATCTTAGCAGTCAGCTAGTCGGTCGACATCAGTTAATCAATCAATCAATCAATCAATCAGTCAGTCAGACAATAAATCAATGAGGTAATGAGTCAAGCAATTGAAGAGTAACTTATCTCATTGTCTAAAACAAATTTTTGTTTCTTTGGTCCTAGCACGCTGATCTACCACAAGGACTTGTTGATCATGGTTTCCAGGTAACACATATTTAGTTTTATCATGGTATTGCCATTCCAATATGGTGCTTCCTTGTAAGAGTCACTCTAACCCTAGTCCATTCCAAAAGCCATTCTGTCTTTTAGAAACAAGTCGTGTATGATTCTAAACATGGATTTTTCCTAACAGGCTTTCACTGGCTCAGGGTTTCGTTTGGATGGGAAGAAGAAGAAGTCCAATGTTCCCTCAAACCCAGTTCCCATGGGACCTCCTGTTATTAAACGGTATGGAATAGTGTGGCCTTCATTTTTAGTTGACCTGGAGCAATAATTGAATA
This sequence comes from Siderastrea radians, assembly GCA_964017195.1. Classification (NCBI taxonomy): domain Eukaryota; kingdom Metazoa; phylum Cnidaria; class Anthozoa; order Scleractinia; family Rhizangiidae; genus Siderastrea; species Siderastrea radians. Next base: position 20,265,986 of record OZ024897.1, read on the forward strand.
GTTCCTGTACATGCTGCCTTTGGAACAAATTATTTAACTTGTTATCTTCAGGTTAACAGTTTTGAAAATTCCTGATTATTGAGTTCTTTTCCACTCCTTAGGCCACTGTGAGTCTAAGTTACAAATTGAGTTATTTAACCCTTTATTTACTTCCCAGAAGCATTAACAGGAAGGTGATGTAAACTTGATACAGTCGAAGCTTTCAGAGTGCACTCTCACAAGCGGGCAACTCTACTTACGGCTGCCTTGACAAAATCCCCTTTGCAGGATCTCTCCTGTACGTTCTGTACTTATACATTCCCTTCAGCAGTCAGCTTCAGCTGCGGGGACTTTTTTGGGTTTTTGGTTGGGATGTCTTCTTATAGGAACTTTGACTGTATGACACAAAATTCCTTCTTCTTTAAAATACGATGAGTTGACAACGTGTAATGGGATTTGACATGTATCTTATACTTCTTTTTGCAGGGGAATTCCTAATTACAACTTTGAGAAAGGAAAGATCACATTCAAAAGGAACTTGAACAAATCCAACAACTCACAGGTAATTTAAGAAGTTCGTGTTAGTGCATGAAATAATAGAAACTGGAGTATTACCTGTAAAGCCATACTCATTTATTGATAGAGTATTATTTTATTACCTTTACTAATTGAAGTAGAAGGTGAAACCAAATTTTGAAAACTGAAAGTTTTTCGTTCAGTCACAAGACAACATTGTGTGAGCTTTTGGCACACTACAGGTTTTGTCAACTACTTTAATTTTCTAGGCAAGCTGTTGTTCTTAGGTTAAAATTGCAGGACGTTTTATTTATTTATTTATTTATTTAATTATTTATTTAATTATCTATTTATTTATTTCAGTATTTTTTGTAGTTCTCTTGACTAGCCTTGTATTCTCTTGCAGTTAAGCAGCAAAGGCGAAGCAACAAAACCGGAATTTGAAGCCTTTAAGGGAACAGGGAAAACTTTACGACAGAAGAGGAAAAACTAGCACCAAATATAATAGATTGTCAAGATTACAGAGCAAAGTTATATGTACGCCAAGCGGACCCATTTGTTTGGAAAGATCTAGCTACGGTTTAAACAGCTCGTAGTTTTGACCGAAGTCAGCTACGTTTTATTATGCTGATTTATCTGCCTGGAAGTTTGGACAACTGGTAATAACGTGTGCATGGCACAAAAGAATGTTACCGAGAAAGGATTAGAACATGTACTTGGCAATAAGAGTAAAGACGATACTAGTTTCTTAGAAATTGCGTTTTGGTACATCCCTTTCTGCCGCTTCTCTTTTCCAACGGTATCATGGTACTCTGTGAAAGTGTAAATATACGAAATAGCTTACGTATGAAGCGCTTAACTCAAGAGTCAAGCTAAATAGAAAAGGGAAATAATCTTATCGTTACAGCCGGTGTAAACAGGCACACAGGAATATCTGACGAAGCAGCTGTGTTAGGGCCAATTTTCACGTTTGCCAACTGTCTAACGCCATGCTTGTGACAAATTTTGAAGGGCTATTTCACTTCGTTTTAGGGAAAGATACCAATAGTATTTGCCATTTACACGAAAGATGTAAGATATTCTGGTTGGAAAATCAATGGTACGCGTCGTTTCCCTCGGAAAGCTTCAAAAATTAATCGACAAGGGTGATGATCCGGTGTCACAGCGGATTTGGACCCCCCCGCGGATTTGGACCCCCCGGTCCAGATCCGCTAGCGGATTTGGACCCCCCGGTCCAAATCCGCTAGCGGATATGGACCCCCTCTCGCGGATTTGGACCCCCTTGAAAACAAGCGTTCTATTGAGTAAAACTAGCAAAATTGTATTTGGAGCTGTTAAAGAGGCAAAATAAAAATATTAAGGCAGTTTTTTTCTTTTCAAGTAATCTTTAATACTTAGGGTAAAAGAGAACCTACAACGCTAGTTTGTATCGATAAATTTTGAAAACTAAACTTTAATGACGATAACTTACAATATTTTCTACCATAATTGACTTAAAGCGAGTTTACAATCTCAAGTTTAAAAAAAACATGACTTACAATACTTTCTACTATAACTGAATCAAAGCAAGTTTTAAAAAAGCTATATTTACATGACCAAATGAGGAAATGGTATTATGTTAATGAATAAGAAACTCCAGTTAACAACAACGAATTTTAAGAACTTGCATTCTTAAAAAAATCTATTTCATTAAATTTTGAAACTTGAAGTCCTACACCACTACAGTTCTTACATTTTTCGAAGCCTTTTTGATGGTGGTCTACAGACTTTACAAAGCCATTCACCTTCCGGCTCCTCGTTCAGTTCTACGCACCCCATGTGATACCATTCAAGGCACAAGTCACATTCGATCATGTTATCGTAGCATTCTGGCATGCTACATGAACAAAACAAGTCAATGTCACAATTAACTCTTTGGCTTTTACGTGGAGTTTTTTGCAGACGGTCCTGACGGGGAAAAGGTTCAAAATGTTCGTTTTCTAAACAACGAATCAAATGCTGGCGCATTCCACTCTGGCAATAAGCAATTTCGGACGGGTCATTTCCACTCGCAAGGTCACAGGCGAAGGCAAGGGCAACAGAATGATTATTAGACTAACTCTTGCGAGAAGTACTTTAAATACTTTTATTTAGTGTAAGCGAAGTTTACGTTTGTCAAAACAAAAGTTTTTAGTCTTTTGTTCTTTTGCAATTGTTTAATTCTATTTATGAAACCGCGCTAAGATAAACAATAGTATTTGACATCAGCTTGCCGCGGTAATCGGAGGGGCGGAGTAGCAAGCGTACTTTTAAAATTAGCTTTTTTTTCTCACCTTCTTCTCACCTCAAATTAAGTTTGTTAGAATAAATGGTAACAAAGGGAGTAAAAGAAAAAAATAGGATTTTAAAATCGCACCTTCTGTAAGAAATACCGCAGCGCGTGTTTCAGACACTTACAGAAGTTTGTGGGTTTGCGGTAGCACTCCATTTACTGAACCTTAAGGACCCTTAAGCATGACTCTGCTATTTTCATTAAAATGAACAAGAGAAATCACTTTTCCTAGCGCGTGTACGTAAGCACGCTTTTTGAGAAATTAACTAATCTAAGTTGTATAGTCAAGCAAACTTTTTTTGCAGGGCGCAAAATGCGTTTTCCAACCAAAGGTGTTACTTTAAAAAGTAGCACCTCCTTTGTTAAACCGCCCGTTCAAACTATGTTGAATTCAGTATCCTGGAAAAATAATAACAACACGTATGAAAGAAAACAAGATTTTAAAATCGTATCTTCTATAAGAAATACCGCAGCGCGTGCTTTAACTGCAACGTTTAGAGGTCTGACTGTGTGCCTAAAACGAACTGTCAATTTACTTGATCTAGTCTGACTCTACCTCTATTTATGAATAGGTTTGCAGTATTTTGAAAGCCAAACGAAACGTTTCTTCTTCAAGATCGAAAAGTGAAATTATTTCGGTACTTTATATGCGAATAACAGCGTGGGTTTTTATAATTACATAGGGGGTCCAAATCCGCGAAGGGGGTCCAAATCCGCTAGCGGATTGGGTCCCCCGGGGGTCCATATTCGCTAGCGGATTTGGACCGGGGGGTCCAAATCCGCTAGCGAATTTGGACCGGGGGGTCCAAATTTGGGGGGGTCCAAATCTGCTGGGACACCGGCTGCGTTATCTGCTCTTTTTGTTGTTTTCGGTTGTAGCTGTTATTTGGTCGACACGCATTTGCTTGCCTAAACTACTAATGTACCCAATGAACAACCGATGTCACGCACAACTGACTGACACATTTATATGATAGAAAGGTTAGGGCAAAATGGTTTGGGATAAATAATCGAGTGTTCTCTAGGACACTAGTACTACCTTTGCGGTTGTTTGAACCATAACATGGGTGTTACGCTTACGATCATGGAGCCTAGCTACTCTGGACACCGCGTACCAATGCCCACAGGCAGCCCAGGCGTAGTGTTGGAGATCAAGGCGATAGAATATATTGCTCCTTTTGATTTGTCCTCACTTCCGCTTCTTACTTAAGAGTCAATTTCGCTGCATTTTCACCTGGAATATCGTATGGTTTATGGTTGCTTACATTGTGACGACCGAACCGAGTACAAGGATCCGCAACTCTTTCATTCTACAGTGTAAAGCTTCCTTATCTACGTTTTATTTTGATGTATTTGGTAGATTTATTCTTTTGCTTTGATCTTCAACTTCAACTCCTGTAAATGAACTCGTCTGTTACAACTGGGCTGGATTTGCTATCCTAAGCGCGCGCGGGGGGGGCGAAGTTGAACTGAGTAGAGCCAGGCTTTTCAAAAACCGTTAACCATTAGAGAGATTTGGCATCACGTTTAAGGCAAACGTTAACCTGCTGTTTGGGTAAAAGAATTGCCTCCCTCTCCGAAGATGAACGCAGAACATCTTGTTGAACGACAGAAGAAAGCACCAGGTAATTCATCAATTGTATCAATCGCATAAGAAAAAGCGAATCTTGCAGCAAGGCGTGCACACACAACAACAGATTTCTAATAAAAAATTGCAGACATGTTCAGAGTGCAACTGAATTTTAATATCCTAAATAGCATTTCACGTGTTGCAATTCTTTCTTAACTAAGAAAACTAAATCTAACATACGGAACATCAGTTCCAGTCCTTTCCCAGGCGAAGACAGGCAACGTTCGTTAATAAAAATTCTTCAGCATACGGATATGTACAGTGTGATCATGATCAATTAATAGCTACAAGAAGGGCTTTTCTGTCAGAAGAACTGGATAAACCTACTTAAATGTTAAACTGAAGTAAAAAAAAGCTGTTCTAAGTTTCGAAACCTTATGTGTGACCTATCAAATGAAAGATGTTGAACAGTTTAGTTTGCTGTGGTGTTGTTCATTACGGTTTAACTATTGAGCAGTCTGCTACTACCCAGATCTTTTGGAAACTACTGAGCAGTATTTTAGTGTGGCGCTGGTTATTATGCAGCACAAGACGGTTCCAGCTTTTCATCCTATGGATAAATCTAAAGGTGTGACCATTCAAATTAAAGCCATCTAGTTCCAGTAACGTTCGCTCAAAAGTTAGAATTTCCTTGCCTCGAAGTTTTTCTCTTACAGTGAAAGGGTAAAACAGTTTCACAGCATCACTGCCATAAGAGTAGCCACTTTATCTCCAAGATTACATTCCCTTGCAAATCCAGGTTTCAGATTGTTTTTGTCACTAAGAAATAGCAAACGTCTGAGAAGTCTCTACGAAACCTTCCAAACGCATGGGCTATAACCCTGTAGAGACTCGAAGTTACCATGTCAAATAACTTTTGCAGCCTTTTCTACTGCCTCTCAAAGATAACCTGGGACGGATTAACTAAAACTGGGAGTGTATTAAACTTAAGTTGCAAAGAAAAGAGAACGTAAATTAAGGATACTACAAACGATATAAGAACGCTCTATTTTAAATATAACGAAACAATGCAGTTCCATAAAAAGGAGCTTTGTATATACAGATTTCTATTCTCCAGTATTATAGGTTTCGTTTGTTTCCTTTTTTTTAACAAAATGGCATTTCATGTTCCTTTGTACAAGACACTGAGGCCTTTTAAGTCTTCACTCCTCCTTGAAAGCATCCTCAGTTACAAAATTGCACAATTGATGGGTTGTCAAGCACGCGTGATGCTTAAAAACCATTGCGTGTCAGACAAAACAGCTGCCAACAAGACAAGGGAGTCTACAATGCAACTCAACAACCCCTTCTCGTAAGTATTTAAACAGAGTATATCATTAGGACCAGTCCCCTTCCAAACTTCACAACGATTAAGGGGTACTAAAATTCCCCGAGTAATAAAATTAACTGAGCCTGAACTGCTCTAGATTCAGTGGCAGAATTGTTGCCCCAGAAATCCAACACTTGTATTTCCGTGGACGTTTGCGTTGGAATTCAAGAAAGGCAGACTGCGAGACCCACTCATCAGTCATTGGTCTTCAGTGTAAAGATGTTCCCGTACTTAACTGCTCCCTACATTGTAGTGTGCAATGTAGTCTTCGAACTGTTCATACTCTAAGTGTCCCAACATAGGCACAAGTTTCTTCAAATCCCTTTTTCTCTTCGTCATTTCGATCCCTTCTTTTGGCACAGAACCAAACGTTGCACGGTATGTTCCATAATAGCAACTTTGTTTTTAAAACAAACCAAACGTGATCTTTAAAGAAACAGTTGACAGCTTTCACTTTCGCGATCCAACTCAGTTTACAAGTAACTGTACAGTCCATACACTGCAGCGGCCATCCATACCGGGACTTCGCACTGGTATGTTGCAGCCACATAAATATTTGAGGTGATTGTTAACCAGTCGAAAGCCTCTGCTATACATCTGTAGCTTCTCTGCAGTCAATCTCGTAAGGGGGAGGCGGTTCATTTGGTGTAAAGGGAGGGGATGCATATTGTGGTTTCCTAAAACTGTATCTCCCTCTCCCAGGGGTGTAGGGGGGAGGCGGTTCTATTCCATCACCGTTTTCTTCTGTGATGGCTGCAAGTCTGTTATTAAGAGGCCCTGAAAACAAAGCAACATTGCAAAAGGGTTACTTGCAGGCACTGACTTCAGACATAAAGTCAAAGAAAATGATTACCTATATGGTAAATTGAAGAATCTGTTGACACAGCATACTTGGTTTTCCAAATACTTGGATGTATCCCACCAAAATATGCACCCAGCACTTTGTTAGATTTTCCCAACAATTAACAATGGCTAGTGACCAAGTGTCTGTCAATGGGAAGTCTCCAAGTGCCTAAACCTTCATGAAGTAGGTTCCCCTGGGAGAGCAACTGCAGGGAGGGTCACTCCTTCTTGTAGTTGTTGATGCCAAATTGGCATGTATGCAGTAAAAAAGGTAAGTTTAAGTCCCACACAAGCCAAGGAGGCCCACACGGTGGGAGGTTATCCCAGTTTCTGTAGCATGAAGCAACTGAGAGTATTGCTACTCCCCCCTGGATGGGATGCTAGTCCATCGCAGGGTTAACCCAGCAGAAAATCGCAGGTACCCATTTATACACCTGGGTGGAGAGAGACAATGTGGGGTAGAGTTTCTTGTCCAGGAAAACAACATCATGGCAGGGACTGGGCGTCGAACCATCAACCTTCAGATCTGAAGTCCAATGCACAAACCACTATGTCTGCAGTACTAAGTGCAGAATTACACCTGAAGCAGAGACAGTGTGAAGCACCGTGTGTTGCTACTTACTTGGTCGTAAATTCTGTGATTGTTCCAGCACTTCATTTCTCATCCTATTTCTTTGATTTTTCTTTCTGTTTCTGTCAATCACAAATATGAGCAGTACAAGCAGCAGTAAGAGACCCACTGACAAACTGATGATTATTGCTAGCTCTGCAGCTTCTGAATTACCTGGAAAATGCAAAACAAAAGAGGTTCAATCAAGTTACTTCTCACAATACTTGCAAAATGCAATCAGCGCAAAGAAGTGGGGAAGGGACGACTGAGCCAGGAGTGGATCTAGGACTTTTTAATAAAGGTTCCAAAATATGGCACTAATACTTCATACTACAAAAGCCAAAGTATAATAGCTCAGCTTCAACAAGACTTCCTGGTAATATTGACCCACTGGTCTGGCCTGTTTTCTCTCATTGATTTATTTATTCTTTTTTGGTTATTTCATAATCAACGAGACAAGTAGAAGAAGGGGAAGGGGTTTTTTGGGACCACCTGACCCCCCCCCCCCGCCCCCACTACTGCGAGCATCCACCACTGTGAACTTCTTATTTCCCACACCGTTTTCCCTGTTGTTACCCTGGGTGCCAGAGGCTTTTCTTCCACGGTTTCCTGGGTTTTTTCTTGCAGCAAGCCCCTCATTGCGTCGGCTTTTGGCTGCTCAGCCTCCGGCTGATTTTGCCCGCCGCTAGCAAGAAAAAACCTCTGGTACCCAGAGTACCCTGTCGTTGGTACCCACAGAGAAGCTCAACAGTCACTACAACTGCCACCCACCCACTGGATCCCCTTAGAATTTTGCAAGGTTACCCCCAAAATTGTCAGCACCTATTGACAGCCTCAGTCAGTGGAAAGGTACATATCCTGTGCAATTATAGCTTGATTTTTCAGGTATGTGTAAGTTGTGGCATTATTGACCATGGAGACTAAAGAAAGCGACTGGCCAGTTTTTGTCAGCTGCAATCCATTTATTGTTAGTCTAATTTTTGTTGACATGGCGAGAGTAGTTCTCAAAATGACTGATGTCAAGGCAACGTGAAAAGCAATTAGTGTGTTGTATGCTAACCGAAAACCAATGAAAATCTCCATCTATTGTGAGAAATACAACAGCCACTCTAAACTAACCTGAAGGACATGTGTACGCACAACATTTGCCAGGTACAGCTTTGTAGTCTTTGCAGGTTGGCTTTGCACAACCTGTTGTAAAACACTCTTCAGCCTTGCCACCCAAACATTTACAATGCAAACAAAAATCATTTCCTTCAGGAACAAAAGGATCTCCATGCTTTACGTTGTTCCCATTGATGTCAGTGCAAAATGATTCTATGGAGAGAGAAAACATTCTGTTCATCAAAAATAATAAATTGTGTGTGACTGAGAGTAAACCAATTTTACAGACAAAGATGTGCATTTACAAAATATTAAATGAACATAACTTTTTCAAAAAATCTTGTGCAATGAAATAAAAACCCGAAGTAGAAATATGGCTTTATTTTTGCCTGACACTGAAATACACACACTTGCAGAAAGTTTTCCTGATGACAAAAATTCACAGGGACACAAACTTTGAAAATTTCCCCTAAAATCAGCTGATGGTGTAATGACTAATAAATAACACATTCAAAATATACTCTGAACACACCTTTGGCATGTTAATGTGATTAACACAATGTACAAATGATGGATTAGCTTCAGAACTACATCAGGCATAACATTTACCGCACCCTAAATCTTACAAGAAGCTTAAAAGCATTGGAACATCAAACGTATGTAGAGCAAATAGATAGCATTTTTATCCAAGTATAAAATTTTTCTTATAGTAAACATTCTAACTAAGTGAAGGCAAAAAGATGCACAAAATAAAGAAAAATAAATGAAACTAACAACAACTGAAACTAACAGATCCTAAATATGCACTGATGCATGTGAATACAGCGATACTGTGTGTTGTAAATTTTTGAGCAAAAAATGCACAGTATGCTCCTCGTTCCTGTGATATAGCAGATAGGGATTTGAAATTTGCAAATATATACATTAATGTTCCATGACTGAATATCTTTAACAAGTAATGTCTCTCAACTATTAGATACTGATGCAATTATATGAAGAAATTTGTATGAATACACTGGGAAATCAACAGGAACAACTCACATTCACCACTGAGGAATAACATGTCAATTCAGTAAAAGTATGCACAGCTATAAACAATGAAGCCGAACAAAAACTCATAAATACCGGTGCTGTTATCCTCCATGATAAAGTTTCCTCTAACAGTGTTTCATGAACTTATTATACTGTTGTTTACAGGCAGTAATATGCTGATAAATCCTTGAAATACTCTGCACATTCAGATGTGCAACTGCAGCAAAAATTGAATGAACTATCCCTGCTTGAAGCCCACTGAAAACTGGTAACTGCTATTTCTAGAAGCTGTGATCTTGTTGACCTTTCATAATTTAAATCCTCAGGGCTTTTCTGCTGATGATTGGTTTTGATAATGTTTTGCCTCTATCTGTAAATCTCCTCTGGCAAACTACAGCAATGTTCCCAGAATATTCTTAGATGTTGCATTACATGAACCGATATACTTGCCTATGCACAAAAAACAAGGGTAATGGCTGTCTCAGTGCTCTTGTGATAACTAATGTGCTATTGAGTCAATAACAATAGGCCCCCAGGGAAACAAAGACAATGTTTGCAGAGTCACCTATCAGGGGACAAAATAAGCACTGCTTAGAGTTTTTGGTTTCCATATATGTTGAGTTTCTGATTCCTGCAATTCCAAAATTGCAAACAAAAAATAACATTTTGTTACTTTTCCTTTGACAAATTAAGAAGGCTCAAGACCAAAGTCTAAAATTATATTACATTGTGTGATGTATTCACAAGAGTGGGTGCTTATAGGTTATTTTCTGGATCAATGCACAGGTATTTTCCCACGGTGGAATGCAAATTAAGAAGATTAAATGATTATCATCTAACACATATTTGCTGAGCGAGCACATTCCTGAGTTATTAGATCTGTACCATTCAGATAACAAAATATTGTTCCTTGCATTTCACAAATTCAGATCAGCTTGCAGAGAAACATATTTATAGTCAATGAAACAGGTATGGACAAAGGAACACATTTCTGCATGCATTCACTGACAGAGTTTTTTGGGCAAGAGTGCTAATAAAATTATATTGCTCTTGTCCTGGTCACACAATCTAAAATCTAAAACTTATCACACAAAATCATACAAACTTTGGTCACAAATTCTAAAATCAATAAAATTCACTGGACCTTCTGTAATCACTTCCTATCATTAGTAGTTACAAGTCACTGAATTGTCTGGGAATAGTAGTTGTATTTTAAACCTTGTAAGTATATTTGTTTACAACTTTTTTAAAAAATGGGAAAAACTAGACACAACTTGGCTGAAGAGAATGCAGTTGCAATGCAATTTGCCATCATTCTTCAGTAAAATTTTCCTGCATAATTTAAACCCCATCCAAGTCTGTGTTTACAAGGAGAAAATGGCTCTAAAGGTACCTCTAAATTTAGTCAGTAAAACCATTTGCCTGCATGGGGAGGATCCAGGGGGGGGGGGGGTTTAAGCATGAAATTAAGAAAGGGAACAAAACTAAAACTATCACTGAGGTGATTTTGTCTCGGATTTTTCCAATATCGTTCTATCATTTCAGCCACCCCCTTCAAAAATCCCAGATCCGCCACTTGTCTGGTAGCCTCACATTTTGATTCACAACTTTTTGCACTACCCAGTTGTACAAAAATTACTTGTGAATGACATCAGGTTCAAACTAAAATCTGGAAATTCTGATGTATTTACTCACCTGGAAAAACAGTGTCAAAAATTATCAGTAAGTTTAATTTACATTATTACATAATAAACAAATAGCTTCAATTTCCCTTCCCCTCCCCTCCTCTATCTTTTGCAAAAATGGTTAATCATACACAACAACATCATTGTAAAGAACATCTTCCAGAAATATTACTTGATTTAACAATACTGTTGGCTACATTCACATATGAGAAGAAAAATATTCAAACACAGCTGATTTTAGAGCAGTTTTTCTACTTACGATACAAAATTTGACTATAATTATCCTTAAGAATACATATAGAGATATTCCTTTATCAATAATAACCAAGAGCTTAAAAAAATCAGGTACTTCACTTGAAAAGAATGCTCACCTCGAAGAGTTCTCCTGGATTTCCTTCTATTAGAGTTCTGCAATGAGAAAGATCACACATCAGTAAAAACACAAGTTAAAAAATAATATTAAAATTTCAATTTTAATTCTTATCAAATACGGTAGTGGAGTTATAATGAAGGAGGAACCAAAAAACAGCTAATCAAAGCTTTAATGTTCATTAAAAATTTTATACAGTTGCTACACAAAAAAACTCGGAAAGACAGTTTCTGACGATCAAATTAAAATGAACCAAATAACTAATTACCGTCATATCTGAAGCAAAATACTCTTGTCCTTGCCCTGGGAAAACAAGGAAAAAATAAATGTCATTACAAAACATTAAGAAATCCCAAATGCATTAATTACAGCCTGGTTTGTTTGAGTGGAATGTGTTTTAAAGTGGATGAAATGAACGACATAATCACAAATTTGCTGCACTGAGGTAGAGACATATTTCGCATTAATGCCAATGTTGGAAGAGTCACAACAATTGCTTTATGTACTCATCTGTTTTACTGACTCCTTGCTCTGCTAGAAAGCTACAAACTACCTTAGTTGTTCCTGGGGGGGGGGGGCACTCCAATATATAAGCTATATGGGCATGTTGCAGTGACTGGTATACAACTATGCTATATGACATATGTTATGTGCTTCTGTGAAGGGTAGGTTTAATTTTCAAGCAGTTTAGCCTTGGAGAGGATATAGAAATTAGAGTTTTAGTCTAGAATAGGGCATCATTCATTGAGAAACTGATCAGAGCTAGGAATTGACACTTGGCGAGTCTTGGATTGGGAAGGCATTTTTGAATAGGGTCTAGCAGCTGAATCTGGGTCTAGTATAGGGTAAGGGTCCCCGAGTGCTAGCGGAACACCCCACCCAAAAATTTACAAAGTACCTCCCCCAGGCCTTTGGTGTAGTAATGAATATTTAATGAGTCCTTTATGCAATTACTAAACAAATCCCAGCGGTTTGTGATCGTGAAAAATGTCTCCATGGGACGCCACTAAAACAGGAATCTTGTTCCGTAAAACTCCCCTAAGTAGTTAGTCGATGGTAGTTAGACAAAAAAATGCATTGGAGTGATAAAGATGTTTTCCAACTGGAGGTTCACGATTACTGATCACTAGTTGGTAGGAAGAATTTATCTTTTGAGCCGGGGCCAAAATATTTTAATCAACCCCAGAAACTTTTAGTGGGTAGCCTGTGCCAAGCTGCAAGTATTATAGCAGACTGTCCATCACTGAACAATAATAGCCCATCAAACTTTGCCTCATTCAACAAAATATACACAAATGATTTTATTAAAAATGACTAATTATTTTATAAATGGACTCAAGAAAAATATACCATAAGCATTGTTCTGACAAAAATGGTCAGCCAAACATACATATACAAGAAAAATATTATTTGTCACCCATCTGTGCCACTGTCAGCAGAATCTTGATGAGTTAATTTAAACCAGATTACCATGAATTTCTTAATAAAAACAGTTCCCCGATCATTTTGTCACGTTTTTATCTCACAATAACTGAAACTGATTTCTGTTTTTGGACACTGATGAGTCCAGTTATCGACTGAATATTTATGCCCCAGACCTGGTTAATTATTAATTTGAGGGTTGAAAAAGTACAAGATATGCAGCTGTACCTGCAACAAGTGGAAGAACTGAATAATATAACAAATAAGGTGGATCACCTGGGCGACCAGGTCAATAAGTTCTACGTAAAACTTTTAAATTGGAAGTTATGTACCATTTAACTTTCCAAATGGAATTTTTCTTTGCAAATTAATTAATGGATAAAAAGGTGAATTCTGCCAGCCACTTGCACTTATTGAAAACTTCAAATACAAAAAGCCAGAGTAAATGACAGAGTAATTGGATAAAAATTTTATTCGTTACTACTCTGATCTGAACTGGGCCTTGAAAACGCAGGAACCAAATCAACGTGTGCAGATCAGTCTATCTTGTCTCCTGTTGCACCGAGTTCATGCACAGTTTTAGACTCTACTGTATTATAATTTTAAGCCTTTGCCAATATCCTGCCACAAAGACTGTCTTATTCCAGGTGTATTTAAGTCAAAACAGGTGATTTATCAGAGCAACCTGAGAAATGTTGGGGAGATAACAATCATGTGATTAACCAATTCTGGGCTTTCAATTAACTTTACAGTAGATGGCAAAAACTTAAGACGATTTCCGCTCAATGTTCGAGCAGTAAGTGCAAAAATTAAGTTACCAAAAAATACTTGCAGCACTGTCACATTTTGAGAACAGATAAGAAGAACTTATCGTTACTTTTGCTCCCAAGCTGACCCCGCGAGAGAAAATTGGATTTGAAGTTATCCATATTTCAATTAAAAAGACGCTTCGTGTCAGTTCAAAACAAAATGGCGTCTGTTTTTAGCATACTTTTACGAGATTTGAAATTAACTTTGTTGAAAATGCTTGAGAATTTCATCGCGGGGTCACTTGGGCAAGTGAACTAGAGTGAGATGTTTCAAATAGCATTTAAAATGTTAACGTGCTATGAATAGTTTTTTGGTAAATATTTTTAGCACTTATTGCTCGAACGTTGAGCGGAATCCGTCTTAAATTCTTGCTAGGATGTTGTGTTGTCAGTTTTAATGAAAATAGAAGCCAAAATCAGGTGAATTAGCTGGACAAAGAAGGTGAAATTCAGTGGTCTCCAGATCCTGTACCATTCAGGGGGAGAAGCAAAAACTCTTAGTTGTTGATGCTAAGGAAACTGACCTAATGAATGACTACACTTGGGGAAGTCTCCTTTCTTTTAGAAACTGTGCATGAGACACAAAGCACAGTAAGCCCTAGGCTGATGGAATCTCTATTGTACTAATTAAGTAACAGACTTTAATTAGTACAGACTAATGTAGAAGCAAGTGAATTTGTTTTTAAAAGACTTTTAATTATTAAATTTTTAGTAAAAACAATCCTCAGGAAAACAAAAATGGGATTTCAAGTGAGACATACATTGCACATGGTAAAAATGGTGGGCTTTTTAAAGAACAACCTGCAAGTTCTCACATGTTTTTTAGATATTAGCACATTTTTACCTAGGAAATGTCAAGCACACCTTTCAAAGAACTTAAAGGCCACCAGACATTGCACCAGTCCTGAATGTTCACACGAGAGCCTCATGGCAAGAATTAATAATTCAGTGATAAACTGTAGTCAATAGCTATATCTGTAAATTAGCTGACAAACAGAAAATGTGCTATGTTAAGTTCTCCAGGTACATTGGTATACCATAACCTATAATTCTAATTTTTTTAAGGTCGCTCTGGCAATATTTGTCAGTTATAGAGAGGCACACACCGCTTGTAAACACTGGCTCAAGCTTGTGCACATGGCTCAATACAAAAGAAATAAGGGAAATGCATTGTTTTGTACAGGTAAAATAGCCCGAGGCTTTAGATTGGCCTGTTGTCTCGTGCATTCTTTTCAAACTGAAGCAATAAACACAGCACTAATTGTTTTGAGTCTTTTAAAAATTCTCAGGGGAGCCATATGGCATTGTAAAAAAATTTGATTTACCAATCGATATTGGTACTAGAGTAAAGCTGAAATGATTAAATTACATATATTCTCATGTTTTATAAGGTTGGATTGCCCAGTATGCAAGTGCACTGAAAGTTTGTGAAAGTTTGAAGAGTTAATTGATTACAAGAAATGAATTGACCGTTGCAATCACGTGTAGTCATGTAGCAAATATTTCAATAAAACCTTGTGAAAGAATTTGGCTTGCTGAAAGTAGATCGCAGAAGTACAGCTGAACCGATTGTAAACATGCGGTAGATATATGAAACCTTACTCAAGTGCTGCAGTTAGCGCAAGTATAAGACTTCGATTTTTAAACGATCACGAAAATCGTAAACAACGCCTCGCAACAGGCCATTTTTACGTCAATGCAGTACAAAGGAAGCCTTAGAAAAACGATTTCTGAGGTACAACGAACACATACACATTAAAATCATTGCAAATTGAAAATCGTGGTCGTCTAAGCTGTATTAATAGAAATATACGTTTATTTTTCGACGTTATTAATGACAACAAGTGTTGAAACAAGAACTAGGTGACCTCAATACAACGCCAAGCTACCGAAACCGCAAAGTTCTGTGACCGTGTGTTGACATAGAAGTTCTCCGGTTTCAAATGTGTCACGAATTGCGATTAATCGCTACTAACAATCATCTTGCCTATTAGAAGAATCTCTGTAGAAACCGCCCATAAAAGAATCGCGAAACTACGAGAAAAATTCCTTTAGCGTGAATTAGGAAAACCTTGACAACGTGAATTGAATGGCCAAAACGCGATTTCAATAGTTATTCAAGTGACTCCTGCAGCGTTTTCTTCGAGTCAACTAACTAGCCATTTGCCAGATCAGCTAGCTAGCACTTCTTTCGCTTCTTTCCCAAGTAAGCTAATTATCACGGAATGTAACAATATAAGTCAAAGGCAATAAAACGACAAATGTTCGAATTAGACATGGTGAAGTGTGATGCCCTTTAGTAAGTGGGCCAACTTAAAATCTTGCGGTTCGGATGCTTGGACAACTGACTTCAAGATCGAGACATTGTTTCCCTGTTCTTTGCACTGACAATACTAGCCTGCGATCTTTCAATTTCAATTGGAGACGGCCTCAAAATCCAATTCTTCTCAAAGGCCGTACCGGTCACGTATCTCACTCACTGTTCACTTTCACAATTTGCGCCTCGCGCGCGGTGTATTATACGGGTTTTATCTTACAGTTTTTCTATCGACGCACAACCAGATGAAATAAGACTTTCTAAATGTAAAATGTTCACAGTATTTAAACACAATTAGGCTACTTCTCGGAAGCACAACACTAATGAGCAAACAGAAGCTAAATTGCAGTGTAATGACCGAAGAATCGATGCTCGTCTCACGAGCCGTTAGCATCCACTACGATTTCCAAGCAAAACGATCTACCATACCTCGGCCGCAACATAAGGTCGTCCAGTATAGGAAAATCCAAAAGCCCAGGTACATTCCACGACTATCTTCTCTCCAAATTGTCCTCTACAGCCATTGCAAAACTACAGAAATATCAAAACATGCACGAAAGCTGCGTAGCTAATTTTAAATAATTCATTCCGAGTATGCTAATTTATTTGAGATGTTAATTTATGCTTAGAAGCCAACGCGAAAACGAGGCAAGCACTATTGAAGTCTGCGAAGTTTATTCAGGTGCTAACCTCATAGTGCGAAAAAATCAGAAGCTTAAAAACATGCGAATTATTAACATCAAGATCGATGATACATGAAAAAAAAGGCACGCAAAGTTCTAAAGAGCCAGTTCAAATAAAACATTCTCCTTTTCACACTACTGACCGATTCGCACTATAAAATTTAAGGCATGCATCGACGTGCACTTGTCAGTTTAGTATTCTTGAATCGACCGGTATTGAAAAATGTGTTTACTTTGTGGCCTGTAAACTAAATAGAGTTAATTTTTCTGTCAACTGGATCCTGGCGAATCAATTTTTATCTTCAATTTGCTTGACAGATGAACGGGTCCCGCTATTGACGGACTTTAATGAATCGTAATTTAAGCCACTTTTATTTCCAAGAAACTTTCAATTTGTTTTAAACACTTGTCTTATTTGACGTTTAAATGAGAATTTTAGGCGAAAGTCTACCAGGACTACTTTCCCTTTAACTCATTAGTTTTGGACAACATCCCAAGTTGTCAATTTAAGCAAAAAATGAATCGACGAAAGTTCACCCCAGCGACATTATGATAAAATCTTCTAGCCTAGCTTCAAGAGGTAGCAGGAAAATTTCTGAAGGGACAAGTCCATAAACTTGTTTGGTGCAGTAGTTTATATATTACAAACTGAAATATTTAATTAACGAATTTGTTGCCGAGCTGCTAATATAAGCTAACCTATTTTAGCTGGAGTATAGCCAGCGCCGAATCATCGTTGCGACTGGCAAAGAAAGTTCCCGAAACAACAGCTTGGGTTGTCGGTTTGGCTTATCTCCGTAGACACAATATGTCACAGCGTGAAATCAAGTCATTTTTCTTTTCAAAGATTGCATGATTTTTCAATCATTTTGTTTTATGAGCGAATAGGAACTAAACAAAACAGGCAATTTATCAAAAACGTCAAAAAGGCGACTTGAGCTTAATTACACATAAATAAAGTGAACAGAAATTAACGACAGACAGTCGAATTTTCCGATAAGATTTTAAATGTCATATGTCCAAGTTTTTTCTTCGTCAGTCGTGGTAAATACAGTTTTGTCCGCTATCGGATGTTACCGGGCCTTGGTTATCGATGAAATAAAGACTCGGTCATACTTTCATTGTTTAACTGATACAGCTACTATCAGTACGTAAAACTTGGTGATTGCCCAAAAAGCATTTAAAATATAAATGGCTTGTCACGGATTGCTCTTAGGTTTTCACAACAGTTACTGAGTTACATGAAAATAAGGTGAATCATTCGGCTTCCATAGTTGACAAGTATCCGCTCGCGGTTAATATGTGGTCCCGGCTCACTTTTCAAAACTGTGATGAAATGAGCTTATAGCTGAGTGTGGCCTCTCCAAATGAAAATTACTGGGCAGTATGTTCCTTTGATATCATTTAGTTTCAACGAAAAAAAATGAAATCCAGCTGACATTTTAAGTTAGTTTCGAAATTTTCCGCTCTCGTCCTGTGAATGGCGTGCGACACGATTTTCCAGGAACGACACGCGGGCTAGACCACCAAGACACAAAAAAGTCAACATCAAAACATATCTTACCTTTCATATAACAATAATAGTGTTAAAATCCAAAAAGCTCGGTAACGACGACCTTCTTTCTCGGCAGTTCTTTGCGTTTTCAGGCCTGCAATAACTTGCAAATTAAGTGCTAATACCAATTTTTCGGTCAGCGACAAAAAGCTCCCTACAAAAGGCCAACAAAGAGACACGGTTTAGTGGATATAATTCCAATTTTCGGGCAAATTGTCCAAGGAACTGCTCTGTTTCCATGGATTAGTTACTGCAGCTTCTTCACCGAGAGAAATACAGCTAAAAAGCCTTGATTAGTTAACATTTTCAGACGTATGGTGAAAAAGAAAGGAAAACAAGGTTGCAGTGCCGTACCGGTGTTTAAAGGAGGTAGCAAAGAAAGCCACTATACCGGCCACCCGCTCTTTCGTGATTGTCTTTGAAACAGGATAAAAAACTGACTTCTTAAAAGGTGGTCAATTAATAATTTACTCTAAGGGTCGGACATGCTTCACAAGACGCTGCCACCAATTGCCTCTGTTTCAGTAGCCTTGAAAAGCGAACTTTTTCTGGTCCTGAGAAACGAAGAGCTAGGCGAGGGCTGGTAGCAGTATTTCACGAACGTTGGTGAAAAACTTGCACATATCAAGCAAACTTTTCAGAGAAAATGTCTGTAAGTTGAAAATGTATATAATTTAGCCCTATCTTGATTTTTAAGGTTGGTATTTTGGAATTAGCTCGTTAAATTGTATATTGCAATAAAATAGTTAGATACTTTGCGCACGTTCTGATTGGCCGAAAAACTTATTGACTACAAAAGGATATAAACAGTATACTGGGAGAGACCGACAAAAAAATTCCCTTTTCTGTATCGCCACTTGCGAGAGGACGAAGAATTGCTCAACTTCACTGAGCTTAATTTCTTATTTTGGTCTATCAGAGGATAAAAACAGAAGATGTGGGGCACGTTGCATAAAACAACGTTTGGTGTAACTTGTAACGCCAGACGTTCACTTAAGTCAAAGTCACTATTTTAACGTCCGACGTTAGCAGTTAAGCCGGACGAAGTTTTATGCAACTCACCCCTGACTCTTATAAACAATGTAAACAGCTTGCCGAGGACGAAGGACAAAAATGAAAAATACAAACAAAACCCAAAAAACAACTAAAATGAATAACGTACAAATCTGTTTTCACTCAGCAGTAGCTAGGAAATCTTCTGGAACGAAAATAAGACGACAAAAAAAACTACGATATAATTTTTATTTATAAATAATTTATGTTTTATAGGACTTAAGCACAAGCTCTCTCAAACTGACCAAATTCTCGCTAAACATTCATTTAAATTCAATTGCTGCACCAACAAGTCCTATAGTGGGGGCTTACACAAGTTCAGTCGAAATAAACGGGTAACGATTTCTCTTTGAGGCAAATTCAAAATAAGATTGATAGTAATCTAACTTACATCTAGGCTCAGTGTCCAGCCGTGAGTGTCTCGATGCGCCCGCAATTCTCGCCACCTTCACAGCTGGGCGCACGGGTTTGGTTATTGTTTAGACTGACCAATCAGAGACAAGCCCCCTGAAGTTTGCGGGGCAGTATGCGCGACATAATTTAGCGGGATTTCGTCTTTCTCTTGAAATTTCACACTTTTAGGAGGACGTTTCAGGCATACTTTTCGCATTTCGCTTTTTTTCAAGACGATAAAAAAAAACCAGATAAAATTTAGGGAAATGAAGTGTGGATTGTCTGCATATTTATTAAAATTGTAATGACGTCACGGACATGCAACCAAACCCGTGCGTCCAGCCGTGAAGGTGGCGAGAATCGCGGGCGCACCGAGACACTCACGGCTGGAGACTGTGCCTAACTTACATCTGAATACGCTGATGTGCACAGCGAGTAGTGTTCCTTCACACTGTACCCACCACCCATCGGTACTCTCATTCAAAATAAAATTCGCGTGAACAAAAACATCTGGGAAGAGTGTTAGAAGTGGATTCATTATCAACAGCTGCTAGAGACACGAGACCAAGAAGTCCGAAACGCACGTACGGAATTTACTCGTTTTCTTTGGGAATTTTATGCCCCGACTCGTTCCCTGGACTTTTTGTGGAAAGTTGCGAAAAAGGTCACTTGCTATCTCACCATAACTGTGCCTACGGAAGCGGGTTTCTGCCTGGCCATTTTTCGCTTTGATCTTATTTAGGCCTTCATGAGAGAGAAAACAAGTAACTTACACAATTTCATTTGGGTGCCATTGCCCATTTTCACGTAGTTTAATGGTAAATGCGAGGGAATTAAAACAGGACAAGAAGTCTAGGTTTCTTTACTCTAACAAAGTTGAGTTCATGTACACGAAACTTTGCACTCACAATGCCTCTTCTATCCACATGTCTTGGTCAAGACACCGACACTCACTGACATAGTGCCTCTCCCCGCCCAAGTGAACTTGTGTTAAGGTGAAGTGCTTTTCGAGTCTCATGAAAAGACCCTAAGTGTGATTATTCAAGTGAAGGCTATTGGGAAGAACTTTTTTGTGAAGTTAAGGTGGTTTTAACTTTTTTCGACACTATGAGTGAAATCTAGAAGTGTGGTCATTCAAAAGTACAAAGTATTTCTAACATTTGAGCCACTGCAAGAATCGTAGTGTGACCATTCAGATGAAAGCTGTTGAATAGCATTTTCAAAGAGTTCCAATTGTAGTTTTTTTTTTATATCAAATGAAATGTGCGATTTTTTGTCACGTTGAAATCTTGGGAGTAAAAGGGTGGAAACTCCATTGCCAGCATTAGTCCGAGTCTGATCCTTCACTCATTTCTTCTTCTTCCTCCTCCGATTCCTCCTCCTCTTCCTCAGACTCTTCGTCCGACTCTTTCTTCCTTTTACTTTTCGCCTTCTCTCCCTTTCCTTTCGGCTTCGGTTTGGACTTGGCTTTGCCTTTCTGCAGGGGGGGGAATCAAAAGTCATCATTATCACCACGGCGTACCATTTCCTTGGCTCATAGAGAGGATCTTTCTTAGTTTTATTAGGGGGGGTGGGGAGGGTGGTAAATTATGATACTGGTATGACTTTCGTACCGTTACGAGTTCATCCGGGTTCCGTCCTGTGACCCTGTATATTTGTTTACACGATATATCACATATCGTTCCAAAATGAAACTCATACAGATATTACAAAGGTTTATGTATGCGGTACAATTTTTGTCACCTCGTACCGGAATGAAAGTTCTATCTGTATGAGAACATTCATGTTTATACATACCCCAAAACACCGGATGGTTCAAAACAACAGAATGCAGAGTAACTTGTTTTATTGGATTATAACCAGTCAAAGAGTTTTCTTTCAGTCAAGCAACGGCAAAATCGCGTGAATCAACCACGAGTGGTTTTTTAACTAGCCTGTTCCAGGCTCTCAAATACTGCACAAAAATTAGAAAGGGAACGCGAAAATAACACGCGTGGGATCTGGAGAAAGAGAGGCGTGTCTCTCCCCAGCCCCTACGCGATTTTCGCGCTCGTTTTCTCAATTCACGCTTTCCCAACTATCTCGGAGCCTGGAACAGGCTACCTTTTAACCGACTAGTCGTGTGGAAGACGAAGATTGGAACATGTTGAACAACCTTGGTGAGCCACTAAAACAAGCACAGGAAATTTAAAAATATATATACTATTGGCGAAAGAAATCTATTGAACTGCAGCATTGTTGAGTTAGAAAGCGTGAGGTTTAGCTGCTAGAAAGGGATATACTTTGATGGATAAGGTGTTCGCAGCGGGAGCCTGGAGCGAGCGGCCTGGCTAAGACATCAAACGTGGCTTTCGGTCCGTCTGATTGGCTTGTTTCAATGCCACGCGCCAGGAAAAAGCTGACGGAAACAGGGGCACTCATTACCCTTTAGTACATCTGAAATGTTAAAGTCACTATTAAAAGTGAACCCGAATAAAAAGAAAGACAAACACCAGTAGAGTGACTAAACGTACTTTTTTGTCGTCTTCTGAAGAGCTATCGTCTGTATCCACAAACTCTGCACTCTTAAACTTCTGTGACTCGCCGGCCCCCGCTTTGCGAGGCGAGCTTTTCTTTTTGTCGTCTTTCTTCCCAAAGAACTCCTTAACAGAACCTTTCTTTTTAGGTTTGGATTCTTCCGAGCTCTCGTCGTCTGGTTCATTGGCTTTTCTTTCTTTGTAAGCTTTCATCGCCTCTTCGTACTTCAACTTCTCTTCTTTCGCCTTCTCGACCCATTTCTGAAAAGAGTAGTTAGTTAGCAACGGCAAACGAACAATTCGGCTCAGATGCATTTCTTTAATTATCCGTCAAAACACGTACGACGAAACAATCAGGCGAATTATGAAAGAAAAACTTGAACTTCACTGAAATCAGTCTCCGCTTACTTGTCCAATTGCTTCATTTTGAAAACACCTGCATATTTTATTTTTGTTGTTCCTATTATAAGGGCCCGAATTTATCTTGAACAGACAAAAAAATTCGTCTGAAACGAATTACTCGTCTTCCTAGTTAAATAAAGCCAACAAAATGTGAACAAAAAACTGTACAAAAGGCCAAGGACCTGGTTAAACTACGAAACATTGTTGCGGAAACACCGCTTCTTCTAATTGTTTTCTGTGTAGCTAAACCGGGAAAAAAGTCTTTCCCAAACAAAGTGTGTGCAAATGTACAAAAACGAGAGAAAAAAAGTCTTCTTTACGAGTTGATCACTGGGGTACCCTATGACCCAGAAGTTAATTATTTCTGTGAGAAAGAACGAACTCTGAATGGGCGTGGCCTTGGCAACTGGGCGCAAACAACCGATGTGCTGCTTTCCAACCCCAATGCGGTTGATTTCCATTCCTCACTCTTGCGTATCACCAGGGTCGCAGCGCGAACTCTGTTTACATGATTTGGTCATTCCCAAGGGGAAGAGTTTGCAATTTAGAAGAGAGAACGTGGATGAACGTGTTTGATTATTATTATTTTTTGGCCTCCCAGGGATAGTTGCCTATTTATGTCCTGATTCAGTTCTCATGAAAAACTAAAACTCTTAACTTGTAATTGGGTTGATTTCAAGTGCTCCCAGTGAGTATTTTAACGCTTGAACAGCGTTTAAGAACGACTAAAATACGAGGTGCTAAAAATAGGGCGTCAACTTACTGTTTTATCTTCAAGTGTTTTCCATTTCTCTCCCGCTTTCTTGGACAGGTCAGTGACCGAGATACCGGGGTTTTCCTGTTTGATTTGCCCTCGGACCTCATTAAGCCACAACATGTACGCCGACATCGCTCGCTTGGGAGCGTCTTTGTCCTTCTTGGCTTTCCTTTTTCTCTTCCCTTCAGGTTTCTCCGCCTAGAAAAAGGCAAAAAAAAGGTTTTAAGATTTTCGGCATCACCTCTGGTCCATATCGAGAGGATGGGGAACAGAAGACAATTGAATTTGACTATTTCACGAGAAAAAAAATCCCAATTATCATTTTAGAAAGTATCGAAAAACAAACGGTACCTCAGAAAAGTACTGCTTAGTAGCTATATTTGAGTGATCACGTTTTAAGATTACATCCAGATTACATCTATAGACTCGAAAGTGGATCTCATCCACAGACTCGAAAGTTTTGCATTCAATATCACGAACAAACACCACAAAGAAAACTACTGCTCAGTATATGTTTCATTTCAATAATTGCAATTTATTATTGCATCCTCAGACTCAAAAGTTTGAACCACCTTGCACAACACAAGAAACTGCAAGTACTACATGAAATAGACTGCGAAGAGTCTCTCTTTTGCTCTAAAATCCCTGCCGGACGAGCGGCGAAGAAGCGAGTGCGATATTCGAGCCGCTTCGCTCGCTCTCCCGCCCGCGCTACTCGCGGCTCGAATATCGCGCTCGTGGCTTTGCCTTTCGTGGGCACGGATTTTAAAGCAAAAAAGAGACTGCTCGCAGTCTATACATGAAAGTACTGCTCAGTAGCTTTCATTGGAATGGTTACACTTATGACTTCAACCACACGACTGTCTCTGCATGGAGGACAAATTTTAACTACACATTTATGCGATAAACGGTGAAGCAACTTTAGAATTCCCAGCCACTCTTGAAGTGCCTTTTCGGTACGCGGCAAAATTTAAACTATTTTTGGAAGACTATGAGGCTTATCTAAGCTTTAGCGAAGCTTAGGCGAAAACTACTAACTTGTGAACATTTTTAAGCGCATTCGCGCTTTGCTACTAAACGACACATATCTGACAAACAAAAACTAGTGTCCAAAAATCCAATCTTCTCGCTTTCCTTGGCCTGCAAACTCACATACGCTCTCAAAGACTCTTGTGTGCTCTCGAGGACTTCAAATCTACTCAAATTTTCATTGGAAGCGACGAGAGTTAAAACTATCGCTCTCGTTTGGCCTAAAGCTCACATTCTCAGCGTTTCTTGTGCGCTCTCGAAGAGTTAATTTGCACAACGTTTCATACGATTAAAGAAGCGATGACAGTTTGCACTTATGAGCTCGTTTGGCCTCTTACAGTTCCATACACTCTCACTGAGTCTCGCATGCTCCTCAATAGTTTGACCACTCGTCGCCTTTCGTGCTCATTTCCGTGAGCTTAAGAGGGAGGGTACTCTAATGTTCAGTATATAAGTTGTATTATATTGGACTATATAGCAAACCTGAGTCCTCTTTCCCGATTTCATTGCCAAAATTTTCCTTAAATTCGGGCAGACGAAAACACAATTCCTGTTGCAAAGACACGTTGTGAAATGCGCGCTTGTTTGATGGTGCAGGTGAGATGTGATTTATGCAAATGTGTGTGCGAATACTTTTGAAGCGTGCATCACCATTCATTCACTCATGAAAACGACCAAGTTTGTAAACTGAACATTTTGGGCAAATTTTGCCTGCGAAAACGTTGGAGACCAAAGAACACCAGAGAAAGGTACTACAAAGAGGCTCTCCTTTGAATGGTGAAGCTTCAGAATTTCATCCACGGACTGTTAAGTTAGAACCACTATTTACGGAATAATAAACAGTACCCCAACAAAGTGCAGCTCAATAGTTTTCATTAGATTAATAACACTTTGCATTCACCCACAGACTCAAAATGTACGGGAACCACAATGCACAGTACCGCTGGATAGCAGAGTCCCTTATAATTGTCAGTCTTTAGAATTTTATTTAAAGGGTGGATTCATTTGCAGCACAGGCGCATAGCTGTCGCTTTAGCGCTTGGGAATTTCCATTTGTTTTTTAGCCAAGAAACAATAGAAAATTCGCACGTGCCAAAGCGACAGCTATACGCGTGTGCTGCAAATGAATCCAGGCTAAGACTCTTAAGTTAGCACCATAAACACACCACCCCGAGTATGTCCCTGGGACAAAGGGGTTAATTTGACAACCTAGGAAAGTATGAAGCACAAAATCCTTCTCGTCGCAGTGAGAAGAAACAGCACTGGTGCAAGCATACTACATGAACATTTGTACTGATACAACACGCGCAGCGGTATTGAGTATCTTGTCGGTTGTACTGATACTGAGGAAGGACGAAGCGAAGCGCATCAAAGTAATCTACAATCGTGGCTAATTGATTGCGGGACTCATTTTATTGATTAAACCGCCGATAACTGATGTGTCAAAAGTACATCTTAAAATCTCTCTCCCCCGCACCCGCTACACAATGCTGAAGTCCATTAAGTGTACAACATATTCGAGACCCCTTTGACTCCTGACTGTCAGCATTGTTCCAGTGGGGGGAGGGGGGGGCGGGTGAGGGGGCGTCCGTGCACGTTGTGTTTAAAGGAGAAAGTTGGTCAGTCTTCCAAACATTTCGGCTTTCGGCCACAATGGTAGGAAGGATGTTATCAAGCATGGTTTTTGTAAATTCCCTGACTAGCCGAGCGTTAAAATAGCTCAAACAAAAATTTACAGCGTTGCGTTGCAATCATAAAAGACATGAAGAGAACTGCCTCTGGACGAGCTCCACCAATTTGATATACTTCCTGGAATATTTTGACACATTGCTTTCCCAGCGAAACTTAATTGCCCAATTTGCGTACAAGTAGTAAACAACCTTCCTTTTTAGGCTTTTTCAGACCTTCTAAGGAGCCAATAACCCCAACGAGCAAATCTTCGAGCTTGTCACTTCGGTTACTACTGGACAATGGGATAATGACCAATGGAAAATGATAAAGAACATATTTTTATTGAAACAACATACCACAATCTTTGCCTTCTTTTTTGGTGACTTGCTCTTTATTTCCTTTTCAGCTTTCCTTTTCTTTTCAGGTGATTTCTTTTTCTTTGTTTTTTCTTTATGTTTCGACTTTTCCTCCTCGTCAGATCCGGATTCGCTCTCTGAAGAAGACGGGTTGCTCTCAAATCTGTCGAGAAAACAAAATTAATCTTACTATTAAAAACGCGTAAACTTGGTTTGCCTATAACAGGTCCATGTCCGCTTTTTGCTTTGAGTTCTGAGTGGGTAAAGCGTAACCCTGTAATGGCTAAAAAATGATCAATGAGCAGTGAGAGCAAATACGCTTTCTTAACTAATCAGGGGCACAACTAAATCCAGTTGTGACTTGTCTTACTAAGCGTTCTTACATATGGTACTGTTTATTATGTTGTACATTGGGTTCGAACTTTTGAGTCTGTGGATAAAATCTTAAATTCTGACCATTCAAAGGAAAGCTACTGAGCTGTACTTTCCTGTGGTACTGTTTATTTCGCTGTGCAAGGTGGTTCTAGCTTTTGAGAGTGTGTATGAAAACCTATTTTGTGAGAGCATTCAAATGACAGTTACTGTGGATGAAGTCCTGAAGTGTAATCATTCAAAAAAGAAAGCTATTGAGCAGTAAAATCACGTGGTACTGTTTTGTTTCAGGTACTCGTAATTTGTCTATTTGTTTTCTCTCTTCTCATACAAGGAACAGGGTAATATTATAAATCTTTTCCAACTTACTCTTCTCTTACATCTTGATCCTCGGCGCCGCTTTCAGGTGCAAATTCATCATCAGAATCTAACGACGGCACATAAAGAAGAAAACCAGGAAGTCATCCAAACAGACAAACCGGAAATTATGATGCCCAAAATAAGAGGAAATCCATCACACCTTGGGTGGATTCTAACACGCCATTTTCTATCATTTGCATAACTGAGCTGCTCAATAGCAAAACAACCAACACTGTATTTTCTCTAAGCTAAGCAAAAAGGAGGGGCTTAAAAGGAGGGGCTTAAAAGGAGGGGGAGGGCTAACTAGATGAACAGAACAAGAAATGAGCTATGTATTACCGTTTTATAATTTCAATGTCATTTATGTCCTCTGGACACTGCAAATCACGTTTCCCTACAAACTGACTGAACTCTGATTCACCATACATTGGCCTGATAAAAATCAGCATTTGACGTTTTCACCATCTCCCCTTCTGTGATATTAATTTTCTCTTTGTGCTTGCTCAGCATTTCAAGCAGTATTTTAATTTTCACCCCAAAATAGTGTGAGTGAGTGCTAATTAGAGGCAGGGGGGGGGGGGGGTTAATAGAGAATATGGGCAATTTACATTGCGAACGATATCAGTTTAAATCCTGAATCACTTTACATGTAAACTCTCTTCACCTCAGTCTGTAAACTATAACTTAAACTAAAGGTTGACCTTTATTACCTAAATAGCTACAATATCAAAGTGGACCTAGATAAGGTGCGTTTTTACCTCATGCAAACTATCTACACTCTGCCTGTCTATCAACTTTAACTGCAAAGGAAGAATTTTACTGCTTTAATCCTCTGAAATAATCAGAAGTCCTAAAAATTGTCAATTAGTGAAGTTTGCCCCATTTTTAGAACTTTTGGGGTAGCTCTCTCATTTGGCTGCTTATCATATCAGAGGAAGAAATCAGATTCTGATTTTTTTTGCACACACACCTTCACTTGACTCGGACTCGTCTTCATCTCTCTCAGCACCTTCTGCCTTCATCTGTTCCAGGTATGCATCATGTGTGTCCTCATCTGACCCGGCCATCAGCTCATCCTCGTACTGTTTGGAAGACACCTTGGACTACAAGAAAAGAACAAATTACAGAATGAAGCACTAAAGTATGACTACTGAATCTCCTCAGTAAGGCCGCACACAAATGGAGCCAACATTTCCCTTCAGTTGAACACCTTTGGCCATCCTGATGAATGATGCTGAATGAGATAAAATGGCGTTCAAGGAAATTTCATTGCCATCAAACTTTTAATGATGCACCATCATTCACATTTCCTTAGTTCTCAGGTTAAAAAGCAGTATTGAATTCGTTTGGCCACCACGTAAAATTTACTCAAGTCAGATTTGTGCTATATTTTAGCAGTTTTTAAATAGAAATATCTAAAAATCGCAGCCACCTAGGAAGCTCAAGAATGTTTTGATATCATAAAAGATCTTTCCACTGAAAAGAGAAAGTGTTAAGTTTTTTCTTTCTTGAAATATTGGAGAAAATTGCAGGAATGACCAAAATCAGCCCATAAAAAATGAATCATGATTTACGGTACTTGAAAACGCTCTTACAGATTTTTCCCTAATTTCGCACATACAAGTTGTGTAGGTTGAGTAGTTCAAATAGTTCAAGTTTTGTCATAAAATATCTGACTAGTTGTCGAGATATTCGACATTATTTAAAATGAGGAGTTGTCCATTACCATTGCTATGGTGACAACTGTTGCTACGAAACCAGTGAGAAAATAAACTATGATCATATGTTGAAAAGGTGGTGTAGTATCAAGGAAATCAAAGGTTATCTTCTATGTGAAATTTGGACTTCAAAAGATACACTCCAAGGCCAAAAAAACTGTTGCGAGCCTCCTTAAGATGAACTCCATAAATTGGCCTGCTCCCAACGTATGGGTCTTCATGGCACAGTTGGTAGAGCACTGCAGCATGAATGCAGAGGCAACGGGTTTGAATGCCATTAAAGCTCAAAAAACTTTTTCTTGGGCTTAATTCGAAATAGCTTGAGTTGCAATTACAACTGCGATGGTCACATCTTCATTTCAGTGTTGACTCTGTTTGACTGTTGTGCCAAAGTCAAGCAATTCCACGGAGATCAAACTCACTCATCCGAATTTGAAAATGGACAACAATTCTTCTTATATAACTTTATTCATAAAATAATCCATGGAAAAAGTTTTTTCCTACATTGATAGACATTTAGTGCATTCTGGTGCAAATATGTGGATATGAACAACTCAGTTGTCATTGTTTATTTAAGACTGATTATCTACTATGCCCTTGTAAAGTTAAGTTTATTTCAATAACGTTTAGCAAATGCAAGACGAAATATTTAATATTAATGTTTCCCTATTGCCGTCATTCAGTTGTCTACTAAAACAATTATAAATAAACCTTGTCCATGTTTTCTATGAGCAGTAGTCAACTCGACCTCACTGGCCTCTAACCCAACAAAAACTTGGTCTCATAAGTATAGCTGTTCAGATGAAAAATGCCTTCCATTCAGACAAAGCAATCATTTATCAAAGGTTATTTTCTAGCAAAATTAAAGATGTTAACAATGTTAATTACAAACTGACACTTATTGGGGAAGTTCTTACCTTGCCAGTGTTCTTTATTCTTAGTTTCTTTCCACTAACAAAATCAAACAGTTTTCCATATTCCTCCCTAAAACACAACCAGAAATAAATTTATGTCCTGTCTGGTCATTAATTAAGGCATTTTAACAGTGATTATTAATTTTGCTTTGATTTGGCATCTAGTGAGATCTACAATAATAGAATTTTGTAACAAGACCCCTTCTTTAATGAGTCCCCCTCCCCATTTGGGGGTAAAACATCACCGTAATGAGTGAAGCAGGCAAAGCTGCTATCAGTTCTGACAATCAAGATGAACAAATGAATCGACTTTGTTTAACGAGGGTGACACTAACCAGTTTTTCAACTGAAAAACCTGTGGTCCTCGGATTCCAGTTTGAATTGGAATTTAGAAATGTTGGTTTTTGAGGAGGGAGGAAAAACCGGAGGACCCGGAGAATAAAACCTCAGAGGAAGGACAAGAACCAACAACAAACTCAACCCACATGACACTGGGTCCAGGAATCGAACTCAGGCCTCATTGGTGGGAGGCAAGTGCTCTCACCACTGCACCATCCACTCATCATAATGTCTCAGTGCCGCAGAAGGTGCACTTAGAAGGTGATTGATTGCACCTGGCAAAAGCACCGCCTGTGGAACCTGGAAAACAATCTGTACCACATGTAACTGTTCAATTGGCCTTATCCATCATGTCTAATGTTGCCTTTTGTTTCCAAGTTCATATTTGTAAGTATTATTTATTGCTGTCTGACTGTAATTAACCTGCAATTCCCCTCCCTTACTCTTCTATTTTTTTGTTCTATAATGATGGTGAAAGTTATAAAATGAAAGAAAGAACAAAAGTTTACGGAGGGCTGGTTGGTGGAGACTGCGCCATTAGCATTCACTTGCATTAGCTTTGCTTGTCCACAGTCATATTATTTTTGACTTAGTCATTTTAGCAAATATTTTCTTGCTCTACTTACTTTTCAATGCTACTGAATACATAAGTGGTGCCAGACTTCGTCTCCACCTCAAAATCAAAAGATCGACTGGATCCTCCCCCTCCAGCTACACGAGCAAAGTTCACAGAGGATATCTCATCAAAGCGCACGTGCACAGGGGGCTTGTGCACAAATATGAAGCCTCTCTCCAGTGGGAACAGCATTCCACTTCCTGCTTTGTAAGAACAGGTTATGCAGCTGTTTCCAGTGTGACTAACAAAAGACAAAGGTTACCAGTGATTCCTTCATTGTAATTACAATTCACATATCGTTGACACTACTAGGATAACAGGATACCAACCAGGATTTTCCCTGATGCACACATGCACCACATTCAACTATGGTTTGACCAAGAACAAAAAAGTTAATGTACAGCTACAAGTTGAACACTCCTCAGGTATGCATGTTCTTTTGAATTGTAATCTACTGTAAATTAAATTCGAGCTGAAAAGAACCTTGTTAGACGTAACAAAAAGAGAATTAATTGTTCTAGACTTCTGTTTTGAGAATCCTTTGTTTGCATCGTAAATTCTACATTACAGTGAATTCACTGAATACTTTGTGTTTGTGACCTGTAACTCAAACCATGGCTTACACTGGAAAAATGTGAGGCAAAACACTGATAACAACCCTTGATTTGTGTTGCTTAGCACACTTTTATGAGTTGCTTAAACCCAGATGCACAAACTCAATCATAACAAGTAACATTCTGAAACTCCTGTTTGCTGGATTCGAATTTTACCTTTTGAATGTCCCTGGAACTGTTATCCTTCTGCCGATAACAGCCTTCATAAGCCTGCTCACAATCTCATAAATTGGACCACTCATCTCCTGACTTATTTTCCCCTCATACTTCTCTTTTAGTTCCTCCCTAAATTTTCAAAATAAAATGGACAGGCACAGTCACCTATAGGTCTTAAATATCCAGTGAAAATGACAATGACAATGATGGTGATGATGGGGATGATGATGATGACGACGACCACGATGATGATGATGATGATGATGATGATGATGATGATGATGACGATGATGATGATCAAGAAAATAACGATGAATTTAAGCTGCGGTCTTAGGAGTGAAAACATTGCAGGGGCTAGTCGAAATCACTTACTCTGACAAATTAAGCTTCACATCAACAAATTCCTCATCCTTTTCAAACTGTATGATCAAAAATGGGTATCTTGTCTGGCCTTGTTTGATAGGTGGATCCATGCTAACCTGAGACAACAGACACATCAGATCACATTGTTTTTGAGCAAGAAAACTTCTGAAACATGGAACAACAATTTTTCCAAAAGGCAAGACAGTAGATTTATCTGTAAATTGCCTGACATGCAATAACCTGCGATCAGGCTCTATTTTCGTTTCGCTCGGTGAAACACTCCGGCGGGAAGGGCGTAACAAAGAATAGAGCCAGATACAATTCTTCTACGGAACGTCTGCCGCCCACTTTTTTGATTGATTGACATTCAACAAAATGGCCAATCAAAATTTGTTTTGCTTGCACGCTCCTCGGTATGCAAATTTCCCATATGTGTATGTAATGGCATTCATAAAAAGTACTCAAATGTCGGCAAAAATAAGAAAATCACAGGCTACGATAAAGTTGCTCTGTCTGAGCTGAAACTGAATGAAAATTCAGAACACGACGAGGTTGTCATGTACCAAAATATGCTGCATGTTTGAATCCTTTCTCATTTCAGGTGGTATCCGGAAATATTCTCTACGCATTTGTCACCGATTTTCTGCGTAAAATACCTTGGGGAATTAAGAGAAATACCTTCAGTTTCACTCTTTAGAAAAAAGATATCAATAAAACCGTGTGTTTTGTAAAACAAGTGTTTTGTAATTTAATTTAGTTCCAGAAGTGATAAATATTTGAGATTATCAGAGAATTTCAACTCTAAACAGCAGCGAATTTTTAAACGAAGAACATTTATCATAAACCTAGTCAGATCCTTTGATATCAATGTCAGAGATCATTAATAAAACGACATTATTAACACTGAATGAATAAACTGAAAGTCTTTATTACTTAGGTAAAAATAAATACAGCATCTTGCTGAGTGCGGCTCTCACTAAACATCAGCTTATAGTTAAGTTTACGGAATTATCGGTTGACTCTTGGCGAAAGATACTTGCTGTTTGTTTTGTTTCGTAAAACGCGGATACAACCACTACTCTGCTTATATTTTCAATACTAGCTGAAAGCCTTCAAATGCAAATTTGGAGACACGATGCCATAAAACGGGATACATACTTCACTGTTGCTGTACTTCTCTGCTCCAAGTGAGAGAGAGCTTGCGTCAAACCGGATGCCATTCTCAGGAGAGAAAGAAATGATGACAATTCTCCTAGAACGACGAGAATACCGTATCTTTGAGCAACACGTTTACCTCGGCAGACTCGTTCCTTTGCCATGGCGGTCGGATTGAAAATTGTGAGCAAGTCTCGTAGACAATTTACTTCCGTTGACAGCTCTATTGTTAAAGGGCCAATCAGATTGCAAGATTCCCGCCGCCAAAATTTGGCCGCCAACACGAACTCTTGTGAGAGATTGTATCAGGCCCTATTTTAGCGAGCGACCCACGTAAGAGAATATGAGAGCGATGCTAAAATTCGGCCTGATCGCAGGTTAGACATGCAATTAACACCACCCAGTTTCTAAGTTGGCTTAAGTGGCAAATCACTTTGAATGAGTAATTTGAAGTATGTTATAACTTCCCAGAAGGGCAAGCTTGAAGATTATTTTGTTTGAACTCCACAAGGTGATATACATGCATTTATTATAATTAACTTGAGCGTTATACTTACAACAAAAAACATAAATCTTTGGTCTTTGTGTGGAAGAAGGAAAAGTCGTAACACTGACGTGTAGGGAATCTTGTAGTCGTAGGTTTTTCCATGAAGTTGGAGAAATGATGGAAAAACTTTCATAGAATATCGACCCCTTAAAACAGAAAAAAAGAAAATACATTTTAGAAATTTCTGACAACTTTTGAAATATTTTGGAAAGCTTTCTGATGGTTTCCATTTCACCTAAACTGTAGGTAATAAAAATCCAAGAGCTGTGAGAGGCTCTGCTCTGCTCTGCTCTGCTCTGCTCTGCTCTGCTTGGCAACTTAATATCGTCACATATTGTTGTTGCCATACATGGTCTTTTTATTTGCTGCTGGCCAAAAGGAATGAAGTTTGCTGGGAACACTAAACTGTATGTTATGTGGTCACATGAAGTTTTCTACCATGCAGAAAGTCCACTACAGAAATTGCCTCTGTGTATTCATTTCTTTCCCTTTTATGCCTGATCATGCCATTTTAGTACACCTTGGCTGACCATCAGGCGAGTTTGGTCAATTCATGGTTTGCATTTTGGTGAGACCAAATCAGTGCACCCACATTTGATGCTGGTGCAAAATTTTGATTTGTTTCATTCCATAGGTGTCCAAAAAATTGCTTTCTTATTTAACAGATGTCTTTCAGTTTTATGTTTTGATGTAATTATGGTAATTTTCGCATTTCAAACTGTCTATCAATATCAGTCCACCCCTGGCGAAAGAATGGCACATTGCACTGTTAGTAAATGAGCAACGCATTTCCTTGATACACAAAATTACCTTGGTGTGAGACAAGCCACATCAGGTAGTGTAACAATGGCATCTCCTGTTGCTTGAATAATGTCTGCTTGCTTAAGGACCTGCTCGTGAAAATGCTGCAGAGAATAAGGAATGCATATTATCTGTAGAACCGTCTGATGAAGTGCATGAATGTTCACCAGAGGAGGTAAAAATAAACTGTCTATATGATATATAGTAAATTATAAAATTAATAATATTCATTAAGAACAAAGTTCTATTTAATTTAAATTTTGACCACATTATATAAAGTTTTAAAACCATACTTTGACTGGGTCTTCTGTGGAAGCATCTGTTGTAGCTGGAATGTAAAATCTCATCTCCATTAAACAGACTTGTGCATCATCATGCTGGTGAAACTCCAGAGTGACTTCATTTTTACCTGCAACAAATTTAAGTATTAAAACAAGTTAATCCTTGGACAAGGCATCACCAAAAACAAATTCTTCTTCTGCTGTACAAGGTACGTGTACATGTTGCTTGTGAACAGGCTCCTTAGTGAGGTACAAGGCTCAAAAGAAATTAGTAAGCGAGAGTCGAGCATTCGCCCTATCCCCCAACTACAACCTGTTGACAGGCTGAGGTATATGTAATGCTGCATCAGTGAATTACAGGGCCAGGGTTTACGCACCGGTTGTTGCCTGGGAGACATCCTTTAAAGGCACAACAAATGCTGGCTTCTCGTCTACTTCAAATGAAAGAGAGGAACCTGAAACAAACCACATTGTTGTATAGTGAGCAACAAGATAAGAACAATTGCACAAACTGACAGGTTCCCTGCTCAGCTATCTGCCCTTGTAACCTATTGATTAATATCCACATGTATGAAGTTGGATCATGTTGAAGCCATTTGAACACTTCATTCAAACAGACCCTTGGTTTCAATTGTTGAAACAATTTAAATGGGCCTTTAGACCAACTAAAAACCCATACTGCTGAATCAAACCTCTCAAAACCTGTAACAGTCGGAAATTCTGATGCCCATAGTCAGTTAGTTGCTCCACACTTTTCTTGGGAACCCTCACATCTATGCAAAATCTAGAAAGGGCTGCTGCATTCAGTCCTGTGCTTGAAATTGAAGATACCAGATTAAGTTTCACAAACTGACCTTTGAATTTTGCTGTTCCCCAGTTCCACCCCTTAACTGAGAGTTCAATCTCTTCTAAATCCATCTGAAAATGTTTCTTCACAAACGCTGCCAGCTGGTCATAGTCCTAGACAATAATATAAAGAGAAAACATTATTTGCATGTGTTTAAGGTAACGGTGCCTCCTAATACAGATGTATTTTAGCAAAGGTTAAGACTATGGGGAAAAAGTAGATCTCACCAAGGTTTATTGGAATCCAAAAAGAAAAATGGGGGTAACCATGCATTTTTCAGAGATAATTGGTTCATTTTGGGACTTCCGGCTCAAAATATTTAATTCCCCGACCGGGTGAGAGGGTGTAGATGATGGGTAGTATAATTATATGACTGGTTTTCTGATAAGGTGCATTTTTGTTATAACTTGCGTGATTTATAACTCATGTAATTCTAGGCCTTCAGTTACATGTGTAATTTGTATTTAGTCGACATCACTAGCTACAGTTGTAGTTTTATCAAGTTTTTTCTTTCCCTACCCACCCTCCCGTGGGCCAGAGAGGTTTATTTGTTAGATTTGATTGTTGGTTTATTAATAAACTTCTCTCTTGTGCCAAAAACGAACCCGTGGTGTTGCGTTAGTCGCTTTGCGTGGGACGTGGGGGAATTAAGCAACCATAATCCTAAAAAGCGTTAAAATACAAAGAATGTGTGGCATTTTCTTGCCAAATTTAAGCTCAATTATCCCTGAAAAATGCATGGCTACCGCCCATTTTCTTTGTGGATTCTGGTAGCCCTTTCTAAGATCTGCTTTTTCCACGTAGTCTTAAACTGCACAAAAATATTGTTGTATTAGTGGGCAAATTCCTTAAGACACCAGAATATCCCGAGATGCGCAGAACATATGCACAGTAACAAAAGGAGGCACTGTCCTTAAAAGAAGCAACTTTTCAATGATGAAAATCTTTGTCTGTTTAATATCAACCTACAGCGGAATCCCGATTTTTCAAACCCTTGATTTTTCGAACCTCCTAATTTTTTTAACCATGGCACACTTCCCTTGGATTTGCTTAAGTCAAACACTGTAATTTAACCCCCCCTCCCCCGTTTTTGGAACCCTTGATTTTTCGAAACTCCCAATATTTCGAACCAATTCTTGCCTCCCATGGAAGAATTTTATAACAAATTTACCTTCAGTTTCTCGAACCCACATGAAATTTTTAAAATACTACCCAATGGCTTTCATTTGAATGGTCACACGCCTCAGACTCAAAAGGAAGAACGACCTTCTCTTACACAGTAAACAGTACCAAGGAAAGTACTGCTCAGTGCCTTTAATTTGAATGGTCGCCACTCTTTAGGCCTGGCTTTCCTGTGGGTGCTGTTTATTATGTGTATAAGGTGGTTCCAACTTTTGAGTCTTGAGTAAAATCCTAAAGTGTAATTAATCATATGAAAGCTAAAAACTTCACAAGTTAGAGTGCTATGGTATTTCCGTTTGCTTTTCCGGTTTTTTTAAACAATACCTTGGAAATGAAGCGCGATTTTGTGCCACCTTTGATTTTTCAAACTCTCGATTTTTCGAACCAATTTCCATTTCTCTAGGAGGTTAAAAAAATCGGGATTCCACTGTAATTATGAGGGATAAAATACTGAACGGATACACCGTATCAATAGTCATTACATCACAAGGGCTTGGTGGAAAATGCAAATGTGGAGCGTTTCTTCCCAGCTTTTTCCTGTGGAGTTTTTGGTCAAGGTCAACAAGCTTGACTAGATACAATTATACACTTGTGAGTTTAAAGTGGAGTTGTTTTCCTTAACAGTCTCTGTAGTCTTGGTTTACTTTAATCTTTTAACTCACTGCCACGGTCCAATGGATCTGAGTCAGTGCAGTCAGTGGTCATCCACATCCCATCGGTTTTTGCAGGTCTTACAGTATTTGAGTCTTGCATTAACTTTTGCATTTCATTCAAGATGATCTTTCTAAATCAATTGCTCGATCATAAAGCAAATCTTTGCAATTTCTTTTCTCACCCCACCTACTCATTTTTAGCTTGTATGAACTCAAATAAGTATTGGGTTAGGAGCAATGTAAGTAATTTCTCCAAAGATTCATTGGTGTGACAGTGCCTGGAGACAGCTCTGCACAGGGGTAGTTCCAGGTTGCAGGGTTGCCATGGATACCTCCTTGCTTGCTTTGAATTGCATTAGGCCCCCTGCCTACTTTCTGGGTATCAGTTCCCAAGCTCATCTATTGGTGATGAGTTTAACTTTAGAAAAACCGAGGGACTGGGCTGGGCCTCCCTCAAAAATCTATCAATGATCGTAAACTGACAGAAGAAACTAAATCACTCGCTCAAGCCTGGAAGTAAGGATGAGGAAAATAACATTTTAGTATACATCGCACGACAATGAAAAGAGTGAAACATGTTCTTTGTACAATAAAATTACAGACTTACAGACTCTTTGAAGCCTTCAAATTTGAACTGCAAACCACTTGTCAAAGCAACTTTTAGTTCAAACCCTCGTGCCACTCTCATCCATTGAGTTGATTCAATGTCAGCAACAGTAACTTGATCAACCTTTCCTGTTTTGTTTGCTCTGAAAATTACTCCTCCTTTGTGCAACTTCAAGCGACCATCATTCTGTAACAAACAAGACAATGCAGAATGTACACAAAAACTTGCGATCACGATGCAAAGCAAACTGAATTTATTTACACTATAGAATTGGAGGAATCAACTATGAAGAAAAAAATTTTAGAACACAGGCTCATTTCGAATGTCAGTTAGCTACTTTTGTGTCAAAATAGACTTATCAATTTAAACTTCTGCTGTTGCAGGATCTTTCAAGCCATTAAATACCCCTTACTGGTACTTAATTTTGCGGGTCTTTAATTTCGCATTTTTCGCGATTGTAAAAAAATCGCAAAAATTAAAGACCCGCGAATAAAAATCCTAGCGAAATTTAAACACGCGAAATTTAATACCCACATAGAAAATTCAAATCACAGAAAAAATGATTAACATGTAATAAAAACAACATATACAGGATATGTATCAACAAATACAAAAATTATTAACTGCTTTTTACTGGTAAGTTCCATTTTGTATCTTCTGTTGTGAAATAACGTTAATTTGCAAAGATTTCACAGTTTACCTTAACAGTTAATTTTTAAATAAGCGTTTTGCTTGTTCCAGTTTATCTAGAAATTTTAAAAAGTTGACTTTTTGAAAAGTAAAATGAAGTTGAGAACACTTGAATCGCGAAATTAATGCCCTTTTTTCATATTTGCCTATTGAAATGGTGAAAATAAAACCCCACGAAATACTGTCTCACCAAAATTGCAAAATTAAGTACCAATAAGGTAGTTTGCCAAGCCATTTGACTATGACACAGTGTTTGACTAGAAAGGGCGAACCCAGGCAGGCATGAGGTATCTGATCTATATTTTCATCCCCACACTATGGAATTTGATTGTTAAATTTATGAACATGAAGAGCTTGAATGCAAAATAAGTCAACAAAACAAGGGGATTTAACCAATGTTATTGGCCCTGGAAAGGGGCATTTGAAAAGAAATCCTTCACAGAAGACAAATGCACTGCATCTGCCTGGCTTCCCCTTTCCATTCTTCTAACTTATCACTGAAAAGTCCACAACAGTTAGCTGTATCACAGTGTTTCAAAGGGATCTGAAAAATGTGAAATTTCCACAAACATTCTATGGGCTCACACTTACTGGACTTACTGCCTACTAACAATCAACACAGTTTCAGAAGCATAAAGTTACTAGGAGAAAGTTCTCCTCTCCCTCCCGTCCCCTGGATAGGATCCTAATCTGCAAAATGGTTAGCCCTTAGCATTTTGGTTAGTTCGCATTAATGGTTTATTGGAGCCAATTAAAAACCAGTGTTCAGGGGCAGATCAAGGAGGGGGTGGATTAGGTGGCTAGCCACCCCCCTCTTTGGGGTCGTTTAAGCTTGAAATTAGGAAAAAGAACAAAACTATCACCGAGGCAATTTTGTCTCTGATGGTTCCAATATCATTCTGTCAGGTCAGCCCCCCCCCCCAAAAAAAAATCCTGGATATGCCACTGGTGTTACTGAAACTGCAAGCAAATTGTGGACACCTAATTCTTGCAATTTTTATTATTTACATAGTATGAAGAATTTTAAAATTGTTCACAACCAATCCACCACATCGATACAAAATAAATCAAGCTGGCAAAAGAGCTCCAAGAGATCCGTATCGAGCAATTGACTGATGTCGATTAGTATTGATTTACACCCAACGATCAAAGATTCATGTTTGCTTTAGTTCGAGGCAACGATAATATATTATAATTTACATAACAGTCGATTTGAACCATTTTTGCAGTCCTTAGAACACTTTATTATACATTCTGAGCCCTGTATAACGTTGCCGTAATATTCATACCGCAAAAATTCCTGAAAGATGAAAAGCTCGTGTCCGATTATTGCTTGAAAAAATTAACACGTGACAAGAGTACAAACGATGCAACAATCTTACCAAAGCTCCTCTCACGAGAAGATGAATATCGTTGTATTCCAAAACATCTGTAGCCATTTTCTAATTCCTCAAAGCAGTTCAAGACATTAAAGTAATGGGGGAATGCATCGATTGATTTCTCGCACTGAAAACTTTACGGTTCCCGCGCGTTATCAAAATGGTGGCTTTCCAAGGTAAGAGTAGAAACTGGAACTAGTTCTCTTATTGGCTGGACATTTCCTTCTCTCCGCGACATTCCGCGACACCGTGTGTGTGTGTTGAGGACACAAGACGCGCGGGATCGCAAAAGCAGCATATTATGCTTCCAGCTGTGCTCCCAATTTTAAAAAACCATACCAAAATTATGCCATTTTTTATTATTCTGAAATTTTGCTTATCCATCTTGAAAATCTATTAAATGTGGTAGAAATTATTAGCCTGTAATGCTTAATGTACTTGAACCAGTATTGCGATCGGTAGTAGACATTTTTCAAAAAAGTGTTTAAGGTGGCTTACTACAGTTTCTCGGAGCACAATTGCGCGCGCTGAGAAATTCTCTCTGACGCCATTTTGTTTTGCGCGTGCAATACGCTACGCCATCATCGAGAAAAAGCTGAAAATACCTCTGAGATCTGGCTTGTAGAACTCGCTCGTGGCGTACTAGTAACATTTTTTATCATGAATGGACGAAGTCTTGAAGCAGTTAGTGAGCGCTACCGGCAGAAAATATCTGTAAAACCTTGACAAAAACCTCGAAAAGTTGTTGTAAAAATTCTTAGGTCTTTCGCACGCGCCATATTGCGTTATTTCAGCGCGCGCTTAAGTTGCACGCATGCTCAGTTTTGCCCACGAAGGAGGTCGCAAAAAAGTCGCATATCGACTTTTTGACCCCAATCTACTCGAAAACTGACCGTATAACCCACAGTGAAAAATTCAGAATCAATTCATAGTCGTAAGTTTCACCTGTAGACAAAATATTAGCAAAATCTGTAAGAGAGATTTTTAGAAATTCTCAAAAAAGCGAAAATTCGACATTTTCTTCATTAGCAAAAATTCTGCCTTACAGATTTTCATCTTCTTTTGCATGGTTGTTTATTTAAAGCCCCTTTCCAAATCCTGAAAAATTGAGGTAGGGTCGTACGGCTAGATTTTGCGAAAAAAGCTTTAAGAAAGTCTAGTTTCCAGTCCCCTCCTAGCACTCGGTCTGTTATATTTGATATTTCCTTAGCTTCTCATATTTCTTTTTCAGGATAATGATGGTTAATATCATTTCTTTTAACAGTTATAGCTACAAATGACCCAAAAGAAAAACTCCGGCTGGCTTTAAACTTAAGTTCTAAAAAGGTTATCTTTCTCTTCTGAAAACTGTAGTAAGCCACCTTAAGGTGACTCGATCGAAATAAATGACGCGCTCTATGCCTCTCTAAAAACTCTAATAACATCGTCATTTCTCTCTCGATTGCCTTGAGACTTTCGCATTTTACACAAACTCTGTTCTGTATACGGCTTTGTTGTTATCTGAATTCCACAAAAGCGCTATGCAAATTTCCTTGCATTGGATGAGGATTTGAAGAATTTACACATTGGCTAGGGGTGGGGAGGTGCATTGATGGTGTTTGGTCGCTACACGCTTTGGTGGTTTTACGTATCTATTCTATAATTTCATGATCATGCTAACTGAAAATAAAGGAACACTTATTATCCTATGAAATCTCATGTTGATATCAGACGACACACTTTTTTGCGTATCTCAAAATGACGATTTAACCTTCACCTGGCATGACATTTATATAGACACGTCAAACCACCAAAGCATGTAGCGACCAAACATCAACAATGCCCCCCCCCCCCCCCAGCCAATGTGCAAATTCCTCAAATTCTCATCAAATACAAGGAAATTTGCATAGCGCTACTGTGGAATAGCCCTTTTCGTGGTTACCGTTACTCATTACCATTACAATGTCTTTGAACGTGGATGTGAGGCAATTTCGGGCAATTTTGCACTTTTTGCCCGAAATTGCCTCACATCCACGTTTAAATATATTGTAATGCAAATGAGAAAAGTTAACTGTGAAAAGGGCTATTCAGATAACAACAAAGCCGTATACAGAACAGAGTTTCGATAGTGCATCACTTTCAAAAAATATATTGTCCAAACCAAGACCGCGCCAGCAAAGTAAAATAGCGTAAAGTATGCGTAAAAGATTCAGTTTCATGTTCCGGTAGTTTTATTCAATTCGTCCGGTTAGTTTTCATATAATTCAATTCAGAAAAACGTGAATTTGGCGACTTCGTTATATTTTGGTGCAGAAAGTGAGTTTATAATAGTCGCCCAAACTTTTTCATCGTTGCGGATAGCCAAATGCGGTTTGGAACTAACTATAACGATACATTGAACTTACTTTATCTGGAGTTATTACGCCTTCAGTCAAATTTGGAAAGCGCTGGAGCGGTCCAAACTTTGAAGTCCGTCTGGGCTTGTCATTTGAACTTTCAAATTGTGCCGGGATCTCTGTTCCTACGATTTTGCGGAAACTTGAAGAGTCAAGGTAAGATGTTATTTTGAGCTGATTCTAGAAGTTTAAACCAAATCGCAGCGCTCAGTTTTGTTAGAATGGCAATTTTATTAAAAAAGTAGTGTTCAATAATAAAAGCAAAATCACGCAAAATTAACGAAGAGTACATCAACGTGTTGACATACATCTACGTGAGTACATCTACGTGTTGACATACGCATTATTCCCCGCCTATATAAATTGTGTGTAAAATGCGAAAGTTTCAAGGCAATCGAGTGTTGGCTGACCTGGGTACTCAACAACTCATTCGTCCGCAAAGGAGACCATCAAGACATGTAAACTGCATGGGCTATGAAGTCCCATTTTCTCGTACAAATTACCATCAAATGTCATTCGTGCCAAGAACTGTTCGCATGTGATTGGAATGGCCTCCCAGATTCCGTGGTTCTGGCGCCTAGCCTGGAAGCCTTTAAGGACCGGCTGTGGTGCCATTTTGCCAATAGCCACTGACCATACCCTAAGTTGTTAATTCCCAGGCACCCTTTTTTTATTTTTTTTTTATTTTTAGAAATAGCACCTGCACTGACGCTCACGAGAATCTTCATTACTGTGGGTTATCCGAGGAAGAAGAAGAAGACGAAGAAGAAGAAATGACGATGATATTAGAGTTTTTAGAGAGGCATAGAGCGCGTCATTTATTTCGATCGAGTCACCTTAAACCGATCTGACGAACGAACTTTCAGTTAAGCTCTGATGAAGGTGGACAGAAGTCACCGAAAATTTAGAAGAAAAAGTCAGATCGGTTTAAAAACTTTTTTGAAAAATGCTTATTGCAATAGTAACGCGGTTTGCCGATAGTCAGA
This sequence comes from Siderastrea radians, assembly GCA_964017195.1. NCBI lineage: Eukaryota > Metazoa > Cnidaria > Anthozoa > Scleractinia > Rhizangiidae > Siderastrea > Siderastrea radians. The sequence goes on from OZ024897.1 coordinate 20,309,293, forward strand.
ACCCTCGATATCTCCGTTAAGGGCTACTTGGATCAACAAAAAGTTAGTGGAGGGAATAGGGGAAGAAAAATCTGCAAGAGGAGCCAACAATTAGACTACTTGCGCGCATTTTTTTCAGTTTTTCTTTTTTTACGGCATATGTTGAATATAAGACAATGGTAATAACATATACTGAACATATACGTTGTTGTTATATGGAGTAAAAATGTAAAAAAGGCAATTTTTGGTCAGCACCTATTGAACATCCGGTCGTGACTACCCTAAGAAAATCGACAAAAGACTATAAATATTTATAATGTATTTATGCCAATAAGACTGAAACTTCATTAAATCAGGAGCTCTAATGGGCTCCTGATTAAATATTATTCTCAGAATTCTGCTCGGATACAGCTACTATGCTCGAAGTATGCTCGGTAACATATTAAATTTATATGTCCTGGGGCCCGTTTCTCGAAACTCCCGATAACTTTCAGGGCCCGGTAAGTATTTTTTCGAGCTCATTTATTTATCAGCTAATGGTAATTATTGGCGCAAACTAAAGGATATGCTTCATGAAATCATAAAGATTAAAATTTAGCTTTCAAAGTCACTAAAGATTGTATAACTATTGGAGAATATTGTGTAAATAAAATAGTTTTCGGGCTCGGTACGTTACCAGGAGCTTCGAGAAACGGTCCCTTGATTAGCTAACTTCAATAACATCAATTCCCCTCCTCCCATTTTCCTTACTTTTTGTTCAGGATGTATCTTGGTGCTGATTGAGGAGCCTTTTTTCCGGTCACTTAAATTAAATTAGTTATTGCAGGAACACATCATTATGTATTATTATTATAGCAGTGCAAGACGTATATATGCTACCATCCTAAAAAGCATGCACAGGGCGCGAACGTAGCCTATGCAGCTAATTTTCGAGGGAGAAAAAAAAACCTAACTTCTACTAAAATGAATAAAAAGCACAAATGCCGCTAAAATGTTCAGTCTCTTAACTACTAAAATGCTTCAAATAAATACAAGCCTAGAAACTTAAAATAATTCCTTTTAAAAATTGTCACGTTAAAATCTAAAAAATATCTTTTACCGCACTTACTATTATTATTATTATTATTATTATTATTTTATTATTATTATTATAGCAGTGCACGACGTATATATGCTACCACCCTTATTATTATTATTATTATTATTATTATTATTATAAAAAAAAATTATTATTATTATTATTATTATTATTATTATTATTATTATTATTATCATTATTACTGTCGACTTTTCCACCTGAGGCTATATAACGGGAAGGCTATGCCCAAAAGAAGTACCTTTTCATAATTATGAATTACATTGTACAAAAGGGAAATTTGTGATGTTATGTTAATTCGCTTCAAATCCTTCCCAGCATTCCGAGTGAGCCCACAGTGTAGTTGCGCACACAATAGTCTGGGGACGAGTCGAGTTAAGAGAAATTTGTTATGTTAGTATTGTGAAGAGTCGCCGAAACACACTATGTATGAAAAGGGTGGCAATCTAATCTAAGCATTTAAAGAGTAACGAAATTTTGCCAGAAATAACCAAGGCGAAAATTCAAAAAGTTTGGAGCATCCAAGCGATGGAGCGGTTTTCGAAAAAAAAAAACCCTTAAAAAATGCGCGTTTACTCACAACACGCGACATCATCTACTTCGGTGATAAGCTAGGAATACAATGCTTTGTTTTGTTTTCTTTCCTATTATAAATGGTTTTTGTTCCAAGGGACACACCACTCGAGAGTTCTGGATCTACTATAAATCACGGTACTCCTAGAGCTGATAATACTGGCTGAGCCATTCAGTGTTCCCTTGGTTTCCGTTGAAGCAATTATGCTTTCTTTTTTCTTAAAGCAATGGTATAATTATGAATGCCATGCTGCCTGACTGAACAAAGGCTTCCAGACGTTTTTGACAATATTCAGGCGAGAAGCATAATTTGTATTTGTTTCAAGCAGACTTTTGTTCGCATGCGTTTTTGTTTGCGCCTCCTTTACACGCGATATATCAGATACTTTATACAACAACATGAGCTAGCACATGACACGACTGAAGCATTTTAAAGTTCAGTGTAATCTGTCTGGACGGCATTGAGAAAGCCCTGGATGTTAGTATGACTATGCAGATCTGTTTTCATTTTTAGATTATCTAATTTTTGATGCATGTACATCCTCTCTCCTTCGCAGAGGCTCCTGTTAGTTTTCCCCGTGCGCTTTAATTTTTCCCTCTTCCCAGCCTCCGCGCGCAGCGAGTTTTTTCCCAAGGTGCGACTGTAGGAGGCCTCTGCGGAGGAGAGAGATGTACATCGGAATTGAAATTTTAAACCCACGATCACCGACGATTTTGAAGCGAAGTTTCACGTACTTTTTTATGTATATATTTCAAGCGTAATATGTCTTTTATATGTAGTCAGAGCATCTTCAATATTGAGCTTAATGTCTAAATAAACCATAAAGCAACAAAATTAAAAGTGGGCAAACTCGATCTCTTTTACAGTTACATTATTCACAAGGTATTTTCCACTTCTTTTGTACTTAGTTTTCAATTTTTCTTCCGAGTGTTATGCATATCATAAGTGTTACTGATTTCCGTTATTCTGCTCAAATTATGCTCGAAAATGTCTTATTCTGCCGGCAGAATGCTGGCCTCAAAAATCGCTTATTCTGCTCGAAATTCTGCCGGCAGAATTTATCCAAGCCTAATCGTGATTGAGCCAATGAGCGAGATATCAAAATTATCAAAACTGCGGATTTCACAAGGCAAATTTAATCGGCTGTTTAATCGGCTAATATTGCAATTAGAACAACTAGCCTTCGTAGGTTACATTAGTCAGAATTTCAGGTGTTATTCAGAAGTCTTGAAAACGAGTCTGGAAACAGAAAGTATCATTCAAACGTCTTACCAAGGATCTAAAAAAATTAAAAGGCAATCAGTTCCGCACAGCTGTTTGGAGCAGTATGGAAATCTTTCAAAAATTTAAGAATATTTGCTTCCAAATTGACGTCAAAAATCTTTTTGGGGGGAATATTATATATGATTATGAGGACAGAACAATGGTACTTTTCTCCACAACCAATCAATATCAGTTTGAATTACATTACTTCACGCAAAGAGGTGTTCGAGGGGGTACGGTGAGGTCATGTGATCCTTTGTTCTCTTTGTTCCACTGGCCCCTTGGGAACTGAAACTGAGTACCCAGAGGCCTTTGCATGTTACCGTAAATAACAACACCAAAGCTGGGATATTATATCTTCAAACCTTCGAGCTCTTGTCGCTTCGAAAAGGTTTTCAAACACATCAATGCAAGCCTAACTGCCTTGCTTGAAACTACATTGTACAGATTGATTCTTAAGCAAGGGTAAAAAGTTAATTTCTGCTGAAAATTCGTCTTGTATTCAATGCCGAAGGCCTGTTTGACGACGCCATCTCCGGAACATCCACACCGATGTCAATTTCGATTCCAAATTTTCTTTCAGATACAAAAGACACAAAAGGCTTGCAGACTATCGAAGATCTTTCCTTGAATGATGAACATTTATTTCTAGGCCGTCATGGAACAAATACAAGTAGAAGCCGAACCGCAGTGGTAGGTTGTGATCATACGATGTCACTTGTCGAATTTATTAACTTTTTCTTTCACATGCAAGTGACCATACAATACAACAATGAAAGTGGTCCAATGCCGCTTACACGTGTGTGTCGATTTTGTTACTTTTCCAGGTTCTACACATTTGCAGATAGTTCAAGAGTATTGACTATTGTCATATCAATTTTGCTGATTATCTATGGCAGTTTTAGGTGAGTTTTTGTGTGATTTCTCCGTGGTAGTGCTAGTACCTTTAGTACAGTGTAGAGGTGCCATTCAGCTGTGCGTGACTTACACGAGAGTCATGAAAGATCGGTTAACAGAATTTCATCAGGTAATTTTAATACGTTCTTGAGATTGAACATAAAGCGAAAATGGTTTGCTGAAATGGTGAAGTTCCGATTGAAAAAATGAATAATGGTATTTCACACGTTAAAATTTGGTTCATTCAGTTCGTATACTGAAACAGATGTTTACACTGCTAGTACATCCAGTCCCTCGATTCTAAAGTTCTAAATTATTTTCTGTCACCAGTCCGAAAGTCGCTGTCTTTTCCCTGATCAGACACAGAGCAATGTGTTTGAAAATTATTATTCCCTGCTCTGAATGATACATTCATGCATACAAGCTAAAAGTTAATAGTGCTTGAATTAAGAGCAGGTTTTGCAAAGGCTATGGGCTCTGTAAACGTTAAAAAAACTTGCATAGTGTCTCTCTCTTGCTGGAAAATTATTTCCGATTACAGAACTTCTACAGCAAATCTATGTCAGGAAAATTTGTGTCATACGCTTATTATTTTCAATCAATACCATGCTATGGTTCAAAGGCTGGCAATAGTTATTTTGCAAAAACATCTGTGTAAAACATTTTTAATAAATTACAAACTTAAATTTTTTATAAGGAGAGCTCAGAACTTTTATTTATTTATTTATTTATTTTTTGTTCAAGGCAACATTTTGGCTTTAAAAGATTATGATTCATCAACTAAAATTCTTGATGCCACGCAGCTCATCAGGGTGCAAAATAGCAGCCGGCTGCCGGCGAGAGCCGGCACTTTGGCCACTCTTACCGGCGCTTTTTCACCCAAGAAATAGAAAAAAAAGGACACCCCATCCCCTTGATCGGCCAAATCAACATCCCTGGAACGCCATAGTAAATGTTTCGTATCAGAAAGTAATGCAGCCATGAAACACTTACACACATGCCAAAAGTGAATTGGATAACATTTTAAAAGATTTCTAAGTTAAAAAACAACAACAAATTATGGAACGTCAACAGTTATTGTCTCGTATCTTGTAAATCAACGTTGCATTCTAGTGACTATCTCTGTTTGCCGGCACTCTGTTTTTTGACGTGATTTCATAAGTAATCAATAACGCAACTTTTGAGGAAATAGGCACGGGGTAGCAGGGCCGCAGCAATTCAGTTCTCTTTTAGGAACCGGGCAAATTTTCTTTCACAATTTCTTTGTTACTGATGTGTCAGTCTTCGATCCTGTTCCTCCTAGCACCTTGTCACTTTTTTCGTGTGCTTTCGCCTTCTCGCCCAATTTTAATTTGCTGGAGACCAAAGGAAATGTACCGTCGCGCTGTAAATCAGTGTCACTATTGCGGCATTTATCATTATTAAAGGCCTGATTTAATCATGTTGTGAAACGCCAGAAAGCGACCCTGCCAGTCTGCCGTCGACGAGATTTCCATGCTCAAGAGAAAACTCGAGCAGTCACAAAAGTCGATAGTTACACTTTAGGCCCACACAGAGAAGGGCACTTGCCCAAGAGACTTGCGCTATGTCGCAAAAGCAAATATCACTCCTGACGAGGAGTTAAAGACAGAATTACACTCCAGAAAGAGAGAAGCCGAACAGAAATTCATAGGCTATTTTTTTGGCTGGCTCCCCCTTTAAAACCATATTTTTTTGCATGGCTCCCCCTCAAATCCCACCAGCCCCCCTCCCCCCCCACCTCATAAAAAATGGAATTAATTACTGGAATCAAAATTCCACTTTCAAATGGAATATTGTAATGTTCCTTGAATGGTAGCCTTGTTCCAAGTAAGGAGTACTGACTGGTTTACTATTGACATCTGGCGAATGTTCACGTGCAAGTAGCAGACTGTTGGCGGCCAGACGTGTCTGACCTGATCTGTGTTCGCTCAACAACAACTACTTTTATCCATGAAGAAATAGTCTGCTGTTATAAAACTGTGAAGAATAATTTCATAAAAACAAGTGTGCTGTAAATGTACAAGAAAAGTTTCTGAAAATTGAGAAAAATTCCCCGTAATGTCAAACCAACTGAAACCAACAGCCGCCAACGGTTTCGTATTTCGTGTGTGAAACTTTGGCTTATGTAAGTAACAACCCAATCAACATTCGTTACTTCAAATGAGTCTTCCGTTGGAAGTTTTCAATCTTCAATTTAAAAATGGGATTTTGATTCCAATAATGCAATCCGTTCCCGATTAATGAAAATCATTCCTAAATAATGAGCAGAATGCGCTGAGTATTTTGACTATAAGTTACTGAAAGGCTCTCTCTCACAAAGAATTGCATAAGGTGTAGTTATGCAGACAAAGGAGGGAGAAGAGGGTACCTTGTGCAACTCATTCTTGTTAGAATTTTTGGATAAATTTCAGATTGTATCAGAGAGGTATAGTCAAGGCTGTATCAAAGTATGAAGCTCAGAATTTTTTTCTGCATCTTGGGTTGATTTATCTTGGCAAATAAAACTGGAGTGTAAGAGTCTTGGGCTTAACAGAATTAGGAATTGTCATAGAATCCTGAAGTTGATTTAACTTCATGGAGATCTTGTTACATGAGTCAAGTCTGAAAATGTTACATTGTTCTATTAAATAGTTAAACACAAATTCTTGACCAGAAAACGATCCAGCACTGAACTCGTCTGAGAAGAAATTAATAAAAAAATAAATGTAAAAATTAGTTTTGGGCTTGGGTTTTAATGAAGGGCCTTGTACACCTGTTGTCAAGGGAATGGGGTTAGTGATAAAGATATGCGAAGGGAAAATGATCAGTTTGTATGCCTTACCATGACCAAGCAGTGACAAGAATTTAGCCTATATACACATGAAGATGTAAATACTTTTCTCTGTTATGTGTCTTATATTTTTTTAATACCAAAAAGTGGTACTTATTCCCTGTTTTTCAAGAATTTTATTATCAACATAAATGGTCAAATGTAATGGATAACTGTAACGTAACTTTATTTTATTTCTTTCTTTATTTGTTACTACAGGGCCTTAGGATTGGATGCAACATTTAATGTGTCTGAAGATGGGGAAGAAGAACTTACAAACCAGAACACATCACCTTTTGCAAGACTTATGGATGGTAAAAACACTTGAGTTGTTTTTTTACTACACAGGGATTATAATACCATCAGATGGTACATGTTCTCAATAAGATAAGTTCTGACACAGCTGCACATTACACACTGATATTTGTGAGACCATTCTATGGTCATGCAATTGCTTATTATTTTCCATATTTCATGTGGTTCAGTCCTACTCCTCATCTATAGACACATTTCTTGTGTTGATAAAGAGAAAGTTGTTGAATGCAAATTAAAGCTTTTGTCGTGTCACCAGTAAACTAATATAATTCAGTTTTCCACAAGCGTAGGGACTGCACTCCTGATCATACTAAACCTACCTTTAGCTCAAGACTCTATGTGGTTTCGCAAGAAGATCGAGATCCTGCAATGGCAAGGTTGAAAAAACAAATCAAGACTATGAGACCTGTTTTGCTCAAAATTTCAGCCGAATTGTAACGCGTCCAATCTTGTTTTCTGAGCTATTCTTTGCATCTCAAAGTCTCAAATTTTCAGCAAAACAGGTCTCATAATCTTGATTGTTTTTTTCAACCTTGCCATTGCAGGATCTCGGTCTTCTTGCGAAGCCACATAGAGTCTTGAATTTTTAGAAGGCTATGAAATGAATCTCAAAGTCCTGACTTGCTTACTATAGGTAACATCTTTAGTTGCCCAAAACTGATCTGAAAGTCTCCAGTTCGAATTGTTATGTCCTAAAAAGTTTGGTCTCGCATTTAGAATACTCTAAAGGCTAAGCAGTCTCTCAAACATTGAAAGGGTCTTGGACTCGCACAAGACAAGGATTGTCTCGCTCTCTCGCAGAGCCTCAAATTTACCATTCGCTACCCCTTTAATAATGACAGTCTGATTTGTGTTCGTAAACGTTTCTTTACATTGTGATTATCAGGTTTCCAGACGATCAACACTGCTCAAGCTGTGTTTTTGCCAGTTGGAGCTTCATTCTCTCTTCTTGTGATGTTCTTCTTTTTTGATACTCTTCAATTTTTCTTTGCACTTTGTACTGCTGGTGAGTAGAATGAAACATTCCTTTATTAATTTTGCTTGAACCACATAGTTTCATTTAATAATTCAGTAATAAATAACGTCAGAAAATGAAACTGTAACAGCTTTTTAAGTTCGGATAGCAATCAAAAGAAAGAACAAATTCTTGGTAACAAATAAAATTCTAAGGACTTTGAGAAAAAGACATAGCAACAAGGCATTACTTTAGAAACAGGCAATAATTTTATTTGCGATGGGTATGATTGATCAAAGTCTGTACAGCTGGAGGTCTGCTTCACACCTGTGACATATAACCGCAAGGCACATAGAACAAAAAAAATCAGTTTTATTTTTATGTCATTATGAATGTCTATGTCATTATGTTCCTTTTATGTCATTATGTTGCCTGGTTCACACTGGTAAAATGCATTTTTTGCATTTATTATTCTTGACCATGTCATTTAATATGTCATCTGCTGTGCATATGTACATGTAGTGTGAACTAGGCTTCTTAATGTATATGTACTTCCAGACAGTGTCAAACTCTAGCAGGTACTGTAGTTGTAATAAGTATCAACATATTGCTAGTTTTTCATAGTAACTGTTTTATTAATTTTGTTTTCAGCTTTAGCTGTGGTTGCTTTCTCCTTTGTCCTTCTACCTCTTTGCCAGTATCTGACAAGACCCTGCTATGGAAGTAACAATCAAAAGTGAGTATTAATATTCTTTAGCACTCTACTTTCTTGTAACTTTTAAAAACCACCACTAACAGCAGTGAAATAACTGTCTAGTGATCAAACTTAATGATGTATACTGTATGACTGTATGATTTAGTTCATCTTTTTTCTGTCGTTTTTAGATTTTATGTTGGCATTTGTGGCAGAGTCACACCAGCAGAAGCAATGTCACTTTTGTGTTCTGCGGCATTAGTAATGGTCTGGATTGTGACTGGACATTGGATTCTAATGGATGGTAAGTGTACTTAGCTTTGGGTAGAGGGTTTATCCTTAGTTAACAGCGAATTGCCACAACTTTTTTTTGACAGGGAATGTGAAATGATGCACATCACTGCTTTTTTCCCTTATGAAAAGTGATTTACTAAACTTACATGTAATCACAGCTATGAGCCAAGTTGAAAATTTATGGTGGTCTGTTAACAATAATGCGTGATGATGATGATTTCTATTTAATCTTATGATTATTAGGCCTCGTTTTGGGAGCAAATAGTCAAAAGGTGCAGAAGAGTTGACTTTTACTTATAGGAAACAGGGACAAGTAGTCTTAATAGTTTTTTCGGCAGACATGGAAATGATTTTGAGTAAAAAACTCTGATAGTTGTGTCATATTTCTGCAAGAAATCAAATGAATTTTGACTTTCTAAGGTCACAGTGCATGCAATCATTTTCTGTCGGTGAATAGAAGATGATGATCAAGCCAACCAGTTCTGGGTATTTACAACAGAAGACGGTAAATGTCTACTGAAATTATTCATATCGGAGAAGTGACACATCGAATGAAATGATGTGAACTGCAGAAATATAAAAATGCAATAAAGATGTGACCATTGCAGTGGTAATCACAAGCCCACCCCCACCCCCCCCCCAAAAAAAAAACAAAAGATTTTGAGAATTGAATCTTTAATTTACCATTAACTGTTGCTTGGTGACAGCCACCCAAAATTAGTATTTAAATAAAAGAGCTGTGCTCTCCAGATTTCAATTGAAAAGACTGTTTTATTTTCTTTGGAAGCTGTTCTTTGGAATTCCCTACCCCATCCCTTATGATTCTCATTGGAGGTACATTGTATCCACAAGGTATTTAAAACATGTGCTTCACAACGTCTACTTTTATTATAAATTGGGTCTAACCATCCCTTTGTTTTTTAAATGTCTTTCAGCATTAGCCATGGGATTGTGTGTTTCCATGATTGCTTATATCCGTTTACCAAGCCTCAAAGTCTCAACTCTGCTGTTAATAGGCCTTTTAATTTATGATGTATTTTGGGTAAGTCCATTCTTTGCAAAAACTGTTATATTTTTATGTTGACAGATATACCCTAACTCCACTGTTTCATACCCTGCAAGATTTGGGACATAAGCAGTGGGACTAACATAGAATGATGATGATGATGATGACGACGGTGACGGTGATGATGATGATGATGATGACAGTAACAATGACAATGACGAGGATGATGATCAGTCTTGTTAAACTATGCTCTCAATAAATAACAGCTTCCAACTGAGGTTCTGCATTGGCTCCTGTCTGTTATTTTTACCACCATGTATGAGTTTATAGTCATTGCTTGTTTACTTTTTATTTTATTCATTTATCGTTTAGGTGTTCTTTTCAAGTTACATATTTAAAGCCAATGTTATGGTGCGGGTAGCGACACAGCAAGCAGCTAACCCTGTAAGTAATTAAAAATATTTTTGCTAGCTGAACTACATTTTGTATTTCTGTTGATGAGTAGTCCAGGAAAACAATACACTTTGTGAAGTGCTCTTGAGTGGTTAATGAAAGTATTTTCAATAGAAATCATGAAATTATGTGTTAAGGATGGGTGATGAGTAGAATTCAAAATTGGTTTTGACAATTGCCAATCAAAAGAACCCGATCTAGTTCATGGATTCTGTGTATTCATTCTCTGTTGCCTTATCAGGGATTATTCCCAGAGCTGACTGTAACTTGTTTTGAATGTTCCTAGCATACAATTAGGAAAGAGCTGATTGTTGTCTAGTAACAAAATGGGCATCATGCAAATGCAAAACAAACATTTTTTGTATAATTTTTTAATCACAACTCTTGAAGCAGGGGTCAGATCTAAGCTACCCATATCAGGCTACTAACTGAGCAATATTTCTTAAGCATTTAAGTATTTCTTAAGCATTTAAGGAGGTGAATGATTGAGTTCAAATATACACCAGAGCTCCATCAGTAGCCACTTTTTGACCCTTTTAAAAGCCCCAAAATCAACCTGCATTTTCTCTGAACACTGGCCTCTGTGTATTTCCTATGGTACAATTTTGGAGCATTTGTTTCAATATCATGACTAATCTCGTTCCCAGATCTCGCGGGTGGGCGAAGCCGAAGGCGAGATCTGGTCAAATCCGATTTGTACCACGTGATTGCCTGTCAGGAATGTGGCAGGCAAGTCAATAGCGCATGCCCGAGACTATTCTAAGAAAATGGCAATCAAATGAATAACTAACGCTTAACCAAATGAATAACGAATGCTTAACCAATCTCGTCTTTCCTGCAATGATATCTAGCAAAGTATTTTACTAAAGAATAAAGCAAAAGGCAATCATCAAAGCTCAGTTCGGGTAAATAATACTTTATTTGATAAGCGTTCATTCGGCGGCTACGTGCAATAACTAGACATGTCTAGGTTTTATGCAAATTTCATCGGGTCACGTAAATATTCTTAAGGCGGATTCTTAAGGCGGAACATCGTTATTCGTTAGAAATAGCTTTATAATGCTATGAAGAACTGAGAAGAAATCTTCTTGACTTTTGAGGCCGACTGTAAACGACGAAATGTCCCAAGAATGCATATATTATGATTGCGTGCACAATGTCTAATTTGCATAAAAACAGACATTGAATTCCCTAGAGGCCCTGAGAAGCCTCGCAACGCACGTTCAAATTTTAGCGCTGTGACAGCCATGTTTTGAAACAGCCAATCAAAAAAATCGAATTTTCTTACTTGACCAGATCTCGCCTTCGGCTTCGCCCACCCGCGAGATCTGGGAACGAGATTATATCATGACACTTCATCTTTGGTGATGATTTCATTAATTCTCATAATCCTGTAGACATATGCGAAACCACTATATTACCGTGACTTTGCTCAACTCAGATTTTTTCTTTTCAGGTTGCTGTGATGGCAAGTAAATTCAAAGCAAACCCAGTAGGAAATATTTCTCCACAAATTTCTCTTCCTGGGAAGTTGATTTTCCCAAGGTAAGTCAATAAGTGAATATTACGAAACTTTAGTTTATAACAATTTTACAGTGGTTATTGTTTTCTTTTTACAGTATGCAAGACAGAGGCAGATTCTCTATGTTAGGGCTTGGAGATATAGTGAGTATCAACTGGTCTTTTTTCCACTTGGCTGTTGTTTCCTATAATATCAAACTGTCTCAGAGGGTGCTGTAAATATAATGAAATGTTACGTTGACCCTCACCCATATAAAAAAAAACATGTAAATAAGACATACAAATTAGGAATTCCCACTTTTGAAAACTATACATTAAATAAGCATTGGGCGATTCCAGAAAATATCTATACCATACCACGGACGGCTTCCATATTTTAACCCCCCTACCTTCAGAATTTCCAAAATCGTAAACCCCTCTCCCATTCGGATTTTCCGTTTTTTTTGTCAAACCCTTCGGAATTACCTGCAGGGTTTATTTCAAATGACTCTACTTCTGTTCAGTACAGCTTGTTATAGAGGGAGTCATTATGACTGCAGAAATTCTGGAATGAAAATTTTAAAAAAAATTAAGTTTTCTCCTTACCGCTGTTCAACAGATGCAACCTACATTAACTTTACATCGCCCCAAACTGGTACAGAACATTAAAATAAGAATATCGTGTGAAGTACGTGTGTACACTCGGAAGATATTACGATTGAGTGCATTTTCGTTTCCGCCATCTTGAATTTGAGCCATCGGGGTCAGCAGTCGCTCCCAATCCCACGAGCTTCAAAAATGGCGTCCTTGGTCAAAAAGACCATGTTTCACACTGAATGGAAAAAATATGTGTCAAAATGTGTGTCCAAGAGTGGTCTTGTAGCCCTTTTGAACATGCATAATTTAACCCAGGTCAAACACTGCGAGGAAATATTGAAGTCCCACAAAATTGTTTGTCATTCAAAAATCTTTTGGATGCATTTATACAGAAACTGTCTTCAAAGATATACAAGGTGTGTAGCATTTCTAGAATTAAACGGCATCAAAAATAAGTTTTCCAGTCTTTTGTTACCTAATGGGCCATTTTGTTACCTAATGGGCCTAATGGGAATCTTTTGTTACCTAATGGGCCATTTCCTGAATTCGTGCGGAGTGCAAACTCCAGCAGGCGCTCCTTAGAAACGAGGGACTGGCGCGAGTTTTCACTGTTCATGCGACGGGAGTACAAGAAATGTACAAGTGGTAAGGAACATAGATTTTTCATATTTTATTAATCTGATAAGAAATTCATCAATGTTAAGGCCTCTGGAGCTTGATGTACAACCCACGTTTGCTCGGTTTTCTTCTGCAAATGAACAGGAGCACATGTCTGATCGATCGAGGCTTCTCTTGTATCCTGCTTCCGCGGTAGTCAGCAGTGTCATCAGTTTGGGCTTTGTTTGGGAACTCATTTTAAAAGTCCATAAAGTTAGCGTTTTCAAGGAATACACTCTTGTCTGTCTCCTGTGGAAATCCCAGATCTAAAACCCCCCCATGCCTTTGGATTTCCACTTCAAAGATCCCCCCTTGCCCTCGGAATTCCGAAAAGCCGTCCGTGGTATGGTATGGATATTTTCTGGAATCGCCCATTACCATAGACACAATCACTACAAATTTTGTGGTAGGTGTAGGGGGGGACTCCTTTCTGGTAGTTGTAGGACAGGGGTGCTTATTGAAAATTTGAAAAGAGACCTCTTGAAGGTCCCAGAGTGACATGTTGATGGCAAGGCTTGTTGAGTTGATTTTAACCCGAAAGATCATAATTTTCTTGACTTCTGCTGTGAAAGGTAACAAGAGAAGTCTAAAGTGGTCACTATATATTTTAGCACACTAAACAGTAGCAAACTACGAATTTTAACCCCTGAAAGGTACAATGAGCCCGCATTAATTTTATGTGGGAGTCTTCTGCCCCTACACCCTAGAAGGTTTTCATACACAGTCTCAAAAGTCTACCTCCTGTGGCATGGATAAATGTCAGAAACCTTCACATTGGGCTACAGGTTAAAGTCTGAGTACAAGTATGACTTTTCAATCCTAGTTTGCATGCTTTTAATTATTGTCTGCCACAATTATTTTGTTCCTGTGGCCCCCTTCTCCACTGGTCATCAACAGGGAGAAGTAAGGCCTCTGAAATGTAGCTGATTTGAAACTCAAAAGTTGTGCTCATACTTGATCTGGAGTTCACTGAAGTACTTCTCAAAAGCTGCCATTAGATTCGTCATTCTTTAAGTTTTCATCCACAGACTCACTTTAAAGTTAGCTCTACTTGACAAGACTCAAGGTTTGTTCCTTACCAGGGAAAATGATAACACTGTCTCAAACAGCACTAAATCTCTTATCAGTTTAACGTATAATTTTTATGTGGTGACCTCTCTTGACAACTTCAGGATTTGGAGCTCTTGCAAGTTAGTTTGCTAAAAATAGAAAACTCTTTGGGTCTTGCCGTGAATTACATACAAAAATACCTCATTGCCCTCTCTTACTGTTTAAGATTTCTGTCAGTACATATTCCAGAGTTAATTGAAATCTGATCCTGCTTTCCAGGTCATGCCAGGACTTCTCCTTTGTTTTGTCATGAGATATGACAATTACAAGAAACAAACTGCTGCAGCGTCTGACACAGAACAATCAAAGATAACTTATTTTCATTGCTCACTTATTGGGTATATTGTAGGTACGTAACTGTAGCTAACAAAGCTGTACAGCCCAAGACAAAAGTAACTGGAAGGTTTGAGCCATTCTCTCTATTAGAGATGCTTTCTGTCCCTGTTTCAACTAAAGCCCATTCTAGCTCATTGGCCCAGATGGGTCTTAGTTGTTGCTGGTATTTCCTCAATCAAGTTAACTTTGTCTTTGTCACAATTTCATTTTCAGTACGATTGCTTTTTTCTTGTCTTTGTCACTTGTAGGAATTTACCAGCTGGTAGGGCCTCATATTACTGATAAAGGAAATTTGGGGATCGGAGTTGATAAGTTAGATGTCAAAAACCTTGTTTATCTTCTTTGTCCAGGTTTAGTGACGGCCACTGTAGCATCTGAAGTTTACAAAGCAGCACAGCCAGCATTACTCTACCTTGTTCCATTCACACTGTTACCCATCCTTGTCATGGCTTATCTCAAGGTACGTGTTCTACAGTGGAACCTGGATTTAACAAACCTCTATACAACGAAGTCCTCGGTGTAACGCACCATATTCTTCAGCCCAGTAATAGTGTAATGTATGGAAGAGGACCTCGATATAACGAACCCTGGATTTGATGAACCAATTTCCCCAGCCCCTGGCACTTCGTTAAATCATGGTTCCAATGTAATTGCTCTTTACCCAATACTCCTTTCATATTCTGAATGTCTGGCAGTCTTAGACCCTTGTGTGAGGTCGCTGAACAGTGCTGTGCAATGAGTAAAAAAATAGTTGCACATAAGAAATTTTCAAAAGGAAGTTTAGTGTCCTTTCATCATCATCATTTCTCTTCGCTCCAGAAGGAGCATAAGGCCATTTGATAGTGTTCTTCTGTTATCTAGTTTTGATGGGATGTCATGACAATGCCCTGGAGTTATTAATTTTCTCTGTTTTACACACCTGTTAAATTGATGAAGTATTGTAAATTATGTGGATTGTCCTTGAAAGGGAGTTTCTCACAAGTTACTGTCGATAAAATGACTAAGAATAGCACACTTTGTAATGAACCTAGCAAAACTAATAACAATAAATATTGTCTTCTTTGTCGTCAGGGCGATCTGCGGAAAATGTGGCAGGATCCTTTTGTAGCTGCTAGTGCTAAACTTAAGTTCCTGGAAGTATGACACATTATGGAAGGTACAATGTATCGTATACACCACAAGCTTCAACTATGATATTAAAATTACAGTGTATAACAATGGATTTTATGGAAACCGTACAGACATGTTACATGGTGGTGAATGGTTCTTGGTTTGAACTTGCTGCACTTTGCATTTAAATACTGGACAGAAGTTACGTTGAAGATAAAGGGAAACAGTGGATAGGACAGACAGTGACTGAAAGATGTTTTCTAGTTCAACTGGGAACAAAGTTACAGTTTACAACAAGCAGTGGGCAAAAAGGGATTGGAAATGAGTACCCCTGCATACACCTTCCTTCTTAATTTAAAATCAAATAGTTTCAAACCTTTTGCATTGTACAGTGCCACATGCCAAAGTGTTACCACTTTAAATTCACTTGCATACAGTTACTGCTTTATTTGAATATTCGCTGCCCAAGTAGAATTCTGTGTGAGCTACAAGGAAACCAACTGAAGTTTGCTTTTGACCTTGACCTTGATTTGGTCTCCAGGAAGCTATCCTCAAATTTTGATTGGATCATTTAATATGGCTTCAGATTTCTTATCATTCTTCTTTGTGTCGTTATTTGGTTGGTCACACAATGCTTCTTCCCACTAGTGAGGTATTGTTGGCCACAAAGACGACCAAGAAAACGGTCTCTAGGAAGATGTTGAAATTATGGAGATGTTCGTAAGAAGACGTTTGAGTGTACATATATAGGGGCTAAATCAGCACTTTGTGTCTAGAACTTTACTCAGAATTGTCCCGAGGATTATCTTACTAGCATATTACTGTTAATTGAACAAATCGCATTTAGTTAACAAATTGAAATTATAGAACAATACTGATATAACAAACCTGCTAGGTGCTTGAAAAAAACCTTCAAGTCAAATTCAGTGTTTTCACACACATTTTCATTATGTATATCTCAATGTGTTTCATATGTACAGGCTGTTAAAGGATTTTTACATTTTGCCCTCTGGCGTGATTTACATGGATTGAACCAGAGTTGCGTCAGTTGGAACAACCAAGTTGTCGATCACCCCTTCAGTTTTTATGCATCAGTCAATTCCATCGGTACCCATCCCCTTCCCCCTAGGGCAAACCCCTGGGCATTCGCCTTTTTTTTTTGTAAAAGAGTTGCAAATTTTCTTTGGTACGGGCCAAAGAGGTGGTCAAATCCCATAGTACAGTAAAGAAAAAGAAATAAGTCAAATTTCGCTCGCAAGCTCATCTACCTACTCCCCAAAGTTAATTCCGGGCAAAATAATGCAAAGAGAAAAGCTAATTCTGAGGCAGTATTCTTCTAGTGACTTTCTTTTTATGCCCCCCTTAAGGTAAGTTTCATAAGTAAGCGACAAATTTCTCCTCTTAATCCCCGTGGAAAAAAATGCCCCGGGTCCCTGGAACAGTATGAACAAATGTCCCATGGTCGCGATGGGGAACGGGCACTGCTGGAATTGACTGGCACATCAATGTTGTACTGAGTGCCCTTGGGTCTTTCGGTTACTGTCCATGTTAAATTATTCTAACCATAATGAAGCGGTTCTGTAAATAGCTTCATCAGCCTCTCCGAAAGTCGTGGGTCTTGTGTGCTTGCAATTGTTGGTGGCTTTGCTAACAAATGTAGTTACCTTGAATATAAATTCAATTCGAGTTTCGATCTTATTTCTATCTTATTCTTCAGGCTTGAATTCTATGCTAGGTTCGCCAAGCCATGTTCTTTGTGTTTCTTTTCCTTTCTTTCATTTTCTTTTTTCTTTTCTTTTCTTTCCGTTTCGAATGGTTCTTATTAATTCTGTTAATTACTTATTTTTCCCTGCGTTATTTGATTTTCTTTTCTACTAAAGTTGGCAACGCTTTCGTTCTTTCCTTTCTCCTATTGACAAGTTCTCTTCTTAGTATCGATTGTTAAGACCGTTTTTGGCTCTTCAGGCAATATTTTCTTAGCAGGCATATTTTGTCATTGCTTGACAAGCCCAAAATACGTCCCTTTTATATTTGTAAATAGTTTGAATAAAAGTTAGTGTATTTATTTAGTGGGAATTTTTTATGCGACGAATTTACCATGATGTCGTTTTCAGATGTTTTTCTCTCCCCCAAAAAGAGCTGGGAACGACGTTAAATTTAAGGGCACTAGACGATAAAAACAATGCTTGAAGAATTTTATTTTAACGGCGTTATTGAATGTCACCTGTAAATGGAATCAGTAAAAGTTGCTTTCATTACTGAAGTAAAGTGTTCTTCTTGCAGGGCCGTAGCAAGCCATGAATCCCTGGGGAGGGTGGGGGGCGAGAAAGAAAGCTTCTAAACCGAACCCTCACCCCCACCCCCTACACACACATGTATGACGGAGTCACAACACATCAAACTGAATTAACGCTAACATATCCTGCCTTCATATTATCAAGGACACGATTTTGTATCCTCTAGTAGCAAATTTGACAGGTACTCGTTTCGACCGATTTTTCTGACGCAAAGTACTGACCCTATGAGGGTGAAGGGGTGCGTTTGTGATAGGTCGGAACTTTTGCACCAAGTTTGCCCCAAGGATGTTTTTCGACAAGCCAATCGAGTCGATTCCCTGTAGGGAGGATTAAAATACGAAAAATGCGACTCACAAAAGCTTCATTTGAGTTTCCCCAAACCATCCGGGGCTAGTCCTCTGCGTAAGACCTCTCGCTTTGGTTTACCCCCATGGTCTGCGTGAAAAAAAAAATCACCTGGACGACAAATTTCAAGTTGACTTTTTGTCATGTAGATCGTGGTGACTATTCTATATTGTAGTCTCCCTTGAATCCTTGGACAGCTTAGAATCGACGCCATGTGATTAGAAAGTAAGGCTTTCATACCCCTTGGACCGGGCCTCGCAAAATGAGCTGGCCTAGGAGCGTCAAGTTTCCCATGGAGTTACCACAACAGGAGAGGAAGTTTTTCGGGAGAACGAGATAGACTGTGGAAACACAAGCCAAAGGTGAACGTTTTCACTACCGTTTAGCTCGAGTTTCCCGCCAAGCTTTTACCCCGGTAATAGGCGTTCTTGCGCCAACTGGAGTGTCTGTCTCATGTCAAGGCCTACGACTGAAAAACACGAGGGAAAAGCACGAGGGAAAAACTTAAGGTATTCAGGGTACCAAACCTCAACAAGTATTACCACACCTTAATCACTACGACGTTTTTTATTTCTTTTATGATGAGATAAACGGCCTAACTGATAACCACGTTTCAAAGAGGTATGGAAAGTACTTTTCTACCAATCAGAGCGCGTAGTTCCTGTTTCGTTTCACAAAATCAAGTGGTTGTATAGGTCTGAGTCAGTACTTGTGTAATGGACATTCCAACTTGAGTATTTCACAGAAGTAATAGAGAGCGCGCGCGCGTACGTACGCGTAAAATTTCAAACATTTTTTTTTTCTTGGAGAGCTAGAGATTTTCACAACAGCCAAGAAGATGCCTTGAAGTTGTAATCGAAGTCCATTGATGGAAAAACCAGCTTTAATACCAGTTGTTGGTGTTTATACGTTTGTTCGAACTTATTGTTTTCTGGGCTGAATTACTATAATCGATGATTTATTGACTGATTATGACGTAAAGTAAAGAGTCTGTTTCGCTCACGCTAAGTTTCAGCCATAGTAGATAAGTATTAGTCTGATGATGGTGAGAATCTATCCTGGTTAACGCCTTAAAATGCAGCATGGGTTGTGCTCCAAGTTATCCCATCTCAAGAAGCCCAATAATTTACGAACCTAACGCTTATTTTAATATAACAGGTAAGAAGAAGCCAGTAGCTTTATGAGAGTGAATGTTAGCTAATTTGCACCACCGCGCTCAGAAACTCTGAATAGCACGGATCATATGAGCATAATAATACTACGTTCGGTCGAATTTAGTAGGCTTTTTCTATCGCGACTTTCTGGTAACCAAAACTTGTTTCGTTCCTAGAGCGATTCTTCTAGGTAAAATCGTGACAAACATGAAAACATACGACAGTTTTGTTTACAATGTGATTTTTTCAAAGAAATAAGTCTTCCCCTTTTCCAATTTTTCACCTATACTGAATTATTAACATATAGAAAGTCAAGTTGCTGGAGAGGTCTTAATACTTTCGGATGGTCGGAGGAAAGGAGGGGGAAGTCCTATACTTGTTCGGGATTTGCTGAAGACCGTTAGATTTTATCGCTTCTTTTGGAGCGTAGCTACTTTCATGGGTGTTTGCTTTTGGAGCTTTAAAATAGTATTCAACACTACACATTGTTGAGTAAACATAATATCGTGGGAAGTAATATTATTGCAGCTTTCTGTAAAAGAACATTACATTGATTCCACTGTCATTCATGTAGGAACGAGGAAAACATATCGTGAATCGGAATTAAAAAACACAGAATTTCAAAATATTCAAGAGCAGTACTGGGAAAAACTCCTAGAGGAAAGAAGACGATCCGCGATCAACAGAAGAAGATTTCAAGGTATTTCTTCCTTTTGTTTTCCTTGTCGCCATTATCCTTGTCATTCGAGTTCTGATGTGGAAGTTGTAAGCATATTCTTATTTTACCCTCCCTTCCCACCCGTTTTTCAGGTCGAGAGGTTTTTTTCTGTGAATTTATCTTGTATTTTTCCTTTCAGAAATGGGTGAGAAGGATTTCCGATCACTGATAGAAGAATTCCCAGATTTTAAAGAAAGTGACATAGTGGATTTGAGATTACAATTCCAGACGTTTGATCTGAATCAAGATGGAATAATTGATTTACAAGAATTGTAAGTATCATACCATATTCTCACTAAATCTCGCACGTTCTAAGTTTTGCGAAATTGACGGATCAGTATTTTTCCGTTTTCTTTACACCACAAAAAGCAAGAGTTGCAAAAGCAAGAGAGATTAGAGACTGCTAAAAATATAGGTAAACTCTTCAAGTACTTAATTAAGTGGCATCATCACACTTCAAACATGTGCCAGCTTTCGGAGGGTTTTAGTCAGTTAAAAACGGCGGCGCCTTTTCACTTCATTTTATTCAAGAGCACGTAGCCTGCCTGAGTTTCACACACATAGAGGAGGAAGAGGAGGTAATTCAAAACGAAGCGCAAAACGCGAACAGAGAGAGAGAGAACCGGCATTCCCCTTTAGGGGCTAGTCAGGCAGGGTGAAAAGTCAAACAAACTTATATTAACAGAACAAAGCTTAAAGCTTATTATAACATAGAGGGCAAAATTACTGATTGCTAGTTGGTTGAGACAGGGGGCATTTTTTCTTAATTTTCTTTCGGACGAGGGCAAAATTACTAATTCCTGATTGGCCAAGCGCCAAAAATACTCGCATTTGATTGGCTAAGCGCGAGAGCGCGCCATTTGCATTTTGTAAACGTCTTGAAACGAAAAGCAGTTTTTGAATTGGATTTTGAGTTGTTCAACACAAGAATATAGTTTCAGAGTTTCAATTTAACCGAGTTGGTTGGCAAAAATGGTATGGAAATCGGGTGATAGTTCGAAGAGAAATTCCAGAAGGTGAACCTGAACGTTTTACGGGAAACAGCAAATGGTTATTTGTTCTAAAACTACCAAAAACCATGGTTAATTCAGCGAGCGAGAGGTTGCTTTGCAACTCAGGTAAGCTTAAATAAATTTAAGCTTACTTAGTTTGAGTTGAGTGTGAGTTTGTCAATGAACTAGAATTGTAATTATCACAAAAGATGAACATATGCATAAAAGACCGTTTTTTTTTTTGTTCTGGACGCTGAGTAGCAGTTTAATAAACTGCTTGTGTGGAGAATTGTTTATTCTGAGTGCCGGCGGCGGATTGTGTTTCGATGTGCAATGAAAAGTTTTCAGAAAATTTTGCCCTCTATGTTATAAACAAGTAATCGCATTGAGCCCTCGTAGAATTAAGGATAAATTTTCACTTGTATTTTCAAAGTTTTCCCGAGTCGCGTAGCGACGAGGGCAATTTGTGAAAACTTTGAAAATACAAGTGAAAATTTATCCTTAATTCTACCCGGCCTCATACGATTACATATACAAAATTCTACTTTTGATAAGTTATTAAGGTGATTCCATTCAATTGCATTGCGCATCCTTCCTGCGCATCATTTTTTGCGGGATTAACGCGCGCACGAGCGCGCGCGCGTTCGGAACTTGATAGGTTTTCTATGAAAGCGCAGCTGTTCAGAGACATAAATGGTCGCTTTCTCCCAAACAAACTCGGTGACCCCACTTTTTAATTCCATTTATTTAAGTAAAATACGACTTTACATAATATATATTCAAATTTGAAGACATGTTCATTATTCAATTTTGAAATGTTCCGGTTAATTCACTATTTACAGTGAGATTTTAGGTGTCTCACCGGAACCGTGCAGACGCTCGGTTTGCCCATTATTTCATTGGTTTCATTTTTACGGCAATTTTAAGACGTTTTACTGTACTACTGTTCTTCTATCATAAGAATAATGCTTATATTTCATTGCTAGTAATAACTTTGTTAAAGTAATGAGTGTCTCTAGTACAAGTATAGGTTTTTTAATATTGCTGTCGAAAGCTGGCAAAGTACCTATTTACTACAGCCCTGTAGCGTGAAATCAGGCACGGTGACCCCCTCTTTTTATTTTATTTCTTTAATGTACTAGGTTTAATTAATAACTGTGCAAAGTTTCAACAAATTCTCATTACAAATTCTTTTTCGAGGGAATCACCTTAATGGTTTTAACCCTTAAATTTCAGAATGCAAGTTCTCGATGACCTAGGTGATAGGTCGGAGCCCGAGGTACGGGAGCAGTATTTTAATGAAATTGACAAGGATGCATCTGGTGCTATCGATTTTGAGGAGTTTTTAGCGGTAAGAGCTTAAATATTGCCTCAGATTCATGCTCAAAATGAATTTACAGAACATTGTGTAATAAAGAAAATCCGCAAGCTATTTTTCACGACCAGTACACCGGAATCAATTTAAAACGTTTAATTTGTCGGCCGTGAGTTGTGCATGTTATTTTTAATTCAACTCGAGAATCACGGCTAAGACTGACAAAAATTTGTCTTCTATGAAACCGATGCCTACTAAAAAAAAATTCAAGATGGCCAACCTGTGTAAATAGGGATTGCAATTCAAGACAGGTGTTGCGCGCGATGTGTTAGGACAGGAACTCGTCCTTCACAGGAGTCTTATACTAGACAGGCTTTGCGTCGTGACACAAGTTTTCCGTCCAAGAAGGTTCTCCGTTTCTAAGTTCTAAATATTTATAAGTCGCATTCCGGTGGCGTCGAACGTAATTCAAGCGCCGAAAAACTTAGCTGTCGAAAATCGCAGTAAACCAATCCACTATAGCTCCACAAAAAACGAGTAATACATTTAATTTTTAATAAAGTCCAGCAAAATAAATAATTTGGTAGCAACGTGTAAATTGAATTGCATTTGACGCGACTGTAGTAATAATAATAATAATAATAATAATAATAATAATAATAATAATAATAATAATAATAATAATAAATATGGGAAGGCAGGTTCGTCGGGTCGTTATACTCCGGTATAATGAAAAGATCGTTTAGTATATTCAAATGCCTACAAAATATATTTATAATACTTTTTGGGTTTTCCAGCTTATCTATCAACTTCGGAAGACTGCAGATTCGTTTGGAAAGGATGAATTAGGTCAGATAGGTAGTTTGTGCAAACGAGGTACAGATAATATCCAGCGAGTCAGGAAATTGAGCGTCGCCAAGCAAATGCTCACGGGATTGTTCTAATACAGGTGAACCTCAGATGCGCAGAAAGGAAAGAAACGACATTAGTGATGATTGAGATCATTATAACGTGTGGATATTGAAATTGTTTTCCTTGTGTTTCGTATATATACAACTCTCTGTAACGATTTATTTGCAAGCCTCTTAGAGCTGTTTTATATAAATTGTACTCAAATTCCATTTTTAGCTTGGGGGCCTTTCTCCCAGTGATGTCCATAATAAAAGTAATTCTCTCTGTTTAGCTTGTTTGAGGTCGTCACTTTCTTCGCCAGCATTATCAGCTTAACATTACATTTCTTCCACTGAACTGGAAGTGTTTCACACACATCAGTTGGGTAGACTGTTATTATTTAGGGAAGGAGGCACCGTAACCTACACAACCAATAGAGCTAATCTGGACAAGAAAAGATCCATAGGGCCATCTGTAGGGATGAGGAAAATTTAGATGGTGAAAATGATTACGAATTTCTAAGCAAATTCTGCGCGCAAAGCACGGACAGTGCACAAGAGGTAAGTAAAAACAACGCTGGTTACTCTCTGCTTGAGAAAAGCGGTCTCGAGAGTGTAGATGAAGTGGCAACGTGCATGAAGGGCTGTCAACCGCGGAGACCTATGTCGTCTCTTATCTACTGTGCTAAGTGGTAGTGAGTGAGTGAGCGAGTGAATGAGCGTGCGAGAGAGCAGGCAAGCGAGCGGGCAAGTGAATGAGCGAGCGAGTGAGCAGGCAAGCGGGCGAGCGAGTGAGTCAGGGGTGGTGAGTATGTGGTAAAATCGTCGTGCGTATATAGGGAATTTTTGCAATGAAGCCCACGGCAACTGCTGAAACAGCCGAAAAAGTTACTGTTTGATTTGTTTCGTTGCATCTTGTGGAAACATTCGCAGCTATGTCAAGAACAGTCACAACAGCGAGACTCAGCTCATACCATTTACCGAGGATCGCTCTTCGACTTGGTGGCCTAACTAACATTGAA
This sequence comes from Siderastrea radians, assembly GCA_964017195.1. Lineage (NCBI taxonomy): Eukaryota > Metazoa > Cnidaria > Anthozoa > Scleractinia > Rhizangiidae > Siderastrea > Siderastrea radians. Next base: position 20,333,692 of record OZ024897.1, read on the forward strand.
ATTCCACTGAGATCAGTGTGATTTCAATATTACTGAGGCAAAAGGGACAGCATTGACAAATGACAATAAAAAATGAGCGACTGAGCACAGCCAGTTTGTCTTAGGAAATGCTATGATTAAGTGGAATAAAGGCAACGCAAAAACAATACCAAACATCAGGACGACTATAAAAGGATATAACCCAAATTTTTTAATATACTTAACTGGTAAATGTTAAGATCACATTTGCTGTTACCATCAGCCACAAAGAAAAACAATGGAACGACCTAAGAACGTTACCTAGAGCTAAAACAGGTTTTATTTTTTACCCATTGTTTAAATCATTGGACGTATTAAAGTGTTTTGGTTTTCACTTTGTACTTCAAGTTTGTTAGGAGCCCATTATCCGGAGTCTACAACTTCCAGACTGCATATACTCGACAGGTTATTTTTAGATGACACAAAGTTTTCGGAAGATTTCCGAACTGTACGTGTAACCTTCCTGGCCTGCGACTACAGCCGCTGGGGGCCGTTATCCTGCGTGCAGACGTCTCCTGCAAAGGAACTAGGAGACGTCTGCGCGCAGGCCAGGGGCCGTAAGCGAGGAGAGGAACCTGAGGCGCGTTTCTCGAAAGCCCCAAAAAGCCATTGGTAAAATATGAACCACTCATTCTACAAAGCTGTTATTTTAGTTTGTCTTCAAGATAGGAAATGTTTAACTTACACCAAAGTTTCATGCTTACAAACTACTTTGTTTACAAGATACAGTGTGAATTACCGTGCCCGAAATCGGCCCGAAAAGTTTCGGGGCTCTTGAGAAACGCACGCCTCGCCTGGATTCCTCAAAACGGAAGTAAGACAATAAATATTACATAACAAGAACACTTGTGCTCCCGTCTTAAATTCATTATAAATATATTGTTCTGTAATTCTTTTAAGAACTCTGTGCAATAAAAATAATATTGCCTTCCCTTTTCGGATTGTCAGCTCTAAGCTAGCTTTTGTAAAACCTAAAAAAGCCTTGCAACCTCTTAGGTCTAAAATAAATACTACAGTGTGTCATATAGCATATCATATCCCTTGACCTTTTCCTTGGCTTAACCTATAAAATAATATCAACAGTGCTCGATACATTATGCATCTAGTAATACCCCATAAACTTCATAAATAACAATGTAAACATTAGTTTGTACAGCCATAAAGCTTTAACTCTACAAGAACAATTACACACGTTAGGAAACTTTTGATGTGACTGAACCGGACTCGGCGATTTGCGATAGTGACAAGTGCGATTCCAAATCACATGTGCACACTGCTACCAATTTTAAGGCCACTCCATGATGTTCTGTTGATAGTAAAACCGTAACTAATTTAAAAAGCTGCCTTGAGGGACTCCCCAAGGCCACTCTTACGTTCTTTGTGTTGACACCACATGCATTCTACTGCTGCCACTGCACAACAATACATTCAAATTGTTGATAGCTTAACACAGGCTATTTGAAATAGCACTTAGATTCACCACACAAATCTTTCCTAAATCAGGATACAAAAAAAATCTCCTCCAAGGGGTAAACAGGCCTTATGAGGCCTTTTGGGATAAAGGCTGAAAGTACCACATAAACATATGTAAAAGACAGATATATATCTGTCTCCAATCATACCATTTAGCCATGTGCTCTTATTGCTTTCCAGACATCTACTTGTAAAGAAAAATAATTTCTAAACGGCAATTAGATCGCATATGTTTAAATGATTTTATTCTAACTCTCTAGTCCCCAACTTTCTATCATTTCTTCCTTATACCAAGGCTGTCATTATGTGCTCTTCTTTATGTGCAGCAGTAGAAGATAATGAACATTCATAGAGAATACACTTCCCATCCTCCACAGAAAAGAGCACTATACTATGGGGCAGCCACATCCAAACATCTGGCTACACTCAACCCACCTCCAAAGTGATAAGAGAGGTGAGAGTTGGAACACAATACACCAAAAGACTTCTACTCTGTTAGTACTCCATTTGTGTTTATCCTTTGCAACAGTTCTTGAATGTTGTCACCAATTTGTGACAGCTCTTGAATAACAAGATTGGAAGGGTGCTGTTTAGATAGAAGATCATCCAAGCTTTGCAGTCCAGTCTTTACCACATTTATCGCCTTCTTGTAGTCATCATCAACCTAGAACACACGACTTATTCATGAAGTACCCCAAATTGTTATCTTGTGTAATTTTTTTTTGAAGCCAGTGACACATAAGGCGATTTTAAACACTTACTGCTATGACTAGCAAGGACCACTACTACCTGTGACAGCAATTTTTGGCTGCAATTTTGATTGCCAAGAAAAGTAATCAAAAACAACAATATCTGGCAAGTCAGATATTAGCGATTAAATTTACCAGGGATTCTGTAAATTGCCAGCAATTGCCTAGACGTATGATTGAAGCTAAAAGACACTATTATTAGAACAAAAACCACCTAATGTGTTGCTGGCTTTAGGAAGGTACTACTGCAGGCAGTGACTAATGTAGCAAGAATCAGTCAGTGGTGAGATTGCCAGCTGTCCAACAATGTGGCCTGGGTTTTGGATCCTTGATTTAGCATCACAAGAGGGTCCTACCATCCTCTTAGGTTTTTCTCTGCATTCTCCAGTTGATCAGGAATCCAAGGGCCACAGGATTGATTTCCTACATCTGAGAAGTATGATCCTCTGCGCAGTTGTAGACCTGAGAAGGATTGCTTGTGGCAAAATTTTGACAAGCTGAGCAGAAGTCATCACGAGAGTCAACTCAGGTTCTCGAAAACATCAATGTCAGTACAAACAGTCCTCCTTAGGACTACACTCACCCACACAATCATACTTCCTTGACTTGTGACATGACTCCTCAGTTCAAACCATTTAAATGAAAAGTTGATTTCTTTATTAAATTCTTCAAAGATTACATGTACAAGCTACATGAGAACAACAAGTGCAATTTTGATATTTCATGCACCTGAGGTAAAGTAATTATCCACAGTTTAGTCTAAGATGACATAAATAAGAAGAACACCTTACCTTTGAAGATTCTTCCTTTATCACATCTGGATCTCTGCGTAAACGTTTAGGCTCTGGCTTTAAATGTGAAATAAACACACCACGCAAGAGAATATCTTAGTAACAAGTACTAAAAAAGTCTATTAAAATAAAGAAAGCAGCTTGCTGAAAATACCAGAATGCAAACTTTTGTCATAGTACTGGGTACAGTCATTCAAGGAAGGGTTTCAGCAACCTTGGGTTAGGGCTAACCAATGGTTAAATTTCTTAACCGCAGGTTTGTTAAACTGTGGTTAAAACCTCGTTGCTCAAAGCAAGGTTAGCAGGCCAGTTGGTTAACCTCTGGTAAGGTGTGGCTAACTCTTGACTAGTATCCCATAATACTCTTGTTCTTGGTTGTTGGTACAGTGAACAACTTGCAAGCTAGTAATAAAATGTCGCAGCTACCTCATGCAAAGGTGTCCCAAGGTTATCATTTGAAGAAAATTTCCACTAGCGTAGAAGCAGAGGGCAATCAATACTTGTTGGAGGGGCTGAAACGCATAACTTTGTCAAGTGTTGCACGAGGGATGACCCGCAACAGGATCCATAAAGAAGAAAACTGACTCTTGTCGAAAGCAGTGATGAGCACATAGCTCTTCATTGGGGAACTTCTGTCTCTAAATTTTCTTTTTTGTTTCCTTCTTCATAGGTCACAAAACAACAAGTCTGCCATTTTGTTCGCTTCTTGCATTTATTTTACCCACGATTAGCGATTTAGCCTAGCTAGCTCAGTGGGTTAAATTTAAGCTGCTGTTAACCTGTGGTTAAAATTTAACCTGAGGTTATGACGATTTAACCCGAGGTTAGGATTTAACCTTCTTTTGAACAACGAGACCCAGGTAGTTAGTTGGGATGTAATTTGTTTGTTAAATTCAGTTGGTAATAAATTTGTTTCAGTTGTGACCACAAAGTGTTTCTTTGTGTTAATCATGTTAATTTCCATCATTCTGAAATTTCACCCCCTCTTTTGCATTAATTTCCTCTGTTGGGGAGTAATCTTCCCTTCAATTCGCATTAATTTAAGTCGTATTAATTTCAAATACCTTACTTAACACAAGTGATAATTTCCTATAATAAGGTACTGCACAAGTCAAATTTGGCCATTTGATGATGGCTTGGGCTTCACTCTGTTGGTATATGATGTCTGAATATGGATACAACAAAATTCATGGGCTACAAATGTGTTCACAAATACGTACTTGCTTGCGTCCAGATCTATCTCGTCCCAAATTTTGCAATACATCGTTGCTTTCTAGTTGTTGATTATCTCTGAATTGTGTTATTTCACCATTCTCATGGCTTTGAAGCTCTCTCTTATTCGACTGTCTTGTGATGACAAGTGCATCTCCAGAAGTAACAGCTCTGATAATATCCTTGATGTTCCACTGCTGAGGCATGCACAACACATGGTGAAAGTTCTGAGGAATGCTGGAGTTTGGAATATTTTCAGAGGGATTGCTTGCATTAGATCCAGTACCTGCTTCATAAGATGGTACCTTAACAGTGCTTGACTCCACATCAGGTGTAGAAGAATGGTTTTTGTGAATGTGTACGGTTTGAGTACTGGATGTAGAAGTAGGTAATGAGCTCCATAATGTAGGTCCAGGACTTTTGTCAATATCTACTGCTGGACCATTCAGTGACGAAGTATGCACCGAACCCAACAAAGAAGGCCCAGGACTTTTGTCAACATGTAAAATTTGAGGATTCACTGAAGGAGTGTTGACTGAGCTCAATAATGCAGGTCCGGGGTTGTTCAATGCAATCTTGCTGCTGAGATCTGCATTAGTTACAATCCTTGGAGGCTGTAAACTTGGTATATCCTCCATTGCTTTGTACAAGACTATAGGAGGCGTCGCTCGCAAATTGTGGTTAGAGTAATCCACTGGGAGAAGTGCCTCATGCGACATGTCTTTAAGCATACCAGACAAGCAGTTCAATCCAGCTGCCTGAGCCCTGTACCACATCCCACTGGACACAAAGTCACGGTTAGGGATCTGAAAAAATGCAGAACAGGCAGGGTTCCTCCGTTTGAGGAACAATTTCAAAGCTGCAACAGGACATTGCAAGCTTCCAGGGACACTAAACATTTTCCTGCCAGAACATTTGTTTTTATTCTTCTTAAGCTGACTGGTAACAGAATCCCCAAGGTTGCAAGAGGCATACTCCAGACCTGTTTTCTCATCAATGTGAAACTCAAACATGCCAGGTTTTAAGTCCCGCAGGTCATCTCTGGAAGTAACACCAAAATTGATTCCTATGGCCAAAAACACTAATCGCTGCAGAGATTTAGGAGTCTTGATTCCCACAACACCAGTGGCCCAAAGTTTACGAACTTCATCCACAGTCAGTGGTAAAGCACTGGTATTGCAGTCTGAAGAATCCAAGAAATCTTTCTGTGCAGCTTCCAAGTCATGCAATGTTGCATTTGCCTTGCTGAACTCAAGAGAATGAGTAAGACTGTAGGACTTGCAGTAAGGTGCACTTTTTAAGTGGTGGTCAATAGCAGAGCGTATGATTCTAAGGGAGCTTGCTTTCTTAGTGCCGCCATGCTTTAAGTGGGATTCTTTGTAAAACTCAGAAAGCCAGTTGCTGATTTCTTTTGGTTCCCACTCCTCAAAATCTTCGGCCATTCCCTTGCATTTTAACCACTCTGGAGTAAGGACAAAATGCAGTTCAGAGACATTCATTCAATGCAAGGTTACTACTGAACTTGCTGCAAGATTACCAACTCGGAAGGCTGTTTCTTAAGCAAGAAGTGACCAGGGTTACTGGCACTTACTCAAGATATAAAATAAATATTCACATCAAATACTCCTAAAAAAAACTTGCTAATCGATCTCTGTTCGCTTAGAATCATAAAAATTTTCATTGCCATGTAAATTATTTAATTTCTGATTTAAAAAAATTATCGTAAAGTAAATTAATTGATTTAATAAGTTACCTTTAAAGACCCTGACGTGACCAGCGTAGTGTCTTGAAGTGAGCGTGGAAATGTTTTTACGGCCTTGAGTGTCCCTTTCCTCTAGAGATTCTCCTTCTTCTTCGTCCACTGTAAATCCATCGCCTTTCTCCGTTTTGAATACTCCATTTGTGTTATTTCTTGTGCTCTGGACAATGACGTTACCGCTTTGTCCCAAAACACACTTTGCAGGATTCGCGCTCAGCAAATCAGCATTATTACACTGCGCTTCCTCGCGCTTCTCAACGCTTTTTTCTCTAAAAGTTGGTTCAATAACCTTCTCCATCTTATAAACATTTCTTTTTAAGGATTAAGTTTGACCAAACGAATAAAAACAGGACGAAACAAGCCCATATTGTACCTCCAAAACAAAAGGCTCAAAACATTTTGCAATGGGGCTTAGTAGCCACGCAATCGTTACTTGGTAACCACGCACACCAATGTTTTCCTTTGAACAGAGTGCGGTTACGATTTTCCTCGTATTCGCTGTTATTTTGTCAAGTATTGTAATAGGGTTTTACTTTAGACAACTAAACTTCCAGCAAGTTAAGAGGACGGAATTTGACAAGAAAGCTGTTCTTGTTATCACGGCTCACCCTGATGATGAGTGCATGTTTTTCTCGCCCGCCATTTTGAATCTCAAGCAATCTTCAACAGTCCATCTGCTGTGCCTCTCCACAGGTATGGATGCAAAATTTGGATTTGTACTCTAGTGCAAGTCAAACTCAGATTTGTGCCCAACTGTAGCCTGCGTAGCAAGCTTTACCGTAGGGGCTGACCGTCTGAGGCATTTTTCGCTCTTTGGCCGCGTAAAAATTGGGGCGAGCGCAATTTAGTTTCTCACCTCCCGCTCCCCTCCCCCTTCTTGTATTTTTTGCGTTCGCCCCAAGTTTTACTCGGTCAAAAATCGAAAATTGCTTCAATTCTGCGTAACCCTACGGAAACGCTTGCGACACAGGCTAACCCAAAGGACGATGCTACCTACCCCCTCCCTCCCTCCCCCTCTCCCCTTTAATCACCCTGCCTACTCCCACTCCCTGGGGGCATTTTGTTAGATCCCATCCAGTTGGGATAAAGCCCGAAATAAAGATGATTCAAGCTAAGTAGCTTTAGCCTGTCTGTTATTATTATTTCAATGAGAGAAGTCGTCCTGAAAAAAAGATCACGTCTACTGTCACCTGAACAATGTCTCCAGACAGACTCTAGAGTTCACACCATCATTTTATTATGTAATAATGGATGTTTGCTTATATATGGCATATCCCAAAATGCAGATTGCAAAGATGTAGCTGTGATTTCCAAGAGGTGGGATACCTACCAGAATCTCACTACTTAAAATATACATTCTGTGAAAAATTTTAAACCACCATTAATACTGAAGATTGTGTGGTTCCAGAAAATACCATTACCCCCACCACAGAGAGAATTCCCAATGACCATCCATGGGATTGGTATGAATATTTTCTGTAACTGCACATTGCAAATTTCAAATTCAACCCTTCCCTGTCACCTTTTAACCCAAATTACCCAGGGCTTCTGCACTTTCAGTTAAGTTATTTGGTTTTGCAGCTAGCCTATTAACTACACTCTCAAAAGATGCCTAGATTGGAATGTACTTTCTTGGTAATAAAACCCTAGAAATTTGTAAGTGACAGTTTGTGAAATTGCAAAGAATGAACCAATTGAGCAAGTAGAATCTGGGATTGGGGGAGGCACTCAGTCACAGATTCTACCTTGATTATTTTGTAATTGTGGCTGTTTAATCTCAGGTAATTATTACAAACAAGGGGAGATAAGGAAACAGGAGTTGGTGTCAAGCTGTGGCATCCTGGGAATTCCACCCAGTCATGTGACTGTGATTGACCACAGGTAAACCATTTATTAGCACATGCCTGAATATTTTTCACATATATGAAATGGGCCCGATAACCGTATGCATCGTTGGTTGTGTTTCTGAGGGGGAAAGGAAAAAAATGAACTTAATCATTGATAGCTATTTTTAAAATTATTGTTTTAACTTTTTAGTTCCCTTCAAGATGACCCCAGTGTGGACTGGGATACCAACCTCGTTGGTAAAATAATCGCTGATCACATCAATCTTAACAAAATTCAAGTGGTGAGTTTCATGTGACAAATTAATTTAAGTGTTCCTCTCACTGACCGTGTATGATCAGTAAAATACAAAATGTAAATATAAAGGTTTTAAAATAAACTAATTTGGCCTTTGTTTTATTAAATGGCTCTCATTAAGTGTGGTTGAATCTTTTATGGGGAATTGATCTCCTAAATTAACAGTAAAATAATATAGTTTTCTATTTTTAACTTAAGGCAAATCACTCAAAACAGACCTGCCCAGCATTGAGCACACAAAACACACAGTGCTTGCGAAAACTGGACAAGTTTGGACTTTTTCCATAATTTTTTTGCCAAAATTGTTATTACCCCCCCCCCCCCACCCCTTGCATAATATAAAACCCTTCATTTGTGCTCTGATTTCCTTCTTTTATATCACAGGTTGTAACATTTGACTTGTATGGAGTGTCGGGCCACGCAAACCACATTGCTCTTTTTAAAGCAGTAAAAACACTAAAAGATAAAGGACCGCTTGAAGGTGTTGCAATTTTTGTGCTCAGCAGCATCAGTTTGTTGAGGAAATACATCTCACTATTGGATCTTCCTTTTTGTGTTTATTCGCGGTAAGAAAACCTAACAGAAACATAATTCCTTTGGGAACTCATGGTGATTATACTTGCTCATACTTTGTGCGCTCAGATTGCACTGAAAAGCCCTTTTGGGGCCCAACAAATGAATGTAGAGTATAAAATTTCTGGTGGCATTTTAGTGGAGTACCTTAACAGGAGATGTTTACAACAACATAATCTGTTAATTTTTTTTGCCAGTTTGGAATATTAATAGTTATTTAAACTTCCTTCCAATAAATAAACAACTTTATTTTTGGAGACATCAAATTTTCATGCCACTTTCAGTTCCCAAAACAATAAGGTCCTGTAATAATTCTGTAATGTTTAGTTCCAGAAAAAATCCATACCCACCCCATGGAAGGTCATTGGAAATTCCTAGCAGGGGACAGGGTCTTAAAAACCAAAATTTTAGAGGCCAGGTATGAAGCTAAACTGGAACTTCTTGGGGGGAGGGGGTACAAAACAAAAAACTTCTGTGGGGGGGAGTAAAGATATTTTCTGGAACTGTACAATATATTATTTGTTAGTTGACACTTTTTAACCAGTGCAATTTCTCTTCATATCTTAGGTATATGTTTCTTTCAAGTCCTCAAGAGATCATTTTAGCACAGGTTAGGGTCATTCAATTGTTCACAACATTAACATTTCATTAAAAACTAATCAATTGAATGTTCCCCTTCAGGAGGCCATGTGTGCTCACAGAAGCCAGTTGGTGTGGTTTAGGAAACTATACATCCTGTTCTCCAGGTTTATGGTGATTAACACACTTGAAGAATTCAACTAAACAGTGCAAAAATAAGAGGAGTTGGCCTGATTCAGTAAACATGTGGATGTGGTAATGTCACAATCTCTTCCCAGTACAACGCAGAGTACTGTGAATTTTGGTGCCCTGTAAGCATACTGTGGAACAGGAGAGGAATTATACATTTTCTCTCTTGTCTTCCAGTATTCACTCCACAGTTGGCAGCAGTGGTCTAATTGTTTAGCAAGTTGTAATGTAACCAGCTTTGAAGAAACCAAGTAACCAAATGCCAAGAACATGAAGAAATTATTTCAGGATGTCAAACACCAATCTTAACTTAAGAAAGTGGCAATGGCATGATGCATTCACCATGATTTTACATCTAGATCATTGCAGCACAATGGGTGACATTATCATTCACACTTGTAAGTGTTCTTTTTTATAAGACTCCGTGACAACTACAGCAAGAGAGTTGTTTCATTGACTCTGGAATAATAAACATCTAGTCGTCAACAGCAAAGAGGAGTTCTTATTACTCTTTTCTTTCTCAAAGCAATGAAGACTGTTTGATAAATTCATGGGAGAGTATTTATAATGTACTAAAAAGTTATGAAAAAAATGGCTTTTTGTTTCCCTTCTGAATATTTAAACTAGGACACTTAAATTTGATTGCAATTTCCAATGATTTGGTATCACTTCCACCAATTCTACCACTTGAAAATCTTTTGATGCCTCTTTTTCTTGTTTGTGAGTCGTTTTAAATTCTTTTTCTTGTTAATTTTCTTGAGAGCTTTGTTTCCCAGTTTCTTTTGTGTTCCATCTTCTGACTTCATCACAACATCTGTGTTTTCTGACAACAATAAACACAATAGGAAAATTAGTATCTACTAACAACAATAGTATTTTTGAAGCATGGTGTAGAACTAGGCAGCAGACAGAAGCCAATGTGGCCCCATTCTACGGTAAAAGTACCTTAAAAGCTAAGGAGGTGGTGAATGAAGGAAGTGTAAATAAAGCAATAACAACAAACAGCCCCACATACTCACTCTATGATAACAAACCAAAACACTAACATACTGCCTTTCCTAACCCCCAAAATAAAGAGCATCTCAATTAAGGCAAACCAACATAACAAACTTTGATTACTTATTTCATATGAAGGGTATGAAGTTTGGGAGGAAATTCCAAAATTGCTCAAAAATTGCCAGCTATTCATGTAGAGACTTTTTTGGTAATACCCTTCATGAATATACACTGCATTTATTGACCAGTAATCAAACCTGTACTAAGTGGTTACTGATCATTCCTCAAGGGAGACTGCACAAGACAGATTGTCTGTAAGTACTCATCGACCCAGGGTGACAGAAACCCAGGGGGACTACGTTTTATGTGGGGAGGCTCTGCACTGAGGTCCAACCCCTTACCCTTTTATATACCATTTTTGACAAAAAAGGTACCCCTTTCGTATACCCTCCATTGAAAGATGGTACCCCTTTCACATACCTACTTAAGAACACTGCATCCCTTTTCTAAACCCTTGGAATGCAGTTTATAAATGATATTAGGGGAGAACAGTATTACTGGAAGAGATGTTAACCAAACACAATACTATCATCTACTCAAAATATTTTAATTAATGGTCCTTTGAAATAACTAAAATTAATGACAGATTTCCCTACCCTTTCAGCTTGTGAAATCCCTACCCTTTTATATACCCGAAGCCCGAAGGTACCCCTTTTGGGCGGAGCCTCAATGTATAGGCCATTATAGGGAGTACCCCCCGGGGACAGAAAAATGAGGTTTGGAGCTAGTTTACAGCAGCCTGGGTAGCAGAGGTCGCCCTTGCATGCCTGTGTGGAGCAGTCATTGGCCAAATGTCAACCCCATCAGCCGAAGGCCAATCAACGACCAGCATGAGCTGCGACATGAGCTGCGAAAGAAAACCTCTTGCACTGGTCGCAATGATTTACCTTTAGGGATGGAACTTACCCCTTCCAATCCAACTGCCGTCAAACCACATCACATTGAAATTCTCTATCACACTGCAATCACATGCACTGGCACGTGAACCAAAAAAAACAGCGACAGAACTATATATATATAGGCTGTCAGATTTTCTATCACCTCAGGTCAGTATGGCACTTTTTTACAAACAAAATATCAAATGTAAATACATTACTGTTATGTTGTATACATCAATGTTATGTTGAAGTCAACGGAAAATCAAAAGTGTATACATCAGTTTTGTACGCTGTAAATCGAGTTTTAAATGTCACAAATCGATGTTGTCTGTTATACATCTTTCTTGCAATGTGGCATCAAGATCAGACATAAGTTTTGTTTGGGAGTCCTGTGTCCATCCATCCGTGACCATCGTGAACATGTTTGATAAAACTAAAACATGTTCGATAAAACTAAAGGAGGTACGCATCCATCCGTGACCATCGTGAACAGGAAGCGGAAATGATTTTTGCACACAGGTAGTTATACCATCTTATAGACCCAGCTACCTCGCAATCAAAGATTGGCTCGGAGTTGCAGGATGGCAGATGCTGGTAATAGCAGATCTGTCCAAGATTCTGTTTGGAGCGTACTTAATGCTGTAACGAGCTTGCAATCCAATGCAGAAAATGCGGATAGAAGTAGGGAAACGACCAATAGTGACAGGTTTACCTCCGTTGAGGGCGAAATAAAGTCAAGGTTTCAGATTCTCAGGCAATGGGCAGGGGAACTGCTGCCGAGTACAGCTACCAGAATCGTTCCGCCGTCCGATTTCCATCCAAGACAGAACTGTAGTTCGGTCCAAACTTCTGGTCAGCACGAGGTACCCCAGAGGTGGAAAATGGGGTTAAAAGAGGTTGACAGGCTAAACACAACTCCCCCTGTTTTGTGATGCAATAGGTCTTTGACCTTTTTAAAAGTTTAGCTCTGACAAGTATGTCTGTTAGAGATTTTCCTCTCCTGTACATGGAGATGAGAGGTGGTTCTCTGTATTTTTTTTCTCAGCAATGGGTAATTTTCAATTAAATGCCACTTGCTCAGTAAAACATTGTTTCTGTGACATTAATCCGTTTTGCACATTTTGCAGTTTCTGCTGAAGTGCAGACTTTCTATTTGTAAATTTAACTTCATCGAGGACTTTGTTTACCAGATTATCCGGATAGACGCAGACAAGTGCGATCTGAAATTTTTAATGTTTTCTTCAAATGTTGTCTTTGAAGAGTTGGTTCTAAGAATCCTAAGGTAGGGCTTTGCTTTTGGTAAATCCTTTCTCACACCTGGAGTGTGACAGGAAGAGAAATGTGTGTATTGAAATGTCTCAGTCGGTTTAAAGTACATGCAGGTGTTAGAGATTGAACCTTCGTAGAATCTCTCACCTTTAAAAATAATGGTGGCTAACAGTCATCATAACACAGCTATTTACACAAGTTTTAAATTTCGCTGTTACCATATGTTCTGTCCTTTATATAGATCGCTATATAAAGTATAGAACATACCGTACAATCCCGGTTGCAAGCCCCCCCCCCCGAATTATGAGCCCTCCCGGTTATAGGCCCATCTTCCTGTTAACAAAAATTATGTTCCGATCATAAGCCCCCCCCCCCCGATATAAGCCCCTTTCATTTATCCTTGTTTCTTTAACACGAGTAATGTTACAAAACAAAATACAACTTCAAATTGAAAATTAGGAAAGTATAATGCAAGTGAAGTGTGGCACAATAAGTTTAATCATACTGATGATCCAAATAGTATTGAACTAAATTTGTTCCAAATAAAGGTATTAAACTGAATTCCTGATTATCGTGACACTTCAAAGCCTAAAGATGTAAGTAAATTACCCGAAACAATTTTTTATACCTGCTTATATTAAAGCCTCCCATTTATAAGCCCACCTAAAACTCCTTACGAAATTGTATAAGCCCAGGTCTTATAATGGGGATTTTATGGTATGGTAACAGCAAAATTTAAAACTAGTGTAAATTATTTTTATTAGCCTCCAAAGCTTCCAGGACAGTCAAGACACATCAAGCAACAACAAATAAAACACAAGCATTCTTTTATTTATGTTTTCATTTCAACTTGTTCGTTCATGATATTTTTAGTGTGCTGTGAATGAAATCCTCTTGCACACATACCGCCAATTTGGGCTTCCTGCGGTCAGATTCAGAATGAAGATAAAAGCCCTCGAGTGGAAAAGGTACATGACAAGTCATGTTCTTCTTGTGGGACACAAAAAGAGAGGAAATAGTTCAGATTATTATCTGTATTATCAGAGAAGGAAACAGATTTCCTAGACACTACTATCGTAAAAAAAGGCGAGAGATTTTACAAAGAAACCGGGACAAAGATTCAAACTCTGACAGCCGCACGCACTTTAAACCGACTGAGACGTTTCAATACAGAGGACCACCTCTCATCTCCTACGGGAGAGGAAAATCTCTAATAGACATAATTATCAGATCTAAACTTCAAAGGTCAAAGATCTATTACGTCAAGAAACAGTGGGAGTTGTGTTTACCTCCAGGGTACCTCCTGCCAGAAGTTTGCACGGAACTACAGTTCTGTCTTGGATCGGACGCGGAACAATTCTGGTAGCTGTACTTGTAATGGCAGCACTTCCCCAGCCCATCGCCTGGGAATCTGGAACCTTGACTTTATTTTGCTCTTAACGGAGGTAAACCCCAGGGGGTACTCCAAGTGTCAAACTGATGGGGATGATCGAATGGGGGCAAAAATCAAAACCCAAAAAAATCCCTGGAACAAAAATTAACCCACAAAAAATCCCACGCCGAATTTCCGAGCCTTAAAAAATTCCAGAAAGGCTTCAATGATCTAACACGAATGTTTGTGTTTGTTTATATCAAATGTGTCGCAAAATCGGATGTACTTCAAACCGTAGCATTGAACGTACCGGGGTACGCTGCTACTCTTGCCTTATAAATACTTATCACCCAAGCATGCAGTGATTTCTGTGACTTTTCCCCGCTCAGTTACCATGGTAACATAACTTATAATAAAAGTGTTCGCTATAAATTGAATGAAACTTCTAACGCGGGGAAGGTAACACTAACACCTTGTCAACTTATACTAATGTTTGGATAATCTGTGCACATTGAAACTATTACGCTGCAAACGTGAAATGTACTGAGGTATAGAAGAGGAAACTGGTCATTGTACAAATCAAGCCTATTACGTTACAAACACGCCCAATGAAGAAAAATTAAACTAGCCGTGAAATCTTATACCTTTCGTAACTTTAACAGGTGAAAATAAATAATAAAAACAAGTTAAATTAATTGCCGGATTGTGCTCTCTTGTTCGCACGATATGGTACGATGCTAGTGAGAAAAAACTATGAGACAAAAGAAGGATGTAGTGCTCGCCTACTTTGCTATGATGCTAGTGGAGAAACATAGGACATGTCGTTCAATATTTGTCGATGTAGTCGCTCTGTACCGTGCGGGGTTACGGGGCTACAATGCCACGGTATGCTGCTATTACTTGCCGCTCTTACTGTGTGGTGGTACGGCGCTACCACACTACGCTGCTATTATTTCCTACGTCACTGCCGGCATAAGTCGATCGTTCCTTGTGGGGGTACGGGGCTACGACGATACGCTGTTCCTTCATTACTTAATTGATTGTAAATACTTTGTCATAAATTCCTGAAGTGGTTTTTAGAGATGGTCTGGATGAAATCGCAATACTAAAGCTACTATACCCGTACGAAACAGATTACGTTCACGCAGTGCTGCTTTAGCGGCTAAAAATGACTGCAGTGAGCACAACGGGAAGGTTGCACGAACGCTGTTTTCATTGCGCTGCAGCAGTGAGAAAAAATGACTGCGTGAGTGCTGCAGAAGCGACATTGGGTAGATTAGCAGCGCATCACTATAACGTACAGAGAAACGTTGAGAAGATGAGACAAATACTGCACAAAAGAACTAACGTACGGAGAAATACGTTCTCTGTACAGTATTTGTCTTATCTTCTCAACGTTTTTCCGTACGTTAGTTCGTTCGTACAGTGTTTGTCTTATTTTCTCAACGTTTCTCTGTACGTTATAGCGCTGCGCTGTTACTCTACCATAAAGCTTCACGTTGCTATTTTGCAGTAGCTCTCTTGCAGCGTTCCAGCAGCTCACAATGTCGCTTCTGCAGCACTCATGCAGTCACTTTTTGTCACTGCTGCAGCGCAATGAAAACAGCGTTCGTGCAACCTTTCCGTAGTCCTCACTGCAGTCATTTTTAGCCGCTAAAACAGCACTGCGTGAACGTAATCTGTTTCGTACGCGTATAGTAGCTTTAGTATTGCGATTTCATCCAGAACATCTCTAAAAACCACTTTAAGAATTTCCGACAAAGTATTTACAATCAATTAAGTAATGAAGGAACAGCGTACCGTCGTAGCCCCGTACCCCCGTACCCCCACAAGGAACGATCGACTTATGCAGTGACATATGAAATAATAGCAGCGTAGCGGGGTAGCGCCGTACCCCCACACAGTAAGAGCGACAAGTTCTAGCAGCGTACCATGGTAGCCCCGTAACCCCGCACGGTACAGAGCGGCTACATCGACAAATATTGAACGACATGTCCTGTTTCTCCACTAGCATCATAGCAAAGTAGGCGAGCACTACATCCCTCTTTCATCTCATAGTTTTTTCTCATCAGCATCGTACCGTATCGTGCGAGCAAGAGAGCAGAATCCGGCGATTAATTTTACTTGTTTTTATTATTTATTTTCACCTGTTAAAGTTACGAAAGGCACAAGATTTCACGGCTAGTTTAATTTTTCTTCATTGAGCGTGTTTGTAACGTTATAGTTTTGATTTTTACAATGACCAGTTTCCTCTTCTATACCTCAGTACATCTCCGTACACTGATCATGTTTGTAGCGTAATAGTTTCAATGTGCACACGTTATCCAAACGTTAGTATACATTGGCAAGGCGTTAGTGTTGCCTTCCCCGCGTTTTCTCAGAAGTTTCATTCAATTTATAGCGAACACTTTTATTACAAGTTATGTTACCATGGTGACTGAGTGACGAAAAGTTATAGAAATCACTACATGCTTGGGTGATAAGTATGTATAAGGCAAGAGTAGCAGCGTACCGCGGTACGTTCAATGCTACAGTTTGAAGTGCATCCGATTTTGCGACAGGTATAGTTTATATACATGATACCAGCTAATTTTATCTTTTCCTCATCTGGTAGTCATTCTAACAACACTAGGGACACCCAAGAACATCTTCTGTTTCAACAATAACATTATGAATGACAACTCTAAACAAGACCACCCGGGCAAGAACAAGTTTGGTTGTACTTTATTCGCAGAACTACGCGGCCGGGATATGCAGGCACTACCACGAATCTTCAGATTGTTTTGAATACCCAAAAAAATCCCTACTTAAATCAAGCGAACCAAAAAAATACTTGCCAAATTTTCCTGTCCAAAAAAATCCTGGAATCAAAAATTTCAAACCCAAAAAAATCCTTCAATCATCCCTGTCACTTGAAATCCGGAGTACCCCCCCCCCCCCCGCGAGGTAAACCTGTCTCTATTGGTGGTTTCCCTACTTCTATCCGCATTTTCTGCATTAGATTGCAAGCTTGTTATGGCATTAAGTACTCTCTGAACGAAATCTTGGACAGATCTGCTATTACCAGCGTCCGCAATCATGCAACTCCAAACCAAAACCACAGGAAGATCTTTGATTGCGAGGTAGCTAGGTCTATAAGATGATATAACTTCCTGTTCGCAAAAATCATTTCCGCTTCCTGTTCACGACGGTCACGGATGGATGAGTACCTCTTTTAGTTTTATCAAACATGTTTTAGTTTTATCAAACATGATCACGACGGTCACGAATGGATGGTCACAGGACTCCCAAACAAAACTTATGATGTCTCATCTTGATGCCACATTGCAAGATGTATAACAGACAACATCGATTTGTGACATTTAAAACTCGATTTACAGCGTACAAAACTGATGTATACACCTTTGATATTCCACTGACTTTAACATAACATTGATGTATACCACATAGCATTGATGTATACAACATGACATTGATACATACAACATGACATTGATACATACAACATGACATTGATATATACAACATAGCAGTGATGTATTTACATTTTGTATTTTGTCCGTAAAACAGCGCCATAGGTCAGTGTGCGCGGTTTGCTTCCGCAGCGCCTTGATACGAGACAGTTTGCGTTCTCTGCCCTTTAGCTTTTGACCTCGAGTTCTAAAGTACGAGAAATTTAGGAAGCTAGCACCTAATTCTTCAGATCTATGCACAACAGAATGTTATCGCAGGACTTAGAAATCCTCCTGCCGATACCATTTTGAGGTATATTCTTCTCATATTAAATAGTAAATGCTTCCTTTATACCTGTGTCTGCTTCATTGTTTATTGTTTCTTCCTTCTTTTCCACTATTTCTTCTTGCGTTTCTTCGTTATTATCTGCCTGACAGCTGTCTGCTTCCACGATCATTTCCTTGTCATTTAATCCAAGTATCTCTTCCAACTTTGCTTTTACCTTTGGCTTCAGTTTTTCTCGCCTTTCAGCACGGAGTTTGCGTTTCCTTTTCGACCGAATACTCTTCGCCATTTTGACTTTCGCAACACACGTGCACGCGGTAGAGCTTGGGACCTAAACACTGAGGTCCTTACTGCATGTATGCAATTCAACGTATACTCTAGATCAATATGGCGCTTGCAGCGAAAACAGCGAGATTAGCTTTGGGAAGAAGTATTATTGACGCACAATATCTGGCTGACAGAGTGTTATTTATGAACAGTAAGTACATAGTACAGGAAGCGATTTTCTCTAAATATGGATCGCTCATGGATAGCAACCTTTTGGAATAGTGCCAAAAAATAAAAAAATCTAAATCTAAATCAGACATAACGCGTCACGTGGCACAGGCTTGTCAAGCTTTAAAGCTTATGTTCGTGCCATCGACTGATCAATATTCAAGTCCTCTTACCCAGCTCTTTTCACTCTTTGGTAGGGAATACCTAATAAAAATATTCGGATAATGCAATTATGTGTCGGGAATATGACTGAAAATAATTATGTGCACATAGGGATTGGTAGTCCAGAGTGAGGGGGGAGTTGTGCGGGGGTTCGATTGAACCCCTAAACCACAACAACAAAA
Organism: Siderastrea radians; assembly: GCA_964017195.1. NCBI lineage: Eukaryota > Metazoa > Cnidaria > Anthozoa > Scleractinia > Rhizangiidae > Siderastrea > Siderastrea radians. The sequence goes on from OZ024897.1 coordinate 20,352,329, forward strand.
TGTTGAAAAAATTGCTGTTGTGGTTATGAGTTAAGAAAAACTGCGTTGTTGAACTTAAACAGAGCAAAAATAGAATTTGTCCCTCGGGTGCATTTGTTTGATAGAATAACAGATGCTTAGGTGTTGAATTAGATGAGAAGTTATCCTGGGAAAATCACATTGATCTTATATGTAAAAAAGCCGGTGCTGGTATTGGTGCTATTAGGCGCATAAACTGTTTGTACCGGCCAATACATTACAAATTTTATATAATGCTCTTGTTCAACCATACTTTGATTATTCTTCTCCCTTCTGGGATACCTGTGGAAAGAGTCTCGGAGACAAATTCCAAAGATTTCCATGCCGTGTCCCTCGAGTCATTTCTGGTGCCAGCTATGAAACAAAATCCGCTGACACGCTTGACTCTCTTGGCTGGGGAACTCTACATGCGAGGCAAGAACTAACAAAATCAGTGTTGATGTACAAAATATCAAAATGACCTCTCTGCACCGTCGTTCCAAGCTAATTTTACTAAGCTAAATAATTGTTCAGATGTATACAATTAAGAAACTATGAACTAATCTGTTATCTCGCACTCTCTGAACCAAATGGAGAGTTCCTGAGAAAAAGTTTCAAATATAGTGGTGCACTATTATGGAATTCGTTCCCAAAAACGCAAAACTTGCTTGCTCTTTGTAAAGCTGAACCAGAGGGAATTACCTGATGTGGAGTCACGTTGAGTGGAATTTAACTGCCGAATCATGTAATTTATAGTTATTTTTTCTTAAAAATATATTATTATTGTAACTTAAATTTGAGCCTTCATGTATTAGTATTTAGTCAGTTTAGTATTAGAATTAATTGTAGATCATATTTAATTTATTCTTCCTGTTTTATATTGTAAATTTCATGCCCCCCCGTGGAAATCATTTTTTTATTTCTATCTCTGTCATCCTCAAGATAGCATTAAAATAAAATATTTTATAAAATAAATTATTACAGCACATAAAATTACATGTGTATATTTGGAAAATTCAGTAACAAAAATCTTAATTGTTACATTAGAGATGCTGATTCAAATTTCAACTGAAGGTAACTGAGATCTGCCTCAATTGTTTTTTTAAACATTGAGATGCCTTTAAACACCCTCCAGTCTCAAAATGCTGGAAAATGCATCCCTTAAGGCCTAAATCTCAAAACTTCCTGGCAGAGGTAGCATACTCTCAGATTATCCTTGAAACTCCCCCCATGGAAGGTCTACTGTTTGTACCCCATACTTTAAATCTTGGATCTGCCCTGGTCAGTATCTTGGATTTTCCAAACAAAGTCCATTTTCCTATTCCAAGATGTTGGATCCAAGAGCCCAATCCAAGATGACTTGAACATAAACTGAACAAGAAAGCCCATTGGGCATTTTAACCGGCCATTCTGACCCTCCCCACCCCTAGGTTTCACAAATGTTAGCGCGATCCTCTTTTTTTTTTACGAACCGGCGTGAGGAAAAGTGTGATTGTGTGACACAATATTTTGACTATAGCGGTACTGGATGACGTAATGTTTAAACTCTGATGACTCAGCTTATCTTTCTTATCGCTTTATTTGTGCTGAAAAACGCAAAATCACTCAAACGTTGAATGTCGATATGAATTCGTCCACAACTGAGAATGCTCACACAGGGACGACGAAGCATTTACTGTTGTGCCTAGACCTTAAATACAAACAGTGAACATAGCAGTAGAATCAAAAAACACGAGCTCGAGCAGATCGTCAGAGTATGGGGCACGTCAAGATATCTCATGACGTGATGTTTAAATCCAGTTTGCTAACCCGCTAACCAGGTAAACAAGCGAGCGGGGACGAAAGTCGCCCACGTCTTTGAAAGCTAACGCGCCTGTCGAGCCGCAATCGATTTCGCGCTCACTCGCCTGTTTTTCTTTTCCTTCACTATCTACCTCTGAACGGAAAGTGAGACTGCTCGTAGCCTTTAGCGAACACCACACGCAAACCACACAAATCCGTCGATAATATTCAGATATTTTCGTTCTTTTAATGCAAAAAGACTCGTAACACCTGCCTTATTAATAAAAAAACTCCTTATTAATGACGATTCCTTCGTATCAACTTCTCGCCTCAAATAAACACTCATTTCTCTCCGTTCACAAGAACTATCATGTACTGATGTGCAATCAACTAATATTGCATCATCATACTAGTACCAATTCCTTCTCTTCCTAGCCCACGCCGGCAAAACGCAACTGTCCTTTTTGTCCGCTGCGAAATACAAGTTAGCCAATCAGAAACCTTACAATCCACTTCGCAAACCACCCCCCCCCCCCATAAAACGCCAAGGGAAACTGCCTCTCACGCAAAACGCAACTTTCAAAGCAAATCACATTCACAGAAGCGTGATATGGTCCTGACATTCACAAATCCTTCTGACTCCCACATTTTTACACCCCTCAAAATGTCAATCCCAATAAAAAAAACTCCTGCGCTAAAAAAAATTTCACCATAGCCACTAACTAGATCAGACAACACAGTCAATTTCGCATTCAATCCTATTTTCGCATTCAATCCTATCAAAAATAATGCACGCGCAAGAAGTGGCGCAAGAAGTTCTTGCGCCGCAAGAACACGCAAGCCCGCGCAAGAAGTGAAAGTGCTAGGTTTTTGCAGTTTACCCGCAAGAACATTCGAAACGCAAGAAGTTGAAAATCTAGCCGCAAGAAGTTACTAATGTTACTGCAAGCCGCAAGAAGGCGCAAGAAGTAGTGAGGGTCCAGCCGAAGAAACTTGTAGTGCTCGTGTTAGTGTGAGGTATTGCAAAAGTAATGAGAGCGAATCTCGCGCTCTATTCTCTTTGAAATATCACCGAGCTTTCGAGTGATTTTTCGTCGTGTTGGCGCGACAATTCGCCAAGTCAAGCGAAAGTTCACAAGGCTAATAAAAAAATCAAGGAAGCAAATGTTCGAACAACCGAAGTATCGAAGAAAATTCACATCACGAAATGGAATATCCGCCAGCTTTCCGACTGCAAGATAAACACCCAGTAAACATGATCTCCGGCACATGACAAAACATGAACAATTTTTTTAAGTGTGTCTCAGATACAGTGATACGGGTTCAACTCAGAACTGACTCAATTCAGTTTTTCATTCCATCCAAGAAATAGAAACAAAAAGGTCCAAAAGCTATAATTGCGGCAAACTGCGCGAACTCTTCTTTGACAGGCAAGACAAGACCAGACTTACACATGCAGGAGGTCATGCCATCGCGTGGGTGAAGTCATCAAGAATCCCTGCATCTTTACCAGTTTAATTTCCCAGCAAAAAAGGGATACTCGAAGAAATAGCATAGACATATGATTTCAACTACACATTCGCCTTTCGACACAGCTTGCTGCCCGGGGCTTGCTGTCTTGACGACTTAGAGAACTGCTCATGCATTGCGTTACAAAATGTCATTCAAGCAAATCATACCAAATTTGCATACGGCAGATTTGTGTTTACTCAGGTTAGAATTGACGTGCCGAATTTCTTTCAGATCGCAGAGTTTTAGTTTCCTTCAGACTTTTTTGGTTTACTTCGAAGATTTAAAATGTGATATCGACTTCAGCGTAATGAGTGGAACTATTTTTACAAACATAATGTGTTTTTCCAATTAAGACTTCGGGTATTATTTCTTCTCATCTGAGTGACCATGTTCATTTCTCACACGTGTGAGCGCAACTAATTAAAAGTATTTGTCCGAGTTTAATATGTTGGTGGAAGTACAGCAACACTGAACAGGTGAATGTCGGTTCTTTAATAATGTGACTGATGGACTGTGCTTTGCCATTGTTCCTCATTTAAGTGAAATAAATCAAGCGAAACCTTTCGCGCCGCTAAACGTACCGCATGTCTGGGACTCCGGGACACATAAACAATAACACGCGTGCTTCGTTTGAGTCTCGTTTCTCCCTAGCCGTTAAAAAATAACATAGAAGGCGACCAGTGTCAAATTCAGAACCTAGTGAACTCTTTATCGGATAAAAAATTCAAAACCGAAGAAAAAAACTTACAAGGGACCAAATAAACAACTGATTGCAAGTTACAAAGGCAGCCAATTTCGAACGTGCCTTGCGCTATAAAGTGGTCTCTTTTTTACCTTCTCCGGGTTCCGGGTTTTTAAGATGTTAGGGCAAAGACGTTCTTGCGCTTACTTGCGGTCCAGATATCTTACCACAAAGAAGTTCTTGCGGTTTTAACTTCTAAACGCAAAGACGTTCTTGCGGCTTGCAGTATTCAAGTGCAGGCATCCTGCAAGTAGCCGCAAGAAGTTCTCGGCTTGCGGACGCAAAAAGAAGTTCTTGCGCGTGCATTATTTTTGGGCTGTACTGTACAAAAAAACCCCAAACTTAAACAACCCTTCGCCGTTCATATCTTAAATACTGTAAATTAAAAGACAAAAACATAGGAAGGTGACATTCAGAAGACTAACATGCGCATGCGTCTTGTATAAGACAGTACCGCTCTTGAGTACCCGTACCACAAGCTTTACAGCACTTTCTTCGTATGTTAAGCCAACTTGCTTTCACCAAAAACCGTGTCCATTTTATAAACCGGCGGTCGCCATCATGGCGACGGCCGGTTAATTATTCAGCACTCCCTAACCCAAAAGACATCTGCACAGTGCAGGCAATTTTTTTCAAAACTGCTCCCATCTCACTTAAAATAAACAGGAAGAAAATAATGACCATAGTTTAGAAAAAAATTCTTGCACAATTTAATATTCAGTGCAATAGATCATGTAAAAACTCTTGAGAAGCCAATGAGATAATGATGGCATGTAAAAGCCACAGTCATGAACCAAATCATATTGATGAATGTTCATATTTTCTCCCATGAATTGACTGGCTACAAGATTAGTTTATACTAGGTGATTTAAAAAGATACAGGGGTTCTAACTTTCCTCTTCCCTTGTTCCCTCCTTTTTTGTTGGCTTCCATCTCTTTGTGCTTTATCAGTTACAGAATATTATGCAACGCTGTGTAATTTTTTGTCCTGTTTCTCCTGCTTCCTTTCATCCTGGGACTCCCACTTCCTACCCTTTCTTTTCCCGCCTCTCATTCACTTCCCATCCCCTTCTTTCCCGGCATCCTTCTACCTACCCCCCTCCCCCTCCACTTGTCTGTTGTGTACAACAAATTCAAGGTTGGTCCCATTATACAAATATTAAAAAAAAGCACCCAATTTTGAACACAGTGTTGCACTAGTATCACAGCATTAATTGAAATAATCTCCTTGTAAATGATTTTGTTGAATACATGTTTTTTTTTTCTGCAGATGACATTATTGCCATTAACAAACCATATGGTCTACCTGTTATTTGTAAGTAATGCGCATAAATTCATACAGTCATTTGTTTTGAGTAGTGTTTGCATGCATGGTTTGGTAATCACAGTTAGAATCCTCAAAGACTTGATTAGGAAAACCTACTTTCAGCCAGTCAAGACCACAGACAAAGAATTTGGTGAAGACAGATGTTTATGTAAATGAGTTTTGTGGATCTTTTCTGATATTTGTAATCACATTGCCCGACAGATAATTATTAGAGTACCATCTTCTATATACCAATCTATATATCAACCTCTAACCTTTAGTATCACCCCAGCAGATACCCCTGTATACTGCCTCACTGTTCCTGGAAACCTTGTATACCAGCTCATGTGCCAAGTGTCCAACTCCTGAATGTATTTTCAGTTTCATGTTATGTCATCACTACCATATAGCCTTTTGTTCTTGTCCAACTTGGCCACCATACTGCAGTCTTACGGGTTTCTATGGATTGACTACAAACCACCCATTCCCCTGTATATAAAGTCCAAGCCCCTTAGTAACACCTCCTGTGTTTTGTTTCCTGGATAATATTCCCTGTATACTTATATCCTCCCTTGCTCCCTGTGTTTATGTATTTTTCAGATATAAGGAAATATAATGCTAATTTTCTGCTCTCTTTAAGCTGGTCCTGGAGTGAAGATGTGTGTAGCGGATGTGCTTGAAGAGTTTACAGAAATTAAAAAACTGGGATGTAAACCAGAGCTGGCACACCGCCTTGACAGGTGCTATAGTTTTGGTGTTATAGACATTCATTTCTTCTGCCAGGGTTCTTGTTTCATTTTCTTAGTAGGCAGCTAAGCTAGCAAACGCTTCGCCAGCGTTTCTGCATTTTTGTTGAAAAGTAGATGGTTCCACCTGCCAGCTCTAATTAAGGAGAATCTGTTCTGACTTTTAATGTGATTATAAATAAACCTATAGTAGCCCTTTCACTCCCAGAGTCAATTATGGAGACATGTATTGTAGTTCTAACTTTTGAGTCTGTGGACGAAATCCTATGGTGTGACCATTCAAATGAAATCTCTTTGGGAGTATTTTTGCATAGTACTATTTGTTTTGCAGGATTTGAAAAAATGAAATTTGGGATTTTTCTTGATTTTTCTTGAATTTTTGAAGCAGGAGTAACAGCGAGAATCAAAGAGATGGTGGAAAGTAGGAGGTATAATTATAAGAATTGCAAAAGACAAAGTGGTGGTAGCCTCCGAGGATGCAGGAAGCAGATACCAGTCTTGCCCACTACCCTACATTTATTCATCCTTCTAGTAGCATTCAAAACATATTGCATCCATAAACCATTTTTTGGCTTTTTGGTTCTATCCAGTATTAAATGTATCATCTAGCAGTGTGTTGCTATTCTCGTCTTGATCAATTAATGCTAATCTGCAACATTGCTTTACTTACAGAGATTGTAGTGGCACTCTCTTACTGACCAGGTACTACTCAATATTTGAAATTTTCAGTATTAATTAAAGCAGGGTTTTATGTGTTCTAGGTAGCAGATAGCAGTGTGTGGGTATTTTAGACAAAATCAAAGTCACAATATATTGAATAAATGATAATCTCAAACACTGAACTGACAGTTTACTATCAACTGTCAGTGGTGAAATGGAGCCATAGTCAGAACTAGAAAATGGAAACCAAGTTATCTGTCTTTATGTTTAGCTACCTGGTTTTAGACATCAGTATGTCTAACGTATTTATCATAATTTTATAAATTTCCCTTATTTCAGATCCCCAGGTGCTGCTAAAAGAGTTGCAGAAATGTTTTCAAGTAGAACAGTTAAAAAACAATACTGGGCCATAACAGTTGGAATACCAACATTTGAGGAAGGAGAAATCAATATTCCTATCGGAGAAGCTAAGCTTGTTGGAGGACATCGCATTGTTGCCAGAAGGGATCTGATTGGAAAATCTTCTGAAGTATGGGAAATTATTGGTATTTTAAAAAAATAGAACATGTGATCAACAAACCATCACATAGCCTGAATTGCCATTTCCTCAGTTTGCTTTCTAGAAGAACATAATTATACAAGTCATGAACATATACATGTACTAGACATTACCACTGAAAATGCAACCAATGTTTTGTTTTTTTAAATCAAAAGTCTTTTTTTCTTCTTATATAGGCATTAAAAAGTTCAGGTTTCAAGAATGCAATAACAAGATTTCAAGTGTTAGACACAAATAAGACCACATGTGCCCTTTTACAACTGGAACCAATAACAGGATTAAAACAGCAAATTAGAGTGCACACAGCAGAAGGACTCAAGTGTCCAATACTGGGAGATCACAAGTTCTCTTCAGATTCCCATGAACCACAGGTAATTTAACCTCAAGAATAAAGGTGGTGGGATGGAGGGGGTGGGGGTGGGGGTGGCTCAACTTCCTACTGTACCTTGGGAAGACCCCTAAGAGAGTGGCAGAAAGTTGAGCCTGAGAGTAAGCCCTCGTGAAAAATTCTGAAAAAATCATGACTGTAGCTTTTGTGGACAAGAGAACTTTGAGCAGAGCAGGGTGAAGATGGCAGGGATAAGGCCAAACGGATTTTGGTGATGGTGCATAATGAGGTCTACTTCTGTTGTAACATTTTAGAAAGAGCTTACTCTGAATTTGCCTTGAATGTCTTCAAAGGGGGGTAGCATCAATAGAATGCCCAGATGCCCTTTTTTAGGAAAACCTTCTGGCCAAATAAACAGAGAAAGTATATTATTGAGAATTTTCAGACTAAATGCCCATTTTTACCAAACTTGAAAATACAAACTCGGTGTCCATGTAGCCTTCTTCACAGGCAACTCTGAACCTGACCAATGGGTGTAATTCAAAATGTCAATTATTGATATCAAAATACATGAAGGAATTTAAGGCTTTGAGAGGATTGGGTTTAAAACTAAAATTTAAAAAAATTGAGAAGTTCCCTAATCAACACATACAGTACTGAGTAGTCTGTAGTAACTCTAAACCTTAATAGCTTGCTTTAAAAATATTTTTAGGTCTCATTACACAGAATAACATAAAATAAGTCTTACTCTGACCACTAATGACAAAAAAATTGAAAAGTTGTAGAGTTGGTCAACTTATCATGTATGTCATGGGAGCACAATGAGTGAGGTATACAGATCTTGCTGAGACCATATTGGAGGCGAAATTTCATTGAATTCAATGAGGCATTGACCATTTTGTATGGAGGGACCCAGGCATTCAAAACTGCTCCATTTTATCTCTACTTCGTCTTCAGCATACAGGCAAGTCATCGTGTTAGAAACGTAGTTCCTTGTTTATTTATTGACCTGAGAGGTTAAATTTGAAGAATCCTTAAACCTGAAACAAATAAGTCAACACAAGAGCTGCTTTCTTGATTTCTTTTGTTTTTGGCCAAACGCAACGAAAGAAGTCACTCATGAGCTTTTGCTTGCGTAAGTTCAGTAAAAAGGAATTGGCTATTTCCTCAAATTCAAGCTCCCAGGTCAACAATGTTTAATAAACACAGAATGAAGTGTTTCTTACATGAAAGCAAGCGTGTGTGCCAAAGTGGAACCAAATTCAGGTAATTTAGATTTCAAGGCCAAATCATCACTTTCACCACTTTTCCACCAAGCCCTTCATTTTCAAACAAAGTTTAAATTTGACTTATTGCTTATCTTTTTCTCTAGGTTTTACCTCTCCGGTTACTCCAGCTTCTGCAATTTCAGGGTGTAAAAAGCAGCACTGATCCAAAAGCAAAAGGAAAAGTTCGTCCGTGGCAAAGAGCACTAATACCTCTCCATTTACATGCAAGACAACTAACCTTACCAAAATTTGATAGAGAAAAAGACATTGTTATTACGGCGCCTCCTCCAGAGTATTTTCAAGAAACACTTCAAAAGTTGAAACTTCACCCAAAGAGGAGAAATATGTTGCAGTCAAGAGATGAAGCAGAGTATTTTAGACTAAAACAACAGGGAAAGTCGACCAAAAAAATTGTTGGATTTTGAACTTTTACAAAACTTTATTTCAGAGTTGAACTGCAGAAGTCAACCGATTTCTCATGCATCCGTTACATCTAAACATTAAATAAACTAGAAGATTTATATGCAAAAAGAGCTGGCAATCATGAGCAAGAAGAGACAGGGTAAGATTCTTGTGGTTTTTGTTGTGTCTGTTTTTCCGCTTTTACATAACAAGCCAAAGAGCATTTCAGGCGGATTTCAACCATTGCGTAAATTTTACATGTGTGCAGGCGTTGAATTTAATTGATTTTATGTGTGTAAATAAAATAAGAGCAATGTATAAATGGCTTACGAAAACGTCAAAGTTGAGAGCTCTTCGACTTTTAGTGTTTACATAAACCATTCATATCTTTCCTCTACATGACAGTGGAAATGCTCCCTTTCCATGAAAAAGCTGTAGGGCAGCAATCTAGCTAGGTAAAGCTCTTATGCAAAATTGTCTTTTGTAACAAAATGTTTTTATTTATTTTCTTGTCAGTACTCATGATTTCAGTAATTTAACCATGGTCACAGCCACTAGTTTACCTAGCAAGTGAGGCAATGCTTGGTTGATTTCTGTTATTAGAATGCAAACAAAGAAATATTTATTACAATTTTTATATGCTTCACTTGAGTTACTAAGCAAAGTGATGGCCAAAACTGTGGGAAATTTGTAAAGGAATAGACACAATAACCAATATTAGATAATTTCATCACAAAAATATTATTGCTAAAATAATAAAAGTTAGAAGAAGGCTTGGATCATTTAATAACGTTACAGAAAAATCCAAGTGTTCTTCAAAAGAAACAACCTTTTTCACATACATTCTTGTTCAGCATCAGCTATATAATAGATTTACATTTCTTAGTTTATTCCACATAATCAAAGTCCTCTGGAATTCCAAAGTTTTTGTCAATCATTTTTTCTTCCAGTCCAAATTTCCTTACACACCAAGACTTGATGGTAAAAACATTGTCGGTCCAGCGATTAGCGCCTTCTTTTGCCATGACTGTTTCCTTTTGTATGTTTTCCAAAACTTCTGGGTCACATTCTCTGTATCTCTCAAGCTCCTTTTCCAGTTCTTTACACAGTTTTTCTTTTTGTGCCAATTCTTGAAGACTGGATTCTCTGTCCTCCTACATTACAACATTAAATTTATTAACCCTTTCACTCCAGACCTAGAGTCAGTTAAGGAGACATTTAAGGTGGTTCTAACTTTTGAGTCTGTGGATAAAATCCTATGGTGTGATCATTCAAATGAAACCTCCTCAGTAGTACCTTCACATGGTACTACTTGTATTTAAGTATTTTACCAAATGGAAATTGGGATTTGTCTTGAATTTTAATTTCAGGCACTACTGGGAGTTAAAAGGTTAAATGTATTATTGTAATTGCTGGAACAAAGTTCTTCCCTTGACTCCCCTTCAGTTTTTTTATTAACACAAAGAAAATCTACCATAAACTAAACCTGGGTACTAGTGCCTAACAATTTTAACTTCTGGGGCCAATATTCTAACTTTGCAGTTGTTTTATGAAAGATGTTCCATTTATTTTTATTTTTCTCTCCTGACAACTATCCAGGGCAAAATTTGATAGTTTCACTTCCCATATCTCTAACACTGTCTGTCAAGAAAAGGGAGGTTTTTAAGACAAACTAAATATTACAAAGCTTAGAATAAAATTACATTGTATACAAAGCTTTTAGCTTCCTGACACTCAAAATAGAAACAAAGACCAATCAAGGTAAGCTTATACAGTAACTTTTTTTCACTTGTATTAAAGAAAGCCAAAAAAATCATGTGAAGGCCATTTTTGCCCAGAGCCCAAGTCAGAAGTAATTGTTCATCTATGAAATCAAATTTCAATTAAGATTAAGCTTTTTTTGTATTAATAAAGCAATGCCTAAGTGGTAAAGTATACGCTTCAATGTAACAGCTAATTTCTTTGTTGCCAGAAGATTAGGTTTTTTTCAGACATGTTTCACAAGCTATGAAATGTGGTCATAAATCAACTGCAAAGTCACTTGAAGCTCCATTTTGTTGTTGTTGTTTGTTTGTTTTTTTGTTTTTTTACTTTAAACCCCATACTGAACGTCCAAAATGAACTTAATATGCTTTTTACATCTAATTTTTGAAATGAAAATTGTTTGTTCTAATACACCATGCAAGGTCTTCCTCACTGCTGCTCTTGGTAAAACCATGACTCCAAATCATAACTGACTATTCATTTTTGAAAAGTCTGGGGACACATAAAACAGTGAAAGCTGTAATTTATGATAAAAGATCAGTGATACTCACAGTCTTCTCTCTGCCAGTGTTAGCCTGCTTCAGTAGTTTTGTTGTTGAGGTAATTTTCTTCTCACATTCGCTGATTTGCTCAGTTAGTTGTTGTAGCTTTTGCTGTCTCTTGGGATTGAACACAATATTAATTGGTTAGTTACTTAAGGCTGTGAGTTGGACCACAGTGTGACACATTCCTGGGGGAATACTTCCCCAAACATTTGGGTGGGGTAATTTCTTGAAATACTTACCTTATTTCAAACCAAATTATATGAACAGATTTTCCCCACCCTATTTCAGACCTGACCCAATGCATGTTCAGTGTTACGAATCTTGCAGTCAGCTTGCAGTCAACAACCCTGTGATCTTGTGATCATTTTCTCGGAGTGCAATCAACAGTCCAAAAACTTATCCATGTACATCTGAGATTGACAGTATAATGTGTTCAGTGAGCCCTACCTAACCAATGTCACACGACCATATTAATAAAAGATATTCTGACAAGGACTGGTTTGCTGAAACCAACAAACTTTTATTTTTAACCTTGTACACAAAGCTTTCAATGAGTATTAAATTTGCAAACAAGGCTTTTGATATAAGGATTTTTTTGTAATTCAATCATTTTTATTGTTCTTCCACACTAAAACACAACAGTTACAAATTACTTAACCCTACCGCACAGTTACAATATTACAAACAACTACACTTACATAATTACAACTCAGGATAACAACTACAAGAAGACAGTACCATAAGGATGGCAGTGAATCATAATTTTCTCCTTATTTTAGACTTTCATTAGCCCAATTCTCAATTGGTGCTCAGTCGCTATCACTCCCCCCCCCATCACCCCTGAGGAGGAAGTGATAACAAGCGCCTGGGGGAGGTACTCAGTCCCTTGTATAAGCTATAGGTATATGCCACCCAAGTGGTATTGTTTTGGGGTCATTTTGGTCTAATAAATGGCTATGGATTGTAACCATTTTTAACCATCTTAAAGTCTGATTTGCATATGGATTTTTCAGACCCGGTCTGAAAATAGTCATGGATTTGAGAAGGGTTCTAGAAGTGGGGGGGGGGGGGGGTAGGGGGAACGGATATCAAAAAGATTACATATTTTGGTCTGAAATAGGGTCAGGGTGTGCAGAACCAGGCAGCACAACCCCACCAAAATTCTGATGACTACCCACCCCTCAGGAGGAAGTGTCCTTGGACTGTCTGAGAATTAGGCTAGGCTTCAACAGCAGTTATGTTTTCAAGTGCAAGAAAGGTTTTCAAATTTAACCTCAGCTTAAATATTTTCAGTTTCTGACAACCATTTGTTTTCCAGCATCTCTAAATTCATGATTGACAAGGCCACTTGACAAGTTCTTGTCAGTAGAGCATATTGCAAACCTGGCTTATTATACTTACTGTATGCATTGCCTTGCTTGGGTAAGCCCAGAAATAAATGGAAGTGCCAATTTTATCAGTGTCAACAAGATTGTCATCAACCAAGCTTTGTAAAACTTCTTTAACAGACATGGATGCTAAACAGAAAAGAAATCATAAATCAGTTCCAGTTACGTGACAAAACAACAATTAAAAGAAATAATAAAAAGTTTTATTGTAATTTCTCCTTACTAATTCCTTTTTCCTTTGGAGCAATTTTCTCTAGTTCCTTGAGAAGAAAAAAGTCTTTCTGTTGAAATGAAAAATAATGAGAGTGAACAAAAAAGTTATATAGGTAATGTGTAGTCTCAAAAGGTGTTGCATTTTTGGGAAATACAGGAGGCTTAATATGGGGGGGGGGGAGAGACAGGGGATCAAAACCTCCCACTTCCCATATCCTTCAATCCTGGTTCCCGCCCTATCTTAGAGTGCACCTCTCCGCCCTTCTTTGATTTCCAAAATGAATTGCCATTTTGCATCATTTTCCATATTTCTCACTCCTCCCGCCACCTTGGGAATTCTGCAAACTGCCCCTCTTTTCTTGCTTTCCATGCACTTCCTGCTCCCCTGTCTCTCCTCCCCAATATAAGTTCATTAAAGAATAAAAAAGAAATGATAGGTAAGCTTTGGGAGTACATGTTCATTCCCTGATGTAAAGGGATATTGTGATCAGTTCAGTTTTATTTTGTGGGTAAAGAAAATTTGCAGTCAGTGTAACTGTATTTAACATGAACTCTTTACCAATAAAAAGTAGTATTAAATTATATCTATTGCAATTACTAATACTACAAAAACCGTGTGAAGGAATTTGCTTTGACATGGACAGATTTCCAGAAAGTTGATATTATTTTATAAACTCAATTCAATGTCCACAAAAGACCATGTAGCAAAAACGATTTCATTCTTCGAAGTGTTTTAATAGGGATCATTTAGTGACGAGTTGACATGAACAAATAAGTTTAAGTGCTTACCTTTTCATAGAAAAGTTCTAAAAGGCGTGTTCTTTTCTCTTCCAAACTCAACCCTCGTTTTTTCGACTGATAAACAATAACATTGTATTAGTTGTTAGGTCGAGATTTAGCCAGAAAAATGTCGCGGGGAATATGTATCTCACTGCTTTAATGTAAAAGTTTTAGTTACCATTTCTGAAAAGGAATCCCAATGAAGATTAAAGAAAACGACAACTGTCTCAGGTTAATGCAACGAAACGTATATGAAATCTCAAGGACGACTTCTCGCACGATTCTCGTACACAGTTGCTGCATCAAATATGGCGGGCATTCATTCAATTTTGGCGCCAGTCTCTCAACCTCGTTCCCAGGGTCCTCTCTCTTCCTCCCTCGAGAAAGTACCCTGGTTTCGGCTGGTCACGTGTCTCCCTAAAGCAAACAGCTCCCCACCAGGGTGGCCTCGCTTTTCTTCAAGAAGCGAAAGGAAAAGCGAATGTAAATCTTCTCAAACTGGCACGAAGACAGAGGAATGGAAGTCATTAGCTTACTTTTTTTCAAAGACAGGGACGCTGAAAAAATCTACAGTCTACTATCTGCGGCGTTTCAGAAGCACAAATAATGCAGATTTCCCATCAACAAAATATTTTACGGTAGGCTCGATCTGTTTTGAATTTGCCGAAGGCGTTTGATAAGAAGCCGCTCGTATTGCCCGAACAAAATGTCACACACTCATTTGTTTGCTGTATATTTAATTTATTGGCCTAATAACGTAAGTAAAATTCTGATAATAAAAGCCCACGCTGCACTTGTGTATTTTTATCTGCAAGCTTCAATGTAATGGTATAATCCTGCAGACCAGAGAACAACCTTCTTGTCAACAAAGCTCTTGATTATAAATGTTACTTAGTTTAGTACATTTTTCATTTTGTCATGTCACTGTTTTGTGGTGAAAAAAGTTAGGTTTTTTTCGGTCAATCGGCGGTGTGAGAGCAATTTCGCCTACTCGACGGGAATAAAACAAATTACCTTCAAATTCTTACAAGAACGGTGGTTGCAGTCGGTTGGCGCGGCGTATTTAACCTGATTTTACCATCGCGCCGTTTGTCTGTCTTGTGTACGGTTGCCAAAAATTCTGCTCCTTGGAGATGCCAAAAATAAATTAGTCCTTCCTAATCCTTGACACTTCATTTCATTTCGAGCTCCGTAAAGCGTAAAGCCGACGGCTCTCCTTGTTGTAAATATGTTATGTTGTGTCTCGTGCCGGCTTCCGTTGACTATGGCGATGGTTGGCGGCAGTGTTTTGAAATTCAGAGACTTGTAAACGTGTTTTCCTGAGTCGAAAATAACATGGACCGCTTCGATGTCGAAGTTCGTATGTAATGAAGAAATACTTGTCTATAAAAGGAGTTCTTATCACAACAAATATTCCTGAAAAAGCTTACATCACCTCCGGTACTTTCCACCCTGATTCTGACACTAGTGACAATCTTACACTTTGCTACCCCTCCCCTGTAGCACATTCTTGTTAGCACCCAGATTTCTGTCTCGCCGGAAGTTACAAGCACCCGCGCTGGCCGCGCACTCGTGCGTTTTCGCGCGTTTATATAAGCTGGAAAAATTTTTTTAGCTGGAAAAAGTTAGATGAGGCGTTTTAGTAGGGAAACAACATGAATTGATGCTTTAAAATGTTTAAAACTATAAAGGAAGCAAAATAGCTGACAACAAGAGAGGTCAAATAAAGTTGATTTGAGAGTTGGAAGGTTCATTTCCGGTTGAGCGGCAAGTCCTCATGGGAAGTGCAGTGTAGGTGACGACACGGATGTAAACATGGCGGCGGACTGGAGGGTAGACAGTTTATATGATTTGGCAGCCTTTACGACGGTTAGAAACTGTGATGTGTTCAAATCAGAGTTCCGTTCGCTCCCGAATGCTGTCCAGTGTGACGTCTATAGAGTGGTAGGTATTTTTTCCTTTTATACCTCAATTTCTCGAGGTTTGGAAATATGAAAACAAACACAATTTGTTTAACACTTTCGGCTTGATATTCTAGCTATACGATACAGGGAAGACAGAAGTTTTGGTAGAAGAACTAAGCGAGCTAGATGTTGTTTCAAAAGCTTTAAGAGCTGGAGACACAAGGTAAAATTTATGCTAAATCCTTTTAAAACTATTGATCTGATTTGTACAGTGAGAACATTTGTTTTATTTCGTTCCATTTGTGTCACGTAAGATGTCGACAGCGAGGGTTTGTAGATAAGAAAAGTTAAGCTTGAGCTTAAAGAGATGGTTTGCTGCGAAAGTAATTCAGAAAGATTTACGTGGCCTTTATTTCTTGAAAGTTAAGCTTAACTGATATCGGAAATGTATACATCCTTTCATGAAATTTCACAGTGCCTTGCGACTGAAAACATTAGCCCAATATAAAGAGACGGCTATAAAAACAAACTGTAATTTAAATTCTTCGTAGATTGTTATTTGATGATTACGCCACACCATGGTTACAGCGGTGATTCTTTGATTTTTCCTTAATTTTTGGCGTCACACAATGTGAGTGAAGTTTTAAAGAAGAATTTGAAGATTGGCAGTGTTTTGCAAAACAGCTTCACGTTTCTGTGATGTTTCTGTTTCCACTGTGCCAGAGGAGCAAAGACTCTATTTAATAGAAAAATACAAGACTTAGTATTTTTCTAAATATTAATATTGATCAGAACAGAATAACCATTGGTGCAAAAGAATATCACAAAAATAGTTGCTGGATCTGTTTCATTTACAAAGAACACAATTAACAATTTTTTGCGAAAAACTCCTTTAACAAACTTGTGAAGGTATAAGGAAATTCTCATTTGAAGTCCAGCATTTACATGTTGATCCCCCGTCATGTCCGCTGATGATCACTAGTCTTCAGTTGAATGTATCTTTATGTGGCTGTCGACACAGTGTCAGTCTCTTGTCGCTTTTGCTAGTGCTGCTGCCTGGCATCTTCTGTCCCAGTCATTTTGCAGTTTTTAACCGGTGGCGTCACGTTAGTGACGTCACTCAGTTTATGTAGGAGGCTAAATTTCAACAAGTGAGCGAACAATGTTTGTCTCCGCCTGTGAGGCCCGGGGGGTACCCTATGGCTTTGGGGTGGGGGTGTGCCACACAGAAGTGTGAAGTGTCTGGATTCGATCTTGATCAACTAGGACCTACTTTATTTTGCATCGAATAACCCGTCGAATGCGCTGTTTTTGTGGACTGAGGTTTGGCAGGTTTTTTTGCTAATGCACTTGCCCAAGGGATACAAATTTCCGAAAAAAATGCCGGGAAGACAATGAACTCGACTTGGTTTGCAAATTCCCATGCATATGTCGTTTATATTTGCACTCGTTTCCCTTCAAATCTCCAAGCCAAAGTACCGGTATTCATTTTTTGAAGGAGCTCGTTTTGATTTTCAAGCAGAGTCAATTCGAATGCGAGATGCGTGTTTACTGAGATTGGGAAGCAAGCAGCTTTTGAAAGTGCGAGCCAAAGTTTAACACTTTCGTACTGTTCGAAAGGCAAAGCAAACAAAATTTATTCGGCTAAAAAGTGGAGACGTAAAACAAGTTTACACGAGAGCTAAAACTGAATAACTTTTTTAACATGGGAAGTTTAGAAATGTAAACAATTATGCAAGTAGGCACGCTTTGCTTTGCGATTTGCGAAGCAAAAAGACGAAAATTATCATAGCAGACTTGACTTGCAACAAGAAAACATACCCCTCACACAAATTGTCGGCGTGAGTTAAAGCCAAACTCCAGCCTATAGGCAGATAAATACCGTAATAAAATAGAAGGAATAACTGCTTGCGCTTGCAAATGATTTTCCTGCACGTTTGGGCAGGATCTCGGTGGCACGTGCAGCTACACACACAATGCGTTGTCCGCATGACTAGGAATTAACAGCGATAATGAAGTCATGTGTTCCCCAGAAAGTCAGAAAATCTGAGATCTGAGCATTCAGAAGGCAGAGTTGTGGTGTATTGTTGTCGGCCATGTTTCTGCTCACTTGCATACAAATGTAACTAGTTGTGCACATTTGTGACAAGGTAAAAAAAGAAACATCACTGGTTCTGCATGCACTGCATGCTTATGTTTATATAGTGTCAGTGAAATTACATTATCAAGTGCCACATGTGATGCATGTAATCTTTAGATGTGTTCTCTTGTTACAGGATCGCATATTTTCATTTGATTACCTTTCCTTTTTCTGTTTTGTAGGGTTAAGCTATATGCAGTATTCCAAGGGCTACGTGAAGAAGGGTTTGATCTCTCTGCAGTCCTTGCTTCTGATTTTCTTAAGAGATGTCAAGAGGTTTTGCACACAAAACAAAAGCCAGAGCGACATAATATTCAGAAACTCTTGAAAACAGGAATGTCTCTGGGTAAGTTAAGCTGACCAACCCATCCATAATGGACAGCAAAACCATTAGTCAAAAGTAACTTGCAAGCAAACTGACTCATTGGTAAAAGGATGGGAGCAGGAGTGTTTTGGTAAACAAATTCCGTGGAAAACATGAAGCAAAGTACATGCAATGCCTGTGAACAGAAATGCAATGATTGAGAAAAAAGTTATTGTGAACCATGAAAACAGACAAAATGAACCAAAATCAGCCAGTCTCAAACTTCAAAGATAACTTGCAGAATTCCCTCTAAACTGATCTGACAACTTTTTCCTAGAGATGTAAAGATGATGAACACCAGACAGTATCTAAAATAATTTATTGTTAGTTGATTGCATAATTTTTGGAAAGATGCAGTAATTTGGTGTGCATTTCTCATCCTTTTCCTTTAAACAAGTCTTGACTGACAGTCATTTTGATCTTGCTTTCAGGAGGTTTTCTGTCAGAGGCTGGATGGTATGAAGATGCAGAAAAAATACTGGCTGCCAGCTACAACCTTTGTAATACCAGAGAACCAGAGGACTGTAAAATAGCAATTAAATTTCTTACAAGGTACTTGGTCTAGTGCCACTGATCATCCTTCATTCTATCATAAATTTATGTTTAAATTAATTGCTAATAGGCGAGCTTAGGGTGGGGCACAGTGCTTTCAATAAGCACCGGCAGCTGACGAAAAACATTGGCTACTTCACTCAGAGAAGTTGGCTACTTTTCTGCCCAAGTTGAAGCAATTAAAGAAAGATTCTTGCAAACCCCTTCTAATACAGTCGGTTGCTCTACTCAAACCAGCTGCCTACTTCAAATTTTATTGAAACCCCTGGTGCAACCATGTGAAATTCAATCTCGTCCCCAGGGCCCGCACGCATTTACGGTGAGCAGGATCAAAATGTCACGGACTCTGGGATAATCAAAAACCGGATGCCACTTTTGCAGCTTCCAGGTTTTTAAAGCGCATGTGCGGCAGATTTTGAACTGAGCATGCGTTATGGGTCATGTAAAGACAAAAAAGGCGCGGAATATTAGGACGTCCCCTTGTTTTTGGCACCTTTGACATTCAAGTGAGACTCGCATGAAAATAAAAAAAATCCTCACTTGCAGACTCGCGAAGATGGCTGCACAAGTTTTTATAATATTTGTTTAAATTTGTTCACTTCACATTAGAAAATTTAATTCAGAAAAGAGACCGGACCTCTAATGAAAAGAACACCAATATGAGGCACTGAAGACTGTTGTTGTTGAGGGTAAAGATACCATTTGTGTACTGCCAGCTGAATATGGAAGATCTCTCAGTGACTGACTACCTCCATGCGTTTGTCACTGAATGTGTGTGTGTTTTTTAGCAAAAGTGGTGAAGAGAAAATTAGTTCTTTTATTGTAGTCGTATCCTCATTAAACTTTTTCATAGACAAACAAATATCAAACATAAAAGTTTTCAAGGGTACTGAAAACGTAGCCATTGTCGAAGAGTTTGAAGTGCCGACCCAAATTTTATTTCACATCTTACGGCCCTTTACAAATTAAATTGATTAACAAATTTTCAGCAACATCGTGAAAGAAAACAAAAAACGATAGTCATGGACGAGGTTCATTTTGCAGTCAAATGGTGTGTTGAACCTTTTTGTGTTTTGCAAGCTTACTAGTTTGAAAAGTCTAACTGAGCAAGAAATCAACCTTTAAAAAAACATGACCTTTTTTTTAGCGTGTGGTAAGCGTAAGTTATATACGTGTAAAAATTAGCTTTTGTACAGAGTCAGACTGCTTATTTATTAAGGAAGACACAAAGCAAATCAACTGTGCTGTTGCTAGTAAACAGTCTTGGACAAAGTAGAGAAGTCATTTATGAAACGTACCCGAGCTGGAGTTGTGTTGTGTTCTACTTTCAACTGTGCTGGTGTTGTGGTTTCTCCACCACTACGTCGGTAAATATTTCACAATGGTATAGATTTTGTACAGAAAGCTCGTTTGCCGAAATACTAAAACATTACATAGAATAAACACAACAAAATGACTTAGGTACAATTTATTAACGAGCATCACAGGTCTGTAAATAATTCAACTCAGTGAATCAAGGCAAACTGAACAGCCACTTTTTAGTACGGCTAGAAACATTGAAAATCTATCACAATCAAGGATGGATGATTTCGTACAAAGACAATGAAAGTTGATAGTGAAAACAATTTAATGCTAAAGAAAGACCTCTTACCTACACTCGAAGAGGTTTACTAGTCCTGCCAGCTGCAAACTTTCAAAGCTTACAAATTTATTTATTTATTTATTTATTTTGCTTCGCCTGGGAGTTACGTGTATATATATAAAAAAAAATAAAAAAACATTGATGACAATTCGGCAGATACGATGTCTTGCAAAAATAAACAGGACTGCTGTTCTCGTTGTTATTTTCATTCTGTCCGGCCGCTGCACCAGTTTCTGCACCATGTAATTCAAGAAGCCAATCCACCATTCACTTTTCAGCTACAGTGAGATTATCTGCTCCAGTTCAACAAAGTAAGCTTAAATCCTGTCTTCTGTTCCATCAAACTCGCACATGGCTCCGCGGAGTGAACGGATTTTTAACACAAAGCCGCTTATTTTAACTTCTACGACTGCACTGGAAAGACTGACAGCTTCCATCTGCTTTAGACAATGTTGAGAACAATTTTCAAGCCACCATTGTCCATGAACCATACTTTAGAGCTGGAAATTAGAGGAATATTATTCCAAAATTGTGCTCCTTCGACCGTCATTTATCTTGAAGCGGGTATTCATTCAGCTTTTGGAAAGAACCGATGCAACGTATCACAAGGTTTTGGCGCCTTTTTCGTTTTAAACATGCAACCAACACTTGTTCCTTTTTTAACATGAATGTGAATTTGACTGCATTTATCAATTCTTTGGGAGTTTGTATAGCCCATTTTCTGATTTCTTTCCCACTGTCCGTCTCCGACGTGATCAAAGACATCCAGCAAAATCATCGCAAGATATTTTCGTTTCCTGTTTTGAAACTTCTTACTTGTAGACTTCCGGTAAATTTTAGTAGCCAATCAGATTTCGATTCGTCAGCATTTTGACATTGATTATACCAGAGGTCTTGCATCCTTGGTGCTGACCAAAAGGAATGCAGCCTCTGGGAACGAGATTGTGTGAAATTCAAACTGAGCATGGAAGTTTCCTGGTCAACTGTCAAAGTGACAAATTATACAACCAGGCACTGTCACACTGATGAATCAGTGCTAACGTCAAAGTTACCACCCTACATTGTTTCTTAGAAGGGTGAAAATGGGAACAGAAACGTTCTAGGAACATCCTTGACCACAGCTAACATAAAATGTTCTGGCACAAACACCTAGGCCTGTACTGTAAAGGAAGGAAGTCCCCTTGCAAATTCTGGCAAATGCCACCCTGCATCACCTGGCAAGTGTAGAATACTGCTGGCTCAGCATTTACTGGCATTTATCTGAGCCTAGATTACATTAAGCCAATGATCAAAAATGTGTTGACATCCTGACCAAAGTTAAAATATAAAATGTCAAGGTCCTCGCAATCACAAGTTTCTTTGTTAGGGTAAAATCTTGATATCTCAAACCAAGAAGGGAAACACAGAACTGTTTGAGTTAATTCAAGTTCAAGATACCACTGGGGTTATTCTAATGTAGTACTGACTTGGTTGTTTACTACAGGTTGCTTCACCTGAGAACTGCAAACTGTAAATTTAATGCTGCTAAGGACACGTTCAGAGAAGCTATGGAGACAGTGAGCAAGCTGGAGAGCACAAATGAGGAAATCAACATGGCAGTCCTCTATGGAGAAAAGTGCAGCCTGCTGTTTGCATTGAGTGATTATGAAGAGGTGAATTATAGTTCAGTTGAATGGTGCAATTTATGTGATAATTGAAAACGAGTTAAATATTGAGTTCAAGTCAATAAGTCGTCCAAAAGTCTGGCATCCAGTGTCATTCTTACTAGTCAATACTCCAACAATAACTACCAAACTGGGAGACTTTACAAGGGTCATTTTTAATTAGAACAGTTTTACAAATAATCCACATTTTGTGAACATTGATATATTGTCATTTTGTAGCCTACCCTTCCAATATTTATTGTTTTCAGGCTTATTTATGTAGCATGAAAGCTTTGCAGAAAATTGGTCCCGGATTACCAATGAAAGTAAGTTACAATGCTGCTTTAATTAAATTATCATTTCAGAAGGATATTCATTTGTTAGTTATTTTAACAATTAATTCATTTGATACAGTTCATCGATCTTAAGTCTGTTGTAAGATGCAAAATGCAAGCAGTTTAATCATTGGATGTTTCTTGTTGCAGGCAGTAGTTGATATTCTTAGGAATGCCTCTAAGGTATGAAAGCTGTAAATGAATCTTTTAAGGCATTCTGCCTGATTTACTTTCTACACACTCTGTACTTTCTGCTTATAGCCAATTTTATGTTAATCTGTTCAATACCTGCATCTACAGTAGGGAGCTAGCTGGAGTTTTCATGAACGTTTCTCATTTTCAGGCTTGTGTAGTGAAAAGAAAATTCAAGAAAGCAGAACTTCTAATAAAACAGGCCATGTTTTTAGCCAAGTAAGATAACCATTTAATTGTTGTAAGTA
The DNA here is from genome assembly GCA_964017195.1 of Siderastrea radians. Taxonomy (NCBI): domain Eukaryota; kingdom Metazoa; phylum Cnidaria; class Anthozoa; order Scleractinia; family Rhizangiidae; genus Siderastrea; species Siderastrea radians. Next base: position 20,375,341 of record OZ024897.1, read on the forward strand.
AACCTTTAAAACATGTTTGCTCCTTATGATTTTCATTTGGTTTTATGATATAAACCATCTACTATGTTGCTCCTTACCAAGAACAGTTCTAACTGTCCATCCCTAGGAGGTACTTCAAAGCAAAAATGGTTGAGGCAGAAAACATAGCTATCAGTTGGAATTGGTTCCTCTTAGGTTTGAAAATGAGCTTGTGCCACACACACAAATTGAGACTCTGGTACCTCCGGTGTTAGGTCTCCTTTCAAAATTTCTGAATAGCATGGCCTTCACTGCAATATGGCAGATTCCCTTTGCCCCTGTATCCATCTCAGTGAGGTTTCTGTTTCAGAGTCCAGGCAAAATGTCCATGTGACATGTATTTTGGAGAGGTGTACAATGTATGTCCATAAAGAGGTTGTCAGGGTTCTATCTAGGATTTATCGTTTGGGAGAGAAGTCCCTCAGTCTTCCTAGTTGGGTCCGGGGGCATGCCCCCCCCCCCCCCCAGAAATTGTTGTGAAACGAATATGCACTGAGATGCAATCTGGTGCATTTTGAGACCCAATTCTGAGATAATGTTACAGTGCTATTTTAGTTTTAATTATTTTTTTAGTCGTGATCATGTTCTGACAATGTTTCCTTTAGCTCCGATATTTGCTAACATGAACAATATTTTTGGGGGGCATGCTTCTACCCCTCAAATACCCTAGATAGAACCCTGGTTGTTTATTACACTGTAGACCATATGCATTTGTCACTGACAAAGAACTGTTTGTTTTGTTTTTCAGGCAACACTTTGGATGTGATCACCCAAAATATGCCGACACTTTGATAGATTATGGATATTATCTTCTTAATGTAGATGCAATAAATCTCTCTGTAAAGATCTACAAAGTAAGTGTTGGATAAAAACAAGTTTAATTTCCAAGAGTCACAAGAGCTTGTGGCCCATTCTTAAGCTTTACTTACCTTTTAAATATGGAATATATCCCAAAAACGATAAAAACGACTTAATTGTTGTCATTGTTGTTGTTGTCTTTTTGCTTCAGAAACCATGGATAATTAGTAACCTGATGGAATTGTCTAGTATATACTACATGATTTTGAACTCTGTTTATGTTTTTTAGGAAGCCTTTCAGACTAGATTCTATGTTTTTGGATACAACAACTTACATGTAGCAACAGCCCATGAAGATCTTGGCTATGCCTTGTATGTCCATGAATACAGCACAGGAAACTTTGATGAAGCAAGGTATTGTCTTTGTTTTAATTCTTGTACGTATATTTTAAACAAAAGTTCACCTAGAGCTGTGTTGTAGCTGTCTGTTAAGGTACATGTTTTTTTTTTTTTTTTTTTTTTTGGACGCAGTGATGCTAACTCCTCATTCTCTACGTACACTAGTAGTAATTGCTCCTGATATATGGTCAAACTCCAGTTTACAGATATATACCCGCTTAGTACGAACACTTTTTTATTACGGACATACAGTTATCTTAGTCCCCGCCCATGCATTTTTCCTCACAATAACCTGCTTAATACAAACACCCAGTTTACGTGGAAACGTTTTGGTCTTGACAGTGTCCTTAGTAAGGAGGATGGACTTTGTATAAACAGAGTGCACAGTGACAATGATATTGTGTGTCAGTTTGCTGAATGTGACCCCGTAACGCAGTATTTGAGTAAATGTAGGCTCTCCTTTAATCTGGAAGCTGGTGCTTACATGGTCCGGTACTCATGAATATGTTGTTTTATTTTTTTTTGCAGATATCATGCAGAGACGGCCATTAGTATCATAACCAAGCTTTTCCCTGAGGATCATCTTCTACTTGCATCTTCCAAAAGAGTGAAAGGTAAAGGTTCCATGGTGCGCTCTAACTAATGATTGTATTTACTAAACTCCTATGTTGCAAACTTGTCTCGGTTTTCCTTGATTGACTGTTCCTGATTGACTCTTTGTTTGTTTGTTTGTTTGTTTCAGCACTTATTCTAGAAGAAATAGCAATAGACACTCCAATTAGGCAAAAAGAAGAGGAAATTTTGAAAGAGGCACAAGAGCTTCATCTAGCCTCGCTTGAATTGGCTAGGTAAGAAAATGGCCATTTCAGCAGGGGTACTGTGGTGTCACTTGGAACACAATTTTGTTTGTTCTTGATTACTGTTATTCTTGACTTAAGGTCAGTGCCTCCTTCTGTTACTGCGCATACGTTCTGCGCATCTTGGGATATTCAAGTTTTTTAAGGAATTTGCACCCTAAGACAACAATATCTTTACGCGGTTTTAGATGACTATGTGGAAAAAGCAGATCTTAGCAAGGGCTATCAGAATCCTAAAAGAAAATTGGGGAAACCACGCATTTTTCAGACTGAGAAAATTGAGCGTAAATTTGGAAAGAAAAATTTTGCCATACATTCTTTGTATTTTAACGCTTTTTTAGAATTATGGTTGCTTAAATTATCTCTGAAAAATGCGTGGTTACCCACATTTTTCTTTTTGTATTCCAATTACCCTTGTTAAGATCTGCTTTTTCCCCATAGTCACAACCTTTGCAAAAAATACATCTCCAGTAGGAGGCACCATCCTTAAATTTGGGCAAGGCATCTAATGAATAGCATCTCATCCAGTGGAGTAACAAGATTCCCACTTGTTCCTTGTTGAAGGTCAGGAGATATCTCTGCCGACAAACCACCACAACACTGCATGGTTTAAGCCCTCATTTCCCCGCGCATCGATCATTGCAGTTATAGTCATCCCGAACGGCTTCCCTGCCTGTCAGCCAAAAGATTCAATGAGTACACATTGCTACCGCTTTAGTTACCCTTAGACTTCCTAAGCTCTCTTGTATTCCTTTAATTTTACTCTCTGTGAACATCTTTCATGACATTAATACTGAAGTGTTTTTTGACAACATTTGTATGTTTAACAGGAAATCTTTCGGGGAAAACAATGTCCAGACAGCCAAACACTATGGAAATTTAGGTCGGCTTTATCAGTCAATGAGAAGATATGAGGTAAGCCACTTCATTTGCCACAGCAGCAGGTTATGATGAAATGTGAGTGTATCACGATGGTTATTTTTGTATCATCTAGGAAGCAGAGGCAATGCACAAGAAAGCAATTGAAATCAAAGAAAGAATACTAGGAAGCGAGGTATGCTCTGTCTTGAAAGTCATACAGTTTTTGTTAGCATTCTGTTCTAGGCCTCACTGGGGACTGCGAGTATGATATTTTTGGAAAAGGTACAGGGATATGGTATAGAAACATTACGGGATTTGAGCATCATATTTGAGATGAAGAGTCGGAAAGCATATGATTAAGTGGATACGGGATAATTAGACCGAAAATTGCTGGGATATGGGATACGCAGCTTCCCTCTCCTCCCGATCCCCAATGGAGCGTCCTGTTTAGTGACGACTGAATATTCATGTTACTATTGTTTTGTCTTATTGTAGGACTATGAAGTAGCATTGTCACTGGGTCACTTAGCGTCACTCTACAATTATGACATGGAACAGTATGAAAAGGCTGAACAACTGTACCTGAGGTCAATTGCGATAGGTTAGTCTTGAAACAAATGAGCAACTTTTAAAAGCTAGGTCACGCTATTGCAGGAGACTATGCCACACTCAAAATTTGGACATTTTGGTAATGCATCTTCATATGTATACGTTGCAATCCACCTTTAGCTTGCAGTTCAACCGAGGCACTTTCCACACTGACGAGTGTTAGCGGAGACTTTTGAAAATGTTCACTCAGTCTGATGGCGTTTTTGATTGTTTTAACGTGGACGAGTGGCGAAAACGCATCAAAGGGTATCCAAGTAGCTACACGTACAATCTATATACAATATGTGATGTCATAGACCGCGATCGTAAGCTGTGGAATATTATTACTGAAAACCCCTCTCCTGCGGTGATGCACTTAACGAACTATTGCCTCCTAAAAGGCAGAGATCGCTGAGCGGCCGATCGCGAGGACATGATTTCACTCTACCTGCGATAAAGACTGACGTTTTAAAAGATCTTTTATTAATGGTGTCTTTTTCAATTATTTAATTTTAATGTAATGTGCATGTACTTAGATAACTTTTTTTTAGCTTAAACTTAATGATTACTTATTGTTAAATTGTTAAGTCACACGTTTGTTGTGGTACTGTGGACAAATAAAGACTTGATTTGTTGTTATCATCATTATCATTTTATTATTAGTATTATCCATTTTCAAACAAAACTGCATTACCGTGGACGATACGAAACGATACAAAAACGCTTATGTGGACGAAATTATTTTGCTGAGCTTTCCGGAAAATGAAAACAAAGACTTGTAAATGCATTACACACAAATACGTTTTCAAGACGTTGCATTTTCACCTGCTCACACTAAAACTGATGCGTTTTCAGAAGTCTCCACTATTGAAACGTTGTCGTGTTGTAATAAATCGATATTAGTATACTAAAATCTGTAGAGGGGTATGGATGGACAAGAGAGGATAAAGGGGTAAGAGAGCTACTCCCCCGTATGGGCCCTATCCCCCATCCTAATCCCTCTTAAGTTATTTTTTAGTAACAAATGGTAGGAAACTCAAATAACTCATTGAGTTTTAAAGCAACTACCCTGAATTTTCACAGCAATATAGAACTCGTCATTCTGTAAAATTTCGTGAGTTCAATTTTGCCAATTTTGACATTCTTTTGCCGGTAAAATGACGTCACAAACTTGGTGCCAAATTTTGCTTTTAGTATTATGGGTTATGTTATGTCAGTTTCTGAATGACCTTGTTACACAGATCTCAAAACTGGACAAATTAATGAAATATGTTTATCCGCTCAAAAGATATAACATTTTGAAATTTGAATTTTGTTACTAAAAATAACTTTAGAGGGATTAGGATGGGGATAGGGCTTATATGGGAGATAAACTCTCTTACCCCTTCATCCTCTCTTGGGATGGACAATGAAGAAAAAATAGAGAAATCCTAATTTTTCGTCAACATCGTCATGATTTTTTCTTTACAGGTAGAAAACTGTTTGGAGACAGCTACAGTGGACTCGAATACGACTACAGAGGCCTTATTAATCTGTATGATTCTCAAGGTATGTTCTTGAGTTATGTTCCCTGGTTGCCAGAAACGAACCTTTCTTTCGCCTTCTTGGTCATCCTGCCAAAACTTTGGAGTGAACTGCGCTAAAATTTGGAAATTCAAAACAGTGGCCATTACTAATCTAGCCTGTGAACAGGCTCCTCTATAAGTGAGGAATGTGTCTCTATACTTCAACAAGAAGCCTGTTGACACGCTAAAATCAATCTTTACTGAGATCAACCTTTACTGATTTAAGCGCGTTTTCTCACGCTTGGCATCAGCCACATGTTTTTACTTCAAGCGCTTACGGGTTCATTGTTTTATTTTCGTTAGTTTGGTGAGTTAAGACAGATCAGATAAGATTACTTTGCTTTTCACTATAGCTATCGTAATGACAGAGTTGATATGAGCCTTCGTTTGGTGAAATCAGTTGTTCTTCTTTCTGTTTTGAAGGGAATTTCGACCGCATGGAGAGTTACCATCAAACGCTCATGGACTGGAAAGATCTACGAGAGAATGCCAACACGACGGAGTCTGCTCACGACAAGACACCCGAACCATGGCCAACGGGACAGTTTATACAACATATCCTAAGCCATCCAGATTAACGACAAGCTGTGGACGCATTCGTTTGAGACATTTCTGGCTATGATTATTATGGTTTGTTGGGAACGTAGCAGGAGGAAAAACTACTTTTCAACATTAGGAGTGTTCTGAATACCCTTGACGGCGATGACCTGAAAGCGTTTCCACCCGAAAATTCAGCAGTGAATGGCATTTTTCCTAATTCCAAATAAACCGTAGACCGTTTATAAAATATTCATTTGTCAGTTTTCGGCAATAAGATTGCTTCGCCGCTCGCCAACTGTACAGTTAACCAATCAGAATTGTTTCATGATCACCCACTGACCCATCTGTTAGAACTGGGGTTAGAAGTAGAATTTTGATTAGGGACGTTGTCCAGCCAAAGTATCAGAATTCAGCTTTAGTTAGCTATTTCCCATGTTATATTGCCAAATGCCACCAAATATATAAATGAAATGGGGAAAAAGGTTTCTTCAGATCCAAAACTGAACAAGTAGTTTTGGGAAAAAAAGTGCAGGATGGAAGTGGATTAGAACTCATGAAATTTGATGTAACTTGTGATAGGTGGCCCAGATATCATAACTGCCATTTCAGTGGATGCCTTAATGTCGAGTGTTATAGGCATCGTGTTGTCTGTGTAGTTCATACGTCTTTGCTTTGGTCGCGGTTAGCTTAGCCAGTATTTGTTGCTATTTCCAGATAATAAATCAAATTTAAAGCAAACTTCTCGTCATACTCAAGAAAATACAGTATTTAATAACAAACCGGACACTATCATTTATAAGCTTCGAGTCGCATGTTGCATTGAACTACGCATTTATAACAAACTTGTTGTTTGTTGAGTAAATTGAACATACAACAGTGGAAATCACCGGTTCGATTTAGGTTCTAGAAAGGGCATTCAGCTGCAACAGATGTTGCTGTTTGCAGACCCTAGGGGAAAACACAACAACAACAAAAACAGATGCAGAAAATTCCGTCTGTGTACTCCCAGGACGGCTTATGATATACAATACATTTCTAGCCAATCAGATGGCGAGATTGCCACCAGTAGTCCGGGGGTAATTCCAAGTTCCAAAAGACCAAAATTATCTACTACTTTTGATGTGCTGATTCCGGGAAAGTCCCAAATGAATGTGTCTAAATTAAGACGATTTCCGCTCAACGTTCGAGCAGTAAGTGCAAAAATTAAGTTACCAAAAAAATACTTGCAGCACTGTCACATTTTGAGAACAGATAAGAAGAACTTATCGTTACTTTTGCTCCCAAGCTGACCCCGCGAGAGAAAATTGGATTTGAAGTTATCCATATTTCAATTAAAAAGATGCTTCATGTCAGTTCAAAACAAAATGGCGCCCGTTTTTAGCATACTATTACGAGATTTGAAATTAATTTTCTTGAGAATGCTTGAGAATTTCATCGCGGGGTCACTTGGGCAAGTGAACTAGAGTGAGATGTTTCAAGTAGCATTTAAAATGTTACCGTGCTATGAGTAGTTTTTTGGTAAATATTTTTTGCACTTATTGCTCGAACGTTGAGCGGAATCCGTCTTAAACTCCCATGGAGCGTGGATATAGGAGTATAGGTTATCACTGACAATATTTTAAGAACGAACCTTCAATATGAGAGAGATTTTAGCAGAACAGGGGTATGCTTGTTGCTTGTTCGTTTTTCTTCCAAGTCTTACAAACAAGCTTGTAGCAGAATACCGATAGTTTTTAAAGTTTTTGACAACTTTCAGTCTATGTGCCACAATTTGCGATTTTTCTTGCGGAGTGGCGTCAATTCCATGGAAATTGGATGTATCTTGTTCGTTTGTTAAATATATATAAATTAGAATCAAGCAATCCATGGGTTGAATTATTATATGGAAATTAGGTAATATGTAGTTATGGTGTTTTCTTCCTCAACTTTCTGAATTACTTCATGTAAATATTAAGCAATCAATCTACTTTCAAATGTAAACGTACTTTCTCGCTAAAGCACTTATTTCTTGTTACTGGTGTAGACGATTATAGGTTAGTTAAGTAGGTGTTAAGGGAAGGTGTCTACTAAATATAGTTGGGAGACGGAAGGGGTGACTTTTTAGTGGATGAAGGAAGAATAAATTATGAAACGTTTTTAGCTCAGATGAATTATAACGTTGTCATTACGTCGCAACCGCTTGTCAAAAAAAAAAAACAGAGTACACAAGCTCCAAAATGTTTACCAGTTATCGTGCGTTGAAAGCGATTGTGGGAATTGTATTATTTTTAAATGCAAAATTTCTATTATTCTTTATTATTGTATATACTTAGCTGTTATGTGTTGTGTGGGGTATTTTGTTACATATGTAATTTAATACTTGTAAAATAGCGAATCTGTACCATAAAACAAGAAGAAAAAGAAAATAAACTATATGAAACATCGCCAGTCGGGTTTATTGACTTCATAAGTTGGAGTTGAAACCTCAGTGTCAACAGCAGGAAAAACGAATTTACATTCTGCAAACTCCTAGCAAGACTAATAGTAATTGGTGTTAAGACTTGAGAGGTCCTCGTCCATGCTCCCTTGTAGTAAAAGGCAAATTAGACTAAAAGAGAATAGAAAATTCAGAACGCTCCTTGCCGGTGACGCCCAAAGAGGGTCTTTGCAGTAAACTAGGGCAAGAGGACGGTAGCAGTAGTACTACTGCAGGGTGGTAAAGGGGTTATGCGTGGCGCATCATTTCAGCTCATGACACTTGAAAACAGTTCGAATCTAGCCGTGATCAGTGAATTAATGGCCCAGATTGACGAGTGATCTTCGCATTCCGAGGGCCGTAATTCGCGAATCCAAGCGACACAAATTACGGTGCCGAAGACTAACCTTGCACTTTGAATATGTTTTTTTTTTTGGTTTCGACCTGCGCTTTTCCAAGACCTCTCTCGCACTTTAACGTGTAATAGAAATTCCGTCAATACTGGGCGAATCGACTTGGCAGTGACACTCGTTTCCTGTACATGTTCATTAAAAATGCGTGAAATGCGCTGAAATAAGTACATGACACGTGATTTGAAGATAAATAGGCTCGTGATTCGTGATTAAAACCCCACACCCACCCCCCACCCCCCCCCCCACTTTTACCACCCTGTCACTGCATTACCCTTTGAACAGTTGTGACGGTCAAAAGTATAATTTTCAATGCTTTTAAGCCTAAGGGCGAAATCTTTTTTAATTCTTTTCACGAAACAGATGTTGCATAATATTAAGATCCTCGACAGTAAGGCTCCATCTAAAGTGGGATCATGTACTACAGTCATCAAACTTTTTTTTCTCAAGGAACCCAGTGCTATCACATGCTCTGGATTTCTTTTGGTCACGTGTAGTTTTCATTAACGCTACCATAGCAAAACGATTTGTGGATGTCTAGGTCTTTCTGTGTGTTGTAGATCTTATCACAACTTGTACAAACAAACACGTTCACGGGGGTGTACCGAGTTGACGCAGGGCTCGTGCGTCCACCCCTCCCCTCACCGGATGCTACATCCCAGGTGGGGACGGGAGAATGTTGCCATTCATGTCTCTGAGGATCTCCTTCAGCCAGACTTCCCAGGATGTTTGCCGCATGTTTACCGCTGGCTGCAAGTTTTGCGCTAAGCGCAGCACTCTGTCGTTTATCTGCGAGTCTTGAGCTCGAACTCTTCACGCGTGTCTTAGCAGACTGGGCTCGAGGTTTCTCAGGTGGGCGGGGTTGTAGCCGGTTTGAAGTGTAATTGTCCGAGTATGACCGCTGTCCTTCTCTTATCGCAGAAGCAGGGCGTTTCTGTTCCACATTTGGGTCATCTTCGTAGAAAGGCCTAAAAAAAAAGAATACATATTTTGAGGAAAATCACAACATGTGATAACAGTAGGAGTCCCTAATAAGCCAAAAAGCTAAGATTCCTTGGAACCGGGCTGCTATCACAACACGTCATGTTACTTTTGATCAGTTACTTAGTAAGCGCACTACAAAGTCCACTTTGAGACCAACCAACCAAATAACTCTGGCAATCCATCCAAATACAGCTGAAAAGATACATGTAACAGACTGGGACTCCAAAAGGATTAACTGGGTTTCAGATGAGAAAATGACTCAGCAGTAATTTGGGCCACAAAATAAATTGGTCGTAAATAGTTCGTCGTATCAAACGATTACAAAACCCGACATAAGAACGCTGCTAAAATTCGGCCTGATAGCAAGTAAGACTCCACTTCACATATACGAGTAATTTCTAATTCCCTTTGCAAACCTAATTGGGAAAGGAATAAGAAAAACTCAAACCTTGGAATAAAATCTCTTTGTCCATCAGTTATTTCTTCCTCACTGTGTGTCTTCCATAACGCAATGGGCTCCTGTACCTAGACAAAGAAAAACATTTATTTCCGGACTCCCAAAGTCAACAACTACTAAGTCCTCCTAATTAAATCAATCCATTACTGAGAAGGCAAGTGACGAATCAAGGATAATCTTTAACCAGGGGGTTACTGTCCTGATGTACCAACATTTTCTCTTATAATTAAGAGAAGAAGAAGTGTGTGGCAATCGAACCAAACCACAAGAATATCAACTTTTGGCACTGGCTCAGAAAGTCCCCTATCACCCTGTTCAAAAGACTCGCAGCACTTCACAAATGTGTTTTTATATAGCCAATAAGATGGAAAACCGAAACCAATAACGATTTTCTCTTCCTCCATTTTATTCCGTGCATTTCACCTTTTGCTACTGCTTTTACGCCAACTTTAAGATTACAATTTCCCCCCCTGAAGGCTTAGCGACTACTCATTTTAGAGATGTCGACAGCTTTTTATTGACCTGATAAAAGAGCACAGCACAAAGCACTACACTGTCGTCTTGTTTTCCTGCCTTTGCTACCGATTAAACATTTGCCTCCTTCCCTCCTTTATACCCATTTTTGCTGTGAATTTGGTTAAACGAGCGACATTACCACACCGTTCCACAGGACCGTTTTTGTAGAAGACCACACTTGAACGACCCCCTCACACTCCCCCACCCCCAAATATCCTCTCTATACTCACCTTTTTCTTGGATATATTTTCACGAGCGTTCATGAGGTATGCGATCGACTTTCTCAACTTCTCATTCTGTTCCTCAAGCGTCATAATTCTGATGTTATTTGCCACCACCTGTCGCTCCATATCTTGAGCTACCTCTGCCTCTGAAGGAGCCTCGCCATTAAACGCAGCTCCTTTATCGGACTGGGCAGGTTGTTTGGCGTCAGTGGAGGGAAACTCTACTACCAGTTGAAGCTTTTCTTCGCTTTCCTTTAGCTGCTTTTCGAGGTCGCTGGTTTTTGTCTCAAATTCTTCCACCTCTCGCAGTAGTTTTTCTTTCTCGTTTCTAAGTTCTTCCAGAAGATTCTGTGAGAGAATAAAAAAATAAAACACTAATAAAGTACACTGGTCGTTGCAACACACTAGGGACCACAATTTGATGTTCGTAAAAAGCGGGTCCAAAATTCGCTTGCCCAATGCTGCCATTCAGTTATGAGGCCTTCTGTGCCACATGACATGAAGCGGATAGGTGAAGGGGAATCCTGCCATTTTTAGTGTTTAGACTGCGAGCAGGCCTTCCTTCCACTCAGGGATAATCGAACGAGAAGAACGTGCGCGCGCGAAAGTCGCCTGCCGCGTGGAAACATGAACGTGTGTGCGTGTGTGCGTGTGTGCGTGTGTGCAGGCAAACGTAACACACCTGTTTGGAGTCAAGATCTATCGAAAGCTTTCCCTTCTCTGTTTCCAAATCTTCAATCACACCCTGCAACTCATCCTTCTCACCCTCTGCCTCTAACAACTGATCCCTCAACTGCTCGCATTCTGTGTCCAGCTCATCAACTCTTTTAAGAAGTGCATCATGCTTGCTCTGTAATGCCTGAGAAGACACAGCACAATCCAAGCTTAAAAAATTAAGAAGTGAACTTAAGAAGTGAACTTAAATTAAGAAGTGAACTTAAGAGGTGAACTCTTTTAAGAAGTGCATCACGCTTGCTCTGTAATGCCTGAGAAGACACGTCAGGTCTTCTAGCTGGCTACATGTAGCCTACTAATCGGGGACACCCCCAGGGGCTTCTCTTCCAAATTTTTGGTGGGGGTGTGCTTCCCGCTCCTTTAATCTTTCGTAGTTTTCAGACCATAACACAGGATTTTTCCCGCTCAATTTCAGACGTTAACCTTAACATTTTATCCCTTTTTATGCTCAAATGGCAAAAATCTGTTTCCTATTTCATACTAGCAGGCAATTTAACATACCCAATTTTAGACCAAAATGGTCTGAATCTATACCCATTTTCACACCAAACGTTTGGTCAAAATCTATGCCTGTTTTCAGATCAAAACAGCTCACAAATCGTTGGGGTGGTACATACCTATGTAGCTTACACAAGGGAGCAAAACACCACAGGAGAAAATTGAGGTCCATAGTTCTTGTATGATCATATGTTTGTAGAAAATGCTGCGGTTTTTCAAACTATCCATGACATGTAGCTGTGATAAGAATCTTACCTGTTCATGCCTGTCCATTGTTTTATTCCTGGCCTGTGTTTTGCCGAGTTCAAGTGCAGTACTCTTTAGTTTTGCCTGTACTTCATCTAACTCCACCTTCAGCTGCTGCACCTCAGATTCTACAACTGTTAATCTTGCAACTTCCTTTGACTCTTTGTCTAATTCGGTCAACAACTTGGAGTTCTCATCCTCTGGAATAAACAGGACACAATTTTAACACTGTGATGTACATTCAAAGTAAATGTGTGCACCTTTTTAAAGCCTGAAAATGACTTTTTCCCTGGGTGTGCAAGGCTTTTCTAGCATGCTTGAACATGTGCAAACTTTGGCCGACTACTGCTCTTCAAAAGCACGCAGGAGAAACCTCTGCTACCCAGGAAAAATGGCTTTGTGACTGAACTTAAAAATTTGTGTGAACTGGATGATTTATGCAGTCAAGGTAGAATTCTGAATTGTGCTAAACTCACCCCCCTGGCGTTTTCATCGGGTTATGTGATGCAGTTATCAACTTGGAGCCGTGTAAGGGAGGGGTGGGAGTGGGGGCTGACAACTTTATTACTCACCTGTTTGTTGTATCAGATTTTGTCACCACCCACCATGCAATTATTTGTTAAACTTGATGATTTTGTGTCCTGCAGACTTGCACAGGTCTTATTATTACTAAGCCAAATTAATAATAGGTAAGGTTAACAAATGTCACCAAAGTGGCACATCTTTTTGTCTAATACAGGCTCTGCCAGTGAAGATATATGTCACATGTTCTTGTTATTGCATCTCCTGGCAATGCTTTTAGTGAAAGGCACGTGTCTGACAACTTTATAAATAACTGGGGCTGGTGAGTAAGGAAGAGAAGACTCCTTGTGCTCCAGGTTGGAGGTTGGGCATAGGGCCAATCACCTTACCCTGTAAAATTTGTGCAATGGCCAGTTCCCCCTGTGTAACATGCCTGCAGGGAATCCCGGTAGTTGTGTGCAACCAAAGAAGTCCAAGATGAGTTTATGCATGCATCAAGGTTGTTTTCCTGATCAAATAGTTTGATTTTTTATGACTTCTCACCTAAAATTCTTCACTTGATTCACTTAAAGAACAGTAAATGGCCAAATACATGTCATTTTGCATACAACTCCCATGATTCCCTGCAGTCATTATACACAGAGGGAATGGGGCATTATGGAAAAATATTTGCAGCCAAATTTTCCATTAGGATAGAAAGAATCATGATGAATCAACTGTTAAGCCTACCAAGAGTTTTTATAGACTCTTTGTACTTTTTTTTCTTCTCTTCTAATTTCATCACCATGTCCTGTAGAACATCTTTTCCCTTTATAAGATCTTTGTTCATTTTCTCAGCATCTGACAACAACAGATCTTTTTCTGCCACAACTTTTTTGAGCTGTTCTTTGAAATCTTCCTCCTTTTTCTGGATTGTACTACTTTGTTCTGACAGCTGCTTTTGCAAATTTTTCATTTGATTCTCCAGATTAGCACAAGCTTCTTTTGATCTACTGAGCTTATCCTCCAAGGGATTTATTTGTGCATACAAGTTGTCCAAATGATTATTTATCCTCCCTAGATCCTGGTTTTGCTCAGATGCCCACCTTGACACATCAGCAGCAGCCATAAGTGATTGCCGCAACAGTTTCTTCTGCTTAGCCAATGAAGAGGGAAGACCTTGAGATTCACATACTTTAATAACCATACTACCAACTTCAATCAGGTTCTGTTGAGTTCGTGCACATGCCTCACAAGGAATAAATGCAGTGTCATATGTCTGCGTTGATGATTCCTGACAAGTTTTAGCACTAGCAACATCTTCTACAGCCAGAGTAAGATCCTGCGAAGGAGTCGTACTTTCCAGTGAGAATTCCTCCAATGGAGAGAGAATAAACTTGACAGATGTTCTGTTAGTACTCTGACTTTCAATCTTGCCTTTGACAACTGATGACTTTCCAGATTTTTTGTCTAGAGCTTGTTTGAACAGCTTAACGTCATTCCGCAGGTCTGTGATGGTGTCCTCCATTTTGGACATGGTCTTATTCTTTGTTTTGCTCTAAACAAACAAACAATTATCATTTATGGCTGTTAAATGATATGATCCCAACATAATAATCCATTAAAATAAGACCACCCTGAAGAATTCTAAAAAGAGCATGGTGGATAAAGTATGTATGCCAGGTGATTTGATTTACAATTTTGCCTGAAATAGGGCATGGTTTGTTTTTCTAACCTGATGTGCTGCCAGCCAGACATTAAAATCTGGGCATCCAGGAGGCATGTTTTCCCATAAAATTATAAGAGATGAAGTGAGTTTTCTTTAAATTTCTTCAAAAAGTGGGTGTCCACAGGACGCTTGGACACCCTTCTGGCTAAAGCCTTGTGTACAGGTCCAGAACAATATCATACCTACCCAAAGGAAGGTCACTGGAGTGGGGAGTTGGGGAGGGGGGGGCGGGGGGAGTTGTATGGATATTTTCTGAAACAACACAATCAGGGAAGGATTTTTGTGGTTGGGTCTAAAATAAAGTTCCCACACCAAAGTTCTGAGGAGTAGACCCCAACCCTTGATTATGGATATCACATTTTATTTGAATGAGTTGGTTGGACCAAACAGAGTAAACATATTTGAAGCACTGTCACAGTCTTTCTACAAGGAATTTCCCATGTCCTAGTACTCTCACCCCTACCAAGATTAAAGCACACATCATTCTTACCTCAAATTGAAGCTGCTGTGTTGTCTGCTGAACATGAACCAATTTGTTCCAGAACTTTTTAGCTACCAGACCAACAGACATTGAAGAACCAAGAATTTTTCCACTAGCAGGCCTGCCATCACATGAGGTCAGCAGCTGGTCACAATACTGAGCCATACCTTGTAACAGCAGAACAAGCCTGTAATTAGGAATCAACATTCTGGGGTTAATTTTTAAGTATTTATCAGGACCTACAAAGCAACCCACTCTCTCTGCTGAGACTGTCTGCTAACTACCAACCTGTATGTAGGAAATTTCCATATAATGAATACTATTTGTATCATCCATTCTACGATTTTAAACTATGGATCAATATAATTGTATAATACACTGTCCAGTCCTAAAGGTTGCTAGCAACTTACCAACAGTGTGGCATTAAATTTTTGTAGAAGTTTAATTTCACAGATTGCCGACTTTTTGTGTTTTGTGGGAACAAATTTTCGAATTTGGATTTCAGACTTTACCAAAGGGAACAAATTTTTGCGGATTTCTTGCAAGTTTCTCTCTCGACTGGTATTTGACAATTTTTTTTTGTATTTGACATATAGAACTTGTATAGAGCAGCAAGAGATGTAATATTGCCTTGTTTATTCTACTTACAAGTTAAAGCTACCAAACAGTGGGATTCTGTATGCTATCTGGGCTGGAAGAAACATGCAGTGAACCATTTTTTTGCTCTTTGGCAGGAGATGGTCTCATCTATGGTTGTTAACAAATTTACCCAGGGAATGCAGAGACTATTTGTTATGTTGCGATTATAAAAATGAAGGTCCTAATATTCTTTTTCAGTGAACTCAACTGAAATTCAGTAACCTAAATACATGGAGTAAATTTTCACAGATGATTGCTTAGCGGGAGTTTATTTTCGCGGAACCAAATATTCGCAGATTGATGGAAAATCCGCAAAATTTGCACAAATTGGATCCCATGAAAATTTCATGCCACACGGTATCAATGTTAACCTAATAAGCTGAAGGGAAAGGGTGGGATGGGGAAAGGAACATATAAAGTGGGGGGGGGACAGGGGGGTGGGAGACCGGGAGAAAAGGGAGCGGGAGGCATACGGGAGGCGGGAGAAGAGGGGGCGGGAAGCGGGATTCCCAAGGTGGTGGGAAGTGGGAGAAAAAAGGAAAAATTATGCAACATTGCACAATATTTTGCAATCGAAAAAATGCAAAGGGGCGGGAGCCAAAAAATACAGGGCGGGAACTGGGATTAAAGGGTATGGGAAGTGGGAGGTTTAAACCCCCCTGTCCCCCCCCCCCCCCACTATAAACTGACATAATTCTATTGACCTGTGGGACCTCTCCCTTGAGCCCCATCTTAGGCAAATTAACACCCCTTTAAAATACATACTGGTAATAATCCCCATTCAAGTGAATGTGAATATATGAAATGATCATTTATGTACACTGCATTTTTTTCAGGTTCTTCTCAGACAACTGCTTCAGTTGGTTACTTCACTGAGATGTTCGTCATCAGTTAATACCAAATTATTTCACTTTTTTCATAGAGTGTCCCTGTTTAGCTGCAACTGAAAGTACTGCATATCAATTACCTGTCAATCAAAAGTTCAAACAGGATAATGTGTGACAGTTTACAGTGATCTTCATCACTGGAATAACAATATCTTTCTAGCAGATCTTGAATATCCAGGTCACAGGATATCTTATCAGGATACTTCCATGAAGGACTTCTCACAGGCCCGACCCTGGACAATAAGTCCATGACAGTTGTTTGAACATCACTGATGTCCTGTTTTAAGCTCTCCAGACAGGCTTGACTTCCAAGGAGATGAGCCATACGTTTTTTGTACCGAGAAAAATACACTGAAAATATCACTCCACAGTATATTAAGCTACCGAGGCTCCGTTGCAAGCCTAGAACACAAACCAGAAACTGATATTTTGTAGCTGTAATTGCAGTGTCAGGTAAGTGTGTTCCACTTTTTTCGAGCAAGATGGTAGAAGTCACAGCTGTCCCCCACTGAAAGTCGAAGTCAAAGTAAGATTGTATTTTCGGCTAATTTTCCACTGGTTAAAAAAAGCACATGCTGAGAGAAGTAAAGAAAACTCAACCCATGGATATGCAAAAATAAGTCTACAAAAACAGAGACTAAATTATACTTCTGCAATTTTTTTCTGTCATCCAAAACATTCAAAGTTCAAGAATTTTTTCTTCGAAGGACGCCATGTTTGCTTTGGTTACAAGTAATGTCCCATGATGCAATGCAAAGTAATACAACACTCTGATTGGATCCAGGCCCCCGCGAATTTTTATTTTCAAAATGGCGGACGAAGGGGGGTTTTTCGTTTGCCAGTGTTTCTATACCCATAACATTTTTCTGAAGAATTATGAATCTCATGTTGTATTTGAAAGTGAAGAACAGTTTCAATACGATTATCAGAGGGTATGTAGACATTTTTTTCTATTTCAAAGTAATTTAGCGTTTCTTCACTAATTTGCAGAAGACCAAGGGTTGACAATTAAGCTTAAGTAACGCAACGCAAGTTAATAACCTTGCAAGTTTCAGGATTGATGCTTTTTCCCCCTACTTAACCCACCAGGTACTCTATAACATAGGCTGCAGGACAAAAGAACAGTGGAATGAAGTACTGAAGGAGGTAATACAAATGTAGCTTATGGGAAACAATTTAATTGTTTTAATTTCGTTCAGAAAGAGGCGTTCACTAAAAGCCATATAAGCTTACTCGTAAGATGTATCAGAACTATCAGAGGCTAAACTAGGCGCGTGTGACTTTTACAGCCCTGTCATCCTCATTTCTACACAGTTCCTTACTCCCAGGAAGACTGATGGTCCCTATGCGACCCCAACCCACCTCCACGCCCTCTCCCCACCTTCCCTGTTTGATCCACCTACGATCAGAGATCTGTGGTCTCTTGCCTAGCCTCCTGAAAAGAACAAAGGACTTTTACCTAAACCCTGTCACCTAACATAGGAGACCCATGGCCTCTTGTTTAATCTTCCCCCTCCCCCCCCCCATCCCAAGAAAATGGATCCCAGCCTAGTCAGGCACAAGATTTTTACATGGCAACATGCTTATTGTTTTGTTTATTATATTTGGCCATTTTCAACCTCCCTGCCCTTTTTTGTTTCTCTCGCCCTCCCCTCCCCCCTCCATTTTACCCCATCACCCATCTTCATTATTGGTGATCTAAGCCATAATTGAGGATGGAGACATGAGGAGGAAAATCTACTCCTTTGGTAGTGTAAATTACATATGTTGCTAAAATATATATGTATACAAAAGTAATTCATTTTATTATTTGGGGGGCATTATATTATTTTGTAACTGATCTCACAAAAGCATCTCCAATAATTAGGTAAAAGATGAAATAGAAAGGAGAAGAAAGCTGGGCAGAGATTCACAAAGTCGAAGAATGCTTATTGCTGCTAATTATAAACCACTGCATCCTCATGTATACACATTAAAGGTAAACTTAAGCATTTTAAAAAGCCTCCCACACCTGTCTGGTGCAAAACAATTCTACCACCAAAGCTTTATTAAGTCCCTGGGGGGCGGGGGGCTTATTTAATTTCAGGCTTCATTGATGGGGAGCTTATTAGAGAGGGGGCTTAATAGAGCTTTTACAGTATTCACATTCAACCATGCTACTATCATTTAACTAAGTAATTTCTCTCACATGGATTTGCACCCTCCCAGTATCAATTCATACTAGTTGGATTTCAAAGTCATTCTAAGTTTATAGTTGTTGTCATTTCTGAGTGCTTTCTACACTTTTTATTCTGATAACAAATGAATGTCTCCTTTATTTTAGGAATCATTCCTTGCTGACAGTTTTCTATCCCTGGTTCGATATGCAAAAGATCACGCACAAGCCACCGCTGCTGGCTTACTTTCCATGGTAAAACAATGTGATGGCAAGTACAACTTGACATCCTACATTTCCTCAAAATCTACAAGTGATATTCAAGTACAGTTGTCTAAATTGCTGTGAATGTGTGTAGTCCATTCGTATTGACAACCTTATTTATCTGATCACAAAGAATTTGAAGCATTTTTGTTTGAAAAGCCAAAACTTCAATCTAAGATAGTATTTTGAAACAGTTGAAATAATTTCATCATATATCCACTCCATAATTTGTGTTACTCATTTTGTAAAAACTTGTTTAAATTGATACTTCTGTAAGGTCATAGTGAATTCATGCTTTCATTTTCCTTTCAGCCAATTATGTCTATGCCTTTGAAGTATTTACCCCAGAATTTTGTCAGGCATTCATTGAGGAATTAAACAACTTTGAAAACAAAGATCTGCCCAAAGGAAGGCCAAACACAATGAATAACTATGGGGTAGGTACAAGTAAATAATAAATTAATTAATAATAATAATAATTTATTTATTTATTTATTCATTTATTTATTTATTTATTTATCTATTTCATATTTACATTAAATTACAATAAATTTTATTTGGAGAGTTCAAGAAACGGTGCCTATCGGAGACAGGGCACTTAGCAGTGACAGAGCAGTAATTTTGACCTAATCATCTGCAATGGAAAAACATTTCAATAAACATTTCAATAAAATTAGACCAATAATAGGTACTGTAACAGGAAGAATACATTGGTTTTTAACTTTTTTAAAGGTTCAGTAAAACATGTTAGCTTGAAGGGAATCTCAGAATACACTTACTTTTCCACGTCAATGCATCACTCTCATCAGTCAAATCTTTCAGGTTAGAGATGCTTGTTGGAATGGAGACACTTATGCAGAGTCTTTATAGTAAGGGCACTTATTGTTATGGGGGTGCTTATTAAAATGGAGACGATTATGCAACAGCAGTGCTTATTGGTATAGAACAGGGGCTCATATCGGTATACAGATGCTTATTGTGACAGAGGTGCTTTATAAATGCAGTTGAGGCATTTATTGGCATAGAGGCACTCACTGGAATAGACATGCTGGTTGGAATAGGGTGAAAGGTCGGGGGTTCCAGTCCCCAGACTGTGACAAACTGATAAATGTTCATGATAAGAATGGATCTTAATTTAGGTTTGTAGACAGGCCTACTTGATGCTTAATTTTTTTGACACGTTCAACCTCAGATCTTACTTGATGAACTTGGATTTGATGAGGGATTCTTGTCACCTCTAAGATCAAACTACCTGAGTCCAATCACCAGACTATTGTTCCCTGAACATGGAGGGGATTCCCTGGACTCACACAAGCCATTTACTGTACATTACAAGATAGGAGAAGATTTGGACCTCAGCTATCATTATGATAACGCTGAGGTCACGTTAAATGTGTCTCTTGGAAAGGAATTTACTGGAGGGGAGCTCTTCTTTGGGGACATGAGACAGGTAAAAATACTTCTCATAATTATATAGGTGTCCATAATAACATATTCCCATATGTTCCGTGGATTTAGATGCTGAACTCAGCATCATATTTGGGTCGATTTTGTTGTTGCTGTTGGTGTGCTTCTTTCGTACATTGCTTATCTAGCTTTCCTCCCTCTGCAAAACCAAAATTCCAATTAATTTTGGAACTGGGTAAAGGGGATATAAGATAAAACATCTGTGGGCGATGTGACTTTCTCCTCTAAATATCTTGAAGTTCTATACTAAAAACTTACACTATCCCCTGAAATTCACTTCGAAGGAGATGCACATCAGGGTTAGCCTGCAAAGCAGACATTCACTGGACTTGCCGCGCCCTCCTCCCAAAAAATTGCGTGACAGAACGTAGGGACGTTTGCGGTGGAGACAACGTCAGGGTTTGCATGTCTTGAAAATTAAAGTTAAGATACCACGATTTAATAATTGCATGAATCTACAGGTTCCCCTGAAAGAGACAGAATGCACGCAGTGGGAACACAGACCAGGCTACGGACTTCTTCACCGTGGACAGCATATGCATGGCGCGTTACCGATCCAGTCTGGGGAGAGAATTAACTTGATCATTTGGATGCGCTCTTCTGCAGTGCGAAACAAACTGTGTCCTATGTGTGACAAACCACCCAGGCTTGTCCCGTCTGCTGGGGGAGCTGGTGATGGGTTTACCACTGCGCTCAATACTGTGGCTGTATGTGCGGCGCTGTAGCTAAATGCTTGATCACTTACTGAGCTATGGCTTACCCGAGGAGCAACTCAATTATGTGTTAATGTCTTCATAGAAGTGGAGCTACTGAGTACTTATTCTCTGGCAATCGGAAATAGTATGCACTTTTCAGAAGCTGTCTCGTCCCCACCAAAATCAGTGGATTAGAACGGGATTAAGTTTCGCCTTCAAACCAGTTTATTTTCTTATAAATGGGGGAAAGCACAGGAAGGTGGGAAATGTCGCGAAGTTTTAGGGACGTTTGCCTCTTAGCCTCCTAAATCGAGTTTAGTTTGCGCACTGGCCCGCAAGATAGAGAGTAGCTCACGCGTGTGCCCGGCAGATCGAATATTGCTCGCGCGTGTGCCGCTAGATCGAGGGTAGCTCGCGCTTGTGCCTGCTAGATAGAGAGTAGTTTTGCGCGCAAGCCCGCTAGATCGAGGGTAGCTCGCGTACAAGCCCGCTAGATGGAAGGTGATTCGTGCACTAGCCTGCTAGATCAAGGTCGTTCATAATCAAGCCCACAAGATCGACGGTAGCTCGCGCGTTTCCCCTCCAGATCGAGGGTAGATAACGCGCAAGCCCGCTCAGTAGGTCAAGGTATTTCGCAAGAATGACCCCTAGATGGAGGGTAGCTCAAAAGAAAGCCCGATAAATCAATGGTAGGTTTCTTGCAAGCCCGCTTTATCGAGGGTAGTTTGCTCGCAAGCCTGCTGAATTAAGGGTAGCTCGCGCACGAGCTCGCCACACTGAGAGAGGTGAGAAAGCTAGCTTTGTGTCATTTCTACTCAGGTAGTTGCTCCCCTTCCTGTGAGTGACACTTACAACCCAAAACTACTGCCAACACCAATTTGATCCAATGTTTAATTGTATGAAACCCTAGTGTTGTCAAGATTACACATCGGTTAGCGATGATTTACTCGTAGAGCATGTAACGTCCGTATAAGTCAATCAACCTTTCCTGAAGAATCCGTGTTTTAACCAAGCTATACTGTTTTTAGTGATTTCCGATTTGCATTTTTATGCCCTAACAAACTGCTATCAAAAATCTATTAATGCTTTCACTGTTTCGTTATTCCGTGTCCCATTCTTAGTTTTTTACGTTGTTTTCGTGTCAGAGTTCCTTACAGTTCGGTTAACGCTTGGCCGGTTTCAGTTCATCGGTGACATCCTTAAACCCTCCAATTGGTGATCCCACTTCAAGCTTTAAAACCACTGTTCCTGGTTGTACGTTATCAAGGTACACCACACGGATGGTCAGATCTTCGTAGGTGCGGAAATAGAGAGCGTTGTGTTTAAGGTCCTTGGCCACCACCCAGGAAGTGTAGTCTGCGAAGCCCGGGTGTTTATGATCAGAAAGTACACCACGGGGGATATCCACGGAATTCATGACGTGAAAAACCAAGTTGACGGCTTCCTTGCTTGTCTTGACTGGATCAGCAAAGTGCATCAAAGTTGCAGAACGTACCAGTCTTGAGGTGGGTGTCAAGTCGCCAGGCATTCCGAGCAGACCGCTGCCTTCGCCAGTTGCATTGAACTGATCTGTGCCCAAAACCAAAGGCTCGTGAGCGTACTTTGAGAGTTCAACGTAGTTACGAAGGTTGAGCATATGGAAGTCATAAGGCGGGGAGTTAGTCACGACACCCACAGTGTTTTTGTGAACTTTCCTTCCCTGATCTGTGAACTCGATGACGATGCCTTCTCCGGTCTTGTCTGCCACGGAGTAGTGCGCTGGCCAGGCGTACTCCAGCAGCTTTTTTTCAAACACCAGTGGAAAGGAGTCTTTCTTCAAGGTTTCTTGCACTTCCTTGACCGTCCCGAAGTTTCCCAGAAGCCAAAGAGGAAATTCTAATGAGGATATGGCCTTTCCACAATTATCGTATGGGACGTCCTGTATTAAAAATATGTAGGAGTGTTTTTGTTTTTGTTTGTAAGTGAACAAAAGGTTTAAGTTGTTGTTATGCCTGTAACAACTTAATATAAGAAGGACAACAGAAATGAACTCACAAGGGCTCAAGAGTTCAAATTAGAGAATTTCTCTTAAATTTTAAAGCTACATGGTGTCTTTCATTTGAATGCTTACCCTAAATAAATATTATTTAAGCGTTTTTTTATTTTTTTTTAATTAAAAGACACACATACACAATGGAAACAAAAGCTAGGAAAATGATGGTAATAAAATTTAAAAGAGGCTTAAACTGTGGCAAGGGTCAATAACAGTGCCCATACTCAAATGATGTTTTTAAATACCTGATATTTGGCAAAGCCAGGGAACAGGAGGCCGCCCAATGACAGCCCAGCGGTATTCATTCCGTCACAACCAAACGAGAAATTCCACATGTTAAGGTATGCGATGCTGTACTTGTTTTGCCACGTCAAAGGCTTGGGATAACCAGCGCATTTGTCTGGCAACAGTGCAGTATGCGACTGTCCCTCGGGCTCTACCACGATGTTCGACATTAAATCGACCATGAACTCCAGGCTTCGACCGACGACTACCGATTTATCTTCGGACGTCACTCGGATCTCGGTACAGGCATTTGTAGCAAGAAAGAGATGAAACAGCAGTTGCACCACCACAAGAAACTTCATTTTTATTGGAGGCAGACTGGGCAGCATCTAAAAAAGAAAGAACACGTGCCAACTCAGACATAAAACGACAAAAATCATCAGTATTCTTTGGAGTATCTATAATGGGGTTGGAGCATGCTCATGGCGCCCACTGAGTTGGTGGCATGATTCTTGTCATTCAGCTGGATCTTTGTGTTGTATAGTTCTGGGCCCAGTTGTTTAAAGGGTGGATAATGCTATCCACCGGATAAATCACTATCCAGTGGATAAATGATAACAAAACAGAGTACACTATCCACTGGCTAGTGATTTATCCAGTGGACAGCGTTATCCGCTCTTTGAACAACTGGGGCCAGGTATTTTAAGATTGTCATCATGACACCAATGACTACCAATGATTACGCTCATTCGTCATGGTTTACTTGGTTTTTACGTCAAGAGGTGGAAGAACGTTTTCTCTTATTCCATGGTGGACACTGAATCTCTAGTAGTATAGTATGCATGTTTTAGCCCTTTTTGTGGATTGAATTAACTTTTGTGTGGAAAACATTAACGCCGATGACGTCATAGGCTATTGTCTTCATCTCATGAATAAAATGCGGTGGATTCTCATTAAATTGAGGAGGAATACTACAAAGCATCTTTCTTACACAATAGAAACAACAGACTAGCCCAAACTTGCCCTATTATTTTCACAAAACCCGATTGCTGTGGAATAAATTAAGGTTCAACCGGTTTGACAGGTTCTTAACTCGTTTGGATGAAGCATTCTGATTGGCTGCGGCAGTTTCTCTTGTTTGAATTTAGAATGCGCCAACTTGCAACTCATTTGTGATTCAAAATCACTGAACCATGAAGTTCTTGTCCAAGCTCATCCTTGGAGACCCAGGGGCAGATAGTCGGGGTAAGAGACGGATAAAACGGGCAAAATAGGTGGGAGCTGAAGCCTGGTGTGAGCGAAAGTTTAAAAGACGGGCGGGAGAGCCCCTGGACGATTACCTTTAACGGTAATGATTTTCGTACTTGTTGTTTTCTTTTTTCCTTGAGTACCCTTTCCAAATTTCTCGATTTCTCGGCTTTGTGGTTCCCTTTTACTAAAACTTTCTTCGATAGTAGGCCTATCCAACGAGCGAGACAGAAAGTTGATTTCAGTACGCACGAGTGTTTGAGATCTGGGTAAAAGGTTTACACTCTGTATAAGAGGTCAGGAAAGGAACGGGGAAATAAGCTGATCGCTGATTGGGCGCAAAAAATACAATGCCTCAAAATTTGTGCTCAATCAGAAGCAAGAACGCAAATGGGCTCTTGAACTAGTCCGTTAAAGGAAATCGCCCAGGGGCTCTCCCGCCCGTCTTTTAAACTTTCCGTCGCACCTATTTCGCCCGTTTTATCAGTGTCTCTCACCCCGACTATCTGCCCCTGGGTCTCCAAGGATGGCCCAAGCTTCTATTTCTTGCCGCTTTCATTCATACTGCAGACAAGTACAGTATGTGGTCCTTGGTCCGCAAGGTTCGGCGAGGTCCTTGGTCCGCGACTTTTTCGAACATGATGTAATATTTGCTCGTTAAATAGAATACGACAAAAATGAATGTTTCCAATGATTTATTGATTAGTCTTTTTCCATATGACGATGTTTCGGCTTTCCCGCCGTTAATGAAGGCGCGGAATTCAAGTTAACTGACAGGTAGGCCAATTTGTCTTTCTTGAAGTATTTACTTTTGCGGCTCCGTGAATTACGTGGTCATGTTTACTTAGCTTGTGCATCGATGAAACGCAATGGAAGGACGTGTTTTTGCTTTTTGTTTTGTTTTTTTTTTTTGAAAAAAAAGATTACAGATAAACTTATTTCTGCTGTTGTGAACGAATTTGCTGCAAAGTTTGAAAGTTTTGTTTTATCGCCTCTTGCAAAATATCAACAATTTTGCCATATGGGTCCTTGGTCCGCGACCTATGACCCTAGAGAACTTACATTTCTCAAAGCAGATAAAGAAAACCTTAGATAAATGGAAACGGCCTTTGTTTTCGCTGAATATTTTCAAAATCTTCTTTATACATGTTTATGAATGGATAAACTTTTGTCGTATACCTAGAATACATATAAGTTTGTTGTCTTGTAATTACTTCGACTGCGCTTGGGGCTTGTGTGGGAGACTGTTCTCTGAAAAGTAAAACATTATTTTATTCTCGCAACGGCTTTCCAACAAGATTGTAGCTTAGATATATCAAAGATAAGAAAGAATAAATAAAATATTGATAAAATTTTCATTCTCATGGCCTACGGAAACTATTGGGGATTCACAGGTACTTTCCGTCCCGTTTACATGATTCGCGGACCAAGAACTACATTCGCGGACCAAGGACCCGCGAGCACGGTCACCTTTTTTCGAATTACAAGAAAAATATTTAAGTTTGAAAGTTGCCACTTTAAAATTATCGCGAGAAACATAAAAGCTAGCTTCAGGGAAAACTTCGGCTCGCTACGTTTTGATTCAGGTAAGATATTCAAGCTGTTCAAATTATAATTTTTACTCGCGGATAGAAAACTTTTTTCTCTTTACTGATTCATAAATTGTGTATTTTAATGATAGCGCCATAAAACCAACTACACACAGATTTTAGGTGAAATTTTTCTTTCAACAGACAAACATTTTCCCTATCTTATTAATTTCTTTGACTCAACAGTATCCTAGTTTTCTCAACACGGCCTCTATTTCGTCCTCCACAAATTTCCCTCCTCCTCCTCCTCCTCAATTTATTTCACTCCTCCTCCTCCTCCTTTTCCTCCTCCACAATTTCATTTCCCACACCACCACCGTGGGAGTTTGTAGAACCTGAATTCGATCGAAAATAATCGGCGGTTTTCCCCCAAACAGTCGAACTAAAGTTTGAAAAACTTTACCTGTTGTGTGTTTGCTGTGTTTTTACCGCCTTCCGGAGCTGCTACAGGCCGTTTTGGGCGATTTTCTACTTAACGGTCGATGCGACGTCGTACGTGACATGACGCATCGAACGCCCAAAACGGCCTCTAGAAGCTCGGGAAAGCGGCAAAAGCACAGCAAACACACAACAGGTAAGGTTTTTCAAACTTTAATTCGACTTTCATTGGTTAACTGTGTTAAAAGTAACTTAAAACCGAGTCAAAAAATTAAAAACTGGTTTTATGCAACGCTCAGCTGAATAAGTAAGCCGCACTGCACATCTGTTTCCAGATATCCAGTTACGAAATTATCAGTTAAGTTCAAATTAACTACTTTACCTTAAAGGAGATCGAGTTTCTTCCCGCAGAAGTTGGCAGAGAGGTTCTCAGCTAAGTGTAAGCTGTTCCCGATAAATCGACCTTTTTTAGGAATAGTTATAGGCATGGTTAAATCAAACGTGTCGCATGTGCAGCCTGTTTAGTTTATCTAAAACATCTTGTGCAATATCGCGGCCAAGATTACACACGCACAATCACGGGACACAGCACACAAGGTTTTTCCAACTTTTAGGGCCCCAGTTGGGCGACAACAAAAACCGGAACGTAGAAAATTACTGCACATTCCGGAACGGGGCAAATTATCATAAAGTAAATGAAAAAAATATGTAAAAAAAAAATGATCGTCAGAAAAGGTAATAAATAAAATTAAATTAAAATCAATGAAATGTATAGAATGAGAAAAGATAGTTTTGTAAGGAGAGGCTGCCCGAGGTTCAATCCCTTAATAATATCCAATTTTTATTAAAATAGTACCCCTTCCACATAGCTAGAACAAAAATTGGACCTTTTGCATACCCACGTGCATATCATCATTCGCTTTTAGTCGCTGCAAGCTCAAGTATTTTTGCGCCGTAATTTCTGTCAAAATTTTGCAACCCCTTTTAGACCCAGCTGTTATCTCCTTCAGTTTATGGTGTATTTCAGCAACCCTTTAAGATTAAAATTCTAAGATAACAAATTTCCCTCCCTTTCTTATGCTGTGACTGAAAAAAGGCACCGCTTTCGGTGAAGGTTTGAAATATCCGACAGAAAAACTACATCAGTTTTTTTAGCTTATTTATTATTTTATTCTTCTTGTCTCTGTCTTTTCTCCGCTGTAATGTTCAGATTGCTTTGTTGTTTTACTTTTGTACAGTCCAAGTTTTCCTGCGGATCCAGGTCTTTGTCACAGATCCGGCAACTCTCACTGGTTACTAATTTCGCGTTTTTCGCGATTGTAAAAGAATCGCGAAATTAAAGACCCGCGAATAAAAATCTTCGCGAAATTTTAACTCGCGAAATTTAATACCCATATAGAGAATTCAAATCACGGGCATCAGTGAAGTAATTGATGGCTCAAAGGAACTGCCACCTGAACATCCATTTGAAGATTTGCAATGATCAGATGATGTTTAGAAACGTTGCCGCGATTTACGTATTGAGACAATGCGTATCCACGTTGTAAAACACTTAAAAGTTAATTTTCGAATATGCGTTTTGTTTGTTCCAGTTTAATATCTAGAAATTTTAAAAAGTTCAGACTGAAAAATAAAATGAAGTTGAGAACGCTTGAATCGCGGAATTTAATGCTCTTTTCTCATATTTGCCTATTGAAATCGCGAAAATAAAATCCCGCGGAATACTGTCTCGCCAAAATCGCGAAATTAAGTACCAATAAGGTACTACTGTCCCACTTTTCTTAAGTTTTTGTTTCTGTATTTGTTTGGTTGGTTGCTTTTTTTAAAAATACTTTTTCTTTCTTTTCTTGTTTGTTTTTTTTTTGGGTGATAGTTTGCTCTGTTCCGGGATGTTCTGGAATGTTCCAGGTTCCAGGTTTTGTTGACGCTGTTAGAGCTGTTTGCTCTACGTTGTTTAGGTCGCAAGTATTGATTCGCTCACTGATCTGATTGGTGCGTGGAATCGAAAAATTCTGAAGTTGGTGCGTTAATAAAAAGACAGAAAAATCAAAACAAAAACACCGTAAAATGCTGGAGCGGCCACTTCAAACATTTTTACTAAACGGAGTGCAAGCAATGAAATTGTTATCTAAGGAATTTAAAAAGTGAGAATTTCCCCATTATGCTTTACTTTTTGAGCCAGCAAGCTTATTAAAAAAGAAGGCACGCAGAGGAGACGCCAGACTATGAAACTATTTGCATGTTTTCTAACTAATGAACAAACATCCCTCCTTAAACGCGTTTTTGTTAAGTTGAATAAAGATATTGTAACAGTGTATAGATATTACACGAAGTTGCAACTGATCCAATTATGTCTGAATGGCTGTTATTATTGAAGGGAAAACGAAAGCAAACGGCGTGCAATGTCTGTGAAAACAGCCAAAAAAAGTTTTGTGTGGAAAGCTCTGTGACATTTGATTCTGAAATGTTGAGAGTGTATGACATAACAGGTAAAAGGTACGGCTGATTCAAAACTGAAAAACAAGAGATCGCTTTTATAGTACGAGTGCTTTCAAGTTGTGGATATTCACAATTCAAAATGTCACTTTTCTTTATTGCTTAGTAACAATATTCCAAATGGAAAATTACTCTACCACTCGTAAAAACCGCTATTTTGAAAATGGAGTTAACAATAGCCCGAAATTTCAGTGTTTGTACAAGAATAAAGTGTAATTAATTTCCGTGAAATTGATTCTGAAATATTGACAGTCTGTAAAGTTATATAACAGGAAAATGATATTACTGTTTCAACTTGAGGGCTTAAAGCACTCCTTTCACTGCGAAAGGAATGCTTCTTCGCTGCAAACACGTTATTTCCCTTTTCGTACTTGTTAAAAATATCAAAAGTGGAAATTTTGCTTGAACCTGAATTCGCCATTAAAAATGAAGCCAAACGTGGCGAAAAATTCCAGTGTTTGTATAACAGTGTGACCTAAAATTTGATTCTAACATATTGACTGTCTATCAAGCCCATATAACAGGCAGGAAAAGGATATTGAACTGTTTCATTTGAGACATAAAAGTATTCTTTTCAGTGTGGTGACTACTTTGAAGTCAGTCACGAGCGGAAATGTTGCTTATCTTATATCACATCACGAAAGTGTGACAAAAGTAATGTGAAATAGTATCTGTAAAGGAGCACGATGCCCAATATTTTTCGTGAAATTTGCACATGGCTTCACGCTCCATCTGTGACTGGCAGAAGATGTTGCTGATAAACTGAAAGTAAGAGTGGTCGCCAAAATATGATCTGCAAGGGTACCTCTTGAAAAATGCTTGAATTAAGTTGCAAAGAGTTGAAGCAATATAGATATTACACTAACTTGTAACTGATCCAGTTTGATCTGAATGGCTCTGATATTGTTAAAGGAAGGCAAAGGCAACTTGTGAGAAAGATAGATGGTAAAAGCAACTTATTTATTTCTTCTAAGACTGAAAATACAATGTAACTTGCTTCTCTCAAGGAAATGGAAAAAATTCACCGAATTAGCAAATGTTATTTTAATTTTTAGAAATAATGAAAAAAGGATGAATTGAAATTTGCAGAAAAGCGAGTTAGCAACTAGCGGCATTGATCTTTTGCCAAGCGGAATCCATTAACATGTCATTTCTGATTTGCAGAACTTAGTTTAGAAATGCTCATTTTCACTGGATTGATCTCAAAAAGATAAGCCTTTGATCGCTTTCTAACATTTGGAGCAATTTACTTCGACGCAACCTCTTTTGCTATTATAAATACACGTACGAATCGATGTTGGAAAACCAAGACACTCATAAGCCCTCTAAGGTGCGGGATTGCAGAAAAACGCCACACACTCATTTGCATCTCATTGAATAACAAAAGAATAACAAAACAGTACATTTGTTATATGCCTCGTTCTTTTAAACTCTGAATTAATTTTCCGCAATCCCGCACCTCACTCCATAAGCCTCAGTTGTTGGTAGTGTGGGTGTAAACACCTCGAACGAGAGAGAAAAAAAAACAGAAAAATAAGTTTGCTCGCCACATTTATCAAATCTCCAGAATGGCGCAATATACTCTCTTTCTATGAAATGCGATTGCAGGAGCCCAGGTGATGCTGAATAATCCAGTTCCATAAAATGCCGTGATTCTGAAACATTAAAGTTGTGTTAACTGCATACATGTAAAACTGGTTGAAGATAGGGTTGAATTAATTTGAGAAACACAAGAGCGGGCATCAACGGTGTGATTGCTTTCAAATTGCTGTTATTCGGCCCGCAAACATGTTACCGACCTCATGCATTTGCATCAGTTGCATCATATTAATCTATCTCTTTCCTTTCAGCGTTTTTCTTGGTTATTTAACTTGTCTTTGTGGTTTGCTGCACGTTTAACCGCATTTCCTTTAGCTTAACAATTTGATAGTTTTCACCACACCCATTGTGTTAACGTATCATATAAATTCAAATGTGGTAACGAACTTGGTATCAACTGAAGATGACAGAGGTTACTGTCGAAACATGTCATCTTGTAAACTTAAAAACGTCGTTCAGTTAATTCTAAGAATTAACATATTGTAATTAATGGAGAAAGAGCACCTTTCGAAATACTTCAGGTTAACTTGTTGGGTAGGTGCTTTATAGCAATCCCACCCGTATTAGCTTCTCCAAGGTGATGGTAGTGCAAGGTTGCTAAATCCGAGTGTTGTTACTTTTGGAACTTGAAGGTATCACATCATCAACTTATTCGATCCCAATCGCGTCTTTGCAAGCATTGCGGACGTACTTTACCAGGCCCTCCTGACGTTACCCAGATAGCACTCCCTGGACAGGTTACCAAGCCAAAATTTCGCGAAAGTAAAGTGGCCATAGTCAAGGTATTGTATTTCGGGTTAGTTTTCCATTGGTCAATAAAGAACATGCCAAGAGAAATAACGAAAACTAAATCCATGAAAATGCAAAAATAAGTCTGAAAAGACAGAGACTAATTTAAGGGCTTTAAAGGGGCTATGTCACGCTCTTTTAGTATCTTGTCTTCGTATCAATTGAATTCCAAAAATAATGGTCTAGCTTTGTTATTAAGGACTATCTTGCCGCACTGAAACTGTTTCCTGTCGTCTGTTACTATCGATGGCAAAGATGGAAATGGATTGAAACTTGAAAAAATTGTGCCAATATAAGCAAGTTTTGATGCTAGGGACAGGTCATTATTTAGAGGGGGGAGGGCTGGTGCAAATGGAGCAAGGCCATGTTCAAAGTCTCCCGACCCTCCCCTTTTGAAGCACAATTTTTGCTCACCCTCCCCCCTTACCCCCTTTCTATAACAAAGCTCACTGATACGCATGCATAAATTTATGTGCCCCCCTTTTTTTCCTGCATAAAAATCGTTGACCCTCCCCTTATTTTCATCAGCCCTCCCCCACCTCTAAATAATGACCGGTCTCTTATTATGTTCTCAAAAATTATTATGGATAGCCCTCCCTGATATAACTCATTTGATATCTTCCTCACTTTTACAGGAGCCCTTTGTGTATGACCTGAAATAGTGCAGTGCAGTGCAGTGCAGTGCGAAACAAACTGTGTCCTATGTGTGACAAACCACCCAGGCTTGTGCCGTCTGCTGGGAGAGTTGGTGATGGGTTTTACCACTGCGCTCAATACTGTGGCTGTCTGTGCAGCGCTGTAACTGAATGCTTGATCACTTACTGAGCTATGGCTTACCCGAGGAGGAACTCATTTATCTATTAATGTCTTCATAGAAGTGGAGCTACTGAGTACTTATTCTCTGGCAATCGGAAATAGTATGCACTTTTCAGAAGCTGTCTCGTCCCCACCAAAATCGGTGGATTAGAACCGGAGTAAGTTCCGCCTTCAAACCAGTTTATTTTCCGATTAATGGGGGAAAGTACAGGAAGGTGGGAAATGTCACGAAGTTTTAGGGCAGCTCGCCCCTTTGTCTCCTAGATCGAGGGTAGCTTGCGCAGTAGCCCGCACGATCGACATAAAGACCAGGTAATACGGACAACATTTTCTTTCAACTTGTCGCGCAACAATGTTGCGTTGCAAGTTGAGATTGTTTGTTGCGCGTATTACCACCGTCTCGTGCGACAAATTTTCATGTTGCGAAAAGTAGAAGCAACGTCTACTTTTTGCAACATTATAATGTGTTGCACGAGGAGGTGGTAATACGCGCAACAAACAATCTCAGCTTGCAACGCAACATTGTTGCGCGACAAGTTGAAAGAAAATGTTGCCCGTATTACTGGGCGTTAATGATCGAGAGTAGCGCGTGCGTGTACCCGGCAGATCGAACGTAGCGCGCGCGTGTGGCCGGCAGATCGAACGTAGCGCGCGCGTGTGCCCGGCAGAGCAAACGTAGCGCGCGCGTGTCCCCGGCAGATCAAGGGTAGCTCGCGCGTGTGCCCGCTCGATCGAGAGTAGTTTTCGCGCAAGCCCGGTAGATCGAGGGTAGCTCGCGCGTTTCCCCCATAGATCGAGCGTAGTTAACGTGCAAGCCCGCTAGGTCAAGGTATTTCGCAAGAATGACCCCTAGATGGAGGATAGTTCATAAGAATGCCCAATAAATCAAGCAGAGTCAGCTTGCAAGCCCGCTTTATCGAGGATAGTTTTCTCGCAAGCCTGCTAAATCAAGGGTAGCTCGCGCACGAGCTCGCTACACTGAGAGAGGTGAGAAAGCTAGCTTCGTGTCATTTCTACTCAGGTAGTTGCTCCCCTTCCTATGAGTGACACTTACACAAAACTACTGCCAACGCCAATTAGATCCAATGTTTAATTGTATGAAACCCTAGTATTGCCAAGATTACACATCGGTTAGCGAGGATTTACTCGTAGAGCATGTTACGTCAGTATAAGTCAATCGACCTTTCCTGAAGAATTTGTGTTTTAGCCAAGCTACACTGTTTAATTTCTGATTTGCATTTTTATGGCCCAACAAACTGCTATCAAAAATCTATGAATTGTCTTTCACTGTTTCGTGTATTCCGTGTCCCGTTCTTGGGTCTTTTAACGTTGTTTTCGTGTCAGAGTTCCTTACAGTTCGGTTTATAGTTCGGTGTGTGCCTCGGCCGGTTTCAGTTCATCGGTGACATCCTTAAACCCTCCAATCGGAGTTCCCATTTTGAACTTAAGAACTCTTCCTGGTTGTACGTTGTCAAGGTACACCACACGGATGGTCAGATCTTCGTAGGTGCGGAAATAGAGAGCGTTGTGTTTGAGGTCCTTGGCCACCACCCAGGAAGTGTAATCTGCGAGGCCCGGGTGTTTATGATCAGAAAGTACACCACGGGGGATATCCACGGAATTCATGACGTGAAAAACCAAGTTGACTGCTTCCTTGCTTGTCTTGACTGGATCGGCGAAGTGCATCAGAGTGGCGGCGCGTACCAGTCTTGAGGTGGGTGTCAAGTCGCCAGGCATTCCGAGCAGACCGCTGCCTTCACCAGTTGCCTTGAACTGATCTGTGCCCAAAACCAAAGGCTCGTGAGCGTACTTGGAGAGGTGAACGTAGTTACGAAAGTTTAGCATATGGAAGTCATACGGCGGAGCGTTGGTCACGGCACCCACGGTGTTTTCGTGAATTTTCCTTCCCTCCTCTGTAAACTCTATGACGATTCCTTCTCCAGTTTTGTCCGTCACGGAGTAGTGCTCGTCAAAAGAGAAATCCAAGACCAGCTTTCCTGCAAACACCAGCGGAAAGGAATCCTTCTTCAAAGCTTCTCTCACTTCCTTGACCGTCCCAAAGTTGCCCAGAAGCCAAAGTGGAAATTCTAATGAAGATATGGCCGTTCCACATTTCTGTTCAGGGACTTCCTGTGTTATGAACAAGGGAATTTAAATATGAGAAAGCAAGCTAACCATGCTTAATTTTCTAATTGACCTCTTTTTCCTGATCAGTTCTCAACAAAGACCAATTTGCAGCAAAAGTTTTTTATAACTGAAAATCATCTACATTCTCTCCACATGTTCATTTCTTTGTCGTTTTTTTTATACAAATTTTAGAACATCTCTTAAATTTTCAAATTGAAAAAGAAACTGCACTATAGAAAATTCTATTTAAATGGTCACACAGAGACTAAAGTCATTTCAAGTTTTGACGTTATTAAGAAAAGGGTAGGTGAGCAACTGCTAAAAGATGTTCCTGATTCACAAATGTCCTTCATCCGGGGACCTTCATAATCGAGCTTTGTGAATGCCAATTAGCTACCTTGTCAGCTCTGAAAACGGAATGCACATGCCCCTTACGTCGTCTTAAAAACTCGTTACCAGGGTTTCTTCGCGCTTGAGTTTCCCCGCCCAAACGAAAATTATCCCCAGGTAAATCTATTAAGAAAATAAATCAAGGCTCCTAAACACGCAAAAAAACTTGACCATTTAACGCCAAGCTTAACGAAGCTTTGTTTTTCTTATTGGAAGATCCGTTGGACCATGGCCCCTATTTTGAAAAACCCGCGTCCATCTCCGATAAAAAGCGGCTCTGTCAGTTACCTGATATTTGGCGAAGCCAGGAAACATGAGAGCGCTGACTGACAGCCCAGCGGTGTTCATTCCGCCAAGAATAATAGGCAAGTTTAGAGAGTCGACGTATGCGATATTGTTTTTATGTTGCCACGTCATTGGCTCCGAGCATTTCTCTGGCAGCAGCCTTCCAGTATGGGAATATCCTTTGGGCTCCACGATAATGTGCGACTTGGGATCAAGCATATGCTCCATGCTTCGGCCGATGACAACCGAGTTGTCTTCGGAGGTCACTCGGATCTCGGTACAGGCATTCGTGACAAGGAAAAGATGAAAGAGCAGTTGAGCCACAACGAGGAACTTCATATTGGATGCAGACTGAGAAAAATCTAAAATAGAAAGAACGCCAACGATAAATTTAACCGGCTGGGCTTACAGTTAACCAAAGGTTTTGTTTCCTGCATTGCCAAGTTTAAGCGCCACTTGGAAAGCAACCGAAGTCAAATTGCAGAACGAAAATAATTTCCAAGCATAGACGTTAATCCTGCTAACAATTACCCTGCTTTGTACATCAGGGACTGCATGAACAAATATCATCAGTATTCTTTGGAGGGCCTACAATGGCTAAAGAGCCTCCTGATGGACATTGACTGACCTAATGGCTTAGCAGTACGAGGTTTGGTGATTTGGAGTTTCCAGGTACCGTGTGGCACTAAATTTTTGCGGGTTTTTTTCCACGATCCGTAAAAAAAAGTTCACGCAAAAAAGAAACGTTACCACAAAATTTTATCCGCAAACAAACATAGTAACTGTTAATAAAAGGATCTGGTAATGGAAACTTAGCAAAGTCCTTTGTTTTATGTTTTTGTTACCACTTTTAACCTTTACCGTGCACTTACAACGATAGGTTTTGAATTTTGCATGAGCAATTGCAACTAACCTACAAAAATGTCACTGTTGAGTTATTCAGCCAAAGTGCGCGACGTAAAACAAAAGATTGTGCACGGTCGTAGCACTTTCAACATAAATTGCAGCAACTTTGTTGTGGCCTTTGAACCGTGCAAGGTTTCGTAACCAGTCAACTTTTCCGTGTAATGTAAAATCGTGTTGGTGTCCATTTACTTAAAACGTCTCTTTCGTTCAGAAACAAAACATTCAGCAATAAAAAGAAATTGTAGTCGGTACACTACAAGTAGCTGCGAAAAGCTTTACAGAAACGGATCGTCTGAAGGTACTCCATTTCCCATTGTCTTAACCTGTTCACATCTGCATGTTGTTTCTTGTATTTCGATTGTCTGTACTCAAAAGACAAAAATGTCATAATTCCAATTGAACGCAACTTCATGGAAATCGCTCGAAGATTCCTTCGAGCACGAGGAACAAAAAGGTGTCAGGTAGTTTTGTGATTTCGAGCTGCTTTCCCCTGCAAGCGTTTTTAAAAATGTTTTCCCCTGCCACCCTAAAACGCAACACGCCTCGCAATGTTTTGCCTAAAATGACCCGCTGGAATGTAGAAAAAAAGGCTTACCCAGGTTTTTTCCTTTCTCCTTTTCTTTTTTCACTGTATAGCTGTTTTGTTTTGCTGCAGGGCCTACATTCGATACCCCAATAAAAACACACTTGAAGGACTCTCGGTCGCATTGAACCTAGTCAACGTCCCGCCCTTTTAGAAAGAGACAGTGAAGAAAGATTTTCCCAAATTTATATTTGACCGAATTGTTCATCCTAAGCTTTCTATTTACATGTAGTTTGCCACAGTTCTTAAGCAAGAGGTGTGATAAGAAATTTTTACCTAAGGACAGCCGCAGAGATAGGTCAAGTAACCAGAGAAGTAGCACCGGATCAATCGCTCGTTATCTGCAAACTGACCCACATTTTTTAAAGTGTAAATTGTGACGGCATCTTTACATATTAAAAATGAGGATGCCGACCCAACAGTTACACGTAACACTGAACACTTACGTGTAAATGAGTCTGAGAAGAAACCCCACCCCAAGAATAAATACTGGAGAGTGGCGCCGCGAAGCTCACAAATTCATCTCTTTCCTTGCGTGGACGTTTGTCTGGGCGACGACGAGCACTCAAATATTAAATTGCCGGAAAGAAAATATTAAAGAAATATTGAATCTAAAACTGTTCTCACTAGCCCTCAATCGATTTATTTCATCCGTATTAGGGACACTAAAATCATGGCATGCAATCTTCATATCAGCGACACATGTAGAGTTGAAAGTACACTAAATAATCTGGTTAGACATGGTAAAGAAGGAATGTACTCGGTTGGTTTACCATATGTTACAATTATATGAAATTTTTTATGCGTTTTGTATAACTTACGGGAATTGATGTGATCCCAGTGGAAGCGACTTTCGCTGCCCAGTGATGAGCTCAACTGTGAGGACTCTGGAGGTCCTGGAGAGTGATGTCTGAATTTATACCTGATAACTTGGTGACTTAATGATCGGGTGACTCTGGAACGTGCTGCACGCCAGATAAAGCCACAATAGCAGAAAGCAAAGATTGTGAAATGCGTCTCGACACTTGGGAATAAGATATCATCCTCTATTGTGGCAAACCGAGATTATATGACCTCCCGGGGGGGGGGGGGAGAGGTACTCCATTATATGGTTTATACGCAGGAGCCGTTATACGAGGATATGCCGCCGGACAGGGTAGGGTTTTTGGCCTCTTTGTCCTAAACAGGGTATATAATTTTTATGTGTCTGTCCTAAACAGAGTGTGTATTTTGTCATTTGTCCTAAGCAGGGTGTTATCCTACACAGGGTAGGTATTTTAGGGCTTTTTCTGTCCTAAACAAACCCTCAGTGGCACCCCTATACCCCTATACCCAACCCCCCCCCACCCCGATGACCCCAGGCACCCATTTTCGATCTTTCTCTTCTTGACGACACATAAATATATTTTGTAACGGTTCGCTGATTACAAAAGAGTATGTGCAGAGTTGTATTGTGTTAAATATACAAGTATTTTAGGGTCTTTTAGGCGTACTGTAAGGCGTGATTAGTCCTCGGGGACTAATAGGGCTATTTAAGAGTTTGTAATTTATTCAAGAACCATTCAAAGGCATCTCTCTGTCAACTTTATTTCACTGCAATGTCGGATACTGAACTAACGAGCGATCCTGTTATCTCGGAGATTCCTCGTGCTACAGAGTCTTCATCTGATCAACCAAATTCGAATGATACCGCGTTGTCGAACGCTGAAACTTAGCGGCTATTTTCGCAGCTTTTAGACGCGAAGTTTGATCAGAAGTTCTTAGCTTCCAAGCGTGATTTAGAGAAGAAAGAGGCTGTTACTCAGTTAGCTTCAGTTGCAGTTAAAGAAACTAAAAACTGAAACGAAAGCGTCCAATTCCTTTAATTTTAAAGGAAACAAGGTGCAGTTTGAGTTTAATACTAGGCTGTTTGGCGCGGTAGAGGCTGCCAACAAGAACAGTCTAAAAGGAAATTATTCGGCAGCGAATTATCGAGCTTCAAAGAGCGAAAACGCTCATCAGCAAACGGGACAAGTTGATTCGTTTTGTGGATAAGAGTCCCGCTGGGTGGACAGCCGGCAGGAGAAATATGAATCAGACGAACCAGCAGAAGATTTCGATGACGAAAAGAAACTCCGCTCTGCTGAAAGACGGGAAGTCTTCCAACTGATGGAGAACATCAAACTGCGCTGACCAGACTGGGACAAGATGAGTACAACTTATCTTATTTAGCGAAATCTCTAGGAGACTTTGACCCGGTTGACATTATTGGGGACTCAAATGATGCACCTGTTCGATCGATTGTGTTTGTCCTGAATATCAGGAAGAGCCTGTTAGTGTTACAGTCAAAAGAAGACTTAAACTTAATATCGCTTTTGGCGCACATAGGTACTTCTTTGTTTATTCGTCAAATTATTTTGCAGGGATACAAAATCACTTTATTTATACTCCAGCTCCAGCTCAGTTTCCTAACTATCGATCTGCTATTCAGAATAGTGATTTTGTTGATCAAGCTATTTTTGATCTTTTGGTTGTCGGTTCAGTGGTCGAGTGCGAATTGTGCCCAACCATCGTGAACCCCTATCTGGTTCCACCCAGTCTACTGGTAAGAAGAGGCTGTTATCAGACTTACAGTACCCTAGTTATTATGTTAAAAAAGTCCAAGGTGAATTTTGAAGATGCTAAAACTATGCTTCATTCTTTAATTGATTTTTCCCAGATTTGGTTTTATTCTTTTGATATTAAATCTGGTTACCACCATATTTATATTTTCCCCCCAGATCAAGATTTTTTAGGGTTCTCGTGATCCTCGGGGGAGTAATCCATTATTACAAATCTACTGTATTTGCCATTTGGTTTGTCTACAGGGCCTTACATTTTCACTAAAGTAACGAGGCCCTTAGTGAGGTATGATCGATCAACGTGCAAGCAGTTTCCTCAGATCCCAGCGCGAGCAGAAATGTACAAATTATGTAAATCAACCGGCCTTCGCTTAACCCGCGACTCGAGGCTTCGCCGCTCATCGCTCACACTTCGATCTTCTTGCGGCCTTTTTTCGCACAAAAAATGGTAATAAAAGAATTAAGAAAGAGACTGCTTGTCCTCTACTTCAACGGAGGATATGAACAAGGGATCTCTGCACAGCAATTTTTGTTATGCTCGAGTGATTTGATATGACTCAAGACAAAATTCTCATAGCGAGGCACGTTCATAGACTAGAATAAGGAATAATGGCAATGGCTTGTTATTGTGGAGAAAGCGCGTTCGGTTCTGCTGAAGGAGGACTTTCTATAAATACGGTCTTTAATTTTAAACCCTTCGCTGTTTTGGGCACCGCTTACATGTAATTATTTAGCGCTTCCGTGTAGCCAACTTGAATAATTCGCAAAGGTAATAATTTTCTGCGTACCGCGTATCGCGGGTATTCTGTGGTTAATCGGCCGTTAAATCATTGGAAATACACAAAAAGCTATCGTCACAGGACACCCAAGCATAACATTTGAATATTATTAAAAATGGCGTTTCAAAATATAGGACTTTGTATGGGATTTCGAAGCGAACATTTTGAGCAATACATAACAGCAAACTAACCGAATAAAGTTCATGAAACATTACATGGTGTTGTTTGCTATCCTTACAACGCATTTTGAGCAATTTTAGGTCCATTTACCTTACTGTGTATTAGTACGTGTATAATATATTGACAAGGAAGGAGTCATTTGGCCCGATTTAGCCACTATCACCGCTCGACACGTTTCGGAATTCGCTCGAATTTACCCACAAATCTAGTTCAGGCTCCCATTCTGACTTAGCGACTTGACAAAAGGAAGACATACAAGTGATTTTCTCAAAACCAATTGCACATACCTCGTGTCCCAAAAGAATTATCCACTGTACAGAATCGTAATAGCATCTCAAAACAGGCCGCCATGGATCCGTGAGGATCCCGATAGCCCCGTTTGACCGCGGTCGGCACTGGACACCAGTCAAATCTGCCCTTATCGGGAGGGCCACGCTCGTTTTGGTCGTGTTACAATTGTAGTAACTATGACCCGGTACGGACACAAAATTGTCGCTCCAACGTAGTCTGGTTCGCGTGAGAAAATCGCTGCGTGTTACAAGCGGATAGCAAAAATAAATCATTCCCATTTCTGAATTTATATCCATTTTCAGGGTGTATATTTTCTTGTTTTTTTTTAATAAGTAGGTTACCTGACCGGCTTCATGCAAATATAGAAATAGATATTGTATATACCATTATAACAATTTTAAAATAAAACATTTTTACGCGCGTGAGGATATGAATTTAAATGAATTTGCCGACTTCGGTTCGAAAAAATATACCTGGTATATAAAACCTATCGAGGATTCCAAAAAATTGAACACATTCAATTCACGCAGAGTACGTATT
Source organism: Siderastrea radians (assembly GCA_964017195.1). Classification (NCBI taxonomy): domain Eukaryota; kingdom Metazoa; phylum Cnidaria; class Anthozoa; order Scleractinia; family Rhizangiidae; genus Siderastrea; species Siderastrea radians. Next base: position 20,416,163 of record OZ024897.1, read on the forward strand.
TAAAATGAACGCAGTAGACTGACCTGTATTACAAACGTTTTGTACACCAACGCAAATATGTTCAATTTACCACGCATGAATAGAAACATAGGAGGAAGGAGAAACACGGTTCACTTTCTCTTTTTCTTGACTCGTTTTCAGTTTCTAACGGCCAAGACCGTTTTAATTTCTTTCGATAACTTAATTCTCTCCATAAGGTCACGGAGTCCCGCGCAGCGATTCCACCTTTCTCGCGCGAACCAGACTACGTTGGAGCGACAATTTTGTGTCCGTACCGGGTCATAGTTACTACAATTGTAATACGGCCAAAACGAGCGTGGCCCTCCCCATAAGGGCATGATTTGACTGGTGTCCAGTGCCGACCGCGGTCAAACGGGGCTATCGGGATCCTCACGGATCCATGGCGGCCTATTTTGAGATGCTATTATGATTTTGTGCAGTGGATAATCCTTTTGGGACACGAGGTATGTGCAATTGGTTTTGAGAAAATCACTTGTATGTCTTCCTTTTGTCAAGTCGCTATAAGTCAGAATGGGAGCCTGAACTATATTTGTGGGTAAATTCGAGCGAATTCCCAAACGTGTCGAGCGGTGATAGTGGCTAAATTGGGCCAAATGACTCCTTCCTTGTCCAATGTATTATACACGTACTAACACAGTTAAGTAAATGGACCTAAAATTGCCCAAAATGCTTTGTAAGGATAGCAAACAACACCATGCAATGTTTCATGAACTTAATTCAGTTAGTTCGTTGTTATGTATTGCTCAAAATGTTCGCTTCGAAATCCCCTACAAAGACTTATATTTTGAAAAGCCATTTTTAATGATATTCAAATATTATGCTTGGGCTTCCTATGCTATCGTTTGATCGGATACTAAAGTTGTTCATTCATTCATACCTTCTTCTGCGACAACAAATCTTTGCTTAAAATGCATCGAGCGTAGTATCGAGTGCTTGGAAGGCTGCCGCTTTGCTCGTTATTGCTTTACAAAATCCACTCATTTCGTCCCTTCGCCTCTGGTCGCTCGTCGTCAAAAAATGCTGTATTTTTGTAGTGATACGTCTTGTGATTCGTTTCTTTGGTTACTATGTCTCGGAGCAATACGAACGGTCGACAGTTTTCTGTACATCTTCGAGAGCTCAAAAGAAATATAGCTCCGATAGAGAGCGCGAGACCGGCGGGTTCTTGATTTGACGTCACAAGGTGACTAGTCCCATGCCCTCACTGCTCGACCCTGAACCAATATCGGCCGATTTTCCGTACTTCAACCGCGCACAGAAAATCAGGGATTAAACCAAAAACTTTTTGTGACGAAATGCTCCAAATGATAACAGGATTTATTTGACGGGGAAAAAATTTTTAGGGTTAGGTGCACTGCAAACTAGGGTGGGAGTCTGATGTCGTTTGGATTCATGTGCTCGCAAAGAATTAGTCTGGCTGGAAGGCTAACGTGTGTAGTCTTAATTCAAGGTCCCTTCACGAAGTTGTGCGGCGACCCATTCCAATTGTATATTCCCTGTGAGTTGTACTGCTTTCATATCTATTGATAATATGCCTGTAGCGCACAAGAACTGCCATTCATTGGAGATGAAACAAAGCTCCTCTTGGAGGGAACTTCATTGTGTCAGTTTTGTCTTTAAAAGGTTTTGTACATCTTTTGTCGGGAAGTGCTGTCAAATGGTTTACAGACAATCAGGCAGTTCCTTTGATCGTTGAATCTGGTAGCATGAAAGAACATTTGCCTCAGTTAGAAGTGGATATATTTTATACCGCCAGAGAGAATATCGAAATTGATGTGCAGTGGATACCTCGTTTGCTTAATTAGAGAGCTGATTATTTGAGTAAGATCGTGGATTATGATGACTGGAGAGTAAAAAATTGCTATTTTCGTGCAGTCACCTCCCTCTGGGGGCCCTGTTCAGTTGGCTGTTTTGCTAGTTCCATTAACCGCAAGGTTCGTAGATTTTACTCTTAAGTACTTTAATCCGGATTCTCTAGGTGTTGATTCGCTGACATTTAACTGGGTCGGCGAAACTTGTTGGTTGGTGTCTCCTGTTTCGCTGGTGATAAAAGTTATTCGTCATGTTTCTTTCTGTCAGTGCAAAGGAATCTTTGTAGTCCCTTATTGGCCATCAGCCCCGTTTTGGCCTTTTTTGGTAGAGCGTGGAGGGGTATTCAGACCTTTTGTTCGTGACTTCCGCGTTGTCAAGAACGGTAGAGATGTTTTCCTCCATGGGTCGAATAAAAGTTCTCTCTTTGGTTCTGAGAATTTTAGTACACCAGTTCTGTTTTTGTTGCTCGATGGGGCTGTTCAGTAGTGGCCAAGAGAGGCTAGTTATTATGGGATGTTGGCTGCTTGGCTATGGTGGCTTAACATTAAAGGCCACTGGGCCAAGCAGTTTAGTAGTTTAGGAAAGGATAATACGAGCGCTGCTGTCAAATCTTCAGTCAAATTAAAGAGAAATTATTTCCAGTCAAAGTATACGAGCGTTGCTGGCAAAATCTTTGGTGAAATTATATAAAAATTAAACAGAAATAATTTCAGTCAAATTAAAGAGAAATTATTTCCAGTCAAAGTATACGAGCGCAGCTGGCAAAATCTTTGGTGAAATTAAATGAACGCAGTTGTCAAAATCTTCAGCTAAATTTTAAACGAATTTGATTGATAAAAGCACCCCCGCGCCAAATCTTCAATCAAATATTTTTTTTCAGTCTTTCATGACCGTAAGCATAACTTGTCACGCCATTTTCATGAATATATCTTTTGTCGTCGAAGCAGCTGAGTGATATTTTATTCACCACATAGCTACCAATTTGATGTTTTTCACTTTTAATTAGTCTCATCATATGACGCATCTGCTTTTTATTGAAAAGCGTATCTTTGTAATTGCCGTGTTGTATTTTTTGTTTTATCACATTCTTTTTTATTCCCTTTGCTGTGCGGCTACCCTTTTCATTGTCTTTCATGTAAGAATACATTTTTGACCTCAAACCAACAAACTCCACGATTGGGATTCCTGCTGCTTCGTCCTTGAATTTTCCAATGACTTTCTTGTTTGAGTCATCAAAAAACGGGCTATTCTTTGGATAATCACTGTTATCGAATAGATGTTTGTCTTTCCAAAAATCTTGATAAACATCATCTGCTTCAATTTCATAGGTCAGACTGTCAGTATCTGTGAACAGCAACCGAGCTTTGTCACCATACTGACTTTTGATGTAATTGTAATGAAAATCATACATCAATGTTTTTGATATGTCTAGGATGCACATTCCAACATATGCCGGTCTGTTCAATGTCAAAGTTGGTTTGATTTTATGAACGGCAACTAAATCCTCATTGAATATTTTGCAGCTTATGAAACTCGGTCTGCTGGCCCACTTTAATAGTTTTTCTTCATCAGTTACAAGTTTGATGTCCTGTCGCTTTCTTAGATTCTCCATCGTCTTTCCGAACACCGAATTGTTCATCAACTTGAAAAAATCCTTTTCAAAAGAGTTCTTTGCCTCTGCTCTCTTTTTTGTGTTAAAATCGATGTAAGGTTTCAGCCATGGACTCTGATCGAATTCGAGAGCTCTATGAATCTTTGTTAGTTTCAACCCCAAAGACATATAGAGTTGCAAGTTGCGATAATGCAAAACATATCTCTCTTTATTTGACAACGTTGGCACCAACTTTTCAACCAGTCCAACCTTTACTTCAAATTGTTCAGCAATTTCTCGACAATAAGGTGACAACATATCTTCAGTTACTTTGATTTTTTCTGCTGCCAGCGGATAGTCGTTGTGGAGATCATGCAACTCCTCTGGATATTCCAAATCAACCTCCAATATCAATCCTTTTTCAGACTCATCATTATACTTGGATAAATCCACCTCTTCTTCAGTCAACCATTCAAACCCGCCTGTTGGAAGATATTGACTCATTGCCCAACCATAAAGATTGTTTGCATCCAGATAGACGATGTATTTTGTTGCATCCTTTGGATTGTAGTTTTCCATATACTTGTTGTTTGCCTTTCCATATCGATTGGCGATGTAACTGATCCCCCCACGCATACCTTTTTCAATGAATTGAAACATATCAACATCACTAATCAACTCCAATTCAGTTTCTGTCATTTTCAACATTGCATCCCAACTCAGACCGGGTGCTGTGAAATAATGAGCAGGATCCAATCCATAGTATTGTTGACATGCTTTGCGGAAATTTTCAAAAACATCAGTCAACAACAAAATATCCGATTTGAGATAGAGATCGTGATACTCTCCCATTGTTTTCAAGTTGAAGGTTTTCCAAACATTCTGTGCATGTTGATACTCTTCATCTGTGATATGTTCATCATTCATAATACTGAAAAAATCTTCTTTCTTCGGCAACCTGCTGTCCTCAAACTTTTCAAAACTATTCATATAGTCATAAGGATAGACACCTTTCTTTGTCATCAAACTCAATTGTTCACCTTGAAATACTTGTCCCGTGTGTTTGAACGCTTCAGCAGGAAGATTATTCACCAAATTACTCAATGACGAGCTCATGAATTGAAAACTGTCAATGAACACAAGGTTTTGACCCAACATGAAGGCTAAGTATTTCTCCATGTTACAGGGAATGACATTTATGCTCATCTCATGTTTCTTTCCTTCTTTATCAAAATACGCATTCTTTTTCACAATATTACCAATCTCTTGCATTATAAAGTGACTGTCATACCCCTTGAGATTGTGAAACACCACAGGTATTTTATTATTTAAATTCAAACTACATTTTTCATGTGCTGAGCCTCTATATTCGCCGGTGATTTCACAATAATCTCTTACTATTACATCATCTGTGATATAAGGTATTTTACAGATGTGACATTCTTCAGCTCTTTGAAAACTTTCCTCATCCTCGTCTGTCATTTCGAGAGGTTTTGTTAAGTGGGTTTTTATAACCTTTTTACAGTATTTAACTTCAGCCAACATGTCATTCATGAACTTGTTAATGGCCATTTCTCCTCTGTAAATTTTAATTGGTTTTGAAAATTTATCGTCATAATAGCAAACAACTTTATAACCATATCCACAAGCCGTATGTTTTTGATATTGTTCGGTGTGGGATTTTTGCGGAGCTTTCTTATCAACCTTTTCGGTGATGGCTTCAAAATCAGCATAAATTACGAAAGGTGCCGGTAACTGTTTACGATAATTTTTGAATGCAATTTCTGATCCAGGTTCTGGCATTTTAATTGCTTGGGTACCGTTCACTTGAATGCAATTGTCTTTATGATTATTTAATACCCTTTCAGAGCTAAAACATTGCAGGCAGTGCATACAGAAATGCTTTCTTCCCTTGTGCTTCGTTTGATTGTGCATGAATTTATTGAAATCCTTTAATAAACAATAATGTCCCACCTCTCCTTCGGTTATTAAGAGCAGATTCAAACAAGAGTCAAACTTTTCTTTTGAAACGTAAATCGGATACCGTTGCCCTTCCTCATAACCGAAGACATTAACATTGATACTGTTTTGTTTCTCTATTTTGTTATATTGTTTTACAGAAACGGGAAACTCAATTCCCGAGTAATCCAATTTTTCTACATATTTTTTATCACACTCTTTTATTCTCTGTGGATCTTTATTCTGTGGCAAGAGGTGACGAATGTGACACCAACGAAAACATTCATCATCATTATTTTTCATGTTTATAATCCCTTTAGCTGAGTTCTGCAGCTCTTTGGGTAATGGAATATATGAAGAACCTCTGAGTGGTCTGTACCATACAACATTGATGAAATGACCTTCAACAGATTGGATAGTCCATCCTGAACCTTCTGATACCCATTGAGCTATTTTATTCAAAATTTGTTGTTCAGAAATTTGTAATGCTTCATTAATTTCCATTAGGTTGATTATTGTTTGAGGTTTACTGTTGAAATACGCATTTTTTATTACTGTTCTACCATCAGACATTTTGTTGAATGTAACTTTTAATGTTTCAACGTATTTCAAGCCTTTCATTTCATTGAACCAAGTTATTATATTATATTCTATAAACTTTCTAGTGTTTTTCATTTGAACTAACGGGTCTTTATTGTTTTGGATGCTTATTTCATAGGACTTTGTGTAACCTTTTAAAGCTTTCTCTGTTTGCTCTATTTTAGTTCTTGGTGTTGAAACTGGCTTTTTCACTGTATGTTTTTTAGTTCTTGGTATTGGAACTGGTTTGTAATTATCCCTGAATTCTGGAGGTGGTGGAATGTTGTTTTCTTCATATTCTTTAACAAACTGTTTAACACTTTTACGAGGTGTTGGTATTGGTCTCCTTGGTTTGTAATTATCCCTGAATTTTGGAGGTGGTGGAATGATGTTTTCTTCATATTCTTTAATAAACTGTTTGACACTTTTACGAGGTGTTGGTATTTGTCTCCTTGGTTTGTAATTATCCCTGTTTTCTTCAAGCTTCTTATATAGATTTAAAACTAATTTAATAATTTTTGATTTGCTGAGTTTATTAAGATCTTCCTTATTCATTATATTAGGATTAAATTTTTCCATTTCTTATTTATTATATACAATATTTTTTTAAATTTATTTTTTTCATTTCACGTTTCACGAAATGAAAAAAGTTTAAGCAAAAGACAATCTGACCTTATTTCCATCCTTATCCACAAACGCATTTCCACAATTCACGAAATAATAAGTCGAACCATAACTTTTACCCACCAATTTTGAACACTGATAGATGCTTTTACATTTTGTGGCAACCTGTGTGTCAACATTGGTAATCAACACCTCCTTTGCGTTACTTGGTCTGTTATACACTTCTTCGTCAAGATTTAACTCTTTTGCCAGCTCTGCTTTTGAGAGTTTGTTTGGATTTTTTATTTTTTTACTCACAGCCATTCTACGCATTTCTTGATAAGTTAAAAATTTTGCCATTTTATTTTTATTATATGCAATATTTTTTTTAAATTTATTTTTACATCAGATCGTTAATATCTACCCAGGAATTGAATTTTTCTGGGTAACCGCTCCACTTCACCAAAGCTTTACCTTTTCGAGCGTCTCGTCGAATCACTTTCTCAATACGGTAAACGTCTTGAACAGCCTTCTGCATCTCCTGTTCATAAAAAGAACCTGATATTTCCTCACCACTGAGATCTTTGAGTCTGTAAGTGATTGGATTGGTGTATTGTATCTTATCAACTGTGAAAACTTCTTCTGTCCAATTGGCTGTGTATCCTTTGTCAAAGACAGGACGTTTGTACTTAGATATTCTGACCTTATCACCGACTTTGAACTTTGGTTTTTGTCTTGATGTTTCCATATTACCGTACAGATTAAAGTAAACAACTCCTTCATTTTTCTTTTTGCTTGCTTCTGTAGGTGTCATCTTTATGCTTGAATGTCTGGTATTGTTATACTGTTTCACTAATTTGGGTAACATTTCAAGATACTGTGTATTACCTTGAACAGTAAACTGCTTCCACATCTTGGTTTTGATTGTACGGTTCCATCTTTCACAAACTGACGACTTTTCTTCATTCTCAGTTGAGTACAAGGTTATTTTATTCTTATCCAGTAGTTCCTTAACATGTTTATTATAATACTCTTTTCCTTTATCTGTCCAAAGATATTCCGGTTTTCTACCTTCTTTTAAAATGGTTTTGAATGCTTCAGCAACGGTTTCACCTTTTTTATCCTTCAAAGGAATGATCCAACCGTATTTAGAGTATACATCTAAAACCATAAGAAGATATCTGTAGCCAGCATTCCATCGACTGAATTTTTGCATCTCAACGATATCTGAACACCATGTCTCGTCAATATGGTTTACAATTACCCGCCGCCGGGTGAAGTTACGCTTTATCGGTTTATGAAGCTCATCAGCTAATTTTTCTTGCCAGTTTTCTTCACTCGACGGCCTTTTCAGTTTAAACCAAGACCAAGTTTTTGCTTTTTATCAATAATATTTCGTGCCATCCAATGACCCCATTGTCTCTCATTATAAGGAACAGAATCCAACGCTTTGACCATTTTCCTATCGGCTTTGTTCTTGCATTTTTTATCATCTTTACAAACTGAATAATCAACATCATGTTGCATCGCTATAGCATCAGTCTTACCAGTTGGTTCGTCATATATCTCAAGTATTTCTCCTGTTTTTGGATCCCATCTAACCTGATTTTCAAGGTCATTGTAGGGGCCTGTGTATCGATGCCCTGGAAGAGTCCAACCCCCCTTTGGTTTAGGGAGTTTTCCAATCATTTTATGAATGTCAATCCCACTTCCATCAAGTTCTTTTCTGTCGGTTTTGTATTTTTTATTAGGCCGTATCTGTGTTGATAGTTGATTCAACATTTCTGATCCTGTTTTTTGAATGAAAGGAGTTGCTCTTTCCAAAGCATAATCGAGAGCCTTTTTCTGAAGTTTTGGGTTCCTTAGAGCTTCACTACCATAATATCTTCCCATTTCTATAGCTTTTTTTCCAAGCCAAGGAATGCTATGGTGAATTAACATATCAGTACCTGTTGAAGTCATCGTATTTAAAATGCCCGCCCCTTCAGACGGGCTAATCAGTTTCCCGGCACCTCTGATTGTTTCACAAATCTGGTTTTGGTTATGCCGCATTCAGCGCATGTGCAGAAAAACATTGGTCTGCCATTTTTAGCGTATCTGAATCCAGAAGGCTCCACACACTCAGTTTCTTTTCTCTGTTTTACGCAATAAGATTTCATTTACAATATGGTTATATTTAAATTTTTTCTAACTTTTTGAAATATCTTTCAATGAATTTTTCATTCTTTTCTGTGTCATGAACGTCAAAAACTTGTAAAAGATCAAAATATGATACACCCTTATTCATTTCATTCAAAAAGTATAAACAAAAATATCCACAAGTCATTGTATTCAAGGCTTGTATCTGGTTATTTTGATGAATTAGAGTCAGGTTTTTCTTCTTTGCATGATTCACAATTTCCTGAAATGGCGGCAAACCAAAACTGTCGAAATAATTAATTTCCCCATTTTTAACATGTGTTGAAACCCAATGGCTTCCGCCCATATATGATGGTTCGAGATTGTAAATAAAGAACGCCATTTTGTGTTTGTGTGGAACAGTTTGGTCTCTCGACAACACACCACCCTTGTCTATTGGTATTCCAAGATGTCGGCACCATTTCATCAAATCAAAGTTGCTTAAGGCTGTATTTTTGTCGAATTTCAAAGAATTGTTCCCAGAAGTGGAATTCCGTTGAATGGACTGTTTTTGCCTAAAAGTATTCCTTTTCCAGATTTTTTTTTTTTACTCCCACCACCTGATTGATTCCATGTTCCAAAAAATGGAGGTGGTGGTTGATACACTCCAAGTCTGGGAGCAGCTCCACCATCTTGTTTAGGAGGTCTTCCGATTCTAGGAACTCCTGAACCTGTCATCTTTTTAAAAGCCTCAAGGGCGAGTGGAATACCGATTGATGCTAAAAGTGTACCAAGAAAACCTCCAGTTTGTTTTTTAGTTGGTTTGATATGCAATCCAGAGCCTGTTTGTAGGGCATTGAGAATATCCTTTTTCTGTTTTTCACTCAATAGATGTTTATGAGCGATAAGTTGATCTATTTTGGAATTTGGAATGAGAAAACCACCCGTCTGTACACCTTTTCCAGATATCTTTTTAACAATCTGAGATGTACCCTCAGAAGCAGCGCCAGCCAGAGCTGATAATCCAATAGTTTTTGCTAATGTAGGCCCAAAAGTTCTTCCAAGTGTCAAAATTGAAGTCAAAAGTGAACCACCGACCTGTTTTCTAATGTTTGTCTTCGACAGTTTTATGTCCATTCCCTTATTCATTGCGCGGTTCTTTTCCAACCTCTTCACAGTTGTTGCAGGCACATGAAGAGTATCACTTCCATTTAGGGCATCTTTTGTCAACCTCAAGACGATTGTTTCACGTTTGTGGAAAGCTTTACTTAGATTTGTTTTCTGATTGTCGGAAAGCGTAACGTTAATCTCATACAATTGAGTCATATTTATTTTATTTTACGAAATAAAATAAATTCAAGAAATGGTTTTGAATTAGACAATCATAAGTTCATTTCCAACCTTGTTGACAATAACCTCATTTTCGTAAAATACGATGGCATGAGCACTCACATTAGCTGTTGGTGCCGTATTCAATCTGTAGTTCAAAATCAGTTGTTTTGGATCTCGAGTAATAGCCTCTTTTTGGTAGGTCCGATCAAAATAGACAAGACCGTAAAGAGATGTGAAATTATGTATATTCAACTGCGTTCCTGTGTTCAGATCATTCTTTCGAAAAGCATAAGACATTAGATCGTTGAAAATTCTCACTTTTGAATCGGCATCGTACTCCAATTCAGGATAAAAAGTACTGTTTCCATACTCCAAACGACATGCTGCAAGAGAGCTATTAGTATCTGCAGAATTCAGCTTGAAAGTATCAAAAATGTAAGGAGTTCTCTGAGATTCCTCATTATTTGGACCATTAGTTCTCTGTAGATAAATGAATACATGTTTAACATTGTCAATGGCTGGGCTAATTTGAAACATGTTTTGAACTGCTCTTGTATTCGCACTCTGAATATACATATCTTTCATGTACGTCCATTTGGTTGGTTTGAGAAAATCTTTCACAAATTCACCGTATGCACTATCTTTCGGAATCAATCTTGGAAGCCAAAGATAAAGTCGAGTAACAACCACCCGCCCATCATCAGCAGCAGCTGCTTTGTGAATCAATTCATCATCATTATTCAACTTCAGTTCGAATGTGAGCTGCATGGGAGGAAGCATCTTGTCTTCCAATTCCTCAAAGAAACTGTATCTGTTCAACGGAATGATCTCATTTATGCTTTTGGCTCCACCACCACCATTATTCTGTTTTGCTTGAGTTAAAAGTCGTCTTGCTTCAAAACCCAAATTTGTATTTGCTGTTGAATCATCTGTGTCAAGATACCAAAAACTATTTTTAGCAACCGACCTGCTGAAATCATCACTATACTCCAGCAAATTTTTGACATTTGCGATTCTATGAATGTTGTCACTATCATACACTGTTTTACCAGCAGATTTGATAACCATGTGTTTGATGAGAGAATGTGACCCATTAATCACCGTAATTCGATCAGCAGCTGCAAAACCAGATCCATCAGCTTTCTTTTGGAGCTCTTTAGTTACTTCAAAATATCCATTGAAATAATCAAAAAAAGTGGATCTATCGGTTATTGTGAATTTATTTCCTGTTTTTTTCTGAGAATCGTTGTTTCCAGGTTGTTCAATAATATTGTCAGGGGAGAATCTGACCATTTCATATCTCTGCAGTTTATCACTTGTTCTGAAAGTCATCTTTTATTTATATGTTTAAAACTTTTTTTATTTTTTGTTTTTTCATCTTCTTTTTTATACCGCTTCCAGAAATCAATCTATTCAATATCACGTTGTAATCTTCTTCTTTTTGTTTGTTTGGTGCTTTTGGAACTTTTTTTCCCAAAGAATGAAGGTCTTTCATGAAAAGATGACCTGATTTTTCAGCAACTTTTTCAACAACTTTTTTACCAAGTTTATCACCAGCACTTTCTATTCCTGATTTCAAAGCTTTTTTAGCAACAGGTTTTAAAACTTTATCCACAATCATTTTCATTGGTTTGAAAATATTGTCCACAATCAAACCAGATCCTTTATGTTTGTAAACAAATCTTCCAAGACTCGGATGAAAAATTCGTTTGTAATTGTACGTCAGCATTTTATAATTATCTTTTATAATTTTTTTTCTCTCAAAATCAGAGAAAATGATGTATCAGCGTCATTCAAATCTATTATTCGTCGTTTACCATCAGTAATGTATATCCGCAGGGTGTTTATAATATACTTATTAACTGGATAATATTGAACTCTCAAAGGCTCTTTAGTGAAAGCATAGGATGGTTGCAAATCATTTGTGCCAAAGGTGTAGATGATATCTGTCTCATCCTCATCAACACGACTCCCTGAAATAAGATCGCAATGTATATTCAAAATCTCTGTATCTTGACTGAGATTTGGTGTGTAGTCACCAACATTTTTAGAACTGGTTAAAAATTGTTTTTTGAAACCGATCAAATCTCCAAAATTTGATGTTGTAAGGTCTAGTTGATAGTTTGTCGCGAGATTTATTGTTGTTTTGAAAGTTGTGTTGTTGAATATCAAGGTTATTGGATATGAAATTTTGTTTGAAGTCTTTGTTTTTGTATTTTCCTTGATGAAATCATTGAAACCAACATAATTCCATGTACCTGGTGGAAAGGTTATATCTTTCCAAGTTTTCCCACCATCGGAAGAGTATTTTATTTTTTGATTGTCCAGCTCTGATGTGATATTGAACCATGTGAAAGACATTGATATGATTCGACCTAAACCGAGTTCATATTGTCTGTTTGGATCAAGTATTATCGGTTGGGTATATCTGATTGTAAAATCGCTAGGCTTATTTTTTGTTTCTTTCTTGACGTTATGAGAAGATAACACCAATGGTAGTTGCATTTTTTATTATATTCACATGAAAAATTTTTTATAAATGTTGTTGTAATGATGTTTGTTGATTATGTAATTTTTCAATAAAATATCGAGAATAGCAACACCGGTGTTTCTAAGCTCTATGCTATTATTACCAGCACCAATTGATCCAACAATTAACTCTAACTTTTTGAGGGCTTCTTTAGGATTAAGAAAAACAACACTTGCATTTCCACCTCGCTTTGTTGTCTTTCTTTTGAGACCAGAGCCTTTGATACTCTTCAACTTATTTTTGTTATAGTTGATATAATCATTGAGAACTTTTCGAGCGTCGTCGATGACCTTTCTTCTGAACTGTGCTTCAGATTGGCTTATCAAACCTTTATTCAACTGCTTTGTAATTTGTGTTTTGTAACCTGGAAGTTGTTGTCTTTTCTTGACTGCATTTTCTATTTTCTTTGACAAGAAAGAATGTCTTGTTTTTTCTGTCATATCTTCTCTTTCGAGTTGTGCTTCAATGTCATCATAGTTGGCCAATCCAAGTTGATCCAAAGTCTCATTTATTCTATCTTCTTCAAAAATCTCGTAATCTGGAACTTCATCTTCTTCATATTCTGGGGGGTCTTCAAGTTGTTGCATATACTCAGGATTGACATATATTTTCTTTTTTCCTGTTTCCAAATCTTTTAGAACATCATCATAGGAGGGTGGTTTTGGAACAAGCTGTTTAGTATTTTCTGGTTGAACCCCTTCATCAAACAAATCTTCAAGATTGTAATCTGGTATTCCTTCATCTTCGATATTGATACCATAATCTGGAACCTCTGCTTTTTTCCTTTGCAACCGTCTTTTAAAAGGTTGAGGTTGCGTCAATTCCTTCAAACCGGATGTTATCGGTTTGAAAAGCTTCTCTGCTTCAACATCACTCATTGTATCGGTTATTTTCTTTTGTTTCAGCGTTTCCCTGATAGTATTGACATCTTGACCGATTTTCGATCTTTTTTCAGCCATTTCTTTCCACTTGAGGAGACTCATTTTATTTAATCGAAATAAAAATATTATTTTTTGAATAAAAATGGGTTATTGAATATAAAAAAGCTCGCATAGCGTGTCGCATAGCGTGTCGCATAGCGTGTCGCATAGCGTGTCGCATAAAATTATTGAAAAAAAAATTATGTTGAGAATTAATAAAATGGAAATACCAAACTATGACGTTGAAGGTGATAAAGATAGTAATTTCACCCAATTATATCCTTTTATGCCAGATAGATGCTTCAGAATGTTGATCTGCGCTCCGAGTGGGAATGGTAAAACCAATCTTTTGCTTCACATGATAAACAAACCCCTGTTATTTTTTGACAAGGTCTATCTATATGCTAAAAACTTGCAACAGAACAAGTATCAATATTTGTTACAAACATTTGAACCTCTTTCAAAAAAATACGGTTATAATATCATTGAAGCTAGCAACGGTGAGATAATTCCTTTACATGACATGGATGATGGAAATCAAAAGTTAATCATTTTCGATGATTACCTCAACACCGGAACCAAAAATGAACAAGAGATACGAAACTATTTCACAAACTCTCGAAATAAAAATTGCAGCTGTATCTATCTGTCTCAGTCTTTTTACAAAACAGACAAAACCATCAGATTGAACTGTTCCCATTACTGCATTTTCGATTTTCCAAGCAAGAATGAAGAGAGTAGGGTATGTCAAGAATTGAACATCAACAAAGACGACTACCTCTCAGCAACAAAAGAACCGTACACTTTTCTGTATGTTGATAAGCCACGAAAATTCTATGCAAAAAATTTCACTAAAATAATCTGAAGAGTTAATAAATGAGTTTCTACAACGGAGTATTGAATTTTAATCATTTTATGAATTCGAGAGGTCTCAGAGGTTTACCTGGTATTGGGTTTAAATTAGATGCTAATAATGATTATGATATGCAGAATAAAAAATTAGTGAATGTAAAACAAGGAACCAATAATAATGATGTGGTTACAAAAAGCCAGTTAGATAGTGAAATAGCTAAGATTCCAAGTGTGGATACAACTAAATTCATGCTAAAAACAGGTGATACGATGACAGGGTCGCTTGTTGTCCCAAAAGACAATTACCCAGTTCAAGGTAATCTCAACAAGGTTATCAGTTATGAATCGCAAAGAGAGATATTCTTGTCAAAGAAGGAAGGAGGTCGAATGGAGCAACATATTGACATGAACAATAATTTCATCACAAATGTGAAAGATCCAGTTAATTCAGACCATTGTGTTAATAAAAAGTATGTCGAAAATCAGCTTGAAAAAAAACTGGATAAAGGATCTGATATTGATATGAAAAATAATTCAATTATCAATCTTGATCTTCCATCAAACCAAAGAGACGCCGCATGTGTCGAGTTTGTTAACAACAGAATTGATGACATGACACAAAAAAAGTTTCTCAAAGTTGATGGCACCAACAATATGACTGGAAACTTGAATTTAAATGAAAAAACAATAATCAACTTGAACACCGATGACAAAGACATAAAATCAGCAGCTAATGTCGGCTATGTCATCAGTAAGGTACACGCCGCCAAAGGTGATGTGACTGTAGGGTTGAAAACTTACTTTGACACAAAAATCAAGGAGTCTCACATCACTAGCTCAACTAACAAGAAAGACGTTTTCAGGTATCTCATGGAAAATGCCGATGAATCTTCAAGTGAAAACAACATAATAGTTGATGGCATTGTTGACTTTTTTGGTTCCCCCCACAATGTCAACAAAAAAGCTTATAAATTTAAAATGGGGAAAGACGCTCAAAATGAGTATTCTTCTCGCATTGGCTTTAACATGTTCAAACTTCCAGAAGGCGAGTACACTTTGGCTATTGAATTTTTCCCTCCAAGCACAACAAATTTGTCAGTGAGTGTCGTTTCCACTTCACTAAATATTGGTCAACAATCAACTAAGCTGTTTGTTAATTACAGTAGATCGATTGTTCACTTACATAAGTGGAGCATAACTCCTCCCGAATACATTTACATTGACATGCATTGTCAGGGCACTGCAAGTAGCTCCACTCAAGGAGTTGGTTATTTGATTGTATATGGAGTCAAAGGATCACAGAGTAATGTAGACTCGGATGTGTATGATACGGCGTACGTTGTAGAAAATGGTAAAATGGTAATGCAAACGGATTTGTCTTTAAACGGGTATAAATTAAGTGGTTCAGTTCATTATATACATGGGTATTTAAATACGAAAAACGGGAACACATTTTTATTGAATGGTTGTGACAAAATAATTATTCCAAATCATAGCCACATATTAACTATAACAGTGCTCTATTTCAAGCTCAAAAGTAAATATAAGCCTATTTCTTTAAAAATAAAACACAGTGACCATTTAACTCAATCAATCACTTACACTTCAACCCAATCAACTCGATCACAGACAATAAATATCAATTTAGTGCTGGCGTTTGGTAATTTGGCTGTGGAACTGGGTTCAGTTGTGAAAAATCAAGAACTCTTAATGTTGATTGAATATAGAGTGCCATAAACATTTTTTCATTCATTATATATCACAATGCGGAACATATCAACCAAACACTTCAAAGCTGACCGATGTTTCGACATCGTTTACAGGATGAATAATCTAACTTATATATATGAGAACAGCTATTTTAATTAATGAAATTCTCGAAAGCATAGAAAGATTGGTTCAAAACATCAAAAAATTATACCATAGTATTAAATTATCATTCAAGAAGAAAAAAAAAATGTAACCGTATAATATATATGGATAAACATAATATATTCAATTGGAACCATGTTTCAGAAAAATTAACGGAAAATCAAATATCTGAGTTGAAAGCATTATACAAATTCTATCATAAGAAATACTGGCTTGCTAAAATGACCTTTAAATACTTCAAAAAAGCAGAACTTGCATGTAATATTGGATCCGCTTTATTGGTAGTAATAGGGACAGTAATTGGTGGTGTTACATTGAATCCTATTCCTCTCGGAACAATATCTGGCGCTGGGCTCTTACTTAAAACATATTCAGAGATCAAAAATTACAAGAGAAAAATTGAAATGAGTAAATTCGCCTATACATCTTATTCAAAGGTTTTAACAGATTTACGATCCTTTATGAGAGGACTGAAGTATGATGAAAAAGAATTTCTTGATTATGTCAAAGTTATAGATGAAATAATCATTGATATGTGTCCATTAACTGACAAATTTGAAAAAAAATACAACAAGGTATTCATCCAAGAATAGATCTTATTTTTCTCTTCACTACAAACTTCACCAATAAACTTTACCAACAAACTTTACTTCAAATACAAGTTTATCTGATATTGCATGACAATCTGATGACTCATTTCCTCGGGAAAGTCCCTGTGGTTTTCAAGACAAAAGAACTGTCTAACGCGTTAGAAAAACAATTGAAAAACTTAATGACTCATTTCCTCGGGAAAGTCCCTGTAGACTAATTAAAAGTGAAAAACATCAAATTGGTAGCTATGTGGTGAATAAAATATCACTCAGCTGCTTCGACGACAAAAGATATATTCATGAAAATGGCGTGACAAGTTATGCTTACGGTCATGAAAGACTGAAAAATATTTGATTGAAGATTTGGCGCGGGGGTGCTTTTATCAATCAAATTCGTTTAAAATTTAGCTGAAGATTTTGACAACTGCGTTCATTTAATTTCACCAAAGATTTTGCCAGCTGCGCTCGTATACTTTGACTGGAAATAATTTCTCTTTAATTTGACTGAAATTATTTCTGTTTAATTTTTATATAATTTCACCAAAGATTTTGCCAGCAACGCTCGTATACTTTGACTGGAAATAATTTCTCTTTAATTTGACTGAAGATTTGACAGCAGCGCTCGTATTATCCTTTCCTAAACTACTCAGTTTTGCGGGCTATTAGGTGTGTTGATCACATTTTTGAGGCCACTGGGCCATGCAGTTTAATTGCGGGCTATTAGGTGTGTTGATCACATTTTTGAGGCCGCTGGGCCATATTTTGCCTGTATTTGTGTGTTCGTCACTCTTAACGGCCGCTGGGCCGCGGTTTTCATACTTACATGCTTTTGTTTGTTTATTATTTTTATAGGTTTACAAGGTGGACAGACGTTCGCATTGAAGGTTGGCGTCCTTAGAACTCTAGAACTCCGAAGGTTAGCAGAGTGTTTGCTCTTACGTGCCAATCAAACGAAGACTTCTTCGACGACAGAACGATATTCAAAAACTTTCCAGAAATTTAGAGATTGGTCTTCGTGCCATGAGGACATTGCTTATTTGCCGTCCAATGAACTGTCAAGCCCTTGCGATTCAAAATTAGTTAAGAATATTCTTTAAGCTGGTAAAAGGGAATTAGCAAAGCCTGTCCAAAAAAGATCCTGAAATTACTCCTGAAATGATTGCAGAAGTGTGCAAAAGGTTTGCAGGTCCAATGTTTTATCGGCAAAAACGGGCCGGGGTCTGTCTCTTGCCCTTTCAAGTTGCTCGATGGATTTGCTTCCGCCTCTAATTCAGATCTGTCCTCTACACGTTACCATTTTTCCGTAGTCTGTGTTATCATCAGATCTACGTCTACTTATAAGTTGCGCTGTACTGATTTGTCGGTTATACCACTGAGGACAAGGGAAATACTTCTACAAGCATTCGCTGATTTTAGCTATCCGAATTGTTCGGTCGTCATAGCCTTAGAGCTGGGGGTGCTTCTTCTGCCGCTCATGCCGGTGTTAGCGATCGCTTTTTTCAAGCGTCACGGTAGATGGAAGACAGATAGGGTTAAAGATGGTTATATCAAAGATAAGCTTGAATCTTAAATGTGCTTTCAGTAGCAAAGGTTTGCATGCTTAACTCTTTGTTCTCTTTGTTTATTTTCCAAGGCGGGCATCAATAAACGAGATGCCAGCCCCTGATGCTGTGTGGTGTTTATTAAGATTAGTTACAAAATATTTTATAATCGTTTCCACTGGATTAGAGTATAAATATATTTTGTAACGGTTCGCTGATTACACAAGAGTATGTGCAGAGTTGTATTGTGTTAAATATACAAGTATTTTAGGTGTACTGTAAGGCGTGATTAGTCCTCGGGGACTAATAGGGCTATTTAAGGGTTTGTAATTTATTCAAGAATCATTCGAAGGCATCTCTCTGTCAACTTTATTTTATTTTCATTTATATGGATTTGTATGTACTAGCTGAGATTCCTTAGATATAAATCAGTTGCTGTATCGCTCGCTGTATGGACACGTAGCATCAATAAACGAGAGGCCCGCCCCTGATGCTGTGTGGTGTGTTTATTAAGATTAGTTACAAAATATTTTATAATCGTTTCCATTGGTTTAGAGTATAAGGGCAGATGGAGTTCTGCGTAAACCTTTTTTTTTTTGCATGGAGTAATGACGTAATAAATAAATGCACTGAGTTCCCTTGAAAAACGACGAGAACGATCATTCAGTTTTGTTGTTAAGGGCGCTTTTCAATTTTGTGTGGAACTTGACTCAGAAACGCCAAAAAATACACATGACAGTATTATTGCATGGTCCTGGGGTCTAGAAAAAAAAAAGACCTATTATTTATAGCGGAGAGATAAAAGCCAACGTTATTGTTTGCACAACAGGACTGTACTGAGGAAAAAAAACATGTACTCGCGACCATGCTTTAGAGCCTTAGGCGAAGTAAGGCTGTTGAGTTGTTTACTGAGTAGTTAGTGTTAGAGAACCCGTCATATCCACTAAACTGAATGATTTGGTTGGTTAAACGAGTTCCCTTTCCATGAAACACATTTCTGGTCTTTAATAACTACGGTATGTATTTGAGAGGAAAACGGTTAACCTGCGTGGCAGGCACCAATAATTACCACCTTTTCCTTCCCTTTCGGCGCCTGCCACGCAGGCTAGAACTCAGCTATTTGCTATTTGCGTGCAGGGTTACGTTCTAACCAGGGATCACAAGATTTTCATGTAGTTCGCATAAGAGCCCGCTAGATTGAGGCGCGTTGCGCTCAAGCCACTGCCAAGCGCGCTGGATCAAGGATTAGTTCGCGCACAAGGACGCTAGATCAAGGGTATATAGTTCGCGTACAAACCTGATAGATCAAGGGTGGTTCGCGCACAAGCCTCCTAGATCGAGGGTAGTTCGCATAGAAGCCTGCGGTATTTCAAGGGTGGTTCGCACACAAGCTTCCTAGATCAAGGGTATTTCGAGTGCCAGCCCGCAAGATCGCGGGTAGTAGATCGCGAACGAGCTCGCTACAAGAAAGGCACTTCGCATCGCACAAATCCGCTAGATCAAGAGGCGAAAAGGGCCAGCCTCGGTTCAATAATAAAATGTTGTTTGCTGCGTGGCACGTAACAAAGTATTCAAGAGTTATTTCAATAATAGAAACAAAAAGTGCCAGCAGAAAGGTTAATAATCCTAGAGTTTCGGGATTAGGGTTAGGCGTCTAGGCTTGAATAGCCTTGGTTCATTCTTTCATTATGGGAGCGCATTCGTACTTCGATCTAGTTTATTATTTACAGCTCTTTCTGATTTTGGAATTCCCTTTTTATAAGAGTGCCTTAAAGTCACGTTAAGTTTACCGGAATGCATTGAATCTTAGAACAAAGTGGGACCCCCTCAGGTAATTGCCCTTCCCATCCCCCGTGAGTTACACCGACGCAAATCAAAACTACTGACAACTTCAATGCGATCCAACGTTTAGTTGTATGAAACCCTAATATTCCTAAGATTACACATCAGTTAATGACGACTTACTCACAACATCAAGCTCTAACGTTCAAATTGGGATTTGCATTTTAATGCCCTAACAAACTGTTATGTAAAAATCGATAAAATGTCTTTCTCTGTTTCGTGTATTCCGTGTCCAGTTCTTGGGTTTTTTGGTTTTGTTTTTGTGTCAGAGTTCCTTACAGTTCGCTGTGTCCCTCGGCCGCTTTCAGTTCATGGGTGACATCCTTAAACCCTCCAATGGGAGACCCAACTTTGAACTTAAACACTTCTCCTGGTTGTACGTTGTCAAGGTACACCACACGGATGGTCAGATCTTCGTAGGTGCGAAAATAAAGAGCGTTGTGTGTTAGGTCCTTGGCCACCACCCAGGAAGTGTAGTCTGCGAGGCCCGGACGTTTATGATCAGAAAGTACACCACGGGGGATATCCACGGAATTCATGACGTGAAAAACTAAGTTGACTGCTTCCTCTCTTGTCTTGACTGGATCAGCAAAGTGCATCAAAGTTGCAGAACGTACCAGTCTTGAGGTGGGTGTCAAGTCGCCAGGCATTCCGAGCAGACCGCTGCCTTCACCTGTTGCATTGAACTGATCTGTGCCCAAAACCAAAGGCTCGTGAGCGTACTTTGAGAGTTGAATGTAGTTACGGAGGTTGAGCATATGGAAGTCGTAAGGTGGGGAGTTGGTCATGACACCCACAGTGTTGTTGTGAACTTTCCTTCCCTGATCTGTGAACTCGATGACGATGCCTTCTCCAGTCTTGTCTGCCACGGAGTAGTGCAGTGGGAAGGTGTAGTCCCGCAACTTTTTTTCAAACACCAGTGGAAAGGAGTCTTCTTCCAAGGCTTCTCGCACTTCCTTGACTGTACCGAAGTTGCCCAGAAGCCAAAGTGGAAACTCTAATAAGGAGATGGCTTCTCCACATTTATCGTCTGGGACGACCTGTAGTAAAAATATGTAGGAGTATTTTATAATAATAATAATAATAATAATAATAATAATAATAATAATAATAATAATAATAATAATAATAATAATAATAATAATAATTACTATTATTATTATTATTATTATTTTAAGTAAACAAAAGGTTTAGGTTGTTTTAATGCTTGTAACAACTTAATATAACAAGGACAATAGGAATGAACTTACAAGGGTTCAAGAGTTCAAATTAGAGGATTTCTCTTAAGTTTCCTCCTGAGGAATCTACATGGTATCTTTCAGTTGAATGCTTATATTCAAGAGTTTTTTTAATTCTTTCTTTTTTAATTAAAAGCCACAAAAGCAAGGAAGATAATGGTAATAAAATTTTAAAAGAAAGGTTTAAACTGTGGCAAGGGTCAATAACAGGGCTCACACTCCAATTATGTTTTAAATACCTGATATTTGGCAAAGCCTGGGAACAGGAGGGCGCCCAATGACAGCCCAGCGGTATTCATTCCGTCACAACCAATGGGCAAAGTCCAAGCGTTAAGGTATGCGATGCTGTACTTGTTTTGCCACGTCAAAGGCTTGGAATAACCAGCGCATTTCTCTGGCAACTGTGCGGTATGGGACTGTCCCTCGGGCTCTACCACGATGTTCGACATGAGACTGACCATGTACTCCATGCTTCGGCCGACGACTACCGATTTATCTTCGGAGGTCACCCGGATCTCGGTACAGGCGTTTGTGGCAAGAAAGAGATGAAACAGCAGTTGCACCACCAAGAGGAACTTCATTTTTATTGGATGCAGACTGGGGGGCAATCTAAAATAGAAAGAACACGTACCAACTCAGACAAAAACGACAAAAATCATCAGTATTCTATGGAGTATCCATAGTGGGGACGGAGCATACTCACAGCACCCACTGAGTTGGTGGCATCCTTGGCATTCAGTTGGATCTGTGTGTTGTATAATTCAGGTATTATATGATTGTCATCATGACACCAATGACTACTAGTGATTACGGCTTATTCGTCATGGTATTTTAAACACGCTTTTAGATAGCCTCTTCCAGGCTCGGAGATAGTGGGGAAAAGAGCGAAGAGAAAACGAGGGCGAAAAAACGCGCGGGGGCTGGGGATTTTCGCGTTCCCTTTCTGTTCGTGCCGACCTTACTTTCTGAGAGCCTGGGACAGGCTAGCTTTTAGATGAAGGTTTTTTTTTTAACAGTTTTTATTGATTTGCAAACATGTATTAGGAATGTTATTAACATTAATGATAATTACAAACAATTACTAATTACTAGTAGTTAATTTAATTTACAATTTATAGTCAAAATACTCAGCGCGTTCCGCTCATTATTTAGGAATGATTTTCATTACTCCGGAACGGATTGCACTATTGGAATCAAAATTCCATTTTCAAATTGAAGATTGAAATCTTCCAACGGTAGACTCATTCGAAATAACGAATGTTGATTGGGTTGTTACTTACATAAATCAAAAGTTCACACGCGAAATACGAAACCGTTGGCGGCTGTTGGTCAACGTTTCAATCGGTTTGACATTACAGGGGATTTTTCTCAATTTTCAGGAACATTTCTTATGCATTTACAGCAGACTTGTTTTTAAGAAGTTATTCTTCGCGGTTTTATAGCAACAGACTGCTTCTTCACTTTTAAAAGTATTTGCGATAAATATTTTGTTGAGCGAACACAAATCAAGTCACATAGGTCAAGCCGCCAACAGTCTGCTAGTTGCACGTGAACATTCGCCTCATGTCAATAATAGCGGAGCCAGCGCGCTAGCGCGTCAGCGGAGCTCCATTGCTAAGGAAATTTGGTAACCTATGAAGCCAAAAAATTTTGGTAGTGACGTAATAGTCACGTGATCGTCCGTCCGTACGTCCATACATCCGTACGTCGGTACATCCGTACGTCCGCACCAGAGGGCTACCAATACACTTTATACACTGGATATAACCCTGTGCTGAATCCCGTGTGTTTTTGGCGCGAAATCGCATGTTGACCCGCGTTGTAGCAAAACAAGCAAAGACAACAAAAGTCAAAAACAAATTTGTTAATGGAAAAAAAAAGTTCAAAAGAACACCTAGTTGTCTTTTTGGTGGGAGGGGAAAAGTTCAATGTTAGGCGAAAGAAATTAGGCGATAAAGTTCAGGCAAAAAGCTCAAATTTGCCTCGTCGGTTCTGTTCAAACTCGGTCGCCACACCGCTTGAGTTCGCAGCTTTTCGCAGCGGATTCGACGCCAAATATAGCAGAGCTAGTGGTTTTTGGTTTTTTCTGTCCACAACCATGGTTTTTACGGCGTTTCGCACACATTTTGCCAGGAAAAACACCAGCATTTTCATGCTGATAGGCAGCTTGTCACGAAGAAAGAAATTAGTATTAAAATTAACTTCTACAATAACGTCAAACGCCCATGGCCTAGTGGACTAATCACCGGCATCTCACGCCGACGGGCCGGGTTCGGCACTCAGCGCGAGCGGGTACTTTTGTTCTTTTTTTCTTTGTTGTTGTTTTTTTTTTATTTTTTTTTTTAATTTAACGACTTGAATGAGAGTATCTTCACAAATTAATAACTGCCAGCAAAAACAAAACAAAAAAACAAAACAAAAAAGAACAAAAATAGACAAAACAAAAAGGGGGGCTCCGCTTTTAGGCTTGGCTAAATCTATATATTAAACCAATCAGCATTCCTTATTTGGAACAAGGCTACCGTTGTAACATTACAATATTCAATTTGAAAGTGGAATTTTGATTCCAGTAACGCAATCCGTTCCCGATTAATGAAAGTCACTCCCAAATAATAAGCGGGAAGCGCTGAGTATTTTGACTATAACTAATAAAATTAAATTTTGACATTAAAAAGAAAAAAAAAGAAAATGATGATAACAACAACAAAACAAAGCAGAGAAAAATTACAGCAAAGTACAAAGACGGCATTTCCACAGACAGGTGTTGCATTAACAATTATTAAAGTTCGTTAATTAGCTTCTCCCACTTTTGTAAATGAAAGAGAAGTTTATTTCTTTCCCTGGCAATATGGAGCTCGATATTGAAGACACGTCTTGTCCTAGCAATAAAGCCTCTAAGTGTAGGTAAGCTATTTTGACATTTCCTATAGTAGATATTAATATTTACCTAATAACAGGATATGATTAATT
Source organism: Siderastrea radians (assembly GCA_964017195.1). Lineage (NCBI taxonomy): Eukaryota > Metazoa > Cnidaria > Anthozoa > Scleractinia > Rhizangiidae > Siderastrea > Siderastrea radians. Next base: position 20,440,533 of record OZ024897.1, read on the forward strand.
AAAATGTAGTCTTTTACAATATCAAATTTTCCAAAAATGATATCCGGCTCATTAATTATCCCAACATGAATATCATTATCTCTTAGCCAGGACAAGACGTGTTTCCAAAAATTAGAGGTTATCCTACAGGAGAAAAGTAAATGCTGGACGGATTCCGTTGCCTCTTGACAGAAAGTGCAGTTTGGTGATTCAACTACATCAATTAAATTAAGTTACTCGTTTGTAAAGATTATACAATTTAGAATCTTATATTGAAATTCCCTGATCTTAGTGTCTAAAGTGCATTGAAAGGCCAATGTATAAACCTTTTCCCAATCAATCTCTATATTTGAGTACTTGTTTGTTAATTTCTGTTTAGCAGTGGGCGCAATTTGTTTCTGCTGCAGAAAGATTTGATAGATCTGTTTAGGAGAGATGCCAAGGATTGGTACCACATTACCGCTTGCCATTTTAATAGTTGGAATACTTGGAATGGGGCCGGCTACTGTTACGTCAGTAGAAGCTTTAATAAGTGAACGCCATTCTGTAGGAATCGAGTTGATAATACTCATAAGGAAAAATCTTTGTTCGGGATTGATAAGTGAAGAAATATCGTGCGAGAAGAAGTTGTTTGCAGAAATTAAATCTCCTATCTTCACGAAGCCTAGATTTACTATGTCCCTTCTGTACATCGATTTTTTATCATAACAAACTATTTGTTATTCCAGACAATTTCGTTAATGATTTCTTTATAACAACTTGGAGTTTTCTCATTTATCTCTGACCACGCGTCGAAGCATTCTTTGTAATATGCTGGTAGATTGATTTTCAATTTAGAAGTTTGAAAATTGCAGTGTAATACAAAACGTCCTCCAACTGGTAACAGAAGTTTGTCTAGCATTGTTTTCAAAGGGCTTGAGTAATCTTCCAATAATTTCTTTATACATGTTACTCGTTTTGCGCTAATCAGATTGAATGTCTAACATTTTGAGTCCTCGCATTTCTATATCAGATATAAGTGCAAGACGCTTCACTTTATCTTTCCCATTCCAAATAAAATTGTAAAAAATTGAGTTTGCCTCTTTAATTAGTTCTTTTGAAATAGGTATAACAGATGCTCTGAACATAAGCTTTGGGATAGCAAAGGTTTTGACTATGTGTATTCTTCCTAAAAGGGAGAGCCCTCTCCATTTCCATACGTTGATTGATTTCTTTATACTCTTTAAAGTTTGACTGAAGTTAAGGTTATTTCTTTGTCTTTCATCATAACCAAAATATATCCCCAAAATTTTTATGACTTCACAAATACTGTGTTTTGGGAAGTCTTTTTCTTGCAGAATATTATCTCCTAGAGGTACGATTTCTGTGTTTTCATCATTAACCTTTAAGCCAGAACACTCACCAAAAGATTTGAGAATACGAAACAAATTTGTATAAGATATTTTGTCTTTTATGATACAGGTCATATCATCTGCAAATAGAGACAGTTTTATCATATCTTCTCCAATTTTAAGTCCCTGGACACTACTGTCCTGTCTTATTTTTATAGCCAAAGTCTCTAACGCTAATATGAAGAGGTAAGGAGAGAGTGGATCCCTCTGTCTGACTCCCCTACCTAACGGAAAAGGACCAGTCGTAAAGCCATTGTTCATTACACAGCTGGATGCATTTTTGTATAGAACGCGCATCCACTGAATAAAAGATGGGCCGAACTTAAATTTGTGTAAAGTTCTGATTAGAAATTGGAAATCTAATGTATCAAAGGCTTTTCCAAAATCGATGGCGATCAGAATCCCCTACGGCCTACCAGCCATTTCGTTTGGTGTAATCTATGATATCGTCAATCGTTCTAATTGCATCAAATATGGACCTACCTTTAACGAATGCGTTCTGATTGGGATGTATTTTGGAAATAATTTTCGCATCGACATTGATTAGCGATATAAGACGCCAATTTTTAATAAGTCTTTTGTCCTTTCCTTTTTTCTCATTTAATGTGATTATAGCCTGTTTTTGTGAATTTGAAAGTTCTCTGAACTCATAAGAGTAATTGACGCAATCTACAAGAGGTCTCCCAATCGAAGACCAAAAAGCCACGTAGAATTCTATTGTCAATCCATCGTTCCCGGGAGTTTTATTTTTTTGAAAGGACTGTAAAACGTTAAAGCATTCATTGTATTCTATCTTTCCTTCACATACGTTCCGCAACTCTTCAGTCTCTTTGTAAAGATTGGTGTAAAAGGATTCTAATTCACTCATTATTGATTTGGGGTTAACTACTATTGTTCCGTCACTCTTTAAAATCTTACGTAAACAACTTTTTTCCTTATTTGATTTTTCCAAATTCAAAAAATATTTGTTATTTTTTTCACCTTTTTCATACCAAGTTGCACGGGAACAAACAATAGCACCTTGAGTAATGTAATCATAGAATTGGTCATATTCCGCCTGTAAACATTTCAAGTCTTCAACATTTTGTCTACATGGGCCTTTCTCGCATTTTTTGGTGCAGTTCTGTAATTTTTCTTCTAATTCATTAACCTTAGCTCTCCTATTCCGAGCTTTTGTTTTACTATAATTTATAGTAAACTGTCGAATTTTGTATTTTAACAAATCCAATAAGACACGCTTATCGACAACTTCTTTGAATTCTTCGAGCCAACTTTTAATATTTGTGTCAAGGAGATCGCGATAATTATTATCATTCACTAAAGAACATTAAACTTCCAAAAGCTTGGACCGCGTCCACTGTCATCTACACCATTAATCGACAATGTAATTGCAGAGTGATCTGATTTAATAGATGGTATTATGTCTGCTGAAACGATGTCGTCTTGCAAATCGTCATTTATTAACCAAAAGTCTAAACGTCTCTGAATAATTGCGGTTTTCAATCGCCACGTAAAGCGTTTCTCTGTCGGGTTTCTGACACGCCATATATCTATCAAATCCTGCTCCAGACAGATATCATCCAGTATTTTGACCGATTCCTTCGTTTTCTTGACACCGCTTCCATCGAGGTCTTGGTCAAAGATCACCTGTAAGTCTCCACCAACAACTAGAGAAAAATCCGAGTAAGCGAACTTTTCAGCTCCTCGGCAATTTTGTTGAAAAAATCACATTGTTCGGTAGATTTATTTGGTGCATAGATATTTAGAAGCACAAAGGAAGAAACTTGAATCAGAGCCTCAAGGAGAATGTAACGACCTTCAGAGTCACTCTTTACGGATTGCAATTTGAAATCTAGCCGATCTTTTACAAGAATAAGAACGCCCCTACTATGATTGGTTCCATGGGAAAAGAACATTTCACCTTTCCATTGTTTTTTCCACACGTTTTCCACTTCTGGGGTGCTATATGTTTCCTAAAAGGAAAACAAGAATTCTTTTCCTAAAAGAATTAAAAGCCTAGAAGATCAAATCATGTACCAAGAGCTTTACAACCGACGCGAAAACGTTCGCTTCCTTGGAGTTCCAGAATCGATGGCAGACGAGGAAGATACGAAGGAAGTGATATATCAACTCCTAGAGAAAGAGCGTTTAGATGAACATGGTTTGCTCAGAGTATGAGGGCAAAGTTCAAATTTTCCAGTATGAGGATAAGTGGAAAATGAAGGAAATATGCCGGCTCAGGATATAATAATATAACTTAAACACTTCAAAATATCACAAATGTCCACTTTCACACGCTAGAATAAGAAAGTGAACCTATTTATTAGTAATAATAATAATAATAATAATAATATTTAATAATATTTAATACTTATACAGCGCAAATTAACATGGAAACTGATATGATCAAATGCGCTTAACAAAATATTGAAATGAAAAAGATAAAAAATGAAAATTAAAAAATTATAAAAATTACAATAAAAAAGATAAAAATAATATCACCGATAATCTAAGAACTACTAAATCTTATCCTACATTAAAAGCAATTCTAAATAGATGAGTCTTCAGGTTCAGGTGTTCAGGTTAGATTTAAAATTTGTAAAACTGTCCATGTTCCAGAAATGTGCAGGAAGCTTGTTCCAAAGGGTAGGGGCAGCAGATGTAAAAGATCTCTCCCCTAGTGTCTTTCGAAGTCGGGCGCAAGGTTGATGGAGCAGCCGTTGGATCTAAGACTGTATTTCGATACATCTCTAACACTTATCAGATTATTTATGTATTCAGGCGTGAGGACATGAATCGCCTTGATAGTAAGAATAAGTATTTTGAAACAAATACGATATTGAACGGGTAGCCAGTGTAAAGTATACAGCACTGCCGTTATATGGTTATATCTTGATATGTTGCAGAGTAATCTGGCAGCTGAATTCTGTACACGTTGCAGTTTACTTAAATGAACTGATAGAAGACCGCAAAGAAGACTATTACAATAGTCATAGCCTCTTTGTTACGTATTTGCTACATATCATAGCCTCTTTGTTACTTATCAAATAAAAGTAGCCATGAATTCAAGAAACAAGAAGTGGCAAGTCTTATAAAAATTAAATCTCTTTGAAAAACATCAATCGATCACAATTTCAAAGTGCGTTCACTTGGTTGAATGGTAAGTTGAATGGTAAATCGGGCCGGCATCACACACTTGCATGTAAAATATTCCTGAATAGATAAAATAAGAAACCCCTCTCAAAGGAAAATTATCGGGGGCGTGGCCGCCAAGCTCAGTTCACAAAAATTTCATAAAATTTCTCTCTTTGCTTGCATAGACGTCTGTTTGGGCGCCGAGGAGAAATCATGATTGTCTTTAAAAAAATTATTAACGAAATACTGGATTTGAAGCAATCCTGGCCAGCAGCACTCAATCGATTTATTTCGTCCGTATTGAGGAAGCTCTTCTGAGATAGATCTTATTAATCCCAGCCAGCAAAGAATTGAAATATAAGCAAAATGAACTCGTTAGACGTGATAAATAAGGATTGTACTTAACTGTTTTACCTAGACGTTATGCATTTAGTGTAACTTACAGGAATTGATGCAATCCCAGAGGAACCGACGTTCGCTGCCCTATGATGAGCTCAACGGAGTGGTTTCTTAATTTATACCAGACAAGTTGACAAATTAATGATCGGGTGACTGTGGAACGTGCCACACGCCACATAAAGCCAACAATAGCAGGAAGCAAAGGTTATGAAATGTCTAGTCACTTGACAGTAAGATATCAACGCCTACAGTGGCCAACTGAAGTGATATCCTACATGTACAGGCCTGCTACATGTATTGCCATTTTAGCCGCCCTTTCTCGATTTTTCTCCTCATGAGGCCATATTAAACGACAGGTGGCGGAGTTCTACATCAAAGTCTTTTATGTACAGTATTAAATATTGAGATAATTATTTTAATGTATCGAGATCCCTTGAAATTTTTCCATCGTATAACCGTCAATAACTTGCCGTGCAGGGTTACGCGATAACTGGAAACCTTGATAAACATACTTCCTGACCTTCAAGTATTTGATTTACCTAAAAGGTAAATCACTCAAAGCAATTGAATAGGCAGGTACAAAACCCGGACCGGATTAACTCGGATCGCTTGATCCGGGTCGGATCGACTCGGATCAACCCGGATCAACCCGGATCGGCCCGGATCGACTAAAACTTTTACAGAATCAAAGGAAAAGGATACTTTTACGCATTTATGGTTTCATAGTCATGAAAATAAAGCTATCCTTTCTATTCTGCGCCGCTTTGTTGGGCCGCCATGGGTGTCTCGAAAACACAGACCTCGAAAACCAAGACCCCAGACCCTAAAACTAAGATATACGAAAACTAAGATATATTAAAATCAGAAAAACCATTGAAATAACTATTGTAGACGTACAATGAGCACCAGTAACTGTCAGTTATAGCTGTCATGATATGTGAGACACTTCGCGCGTGGTGTTTTCTTGGTCTTTCTTTAGTCATCACTCCTTTCGGCTCTTGGCTTTGTTTTTCTACGCAATCATGTGCGATGAGTGCTAGTTCGCAACAAATTTCCCCGTCGAAAGAGCGGTAGGAATAGTTTAGGGCCTCGATTGGCTTTTGCAAGCTGAATTCGGGCGCGTATTCTCTTTGTTGCGTGACGGAAGTGTACAATAAAAGAACATGATCTTCGACTTTGTTCTTGGGGGTGTGACCAAACAATAGCTTGCTTTCAGCCATTGAGGTCAAAGGTCGGCTATCGCACGTGAGGCAGAAGTAAACATTTTGGCGCGAAACTTAACACACATGTTTAGATTGAGGGGTAAAATTTTCAGCTATGTCGGTTTTTCGAAAGTTTAAGCTTCCTCAGCTATTACGAAAAGGACCACCTGCAAGCGAAATTGGCGAAGACATTCCGCGCTTCAAATGTAGTGAATTGCCGTTAAAACAGAGACTAGGACAAGGTTCCTTTGGAGATGTTTACACGGCAGAATACCTCCTGAGGCAAGGTCTCGTCTTCAACAGTCCCACTTTGACCTCCTTCGACGGGAAATCGACTATGACGAGTGAAGAGTGAAGATCTAAATGTTATTTATAAATAGAACGTGCGTATTGTTTGTATATCAAGAGCTTCTAGAAATTGTGAGGTACAACCCCTCAAGGCCTCAAGCCCGAGCAAGCGAGCAGTTTACTCTCGAAAACAGCAGCCTTGCAATTACGTCTCGAAGTATTTTCTTGTTTTTCTCTTGTCACTTTTAAATAGTATTCAAAATTTACCTGTGGCAAGTTATGGTTTTGAAAAGAGACCCGACAGTAATTTGTTTTTATTATAAATTATACACTATAATGTGTTGGAAGAATTATAAAATAATGTTCAGTGTGCGTTTCTTTTTGTGCTCATGATAGTGGCATTGAGCACCGAACTCTGATTAAGATAGAAAGCTTTGTTCCATTATCATATCATTTTCATTAGAAGGAACGGTAATAGCTCAGTGTAATCGAGGCAGGATGCTAGAAAATGTGCTGATTTGTTTAAGAGGCCAAGAAATCCTGACCAAATGCAGTTTTTGTTATTGTTGTTTGTTTGAACTGTCAAGCGAGAAATATTCTTGTCAAGTTGTTGGCAACATTTACCCATTTTATCTTGTTATCGTTAAATATGGTCTGAGTTCTGTTATTTAGGAATTTTCAAATAAAGAAACCTTTCCTTTGCGAACCCACATTGATTTTTTTTCAAATTCATTTATTTCAATTTGTTTTTATCGAATGCCGATTTCCGTTACCTGATTACCGTTGCGTGACATCTGGTCATCGATTTTATAATTATTATCTGTTATGATAGGTCAGTGAGTTTCAATCGCTTTCGGGTGCCTTTGTATTTTGTACTTTGACTGATCCACTTCTGTTTAGGCCCGATTAATACATTTCATTTTCATATCGACTTTTGGATATCGAGGTAATTGGCAACAAACAGTTTCTAAACAAAAGAAATAGAAACGACAAACAGGGGATTTATAAACATTGTTTACAGTATTTTTGACACGTTAGTGGTTTCTGTGTTTTCGAGGTCTGTTTTCGAGGTCTGCGTACAGTGGCCAACTGAAGTGATATCCTACATGTACAGGCCTGCTACATGTATTGCCATTTTAGCCGCCCTTTCTCGATTTTTCTCCTCATGAGGCCATATTAAACGACAGGTGGCGGAGTTCTACATCAAAGTCTTTTATGTACAGTATTAAATATTGAGATAATTATTTTAATGTATCGAGATCCCTTGAAATTTTTCCATCGTATAACCGTCAATAACTTGCCGTGCAGGGTTACGTGATAACTGGAAACCTTGATAAACATACTTCCTGACCTTCAAGTATTTGATTTACCTAAAAGGTAAACAATTGAATAGGCAGGTACAAAACCCGGACCGGATTAACTCGGATCGCTTCAAATAACCGTCAATAACTTGCCGTGCAGGGTTACGTGATAACTGGAAACCTTGATAAACATACTTCCTGACCTTCAAGTATTTGATTTACCTAAAAGGTAAATCACTCAAAGCAATTGAATAGGCAGGTACAAAACCCGGACCGGATTAACTCGCATCGCTTGATCCGGGTCGGATCGACTCGGATCAACCCGGATCAACCCGGATCGGCCCGGATCGACTAAAACTTTTACAGAATCAAAGAAAAAGGATACTTTTACGCATTTATGGTTTCATAGTCATGAAAATAAAGCTATCCTTTCTATTCTGCGCCGCTTTGTTGCCAAGAGCCGAAAGGAGTGATGACTAAAGAAAGACCAAGAAAACACCACGCGCGAAGTGTCTCACATATCATGACAGCTATAACTGACAGTTACTGGTGCTCATTGTACGTCTACAATAGTTATTTCAATGGTTTTTCTGATTTTAATATATCTTAGTTTTCGTAACACCCACGACAAACTAGGGGATTTATAATTTTTTATTTCAGCCATAATTCGCTCGCTAGCAAAGGCTGTCATTGTTTACAGTATTTTTGACACGTTAGTGGTTTTTAGTAGGTCTGTGTTTTCGAAGTCTGCGTTTTCGAGGTCTGTGTTTTCGAGGTCTGCGTTTTCGAGGTCTGGGTTTTCGAGGTCTGTGTTTTCGAGGTCTGTGTTTTCGAGGTCTGTGTTTTCGAGGTCTGGGGTCTGGGGTCTGGGGTCTGGGTTTTCGAGGTCTGTGTTTTCGAGACACCCATGGCGGCCCAACAAAGCGGCGCAGAATAGAAAGGATAGCTTTATTTTCATGACTATGAAACCATAAATGCGTAAAAGTATCCTTTTTCTTTGATTCTGTAAAAGTTTTAGTCGATCCGGGCCGATCCGGGTTGATCCGGGTTGATCCGAGTCGATCCGACCCGGATCAAGCGATCCGAGTTAATCCGGTCCGGGTTTTGTACCTGCCTATTCAATTGCTTTGAGTGATTTACCTTTTAGGTAAATCAAATACTTGAAGGTCAGGAAGTATGTTTATCAAGGTTTCCAGTTATCACGTAACCCTGCACGGCAAGTTATTGACGGTTATTTGAAGCGATCCGAGTTAATCCGGTCCGGGTTTTGTACCTGCCTATTCAATTGTTTACCTTTTAGGTAAATCAAATACTTGAAGGTCAGGAAGTATGTTTATCAAGGTTTCCAGTTATCACGTAACCCTGCACGGCAAGTTATTGACGGTTATACGATGGAAAAATTTCAAGGGATCTCGATACATTAAAATAATTATCTCAATATTTAATACTGTACATAAAAGACTTTGATGTAGAACTCCGCCACCTGTCGTTTAATATGGCCTCATGAGGAGAAAAATCGAGAAAGGGCGGCTAAAATGGCAATACATGTAGCAGGCCTGTACATGTAGGATATCACTTCAGTTGGCCACTGTACGCAGACCTCGAAAACAGACCTCGAAAACACAGAAACCACTAACGTGTCAAAAATACTGTAAACAATGTTTATAAATCCCCTGTTTGTCGTTTCTATTTCTTTTGTTTAGAAACTGTTTGTTGCCAATTACCTCGATATCCAAAAGTCGATATGAAAATGAAATGTATTAATCGGGCCTAAACAGAAGTGGATCAGTCAAAGTACAAAATACAAAGGCACCCGAAAGCGATTGAAACTCACTGACCTATCATAACAGATAATAATTATAAAATCGATGACCAGATGTCACGCAACGGTAATCAGGTAACGGAAATCGGCATTCGATAAAAACAAATTGAAATAAATGAATTTGAAAAAAAATCAATGTGGGTTCGCAAAGGAAAGGTTTCTTTATTTGAAAATTCCTAAATAACAGAACTCAGACCATATTTAACGATAACAAGATAAAATGGGTAAATGTTGCCAACAACTTGACAAGAATATTTCTCGCTTGACAGTTCAAACAAACAACAATAACAAAAACTGCATTTGGTCAGGATTTCTTGGCCTCTTAAACAAATCAGCACATTTTCTAGCATCCTGCCTCGATTACACTGAGCTATTACCGTTCCTTCTAATGAAAATGATATGATAATGGAACAAAGCTTTCTATCTTAATCAGAGTTCGGTGCTCAATGCCACTATCATGAGCACAAAAAGAAACGCACACTGAACATTATTTTATAATTCTTCCAACACATTATAGTGTATAATTTATAATAAAAACAAATTACTGTCGGGTCTCTTTTCAAAACCATAACTTGCCATAGGTAAATTTTGAATACTATTTAAAAGTGACAAGAGAAAAACAAGAAAATACTTCGAGACGTAATTGCAAGGCTGCTGTTTTCGAGAGTAAACTGCTCGCTTGCTCGGGCTTGAGGCCTTGAGGGGTTGTACCTCACAATTTCTAGAAGCTCTTGATATACAAACAATACGCACGTTCTATTTATAAATAACATTTAGATCTTCACTCTTCACTCGTCATAGTCGATTTCCCGTCGAAGGAGGTCAAAGTGGGACTGTTGAAGACGAGACCTTGCCTCAGGAGGTATTCTGCCGTGTAAACATCTCCAAAGGAACCTTGTCCTAGTCTCTGTTTTAACGGCAATTCACTACATTTGAAGCGCGGAATGTCTTCGCCAATTTCGCTTGCAGGTGGCCCTTTTCGTAATAGCTGAGGAAGCTTAAACTTTCGAAAAACCGACATAGCTGAAAATTTTACCCCTCAATCTAAACATGTGTGTTAAGTTTCGCGCCAAAATGTTTACTTCTGCCTCACGTGCGATAGCCGACCTTTGACCTCAATGGCTGAAAGCAAGCTATTGTTTGGTCACACCCCCAAGAACAAAGTCGAAGATCATGTTCTTTTATTGTACACTTCCGTCACGCAACAAAGAGAATACGCGCCCGAATTCAGCTTGCAAAAGCCAATCGAGGCCCTAAACTATTCCTACCGCTCTTTCGACGGGGAAATTTGTTGCGAACTAGCACTCATCGCACATGATTGCGTAGAAAAACAAAGCCAAGAGCCGAAAGGAGTGATGACTAAAGAACGGACCAAGAAAACACCACGCGCGAAGTGTCTCACATATCATGACAACTATAACTGACAGTTACTGGTGCTCATTGTACGTCTACAATAGTTATTTCAATGGTTTTTCTGATTTTAATATATCTTAGTTTTCGTAACACCCACGACAAACTAGGGGATTTATAATTTTTTATTTCAGCCATAATTCGCTCGCTAGCAAAGGCTGTCATTGTTTACAGTATTTTTGACACGTTAGTGGTTTTTAGTAGGTCTGTGTTTTCGAAGTCTGCGTTTTCGAGGACTGTGTTTTCGAGGTCTGCGTTTTCGAGGTCTGGGTTTTCGAGGTCTGTGTTTTCGAGGTCTGTGTTTTCGAGGTCTGGGGTCTGGGGTCTGGGGTCTGGGTTTTCGAGGTCTGTGTTTTCGAGACACCCCAAAGAAACCATATTAAAAATAAACTTAAATTGTTTGTTGGTTTTATCCAAACTGAAATGTTTCTTACCATTTGCCAGTTTACACTGCCTGAGTGCCTCATTGAATCCCTGACACAGTGTGATGTCCCTCTGATTCTGTGCACACTCAATAAACTGTTGCATTTCAAATTGACATGGACCTTGCATTTGCTGTCCACTAGTTGGCTGGTCATAGCCTTGGTACGGTGCTGGTGCCGCATCCTGCTGATAAGCTGTCTGCTCTGATCCTCCACCATGACCCCCAAACAAAGCACCACTGACAGCATGACCCTACAATGGACACAACAAAATTGCATGATTACACCAGACCATATGTCCCAAGATGGTATCAACTCAGCCTGGTAAGGAGCCTAGGTATAGGTAGCTTTATTTTAGCAGGGTTGCCTATTCAGCTCGGGGCTGGTATCCAAACGGTCTTCCCAGTACACGAGACCAGCATAAAAGGTACCTTTGATTACCGTATAGTTTACGACACTGATTTAATCTCAGACTGACACCACAAGTTTAGATCAGTTCCCAAACAAATCCTTGTTAATGATTGCACGAGATCGCTTTAAAAATTAATCTAAAAAGATTAAATCTAACCGGAACTTTGTTCAATTCTAGCCCCAGTGGGGGGGGGGGGGAGGGTACTCCAGATTTCAAGTGACGGGGATGATTGAAAGATTTTTTTGGGTTTGAAATTTTTGATTCCAGGATTTGTTAGGGTTGCTTAATTTAAGAAGGGATTTTTTGGGGTATTCAAAACAATCTGTAGATTCGTGGTAGTGCCCGCATATCCCGGCAGCGTAGTAAAGTACAACCAAACTTGTTCTTGCCCGGGTGGTCTTGTTTAGAGTTGTCATTCATGTTATTGTTTAAACAGAAGATGTTCTTGGGTGTCCCTGGTGTTGTTAGAATGACTACCAGATAAGGAAAAGATAAAATCAGCTGGTATGATGAATGTAAACAAACACAAACATTCAATTTCAGTGGGGGTTTTTTCGTGTTATATCATTGAATCCTTTCTGTAATTTTTTAAGGCTCGGAAATTCGGCAAAGGATTTTTGGGGGGGTTAATTTTTTGTTCTAGCGAAATTTTTGCGTTTTGTTGGAAGCCCTAGGGATTTTTTGGGGTTTTGATTTTTGCCCCCATTCGATCATCCCCGTCACTTGAAACTTGGAGTACCTCACCTGGGACTCTAGCCCCCAGAACAAGTCATTGCTATGCAAGGGATGCTGTCCATTTTATCAGGCTATGAATTTACATTTTCAAATGTTAATCAAACATTATGTATGACATGCAAAACAAAATTTTGATAGACACAAACACTGAAGGTAGACAGACATTTATGGATAACACAGCAGACATTATCAAATGACTTGAATCCACCAATCAATCAGTTACTTTGTGTAAAGGAGCTGTGTCACAAAACTGAGCCAAATTCAGCCACTAAGACCTGGGCACCAAATTGAGCGAAACATAAAAACAACTGGTGAATCATTGACAAAAGGTTTAAATAACACAGCAAATACAAAACAAGGCATGGGTGGGCCAAATAGAAAACAATTGACACGGATTGCAATTGGGGTTTTGAAAACTGTTCAGCCTAATACTTTTTCAAAGTTTATCTCCGCTGTTTGTAAATTTAAATCTAACGCTCGGGATACATATTTGTTTGTCAGGAAGCTATGATCTTGTCATTCACAAAAAATTTCTTCGCTAACATTAAGTTCAATAGAGAGTAAAGGCGAGTAACTGGAAAAATTAAACAAATTGGACTAGACTGCCGTGGCACAGCCCCTTTAATTTATGTAAGGATGCACGAGCACTCGATGGATTATTGATCTCATGAGGAACAATAAGATATTGTGATGGACTCTGAACAAAAGGACCTACCAGACATTGATTCAGAAATCCCTGTGAATATCCATGATTATTATTCAACAAATTGTCACTATGCCCATATATGGTAAGGAAGCCCTCAATATCTGTCAAGATCGAGGGTAGCTCGCGCCTGTGCCCGCTAGATCGAGAGTAGTTTGCGCGCAAGCCCGATAGATCGAGGGTAGCTCGCGTACAAGCCCGCTAGATGGAAGGTGATTCGCGCACTAGCCTGCTAGATCAAGGTCGTTCAAAATCAAGCCCACAAAAGATCGACGGTAGCTCGGGCGTTTTCCCCCTAGATCGAGGGTAGTTAACGCACAAGCCCGCTAGGTCAAGGTATTTCATAAGAATGACCCCTAGATGGAGGGAAGTTCAAAAGAATGCCCAATAAATCAAGGGGAGTTTGCTTGCAAGCCCGCTTTATCGAGGGTAGTTTGCTCGCAAGCCTGCTAGATCAAGGGTAGCTCGCGCACGAGCTCGCTACGCTGAGAGAAGTGAGAAAGCTAGCTTCGTGTCATTTCTACTCAGGTAGTTGCTCCCCTTCCTATGAGTGACACTTACACAAAACTACTGCCAACGCCAATTAGATCCAATGTTTAATTGTATGAAACCCTAATATTCTCAAGATTACGCATCGGTTAGCGATGATTTACTCGTAGAGCATGTTACGTCAGTATAAGTCAATCAACCTTTCCTGAAGAATTTGTGTTTTAGCCAAGCTACACTGTTTAATTTCCGATTTGCATTTTTATGCCCTAACAAACTGCTATCAAAAATCTATCAAATGTCTTTCACTGTTTCGTGTATTCTGTGTGCCGTTCTTGGGTCTTTTCACGTTGTTTTCGTATCAGAATTCTTTACAGTTCGGTTTACAGTTCGGTGTGTGCCTCGGCCGGTTTCAGTTCATCGGTGACATCCTTAAACCCTCCAATCGGAGTTCCCATTTTGAATTTAAGCACTGTTCCTGGCTGTACGTTGTCAAGGTACACCACACGGATGGTCAGATCTTCGTAGGTGCGGAAATAGAGAGCGTTGTGTTTAAGGTCCTTGGCCACCACCCAGGAAGTGTAGTCTGCGAGGCCCGGGTGTTTATGATCAGAAAGTACACCACGGGGGATATCCACAGAATTCATGACGTGAAAAACCAAGTTGACTGCTTCCTTGCTTGTCTTGACTGGATCGGCAAAGTTCACCAAAGTTGCAGAACGTACCAGTCTTGAGGTGGGTGTTAAGTCGCCAGGCATTCCGAGCAGACCGCTGCCTTCACCAGTTGCCTTGAACTGATCTGTGCCCAAAACCAAAGGCTCGTGAGCGTACTTGGAGAGCTGAACGTAGTTACGAAAGTTTAGCATATGGAAGTCATAAGGCGGAGCGTTGGTCACAGCACCCACGGTGTTTTCGTGGATTTTCCTTCCCTCCTCTGTAAACTCTATGACGATTCCTTCTTCTTCTTCTCCAGTTTTGTCCGTCACGGAGAAGTGCTCGTCAAAAGAGAAATCCAAGACCAGCTTTCCTGCAAACACCAGCGGAAAGGAATCCTTCTTGAAAGCTTCTCGCACTTCCTTGACCGTCCCAAAGTTTCCCAGAAGCCAAAGTGGAAATTCTAATGAAGATATGGCCGTTCCACATTTCTGTTCAGGGACTTCCTGTGTTATGAACAAGGGAATTTAAATATGAGAAAGCAAGCTAACCATGCTTAATTTTCTAGTTGACCTCTTTTTCCTGATCAGACCTCAACAAAGACCACTGAATTTGCAGCGAAAGTTTTTTAAAACTGAAATCATCTATTCTTTCCACTTGTTCATTTCCTTATCGTTTGTTTTATACAAATTTTGGAACATCTCTTTAATTCTCACCTGAGAAAAAATTGAAAAAGAAACTGCACTATAGGAAATTCTATTTAAATGGTCACACAGAGACTAAAGTCGTTTCAAGTTTTGATGTTATTAAGGAAAGGATAGGTGAGCAACGGCTAAAAGATGTTCCTGATTCCTAAATGTCCTTCATCCGGGTACCTTCACAATCGAGCTTTGTAAATGCTAATTAGTTGCCAGGACGGCTCTGAAAAACGGAATGCATATGTCCCTTACGTCATGGCAAAAAACTCCTTACCAGGGTCTTCGCATTTGAGTTTCCCCGCCCAAACGAAAATTATTCCCAGCCTGAATCTATAGATCGTTTTCACATGACGTCACGGCGGCCATATTGGTGTATAAAACAATGAAACAGCGGCCATGTTGGTGTACCAAGAAAATCCTGTGGGGATTGAAAACTTTTTTCATGTAAAAACCTTCCTTTGTTCCAAGAAATTTGCATAGCTACTGACCACGTGAGTGAAAACGATCTATTAAGAAAATAAATCCAGCCGTCTAAAAACGCAAAAGAACTTGACCACTTAACCCCAAGCTTAACCGAGCTTGGTTTTTTCTTATTGGAAGATCCGTTGGAAATGGCTGCAATTTTGAAAAACCCGCGTCTATCTCCTGATATTTGGCAAAGCCAGGAAACATGAGAGCGCTGACTGACAGCCCAGCGGTGTTCATTCCGCCAAGAATAATGGGCAAGTTGAGAGAGTCGACGTATGCGACATTGTGTTTATGTTGCCACGTCATTGGCTTCGAGCATTTCTCTGGCAGCAGCCGTCCAGTATGCGAATTTCCCTTGGGTTCCACGATAATGTGCGACTTGGGATCAAGCATGTGCTCCATGCTTCGGCCGATGACAACTGATTCGTCTTCAGAGGTCACTCGGATCTCGGTACAGGCATTCGTGACAAGGAAAAGATGAAACAGCAGTTGAGCCACAACGAGGAACTTCATATTGGATGCTGACTGAGGAAAATCTAAAATAGAAAGAACACCAACGATAAAAGTAGTGCTCAGTTGTTTGAAAGCCGATAAATTTAACCCTGGGCTTATAGTTGACCAAGGATTTTGTTTCCTGCATTGCCAAGTTTAAGCGCCACTTGGAAAGCAACCAAAGTCAAATTGCTGAACGAAAATAATTTCCAAGCATAGACGTTAACCCTATTAGCTTTACCCTGCTTTGTACATCAGGGAATGGATGGAGAAATATCATTAATATTCTTTGGAGGGCCTACAATGGCTAAAGAGCCTCCTGATGGACATTGACTGACCTAATGGCTTAGCGGCATGAATTTTGGTGATTTGGAGTTTCCAGGTACCGTGTGGCACTCAATTTTTGCGGGTTTCTTTTTTACGATCCGCAAAAAAGTTCACTTAAAAAAAAACGTTACCGCAAAAATTTTCTCCGCAAAAATCATAGTTAATAAAGGAATCTGGTTATGAAGCTCAGCGAAGTCCTTTGTTTTGTTTTTGTTACCGCTTTTAGCCTTGACCGTGCACAAACAACAACAGGTTTTGAATTTTGCCTGAGCAATTGCAACTAACCAATAAAAATGTCACTGTTAAGTTATTCAGCCAAAGTGCGCGAACGTAAAACCAAAGAATGTGCACGGTCGTAGCACTTTCAACATAAATTGCAGCACCTTTGTTGTGGCCTTTGAACCGTGCAAGGTTTCGTAACCAGTCAACTTTTACGTGTAATGTAAAATCGTGTTGGTGTCCATTTACTTAAAATGTCTCTTTCGTTCAGAAACAAAACATTCAGCAATAAAAATTGTTGTCGGTACACTACAAGTAGCTGCGAAAAGCTTTACAGAAACGGATCCTCTGAAGGTACTCCATTTCCCATTGTCTTAACCTGTTCACATCTGCATGTTGTTTCTTGTATTTCGATTGTCTGTACTCAAATAAAAGACAAAAATGTCATAATTCCAATTGAACGCAACCTCATGAAAATCGCTCGAAGATTCCTTCGAGCACGAGGAACAAAAAGGTGTCGGAGTACTTTGATTTCGAACTGCTTTCCCCCGCCAGCGCTTTTAAAGATGTTTTTCCCTGCCACCCTAAAACGCAACACGCCTCGCAACGTTTTGGCTAAAATAACGCGCTGAAATGTAGAAGAAAGGCTCACACAGTTTTTTCTTTTGTTTTTTTTGAATTGATGAATTGAGGTCAACACTGTATAGCTGTTTTGTTTTGCTTCAGTGCCTACATTCGATACCCCAATAAAAACTCACTTGAAGGACTCTCGGTCGCATTGAACCTAGTCAACTTCCCGCCCTTTCAGAAAGAGGCAGTGAAGACAGATTTCCCCAAAAATTAACTTTATATTTACATGTAGTTCTTAAGCAAGCGGTGTGCGCATGAAATTTTTACCTAAGGACAACCGCTAAGGTAGGCCAAGAAACCAGAGAAGTAGCAACAAATCAATCGCTCGTAATCTGCAAACTGAGCCACATATAACCCTTTAGCCCCGAGATCATTATAAAAATTCTCCTTACTGGTCTCTACAGATTCTATTAACTACTTCTTGGGAGAGCTTGTTTAAACATCAAGACAATTCATCTTTGGTGATCACTTGCTAAATTCTCATGTCCTATATGTGTTATAATACTCTGATACGATGAGAAATTTATCTCTTTGCTTGCGTTATGTTTGTCTGGGCGACGACGAACACTCAAATGATTGCGGGAAAGAAAATGTTAACTAAAAATTTAAAACGGTTCTCACTAGCCCTCAATCGATTTACTTCGTCCGTATTAGGGAAACTGAAATACTTTTTTAGATCATGAAATTTTCATGTCAACGGCATATATATAAGCCCCCCCCCCCCAGTTATAAGCCCCCCTTTTATAGGACCATCTACCTGTTAATAAGAATTATATTCCGATTATAAATCTCCCCCCCTGATATAAGCCTCCCTTCAGTTATCCTTGTTACTTTTACGTAAGTACTTTTACAGAACACAGTACAAATTCAAATTGAAAATTAGGAAAGTATAAAGAGCGGAGCAATAATTTTAATTACACGGTGTAGGCTCCTGATCACACTGATGTTACAAATCAGTATTGAACTAAATTTGTTCCAATAACTAAACGATATTGAACTAAATTCCCGATTTATTGGGACGCTTCAAAGCCTAAAGACGTCAGTGAATGGAAAACGTATTTGGATAGCGCTATATGTTAGTCTCAATTTGTTTTTGATCTGCTCATTCGGAAACATTTATTTATACCGCTTATAAGCCACCCTGGACATACAGCTTATTTCAATTAACGTTGTCGGAAAGCTTTTAGCTTATGCAACAAGACCGCGAGGTAATGTGGGATTTAAATTAATAAATATCAGCAGCACGTTGCCTACCGTACGATAGAAAACCAGGTGGACCACTTTTGCGGCATAAAAAATGTAGGACCTGAACGAACGATTGTCAGCCAGTGTACGCGTTTAAAACGAAATATTTGATGATGTTAGTGATCGTCTGTTCGTCCTCTTGGTTAAAACAGCAGACATTTGTAATTAAAATATGTGCATGCGCTTGCCGCGCGTGCGTGGTATGGAAATTAGAAGGTTTTTGCACTGAACAAGTATTATACTAACAACTAAAAATTGAAACCTGAATCGTAGTTGTTGACAATAAGATGGTTCCCATTGATGACTTGCACTGAAAGATGCACTAGGATTGACTGACGGGTGGGCAATTCAAAGCTCCTGGCCAGCTTCTGACAACCGCGAAATCAAAACTCATTTACAACCACCTAAATTACCTTTCGGTCTTGTTGCATAAGCTGCCTTTGATCCGAAAACCTTAGTTGAAATTGCTGTAAGCTCCCCCGTTTATAAGCCCACCCGAAACCCCTTACGAACTTGTATAAGCCCGGGACTTAACAGCGGGATTCTACGGTACGCTTAATAAACTAGTTGGACACGGTAAAGAAGGAATGTACTCTGTTGGTTTACCATATGTGACATTTTAATACAATTATATGAAAATGTTTTATACAATTTGTATAACTTACGAGAATTGATGTGATCCCAGAGGAGGCGACTTTCGCTGCAAGGTGATAAGCTCAACTGTGAGGACTGTAGAATGATGTCTGAATTATATCTTTTTTTCTGGGCTACTCACTGCCTATGATTTTTCTCTCTCAATTTTCCCTTGTACGATTTTTTTTTGCACCCCCCCCCCCCATAACTTTTCCAGTGCCCAGTCCCTTATATATTACCCCAGGCACCCTTTCTCGATCTTTCTCTTCTTGAGGCACATAAGGACTGATGGAGTTCTGCTTTAAACTTTTTTTATGTACTGAGTGATGAAGTAATAAATAAATGCATTGAGATCCCTTGAAAAACGACGAGAACGATCATTCAGTTTTGTTGTTAAGGGCGCTTTTCAATTTCGTGTTGAACGTGACTCAGAAACGCCCAAAAAAAATGCCTACGGTCTGAAAGTATCATCACATAAAAAAAAAAAGCCAACGTTATTGTTTCCCCACGGAAATCCTGAAACCTCGAGTTGGACATCGAGCCCGAGCTCGAGTTAGACTTCGAGTTGCTCTTTGAATTGTATTTATTTTTCATTTTTACCGACTATGCCGGCTCATGATATAATCATATCTCATATTAAACAGATCACAAATGTCCACTTTCACACGCTAGAATAAGAAAGTGAACCTATTTATGACACGGGCTGTTATCGTAGCTTCTTTATTACTTATAAAATAAAAGTAGCTATGAATTCAACAAACGAGAAGTGGCAAGTCTTGTAAAAATTAAATCTCTTTGAAAAACATCAATCGATCACAATTTTAACGTGAGTTCACTTCGGGGTTCACTTGGTTGAATGGTAAGTTGAATGGTAACTGATCGGGCCGGCATCACACACTCGCACGTCAAATATGTCTGAATAGATAAAATAAGAAACCCATCCGCTCAAAGAAAAATTATCGTGGGTGTGGCCCCCAAGCTCAATTCACAAAAGTTTCGTAAAATTTCTCTCGTTGCTTGCATAGACGTCTGTTTGGGCGCCGAAGAGCAATCATATAATTAACCAAATACTGGATTTGAAGCAATCCTAGCCAGCAGAACTCAACTGATTTATTTCTCCCGTATTGAGAAAACTTAAATAACTCTTCAGTAGCACAGAATAGAAATATAAGCAAAATGAACTCGTTAGAAGTGGTAAAGAAGGATTCTACTTAACTGTTTTACCTTGATGTTATGCATTTAGTGTAACTTACCGGAATTGATGCAATCCTAAGGAACCGACGTTCGCTGCCCTATGACGAGCTCAACGGAGTGGTTTCTGAATTTATACCAGGCAGCTTGACAAATTAAGGAACGGGCGACTGTGGAACGTGGCATAAAGCCAACAATAACAGAAAGCAAAGAATGTGAAATGCGTCTAGACACTTGGGAATAAGATATCATCCTCTACTCCCGCCTCTACTGTGGCCAACATGTAATATACCAACAAGGAGGGCGAGTGTTTCATCAGGGTATCCAAACACAGAGAAACTGATGAAAGCACGAGGCCTTAGGCCGAGTGCTTTTATTTGTTTCGAGGTGTTTGGGTACCCTGATAAAACACGAATCTCGAGTTGTTACGTTGATATGACTTCTCAGTCGTGCACTAATAAACAATAGACAATCAACACTTTTCTCAGGGGCACCCAACGAGAAAATTTTAGCAAAATACTTGAAAAATCATTTTCTGCTTTCTTAGATTGTTTCAGAGCTTTTTAAGGGCATGTTAGTGTAAGCTAGTACAGATTGATCTGTTCGGCGTTTCTAGCTGAAAATTTAGGTCGCAGAAAATTTTAGGAAACAGAATCCTATCCGCCGAATTTCCGAGCTACTGACGGCTCGCCGAAAATGCTAGTTGACCTTATTTTGCACTCTAAACGACATATCTGTTCCTCCGAAAACAATAGGAAGCACTAAGTCCCCTTGTTACGAAAGTCCGACGTGATGTTTTGCCGAAGAAATCTCTAGCTTTTACTGCTATTAAATCCGAAAATTTCAGGCGATTTTAGGCCTTCCGAACAGATATACCCCGAAACGAACCGTTGGGTGCCCCTGTTTTCTGACCAGCAAAATTGCTTCTGTGGACAAAAGCTTGCGATGAGCAAGTAGTTGGTTGTTTGTAAAACCGGCAAAAATGCCTCGTTTTTTCGCACTGAAACCATTTATGGCAATGCTAATATTTGCATTGGCGTCCTTTTCGAGCTTCCTCCGGAATCATCCTGTTTCGACTGCCTAAAAGTTGTAGAGACAAAAAAATCCTCAGTTACTGGCCCTGTGCAGGCCTAAAAGTAAACTTCAGAAAGGTGAGTCAGGAAGCGGCAAGTGAAGCGAGTAATAAAGTTTGCTGTTTTCAAGCCGGGAAGCACATGAATTCAAAGATTGCCTTCACCGAGTGCAAACGTGAGGAACAGTTGGAGCTTTCTCAGCAAGTCTCAGGTCCAAGCGCGAAAAAATTATCCACCGTGTTTAGCAATGTTCACGAATTGCTCTGTAAACGTAAATCTAATGTGAACTGTAAATGAACCATTTTACGAGTAGTGGATACTACTGACTAATAAAGATCTATTTTATGGAAATGTGAAATGAGCATAGTAATTGGTATCTACCACTTTTACCGGGAGAGTGGTATTCCGTTTTCCACTGTACTGGGTATCGCCCTTCCTCTCTATATTTCTCCTCGTGAGGCTATACCGACAGATGGAGTTCTACTTCATAGTCTTTTAGGTATTAAATATTGAGATACTTACTTTAATGCAATGAGATCCCTTGAAATTTTCTCGTCGTTTTCAATTTTTTCTATTTCGTGAAAATTTGTAAATTCCACAGGGTGAAATCTGGTGCAAGAAGATATTTGAATAATCGTGTAAATTGGTAGTTTTTAAATTTCACGGTAAGGGACGGGTCGTTATTTAAAGGGGGAGGAGGGAGGCCATGTTCAAATTCTCCTGACCCTTCCCTTCGGTGAAGCACATTTTTGCTGACCCTCCTCCCTTACTCCCTTTGTATACCAAAGCTCCCTAACTTGATGTGCCCCCCCCTTCCCTGCATAAAAATCATTGACCCTCTCCCTATTAGCACCAGCCCTCCCCTACCTCTAAATAATGACCCGTCCCTAAGCTTATGGATGGGTTGATGAGCGATGAGTAGGGCTAGAAGGAGACTGGGCGAAAGCGAGGCCTTGCCTCATTTCCTTCCCGCGACAGTGCTCAGTTCGCCAATTTCTTTTCACCCTATTTCTCACTTAGAAACCTGTTCAAAGGCTATTCACGGACACCAAGGTCTTGCATCAACAGGGAACTTAATCACGGACGTTTGTGATCCACACAAGTCAACAGGAAGTAAAGTTGAATGTCTCGTTGGTTGGCTTTTTCTTCTCTCCTCGCCAAAAGCTTGAAAAATCCTGGCTGTTTTGGTGTCCGGTGGGTTGATATCAGGGACATTCAGATCAGACTAACAGTACGATATCGAGTACGAGCACGACTTATCAATTTCACGTCGCAGGTTTCAGATTGAGATCTGTTACAACGACATCGTTCTCATAGCCTCCTCCTCTTCTGGTCTTATTCCAACTAATAATTCGGGGGCTGTATTTCGCGTGTATTGATTTTCGCGATTCCAGGACAAAAGCGTATTTAAGTTCGCTGTTTTACCCTTGCTTTACTGTCCCAAACTGTGATCTGAGGGCCCCGTTTTTCATAATGGGGATTTTCGTATATTAACTAGCCAGAATGAGAAGAAATTAAATTTTGAAAGTACTAGCTTCTGGAAGTTACAAAAAAGGTTTAAAACACCCGGAAAAACGGTCAATGGGAGCAAAAAGGGCATGTCAAAAACAACACCAGATAGGTATGTTTTCAAGGACAGAAAGTAACAGTTTTAATTCAGAGCAATTACCTTCAAGCCATTGACTCACATGTAGTATTGTTTTCTTATATCTATCATGGCATTAAATTTCGCGTTTAATTTTCGAGCTCTCTTTTTTCTCGTGAGTATTACATATTGTTTGTAATTTTCGGGATTTTTTCGTAAACGCAAAAGTCGCAAAATTAGGTATGCACAAATATTAAGAATAAGGGAAATGGTCAAAACTATTGTACTCAGACAGGACCCACCAGTCCCCAAAAAGACAGGTGGTCTCTTCATGTACCCCCCTTCCCCCACCTTAAAAGATGGTGTCTTGCTTGTATAGCCCCCACTCTATCAGGAGTAGAAACTAAGAAAAAGATTTAAACTTCCCTGTGCCATTTATCCGGCAATGCAAGCTTCATGCACTCCTAACGTGAAAGTCTCAACTCAAATTTTGAGGCCAATAAATGTTGTCCATTTGGCTAATCAGACAGGTGGTATCTTGCATAGCTCCCCTACCCCTACACAAGGTGGGTCCTCATCGAGTACACTTGTTATGACCACTTCCCTAAGGTAGTTTGAAATTCCTATTCGTATTCAATCTCGTACCCGTAATTAGAAATATTATTATTGACATGATGGCAACAGAATGTGTCAAAAGGCAAACATTCAACTTTCAGTAGCCGTCCATGAGCGCGCTGCTGGGTGTAAAGAGTTCGCAAAAGGGGCACGGGAAAAAGCTACACTGTCACACAAAATAGAAGGACGGAGGCTTTCAGCACTTGAGAAACACGACGTGTCGTTCGTTTTGATATAACATGATGCACAAGCAGGAAGGAGTTTGACGGAATTCAAAACTTGATGTGAACTTGAGCCACAGACAACGTTTCGAGGATTTGGGACACGATATGTGGGCACCGTTTGTAGTTTTTTGTGAAGTAAATCCAAGATAGGTCATGCGACATTATACCTGGCTTTGGAACTAAGTATGTGTTACATGACCAAAATATACAAATAAAAGCAGCATTTTTACCCTTCTGACAGATCCCTATTTTATTCTTTATCATTTTTAAACAGAATCCATTCCAGAAATCAAGCAAACTGTCACACACAAGCACTGTCTTTCTCCAGAATCTCTTGACACGTCAAATGCATTGCTTAGAAAAGGCCGTAAAAAAACAGCAGTCTTGGTCATTTTCAGGCGGAAAATGCACATAGATTCCAGAACATTAGGTTGCTACAGCAGCTGCTGAGGTGATGAGGTGACACATACTTCTCAAGAAAGACCTACAGAACAATAAACAATTATGAAAAAAAAATTGAAAGCCTAGGTAACTGCAACAGCCAACATGTCATGCTACCTACGACACAAAGAAACCATATTAAAAATGAACTTAAATTGTTTGTTGGTTTTATCCAAAATGAAATGTTTCTTACCATTTGCCAGTTTACACTGCCTGAGTGCCTCATTGAATCCCTGACACAGTGTGATGTCCCTCTGACTCTGTGCACACTCAATAAACTGTTGCATTTCAAATTGACATGGACCTTGCATTTGCTGTCCACTAGTTGGCTGGTCATAGCCTTGGTACGGTGCTGGTGCCGCATCCTGCTGATAAGCTGTTTGCTCTGATCCTCCACCATGACCCCCAAACAAAGCACCACTGACAGCATGACCCTACAATGGACACAACAAAATTACATGATTACACCAGACCATATGTCCCAAGATGGTATCAACTCAGCCTGGTAAGGAGCCTAGGTAGGTAGCTTTATTTTAGCAGGGTTGCCTATTCAGCTCGAGGCTGGTATCCAAACGGTCTTCCCAGTACACGAGACCAGCAAAAGAAGGTACCTTTGATTACCATATAGTTTATGACACTGATTTAATCTCAGACTGACACCACAAGTTTAGATTAGTTCCCAAACAAATCCTTGTTAATGATTGCACGAGATCGCTTTAAAAATTCATCTAAAAAGATTCAATGTAACCGGTATGACTTGGTCCCTTATTACATGAAAAAAAAAACCAGCCATTACGATCTGACTCAGACCAGACAGGGGGGGGGGTACTCCAGATTTCAAGTGACGGGGATGATTGAAAGATTTCTTTGGGTTTGAAATTTTTGATTCCAGGATTTTTTTGGGTAGGAAAATTTGGCAAGTATTTTTTTGGGTCGCTTAATTTAAGAAGGGATTTTTTGGGGTATTCAAAACAATCTGTAGATTCGTGGTAGTGCCCGCATATCCCGGCAGCGTAGTAAAGTACAACCAAACTTGTTCTTGCCCGGGTGGTCTTGTTTAGAGTTGTCATTCATGTTATTGTTGAAACAGAAGATGTTCTTGGGTGTCCCTAGTGTTGTTAGAATGACTACCAGATGAGGAAAAGATAAAATCAGCTGGTATGATGAATATAAACAAACAAAAACATTCAGTTTCAGTGGGGTTTTTTTTGGTCGTGTTATATCATTTAATCCTTTCTGTAATTTTTTAAGGGCTTGGAAATTCGGCATGGGATTTCTGGGGGGTTAATTTTTTGTTCCAGGGAATTTTTTGCATTTTGTTGGAAGCCCTAGGGATCTTGTGGGGTTTTGATTTTTGCCCTCATTCGATCATCCCCGTCACTTGAAACTTGGAGTACCCCCCTGGGACTCTAGCCCCCAGAATAAGTCATTGCTATGCAAGGGATGCTGTCCATTTTATCAGGCTATGAATTTACATTTTCAAATGTTAATCAAACATTATGTATGACATGCAAAACATAAAATTTTAATAGACACAAACACTGAAGGTAGACAGACATTTATGGATAACACAGCAGACATTATCAAATGACTTGAATCCACCAATCAATCAGTTACTTTGTGTAAAGGAGCTGTGTCACAAAACTGAGCCAAATTCAACCACTAAGACCTAGGCACCAAATTGAGCGAAACATAAAAATAATCAGTGAATCATTGACAAAAGGTTTGAATAACACAGCAAATACAAAACAAAGCATGGGTGGGCCAAACAGAAAACGATTAACACGGATTGCAATTGGGGTTTTTGAAAACTGTTCAGCCTAACACTTTTTCAAAGTTTATCTCTGCTGTTTGTAAATTTAAATCTAACGCTCGAGATACGTATTTGTTTGTCAGGAAGCTGTGATCTTGTCATTCACAAAAAATTTCTTCGCTAACATTAAGTTCAATAGCGAGTAAAGGCAAGTAATTGGAAAAACTAAACAAATTGGACTAGACTGCTGTGACACGGCACCTTGAATTTATGTAAGGGTGCACAAGCACTCGATGGAGAATTGATCGCATGAGGAACAATAAGATATTGTGATGGACTCTGAACCAAAGGAGCTAACAGACATTGATTCAGAAATCCCTGTGAATATCCATGAAATCTGCTCCCAAATAGTGATCCTGCTATATACTGTACAGCCACTAATTTCCTTCAGAGAAATAATCGTGATTGGCTAACATAACAACAAATTTGGTGCATACAGTGAAACCGTAGAATGGAATAGAATTTTGACAGAAAATATGACTTGTTAGCTGCAAGATACCCGGCATAGTAAATCAAATCCGATCAACTCAACATAACCCAATCCATGGATTGAGTTCGATTGAGTTTGGTAATCGAACGAAATCAAGCTCACACAAAAAATTGGACATTCGAACCCAACCGAACTCAATTCATTGGATTGCGTTCGATTGAGTTTGGTTGCCGAACTCAATCTAGGGGTTTCTCACACAAAGTTCCAAGTTCGATTTTGTTCCATTGCCGAACTCAATCGAACTCAATCCATGGATTGAGTTCGATTGAGTTCGATTTCCAAATGTTCGATTGAAGATGCCGGGAAGATACTGCATCATACCAGGAATAAAAGACAAGATAAAAAAGAATGCTGAGTTATCACCCAGATAACAATCAGTGATAAATGGTGACAATCAGTGATGGTAAATCAGTTGGAATATAACATCGATAATCAATGGGTGAATGAATCAATCCAGTACCACCAAAATTAAACAACGATTCAATTCATGCCCAGTCGATTGTTCATCAATTTCTAAATTGTATCAATCGTTAATTAAATCATCAATATCAATAAAAAATTTTTAGTGAATGAAATTGTCACAACTTATACCTTGTATTACCCTGGTGACAGAAGTTTCTTCTTTCATCTTCTCACAGGAAAATAAGCCGTGAAGCGGCGATAACCTCTGGGACCAGGACAGTCCTAATCCGTTACCCATAAGCTTATTACAATCCGCTTGCCTGCTGCTTCAACAGCAGTACGTTTTCTTTCTCTTCAACTATAAAGTTAAAATAAGTTTTCTATTAAAATTACTTACCACAGTTGATCCGATCGCCACACCAGCTGCTGTGGAAGCCATTTGTCCAAACAGTCCAGGCTGTTGCGGTGCTGCTGGTGCGGGTTGCGCCACGCTGGACGCTGGTTTGGCGGCAGGCACGCTAGAAGCCGGCTTTGGAGGCGCTCGCGGGGCTGAAGGTGGTGCTCTACCAAAAGTAGGAGAAGATCGACCACTAGATCGTCTTCCACCACGAGGCATTATTATTATTTTTCAGTTTTCACACACCGTGAACGAAACACTTATAAACTTATGTAAGACTCCAAGAACAAAATGGCGATGGGGTATGATGCAAACTCGTTTCCTATTGGCTCATCGTGACGTCGCAATTTGTGGCCTTCCCAGGTGTCATTGCCGGCTTCATTTCCTCCCTTGAAATTAGTCATATGCTGCACGGTTAGCTCCCGGGGGGTGGGGGGAGGGACTGCTCACTTGCTCAAGAGGTATGGGTTGAGCCCTTTTGGTATGAAAATGGGTATGCTACCAGCGACTTCGGTTTGAAAGTCTGAAAGTGGATACCTGCATGGGGCGGACCAGGTCTGAAGATGGAAATGGATTTAAGAGACTAGGCGTGAAAACGGGTGTAGGGACATGTCATGTTAAGGTCTGAAAAAGGGTCACAGTATTTGGAGGCACATGCCAACCAACCCCCCCCCCCTCCTCGGGGGTTTAGCTTGCACTCCTGGCTCGACTCTCATTTGGCTGTCCGTGTCTTGGCAGATACTGGGATTACCCAGTTTCACGTTTTTTACACTTTAAAAAGTGACTGAACAAGCCATGCAAGCAGTGAGTCAGAACCTTGCATACGGTGAAATTTGAATTAACCAATCAGCATTCAGTAGGCGGGAAAAACTGTGGTGTCCTGACGTCATGCAGATTTTGTGCTCTTCGCTTCGATTTCTGCGTGATCAGCGAAAGTTTATACTGTGGAGATGCGGTTTTATTTCAGCGTTTTCTTCAAATTAACCGCTTGCCTTACTTCAATTTATGAAAGCCACAACTGTTTGCAATTATATGGGCTGGATGAGCAACCAGAATCGATTCAAAACTTTTTTCTGCGGCGGGAGACATCGCTAACTGGACTTGAATGCGAAGGAGGCTATAAAGGTTTTCCACTTGTCCCACTGAATATCAATTTTCACAAGAAACTTCACATCCCTTTCACTCTCCTTGCCATCGTTTATCACATGGCTGTCTGCTAACTGAGCAGCTCTGAGTAGCGTCGGGTACAATCCGTCTTCTGTCCTTGTAAAGATCTTCGGTCACTTCATACTTGTTTTCATCGTGTACTTCATGTCTGGTTTTAATTCACACCAACTTCCAACTTCCAGCTGTGATTGCCTGCTGTCAACGAGATTGGTCTTATCGCTTAGGGAAAGATGTTCCTGTTCATCAGATCAGAGATACATCATGAATGTTTGACAAATTTGATCTACAGTCGTTGTATGGTTGCGCTACACAGCTCATGCTTCAATTTGGAAATAGACAAGTTTGTATAATTTTCCACATACCCGGAGACAAACGAAAAGGCCTTTTTGGAATTTGGAGCTTCCTTGTGTCATCGTAACAGCAAAAGGCTCGTGGTGAAAAGCTGCAGAAAATTTACTTTTCTTCTCAAAAGTCAAAACTCACCTGAAATTCAGGCCAAGCAAAACAAAGAAAACATGCGGACCGCCAAGGAAACGACACTTTCGATTGCTTTATTCACCACGGAAAGTTAAAATAATTATTTCCTAGCCCGTCTTTATAAGTGGGTAATTAACTTGACTAACTGGATTGGAACGGTAATTGCAGGAACAAAGCTTATTTAGTCAAATATCGATATGCTTATTTTTTTCTCGCTTCAATTTCCACTCCAGATAAGGTATCCTTCAAAACTTGCAATCAATCGACTTTTACAGACAGAGAGCAAAGAGAGGCAAATGTGTAATTTCTCACGAAATTTCAAGAAGATTTAAATTGTTATAATTAAAAGGAACAAATTTGAGAACTACTCTAGGATTCAGGCAGGAGGAGTTTATTCAAAAAGGAGAAGTGAAAGTAATTTTAAAAGAGCAAAATGCAGGTCAAGCGGTCCTGCATCAGTCCGCAGTACCGAAAGAGATTTGGAATTATGAAACTTTGCGTTACGTCGGATTCGTTGCAAAAAGGAAGAACCGATAATCACAGGCGACTCTAAGAGATGAAGGTGTTCTTTAGAAACCAATTAAAAAATTTATGATCTAGCTGTTTAGTGTAAGCTTATTTCTTGGGTGGTAGTTGCATTATTAAAGCTATGTAAACGTGCCTTTAGAAACTTGGGCGGCTTAAATCCGAAAATGGGAGAGTGTGATAATTTTTCCTTTCTCAACAAGCACTCGTAACGCCATTCAACTTGTAACGATGCTAATGTCGCTTCAACTTTTGTTTTGTAGATCATACAAAACCGCTAAAAGTCTTACTGGAATTAGCTGTTTTGTAGCTCTCATGATGGCGTTGTTGTTTCTCCGAATCTGATCCCAGTGGGGCCCGCTGGAAGTAGAGCAGGTCGAGTCAACTCTTCTGATATAAGGAATAAATTCTGGTGTAATATTACGGTTTTAGACGGTTTTAGTCGTCATCTTGTCACTCTTCTTATCCTTTAAACAATGCACACTTTTAATCCAACACAAGCTACACAAAACGCAAACGCTAGCAGCTTCGATCTTCGTACTAATTTTTACCTCTCTTGCAAGCGCGACAATACAATACTATTGGAAAATACCCTGCCTTTGAATGGATCGAGAACCCTATATAGCTTCAGGCGCTATAAACTCTTGCTTTTGCTTACAGACACAAAATACTGGGGTTTCCTCTGTTTTCAGTCGTAGTATTCTGAACCGTAACCGAGAACACTGACAGGACACCACGGTTTTGACTGCCGCTCGTATCGCGAGCGCAGTTGCCGTATGCAAGGAAAAAGTCATCGTTCAGGGATAACAGGACAACTGGATATACAAAATAAATAAAGAATTTCCTATACAAGCCAGATGTTAGGATGAAAGAAAAAAGCATAAATTTTTAAACGAATTTTGTGTTTCGGCACATTCCTTTAAAAATTTAGGAAAATAATGATGGAAAGGCTAGAGAGATGATGGCCCCAAAGCTGTGTGGCCGGCGTTGCAGTGGGGTCTTCTAGAGTTAGACTGCGAGTAGTCTCTAATTTTGGCGATGGCGATTGTGGTGCGGGCGAAATACACACGCGCGCGCGAAAGTTCGAGGAGACGCGACGCGAATTTTCGGCGCTCCCTTCGCGTCGCGTCTCCTCGAACTTTCGCGCGCGCGTGTGTATTTCGCCCGGACCACAATCGCCATCGCCAAAATTAGAGACTACTCGCAGTCTATCTGGAGTAAACTATTTGACCTTCAAGAAGGTAGAGAAAAAGCCTTTTAACGTTTGTCGCTTTTACTGCCCATTTCTTTTATCCTTTCTTTACATTTGTTATCGTATTCCCGTGAAAAGACTAACTGAAAATAGCCGCGGGATAAAACAAAAGCAAAACTTACCTTCAATTAAAACTGTTGCTTAGTTGTTATGACAACATTGAATGAAATGAGCAATCGTGCAAGCGAGGCGAGAGTATGAGCATTCAACACTGATCAGTTTTATTTGCAGTGAAGATGTATAAAAAGCAGTGTTCGTGATTTAAGCCGAATATTTGAAACCAAATAATGGAGGAAGGATCGGAGAGAATTTCTACTCCGATTAGATCACCTTCGGAAAAAGATTCTGTAATCTTGAGCCGCGCAAGTGCCTCCAGCTCACCCTTTGGTTTTCGCAAGGTAAAGTCGAGTGCAAGTTCGCGCGCGTTCTATTTTGACAACGTTTATGGGAAATATTTCTTTGTTTTGTCCGATTAATAGGCTGCACTTAGCCCTCCAACTGGCGTTTTACGGAGAGAATCTTCTGGCTCCTTATCACCGGAAGGTGATGACTTTTTCAGTAACGTAGAAGATAAAGATGATGAAGACTGGGATACGGATTTGGAAATGGACGGTGGGTTAAAGATTTGAATAAAGTAACGGCTTTTCCAGTTTTTAACGAGAAGAGAAACGCTGGCAGCTTGATTAATAAAATAAAGCGGGCGTCAATAAAAGAAGCGGTGAATTCAAATCATCAATTAGAACCTTCAGTTTACTGCTTCCAGCTGCCTTTGAAGCCTTCTGTCATACTTATAGCAACGTCCTTTAATAGAGTTTATTTACCTAACATTGTTTTGGAAGCTTTTTAGATTACTTTAGGCAGGTGTCCTTACTTCTCATCGATCTCGTTCCATTTTAGAACTCTTTCGACTTCGTAAGGCTCGAAATTACTGTGGTGGTAGAAAGGCAGTCTTCCCTAATTGCGCTTTTGATAAGTCTTAAGGTTATTTTTAATCCCTCGAGAATAACTCAGAGAACTTAAGCTTATTTAGTAAACAACTTTCGTAAATTTAATTAGTTTGAAAAGCAAAGCTCCATGGTGAATTTTTCCCGAGTTTCCATTCTAAAATGGAATCTTTTTTAATCCTTAATTAAAGATATAGCGTGTAAAAGTATGCAAATCAGAGCGTAAAGTTCTCAAGTTGACTGCTAGTTTTTTCAAGGGCATGACACGAACATCGACGAATGAATGTTTTGCCATGAAGATCAGTGTTGGTAACTTGTAGTCAATTCAACTGAAGTAGAGTGATATATAGTTCTTAAATCGATAATTTTTGCACAAAATAGCCTTTCGTGATGTTTTACTATAAAAGGATGGCCTGTCATGAAAGGTTATCAAGATAATTATTCAGTGACTATTCAAGTGTGTGATAGAAAGGTTGTGGTCATAGATACATGAACTGCATCAATACAACTTTTTGTTACACCACAGAGAATTTTAGAGTACGAACAAGAAGAACTTTTCAACTTGGCTAATTGTGGCATGTATGAGAATGTTTGTGTTATGGAATGCAAAGAAAGGTCCCACTGGGTCACAAAATTTCTGGGAAAAAATGCAGAAATTCAGTGGAGGTTAAATTTAGCGGTCCTCTTTCCTCAGCTGAAAGTGAAAATCGGGCCATTTTTCATTTCTTCCATTTCCAGTTGACTAACATGGAGAGTTGCATAGGATTAGAAATAGGATAAATAGGTGCATGGAGTTATAAATAGTTACCCGTTTCGGTGAAATCTGGGTAGTGTTTTGCTTTGCCCACGAGAAATCTGGATACATGAACAGACAAAGTGTAACATGGGTGGGTATAAAGGTTTAAAAAAAACCGGCTTGAATATACCCAGATGTGTCGTCGGTGCAACTTTCCACGCAATATTAATCTGTGTCCCAAAAGTATCCAAGGCATCTGACTGCTCCAGGGCTTCAAGACAGAAATTTCAGCTTCTATGACTCCATCGCTTCACTCCAGGACTCCATTTGGCCTAGTCTGAAAAAACAGCCGATGTTTTGTGAGGTTGCCACTTGAGCCCTCGCAAAACAATGTTGGAGTAACGAGCACAGAAATTCCATACCGGTGACGTTCACTACCCAGATCTTGGTAGAGCTTCTGATTGGTTGAAAGAAAATTCTAACCAATCAGAAGCACTACTAAGATCTGGGTAGTGACACAGTCATCAGTATGGAATACTCAGACATCATTTTGCGACCTTGCGAAACGTCGGCTGTTTTCTCAGGCTACATTTGGCCAGAATCAGCATTTTTGTCTGGGCTTCTGGCTCCACAACAAAAATTTCAGAGCTCTGGTGCTTTAAGATCCCCACCCCTTTGGTGACCCTGTCATATGGCTGGACTGACCCATGAGGAAAATGTGTAGTTTCAGAAAATATCCATATCCCCCAGAAGGGATTTGCCTTATGACCCCCCACCCCACCCCCCTGGAAATTTCATTTTAGCTTTATACATTGGTTTATATTTTGGGGCTTTTGAGACCCCCTCCCTCCCTCCCTGGATTTTCCAATCCCTTCTGTGGAGGGAGTATGGGTATTTTCTGGAATAATTCCATTCATTGTGTAATTCCATACAGTTATTATGGAATTACACAATGACCAATTAGATTGCTTACATGAGCAGTTCAAATTTTTCTGTAGAGACCTGATTAGATGCAAAACATTTGACTTATGTAAAGGATTTTTCTTTTCAAAATTATCCAACCTGTGGCCACTATGGGTCAAATCAGGTCCAATCCTCTCCTTTTGGGGATTTATTTCCTTCTTTTGCTTTTGTATAATTTTATGTAGTGGTCATACAGGGATCAAGTGTTTCACCTCTCCATAGCTTCCTCCCTTCTGCAGCTTAACCTTGATAGCTGAACACTACCTGTTTATTTTTCCACTTCAGAGGGCAAAGAAGAATATGATGTGACTGGAAGAGCAACTTACCTACAAGCTTGCAGAGATTCTGGAGTTATTCCAGTGTCATTTTTTTATCGCAATATGCAGCAAGCTGAAGTTGATATCAAGCACCATGGGTTGGGCCCCATGGGTGCAAAGGCATTAGCAATAGCTTTAGTGGTGAGTACTTCTACATTTTATTGCACAAGGGGATTGATCTTTTAGCAATGGTGGACTAATTCTGGGGTAAGTCCCTGTTAGGCGAATTGCTGGTTTTATCTTTCATCCTGTTTGCTCATCATCAACACTCATTGCCAGTGGATGCACAAGGCTGCACCACTCTTTTTCTACATTGCACTGCCCCCAAGCTCCTACACCAGTATAATAGAAACTATAAAGTCCAAATTATTCACCTGCCTACACAGTGTAATTTGTTTGTCCTCAATACTAAATCCCAGTGGACTATTAGTAAGTTTTTGGGAAGTGGTTTAGAAAAGGTTACACTCTGTGTTATCAAAATGCAAATGTTGTGCTAACTTCAAAATAACTTTTGAAAGACATTTTGAATGCTCATAACTGTATATATTTTAAACCTCCTTTTAACAGACCAACACATCTGTTATTAAGCTAAACTTAGGAGATAACTGGATTGGTGCAGAGGGAGCTAGCTACATTGCTGAAATGCTGCGGGAAAATTGCTATATTTCTGACCTGGTATGTTTTCGATTCAAATTTTGTTTCAATTGGAGGTATAAAATATTTTGTCACCCAGCCTCAAGGGTGGTAATTATCTCCACTTTGGATGGCGTGAGTGAGACTGTGACTTGGTATGTTTCTCGAGCAGAATGTGATGCCAGTCTACTGCATAACGTTCACTGCTGTTTTGTGTATAAAATTAACATAGTTTCCCTGGAAAATCATTAGGACCCATTTTCTGTGTTTGTATCTGATAAGGAGATGCAGTATCCTGGTAATGAGTCTTCCACAACTTTGGAATGCAGTGTTTCCCCTGAAGGGGTAACTCCTCAAATTTTTGGTTTTGGTGGGGTAGGAGGGGGGAAGGAGGGGACTCCTTCAACATATGGTTGCCAGGCAAGACTCTGGGTTATAAAAAAGTAAATTTTTTGATTGGCTTTTTGTAGTACCAAACAACACAAACATGCAGCCCAGGAAAAGCCAATAAAAAATCAACCCAGAGTCTCACCTGTTGATTGTCTTCTGACTGAGGAGCCTGCAGACTCTGGGTAGGAGATGGGACATTCATGGGCTATAATCAAGGATAGATTTTGTCTGTTTCCGTTTTTCATGGGTCCGTGGTCTGTGCCTCGGCAGATGGCTCCCATATTAAAGTGACAGGGGTGCTAGTCAGAAGTTGTGAAAGGAGCCCCTAAAGGTAACAGAGTCTCATTATGTAGGCTTGCATAATTTATAACAGTTATCTTGGATTTAAACACCATTTTTAAGCACTACTAAACTATGAGTTTTAACCTCTAAAGGGTATGATAAACATCTCTGTTACTTTTATAAGGGAGATCCCCCAGAGGAGGACATGGCAAATGTTTCATGTTCAGGTTGACACTAGCTATAGTGTAAAATGAAACTTCAGAAAAATTTACATGTTAATGAAAGAAGTATATTATAATAGCAAATTTGTACAATGAGTGAATTTTATTTTCATTAATTGCTTGTGAAGGACTTGTCAGAAAACAAACTAGGAGTTCATGGAGCAGAATCTGTGAAAGACATCTTATTGCACAACTCTAATATCACCAGATTTACTGCAAAAGGTAAGATGTTATTTTTTCTTTTGTTATGGTAACATTGTTACTTGATTTCAGAAAGTCGATTATCAAGACAGTTTTTTCAGTCACCTTAACATGTGTACATTTTAATTTAACAGGGAATGGTTTTGATGATAAGGCAGCTCAAATTCTTGCTGAAGCAATACAAGTAAGTTGTAACCATGTTTGGTCTGACTTCTTAGTTTCTTTGTAATTAGTTATTGTGATAAATATTTGTGACTACAGTACAGGCAAGGTAGTAAATGGTTTGAGCTTATCAGTATCAGTAATTGGGCATAATTATACTCTTCTATATTTATTTGTCAGTGTTTTAGGATGGCAAATAAAATAGTTAAAAAAAAACAGTGCTCAACCTTCTAACCCAGAAAGCGTGCAGTTACATACACCTTATCACAATAAAATTTCACCACAACTTAGTTCATTATTTTAGAAGTACAGTATTTTGCTGCATAGAATTTCTGTGGATTTGATAAGTTAGTTGACAAAAACTGGCATTTTTTAAATTCTATATTTTAAATTAAATAATAAAAATATTTTTCCATCAAAAATTTTCCTGTAGTAAGGTATGAAATTAGTTTACTTAGAGAACTTCTTTTGTTCCCTCTTTTTGTTTTTTGTATGCTTTGTAGCATAACAATAGAGTGAAGTATTTAAGCCTGAGTCATAATCAGCTGGCTGAAAAGGCAGGACAGCATCTGGCACCTGCCGTTGGTAAGTACACATTTGATATAACTCAGACTTTTTGTAACTTGAACTGGCAGCAGTTACACCTTTTCCACTCATTACAGTAATTTTCTCTCCTGATAATGTGAACTTTTGTTAACTCAAACAGTTTTGTGGCAGTTTTCCCCTGCATATTGGTCTTATCAAGATTCTCCTGCAGTTTTCTCTAATGATGACCATTTTCCTTTTTGTAAGACAGTAAATTTTGCAAGGCAAGTGAGTGTGTGAACACCAAGCTCAACAAATGAGTAGAAAGCAAATTAAAACATAATGTGTAGTTCCAGAAAAAAACCCATACCCACCCCATGGAGGGTCATCGGAAATTCCTATTGAGAGGGGGGTCTTAAAAGCCAAAATTTTAGAAGCAAAGTGTGAAGCTTAACTGGAATTTCTTGGGGGAGGGGGAGGCAAAACAAAAAACCTTCTGTGGGGGGGGGTATGGATATTTTCTGAAACTACACAATTTAATCACCCGTAACCTTGCATTCACACTTAACTTGTCAAATGTAATGACAATTAATTCAACTTATTTTTAATTATTTTTTTCTCATCAGCTGCTAATGATACAATAGCTCATTTGGATTTAAGTTGGAATCATTTAAGAAGTAAAGGTGCCTGTGCTGTTGCATTATCTTTAAAGGTTTGTTCAACTGGACTTTTTGTTGATTGTTGATGACACTGAATCCTTGCGTTGTTATTTGAGACTTCCTGCATGCAGTTACCTGTGCCTGTTTACAGTGTGACAAGGAAAAGTGTGACCGCACTTTCATGAGATCAGGGGCAAGTTGTATAAAACTTAACATCTGTCGGTAAACTGCTAATGTCAGACATTCACTCCAGTCGAAGTCACCATTTTAATGTCTGAAGTTAGCTGTTGTGTTCAGCGTTAGGTTTATCCAACTCAACCCAGATGTCCAATTAGATTTCTAGAATGGCTCCAAGAGAATCTACCAGGGACTGGGGCACCCACATCTGATTATCCAATGTACCACTGGAAAATAAGTGAAAATGTGTTCTTGATTTGTTGGTTGATTGAAGCAATGAATTCAAGTTTGAATGACGTGAGACAAATTGGTACCGGAAATTCCTTTGTTACGAAGATACATACAATATGATTGTATTGTAAACTAGTAAAATTGGGTGATTCCAGAAAATATCCATACCCTACCACGGGCGGCATCTTCATCTAGACCCCCCCTTGCCTTAGGAAATTCCAAAATGCTCAACCTCCCCTTGCCCTCGGAATTCCAAACCGTTCTACCCCCCCATGCCTTCGGAATTCCGTAATCATTCAAACCCCCCTTAGGAATTGCCGCTTTTTTCTTCCAACTGATTTGAAAAGCCCTCTCTATATTACAAACACCTTTATTAAAGGGAAATTAATCCTTTCACTCCCTCCGAAAGAAAAAAATGTACATTCAGCACAGCAAACAATCAACGTTGCGTGATGACAAACAGCGGCCGACTGAGTGATGTTTTTAATACATTGTAACCTTCCACGGCAAAACGTACACTTCCGATAATCCGTTAAACATTAGAAAACTCAAACGGCTTTGAAGTCATTCCAACGCTTGGTCCAATGTTTAAAAGTGTGTCTATAATTTTTGGTGTCGAGGGTTGCCGTGAATAATTTGCGTGCCGAATGCGACTTAACAACAAAGCTAAAAGAATTGAAATTGGAAATTCATAATTGCGTTTGCCAGACTCAAACCTGCCGTCAAAAGCGAAACTGTTGAATGCAACGTATTCTAAAAATCGAAGGTTATGATGTTAGGAAAAGAATTAGAGTAAAATAGCAAGCTTTTTTCTCCTGCAATTATTTTTAGTTCACAGTGAACGCAATTTGCATACTGTACTGCGGCGTCAAATAAATTGCGCGAGAACAAATCAAACTTTTTCCCCGCACTTTATCCTTCGATTAAAATTAAAATTAAAATAGTAAATGAAACTCACATTGAAATTCAAAGTCAATGACAACTTTAAAAGAATTTGTACAAAATAGTGAATGTAGTCTGATCAAAAGCGCATCAAATTTGCATAACGCGTGAAATCTGACCTTTTCAATGAACGTCGCATGGTATGTAACGCAACAATTTCACATGTGTCTCGATGATATCTGCTTTAATAGAGGGGCTGAAAACCCTTTGCTGGGATCTACAGTATTGTATTCGAGCAAAACAATCGAAGAAAAGCCTACGATCGCTTTTGTGACCGATCTACTGGCAAGTGAACAGCTTTCAGCCGTCATGTTAGCATAAACATTTTATTGACCATCACCATTGAAATATGTCTCGGAGACACTACGTGTTGATTGAGTTGAACGTGTCTCGTGTTTACGAGTGAATCATCGTCCTTAGATGAGTCGTTTTTGACGAGTTTTTCTTGAAGAGACGTAACTACACCAAACTGGAAGTTACTCTCAGGAAAACCCCCGTATGCCTTCGGAATTCCAGTCCAATGAACCCTCCCCATGTCCTCGGAATTCCAGTCGACGTAACCCCCCCATGTCCTCGGAATTCCAGTCGACGTAACCCCCCTCCCCTTCGGAATTCCGAGATGCCGCCCGTGGTATGGGTATGGATATTTTCTGGAACCACCCATTACAAAAAGTAGACAGATGTGATTTGACAATGATTGAGCATGTACCTGCAATTATTAAAAAAACTACCTTCTTCTGTGACATTGGGTAAATACTTTCTCTAGCATCTGAAGAAATTCACCAAAAATCAACCCAAAACCACAATTGAACTTGAGTTGGTTTCCTGGGAGCTATCCTGTAAATCCTGATTGGACAAACAATTAAACACAGGAAGCAATTTGTGAATTAATTAGAAGTGTTCACACTGCTTGGCATCAAACTTTGACCCTTTTTAGACTGTCATCAAATCATTTTTACTTGAATTTTTGTTAACTTTTGTGTCCGGATAAAATCATAGTCAACTGTGTGACCGTGAAATGCAAGCTACGAGGCAAGAATATTTATTGTTATGTTGGCGTTATTAATTTTTGTTAGTTAATTTTCGTTTGGAAATTTATCGAAAATTAAGTGCAGTCTTGCAAGTGTATTCATTAAAAAAAAATTATTAGCAACTCTGCCATTTGCAGTGCTTTCAATAAGCACCGACCGCCGACGAAAAGCGTCGGCTATTTCGCTCAGAAAAGTCGGCTACTTTTTGCCCTAAATTAAAGTAATTACAGGAAGATTGTTTCAAACCCCTAGTTGATACAGTCGGTTACTCTATTCAGACGAGATGCCTACTTCAAATTTTATTGAAACCCCTGCATTTGAATGTAGCAATTTTGAGAACAGTCCATTTGAATATTGAATGAGACATTTTCTCAAAATCATCAAATTTCCAGATGTGCATCTGGCTGTGTGGCAAGAGTTACCAACTAGCCTTACAAATGTCTATAAATGCAAGTTTTAAATGTGATGTTTTAGGCAAATTTAAGCCTGTCCCTCTGTCTGTCATTCTTGGCTCATAAAATCTGTATTCCCTTTCCAGTTATTACATTTTTCTTTATTGGGTTAATTTCTTACTAGAGTAATGCAAGATGGGAGCAGTGATGCCTTCAAAGATCACGGACCTATTGTGCATTACTGCTTTCTTTTGAAAATTTTGAAAATGACATTTTGAAGTTTTCTTCTATTTTGATTTGAGCATTCTTGGGATACAGTGGTTAATGTAAGGTGGTTGATTCCAAATAAAAGTGTTGAATTATATTTTTACCTTAATATATATTGTGTTCTTCTATGGTTTTTCTTTCCTGTAGGAAAATATCACCCTGAAGACACTTAACTTAGCATGGAATGGATTTGGGAATGATGGTGCACTTGCCATGGGCGAGGCACTGAAAGTCAACTCTACACTGAGAGAACTAGATCTAACGTAAGTATGCGTGTCAGCAACGCAGTTTGTTACTGTAAAATGCTTATAATTTAGAACACATTATACCTGAGCACAAAGATAACGTTTTGGAATGCCGGTCAGTGAAAATTCATATACAACATGATAAAGCAGTTTTGAGTTATATCCAGTTGTTACATTTTTATGTCCAGTTATTACATAGTTAAAATGTTGTCGAAAACGCGCCGCACTGACCTTGGTTCTATTGACGAGTTAGTAACAGAGAGCTAATTCTCTACCTTCTTTTACCAATTTTCGCTGTCTTACTGAATGCAGTTACATACATTTCTGGTGATAGATAAATTGAATCAATGTATTTTGTGTGTTCAGAAATAACAGGATAACTGCTGAAGGCGCTGTGTATTTGGCCAAAGGATTGATGGTCAACACATGTCTCCAGGTTTTGAAGGTCGGTCAAAGTTAAAACTGCTTAGTATTGACTTCAGAAACTGTGCCAGAGAAGATGCCGCCTTCCATTTGCAACTGTAAAGAATTGTATTTATTCGCGGTTATATTCACTCGCACATTTGCAAAGTTGTATTCACTCGCAAGCCTCGTAGTCTTCATCTGACTTTTGTCTGCCAAAAGATCATTTGATATTTGTGTTCGTTTTTTTTTTTTTTGTTCTGTTTAGCCAGACTCTCAGTTTGATAGCTGTCCCTTTTCAGTGCTTTAAGCTAGGGTCAAACGAAAACAAGAGTTGACAAGACTTAAAATTCTTTAAAAGGGCACGAGAGTCATTGGGAGTTCGTGAGAGTTAGAGATCAAACGATGGCGGGAGTTTAAGCTTCAGTCGATTCTAGTTAAAATTTGAGCAGTTTCATATGTGGAGAGCACATGTAAGGTTAGGCCAGACAAAAGGGAACGAGTTGAAATGTTAGCGATTCTCCTTCCTATTTAGGCCAGGTTTTACTTCAGAAACCGGACGTTGAATATCAAAAATTAGTATTGGTGTCCTTATTTAATAGTTTGAAAAAGTTTGTAAATGCAATTTGTTGTTTAAATCTTTGTTTCAGATTGGTAAAAACCCCATGCAAAGTCCTGGAGCATACGCTCTTGTAAATGCCATGAAAAACAACCCGGAAACTGCGTTAATTGAGATTGAACTCACGGTAAGACTAGAAAATGCACTGGGATATGATGAGCGTATTTACGTAAGGAAGACTGTGGTTCTGTAGGAACTGTGGTGCTACAACTGTGGGGGGGTGGGTGGGGGTGAAACCATTAAATTTGATATAAACTGAGTTGATCGACACACAGTAACTGACTGGTCACGTAAAGAGATTCAAAAGCTCTGCCGAAGGGCTA
This sequence comes from Siderastrea radians, assembly GCA_964017195.1. Classification (NCBI taxonomy): domain Eukaryota; kingdom Metazoa; phylum Cnidaria; class Anthozoa; order Scleractinia; family Rhizangiidae; genus Siderastrea; species Siderastrea radians. The sequence continues at coordinate 20,481,898 of OZ024897.1, forward strand.
ACTGGCTCGAAACGTCAGCTTTCAAATCTCTTCACAGTAACCGAAGTTTTACGTCTGCAAGTAAGAAAAAAGGAACGAAATTTCGCTGCTGAAAAGTGAAGAGAACTTTCCCAATGGTTCCACTTGAAGTGTTTATCTCAAGTCACCTTTTATGAAACAGATGGTTTAGCCTGTCGTGCGGGCGCTTTTTTGGTGGTCGTTCGTTGCATTCGACCGCCATCTTATTTAAGACGGCAAGATGGCTAGGCATTTTTAGCGCAGAAAATATTCAGTCTTCGCTCGCCCCAAAATATGGCTGCATTGCAAGCACAGACGGTAGAGCGTGTTTCCTGCTGAATATAATAACGTCAGTTCTTTTCAATTTCAGGACATCACTGTGAATAATGACTTCATAGAGTTGTGTAAAGAGGTGCAACAAATGCGACCTAACATGAAGATACGTCATGGAGGCACAGGCGGAGCCGCCTTTAAACCCAAACCGCGCCCATCACCCATGAAAATTCTAAAGAACTGGATAGAGGACAACCAAATGAGACTGCTGGATTTATTCAATACCCTGGACAAAGACAAAAGCATGAATATTACTGTCAAGGAATTTGCAGATGGATTAAAGGTAAAACTTCATTGACTTTCGGACACTTGTCTCAGTCACTGTCATGTTTGTTTTTTGGGCTTCTAAAATAGACGGCTTTGTAAGACGGACACGGTTTATCCGCTATTTCAAACCTTTTACTTCATATCCCACTAAAGCCCCGGCTAAACGATCAAACATTTTCGTCCAACACCGTGTTTGTCACACAAAAAGGTTAAACGGGCAAACAATGCCAGTTTGAACAAACATCGGACAATGGAAAACCATTTAAATGCAAAGTTGAGAGAGGCGGCTAAACAGTAAAACATGTTTGTCCAACACGACGATGTTGGACGAAGGTGCCGCGGTTTGATCGTTTAGCTGGGGCCTTAGATGGACATTCCGAAGTGGTTCTCGTCTCTATTCCATAATTCTTCAAATGTTGCGTTCTTTTCTTTCAACAGGAAACAGGAATCGACATGAATTACTATGAACTGTACGAACTAATAGAAAGCTTGGACAGAAACAAAGATGGTGAAATAAACTACAGGTCAGCTTTTTCTTCTTTCTAGTGTTTTGCGCCAGAAAGATATTTGCTGTCTTTTTTTTACATGAGTAAAAAGGATTGTAAGATTTAGTTATCCTGAAAGTTGGAAAAGTAGAAACCCACCTTTCTAAATGACGGATTTAAAAGTTTACGTTTGCAGACATTTTTCTTTCGTTTACAAAAATTTCGCGTTTTAGAGAACGTGTCGCGTCCAGTATTTAGCCTTTTTGCAGCATCTCTCTCACGATCACCTTCATTATTTTTGTTTTTCAGTGAACTCGTGATGGGCTCTATAGAGCAACAAATGGAAGACAGGAAAGAGAAGATCAAAGAGAAAGCGCAAAATGCGAGAAAACAGAGAATTTTATCACCCCTACCACCAAGATGAAAATGGGTCCCAAAAGCTGTAGTGCTCAAAGACTTGCAGAACAGTGCACTTGAAAGAGACTGGGTACGAGAAACGACATTTTGAATCAAGTGCGCATGCCGTAGATTATCACGTGTCACACCAATGTCGTTCGTTGAGACTTCGATTCTGGTCAGGAACGTGGAGGGGCAAAAGACCAGGGAATATTACAGATATGAAATATGAAAGTTATCGTCCTCAAACTCAATCCCATACTCGTACTCCGATTTTTATTCCCCTACCACGCTCAAGAAGTCGACGGTGTACACCTTAACGCTGGATCGCAAAGGGCCGGTTTGAGGATGCTGCTTTGCGATCGCTGTGGGGCTTTCCATATCCGACACCCACAGTTCTTTACCATCTTTTTTTTTCTTTAATTAATCAAAGACTTAGTCAAGAGGTAACATATAGCGCACGGCAGATGGTAAATGGAGGTGTTGTGTTTTATTAATTGACATACTTTTTGTTCCTCGCCACTTATGCTGAAAGTGATTATTTGGAGATCAAGTCGCAAAAGTGACCTGCACTACAGAGAAACTTGGCGTGCCGATGTTTGGTGACTGGAAGTCCTACGTTGTTTTTATGAACACAATCTTGCTGTCCACCGTGGATAGGAAAACTGTTGTATTTCCGACGTGAAATTGAATCAAAAGAGAAACATAGGACTTTCGGTAGCTGCTCATGGAGTCCAGGAATTCGAGTGAGGTGCGGGATTGCGGAAAATTAATTCAGAGTTTAAAAGAACGAGGCATATAACAAATGTACTGTTTCGTTATTCTTTTGTTATTCAATGAGATGCAAATGAGTGTGCGGCGTTTTTCTGCAATCCCGCACCTTAGAGAGGAATTCACCGTTAAATGCCATCTTCCCCTGGTAGGGGAGCTTTTGAACCAACACATAAAAAAATTAACTGAAATTAACTGGTTTCAGGTAAAATTTAGAACTAAGAATCGGCCTTGTCATTCTTTACAAAACGCCCGAGGATCAGGGCACTAACTTTGTTTTTCTTTAGCCTGCGATTCGATCGGAGAGTTTCGGTATTCTTCGGAACTCTCATTAAAATTCTTATTATTCTTGGGCAATCTTCAGAAATAAAGATGGTCCAAGGCTAATTGCCTGTCAGTAAAATTGAGATTTAGTTTTTTTGTATTACTTTTTCACATATTTTTGTTTTTAACAAAACCTTTTGGTTTGGGGGGAAATGTACCCATTGACTTACATTTGTAAATAAAAATATTTAGGCGCAAATATAAAATTTCTAATTGTAGTTAGCATTTAAGCTGTAAAAAATGTACACTTTAGTTAAGATTAGACATCGTGAAAGTATAAAACAAGCATCCAATTATGTTACGTTATCTGTATTGTTTTTGATATTATAGTCCACCTTCGGTAGTTTATTGTACAGCTTTAGGCCTATCTCCTCCTCAGAGGCCCCGACGTGGGCAATCGATAAAAATCGATATCGGAAAGCCGTTCGATAAATCGATAACTATCGATATCAATCACTTGATTGTTATCGATTGTATCGATCAATCGATAAAGATCAATACAACTCTTCTGGTAATTACTGTTATCGATGTTATCGAATTTATCGATTTTATCTATGGATGTCGATCGTACATGTCTTTAATTTCTGACATTAATTCTGTATTTAAAAGACGTTTAATCGCGGTAAAACGATTGCGGTGGCTTTGTTCACGAATAAAACTGTATTTTGTATTTCAGTAAATGCAGAATAACTGTGCTGTCTCGACTCAAGTATCTGCAAAAGTGACTCGGCTATTTACCTATCTAAGCAACCGCCAAGGAAAACGTTTTGAGTGGAAGCAACGGCAATCTTTTGTTTAACCCGATATTAGAGCTGGTTACAGAGGTTGTCGTTATTATTAAAGCTCACATATTTCGACACAAAAAATGTTACCGATAAAATCGATAATTTTCGATAAAGTCGATAAAACTGATTGAAAAATCGATAATTATCGATTTCTCACAACAAATCCGTTTATCAATTTTTATCGATTTCCGATACAATCAACTAATTTTATCGATTGTTATCAAATGTTATCGATTATCGATTTTATCGATTGCCCACGTCGGGAGAGGCTCAAAGGGGTTTTTCGTACGGAGAGAATCCGCTGAAAAAGTGCGCGCAGGCGTAAAAGTAGGTGTCATCGCCTGCACTCACTTCGCGCAGCGGAAATCTTATAACGCCCCATCGAACCTCTGCGGAGGAGAGAGGCTTTAGGCATTACGTCGTCACGCGCGTTGTCCACTAGTTTACTCCCTTCACCTTGTGGGTTTGGCCCTGGGCCTGTAGTCCGGACTGCCTGCTTTTTTTGGTCGACTTCCATTTGTTCTTTCCTTGCTTTTAGCACTAATGTCGAAATGAGCCCTCAGACAAACTGATTCAGCATTTTCCACTCTGTTGAATTCATTTTCTTTGAATCCATGGACCACCCTGTTCAGTTGAGTTAAGTTTTCTTTTCTTCTCAAGTGAAAACAACAATGGTGAATTCGTTTGGCTTTCTTTTTCAACATCGCACGATGAAGTTGTATTCAACAACTTTGAACATGATGATACTGAATCCCTTTGATGGACGCCTTATACTTTTGAAGGATCAGTTGAAGCCCCTCAAGTAGCGTACTAATTTTCTTATTAGGTCCACTGTTTCTTGTACACAAAATCCGCATTGGGGAGGCATTGGCCTATGCAACTTTGCAAAGTTTTCACGATCGATTCCATCGAGTTGTCTTGTTGTGTTTTGGCAATGATTTCGGGTGTATCTTCTCCCCAGTTCTGCAGTCTGGCCCCCCAGTAATGGTTCATACGAAGCTGATCCACTGGAAAACTTCTCGATGTTCCCCTCGCAAGAGCGTTGTGATGAACTATGGCCGCGCTTACGTGACTCGGTCTGTATATTGGTTTTACAAGGGCGTTAGCAGGTTCGTGTGTTCTCCGCCATATTCTGTCGATAAGCAACGGATGCTTGTTATCGTCGAGAGGTTTCCCTAGGAACAAATAATTCTGCATTGTCAGTTCTGAAACGTCGGGCTCCTTTTCGCTGAATCGCGCTATAGCTCGCTGTGCGAACAATGGCTGTTGATCCGCGGGGCTGAATGGATATTCATCAATGTCAATAGCTGCTTGCCACTGAGTTTCATGACCAAATCTGTTGATACAATCCTGATAAGCAGAGTGTTGGGTGCCGGCAATAGAATAAGGATAAGCCTTGTGACTCCAGTCCGTGTAAGTTACAAACCCTTCGTCTATCAGCGGTTTCAAGGCTTGCGCCTGGGATTCATTCTTTAACACAAATGCATCGTAGACATAAACGTGTTGGAAACCAGCATACCGTAAATAGTAGATCCATTGTCTCAATTCTCTTGTTGTAAGCTGTGCAAGATCTTTAACATAGACTCGCACAAGCAACACAGCAGTTAAAAAGAAAGGTTTGGAGGAGTTTTCCTTTCTCTGACGGCACCAATTTTGGCAATCACTTGGGACGGTATAGTTACTGACATTCTTGTAACTCCAATCGATATTGTTTGTTTTCGCTGTTTGTTGAGCGACCACAGTTGGTGTTCCTGTGTTGACAAATTGTCCTGTCTTGTTAATTTTAAGGGTGATCATGGATACGTTTAAGTGTAGTTTTACTTCGCTACCCGAATGGTTTTGCTGATAAACTAAAATCAACTTCTGTTGCCCTAGACTTGTGGAGATGCGATATCCAAATGCATAATCATGCAGAGCCAAAACCAATACTAAAACACACGAAAACGCCAACATCCATAGTAGCTTCCTAGCTGACAGTACCTTTCGACGTCCGCACAATCTTGTTGGGAGATTTTTGCAGTGTAATAACTTTTTCATTGTTTAACTAAGAGAAAAAGGAGAGAAACTGATGAGAAGCAATCCTAAGAAAACATTTCCGGCTTTTTGAAAACATGACGCCTAAGAGCCGTTAGTATTGGCTGAGCCGCTAAAGTGAATCATGCGTGTAACTTTGGTTGTTAACCAAATGGGAGGTCAAAATGGCGAAATATTGGCCTAGTTCATTTTGCATGTTTATGGACCAAAACTGAATATAAAATTGATGGTGCGTAAATATTGAACGAGATTACTCTAAGCATTACGACTGCTTGCTGGTTTAGTTCTTTATGTAAAATATATGTCTAGTTTTCTCTCTTGTGTTTTCTTGTTTCTTATACATACATTAAGTGGAATAACATACAAAATCAAGTGATTGTTGTTGACAACACTTGTCAGTAAACTTTTCACTAGCTGCACCTGCCCCATATTTTTCAAGTCGTCAGAGTCGTGTATCAAGGCCTGTCTCTCATAACCAGAGCCAACATGTGGGAGAAGGAGCTATCCCAGGTCTTCAGTTAATCCGCGAAGTGAAGACCAGGCTGCAGTGCAGGCTTTTATTTGCGGACGACGGTTGGTTTAATGCGTGTGTGTGCCATCTTGCACCATTATTCAGCCAATGAAAGTTTGAGGTAACGGTAACACCGCGATTATCAACGACCCAGGCAACGTTAACTGAACGAGGTGTTTCAAGAGAAATCCTACGACTACTTGCAAATAAAGCCCGTTGATCGTTGTAACTTCAGGCTTCGACTGGTAGTTTTGGCGGGCTATTAGTTCCAGACTAGCTTGTTAAGTCAAATAAAGCACTTTTTTAGGACACCAACGAAAAATGATGATGTACTGATGTTTTTGGTAGACTGTAAATCAAAGATCATACACCGGAATTGTTAAGAAATTTGCTAGCTCTTGAGCTGCTGGAGTTAATTATTAATAAATGTATCATGTTGTTTAAGTTCAACGAGATCTTTTCCCGGACCTTTCTATAAGTTGGTATTCTCGACCGGTAGAAACATAAGATTAAAAAACCTTTGTAAAACGTACCTTGACAAACTTGTGTTCGTGGATAACTCGCGTGTCAGTCGGAGAGTAAACCAGTTGTATAATGAAGGAGCTCAAGAGTTTAGTCATATAAATATGCATGAAACAATAATTAACTTTTTGAATAATTAACAAGTAAAGCCGTCAAAAGCTTTTCATTGAATGTACTGTTGTTGAATAACTGAGGAGTACCGCGTATTGTTTTTAATTTAAAATATCCTTTTCTAATGAAAGCACGCTAAGGTTAGCAATGTCATGCTGCGTATTGTAGTAGAAGCTGAGTTTGCTATTTGCATTTTGCGGCTTCCTTATCGCAAACACATATTCGTAAGATGAAAGGGTTCTATGATTTATTCCCTTAGCTTTATTTTAGTAAAGTAATTCAGTCTCATAAGAAAGCTTTTGGTGTAAGAATAAAAATATTAAAGCGAAAGAGTATATGACTTTCCGATATCATCGTGACATCATTTTCAAGTATAAAAGTACCAGCATCTATAGTACCCGGGACAAAACAATTCAGGATTAGGTTAAATGATTCTAACTTTTACATGCTTTACCTAAATTCCATTAAAAAAACGGCAACAAGGTACTTTAAACAGGAATTTCAAGAGATTTGTCCCACAAAAAGAGGAGAAAAACAGAACTGAAGATGTTCTTCTCAGCCACATAGAAGTTCTTGAATGTATCAAGCAGCTGCTAAGGTAAACACTCGTGTATTTCAATAAATTTCCATGTGCACAATTTTGCTTTTTGTTGTGTTGTTATTTTTTTTGGAATTTAGGTTAAGCATTTAAAAGTTAAAATTGTTTAACCTAATCCTGAATTGTCTTGTCCGGGGTACTAATAATGCACCTCGCAACCTTTTGGCTAATCAAGCGTTAAACCTGGATATCTCAACTTGCCAATCTGAGAATATCGAATCAAAGGGTCCCTTGGGCGACGCTCGTGTCAGATTTATTGTAACTAGTTATGTGCTTTACCTAATTTTCTCTCAGAAACTGTCTAGACGTGTCTGGACGTCGTTATTATTATTGTCTGGACATAGGGTGGTCGGCTTGATACATGGGTAATACGTCACGCCTCAGCAAATTTAAAAAAGGGAAAAAGTCCTGGGAACGAGGTTGGTAATACGTGGCTGGAACATTAAATATTTTAAATAGTTTGTCCTGTTCAGTTTTTTCAGCTTTATTCAGAGGTTTTCGCGTTTTATGTTCATTGTATAGACACTTGACTATGGTTCTGTAAGGTTTGTTCCACTGAAGGGGAGAACACTTAACCAGTTGCACACTAACCACAGGGAACGCACACAAACTATCTGATCTTTAGTAGCGGTTTCAAAATATAAGGAAATGTATGGGAGCGGTCACACAGTTTGTGTGATAGCCTGCGTGGCAAGCGTTTCCGTAGGGCTTTCCGCAGGTTTGACGCTTTTTTCGCTTTTTGAACGAGCAATTTTCGCGCGGCCAAAAAGGGAAAAATGCCTCGAACGGGCGGAGAAGCCTACGGAAACGCTTGCTACGCGCGCTAACATGATCTTGAACCAGCAATTCAAACATATTTTAAAAGCTTATCTACCGCATCTTAAAATCTTCAAAGTCTTTAAATTCTTCACGCGCTCGGTGAGACAAATATGACCTTTTTTTCGCTCTTTTCCCCTCTCCTTCGCTCAAAACATTGTTTTGCTCCCTATTGTTCTAATATCGACTTACTTCTAGCATTTAGCAATGACTTCTAGCAATGATCCCCGGTGGTTCCTAACGTTTACCGGATCCCGTTGCCCTAAAAATAAAAATTTTAACGGTTTGCCGAATGCTATATTTATTAACATTCTATTGATATACAGTTAGTTAGTAAAAACCGGCACGCGTATGTATTTTTTTCGAAAGACGCCTGCCATAGTAGGTTGCACCCTTAATAAATGGGAAAACTAACTTTGTCGAAAAACTCTGCCTTCGTCAAATACTTGGTTCCGAAACTAGTAATAGATTATGAGCTCGAGATTTGTATCGAGTGATAGTTGATGAGAGCGTAGAATAGAGGGGCTGCTTTCTAAAGAAGTAAAACGCAATAATTTGGATTTATCAACTGAGTTGATAAGATGAATTGGCCACTGTAAAGAAATTCCAAATCTGACGATTCGACGAGCGAATCAAAGAATTGTGGGTTGTTGTTGGTTAATGTATTGAGCGGTGGAGTCAAGAATAAGTTGGCTGAATGAAGAGCGTTCGCTAATTCTATGGGGTTTCAGATAGAGTGTCGATTTGAAGGATGAAATTTTGCTCTAAGTTTTTGCGGCTTTCTGCGTTTCCCTGATACAGTGAAAGGCCACAGACCGTCATGTGTTGGCTAGAATGATGAGGAAGATTGAGGTGACGAGCGAGTTGTCGCTTCCAAGTTTTTCCACTTTTGCTTCCGAGTTGTGGCTTTGTGAGCTGTGGGTAGAGAAGACTGAAAAGGAGTTACAGCCATGTTGGCAGATTTTGCGTTCTTTTACGTCTTTTTCACTCTTTGCATATGTTCGTTTGGAAATTGTACACTTCCTTCTCTTCCAGATAGCACTATTACAGGTACGCAGAGGCGACAACGTGTGGGCCCTTATCGTGTTCCGAATGTTTTGGCCTTAGGAGATATAAAAAGACAATATTAGTTTGTAAAAAGTGTAAAGAGCGACAAAAAACTATAATAAATCTTGTTGAATGTTTCGGTAAGGAAATAGGACAAAGAATTGTAATTGGCGGAAGTATTTAAAAACTCTTGTTCTTCGCCGTGGTTCCTGGGAGGCACAATTTAAGCAACATGATAATACGAGGTAGGATAATCCCGGATCAGAGGTAAACTGTTTTTCTGACTTGACTCTCGCACACCAATGAAAGAAAATACTGCCGCGCACAGAATGATGCGATGACGGCACAAAAAATGTGAACAATTATACGACGTCACAAAGAATTTAAGTTTGACGTTCAAAATTTCGTTGCTATCTCCAAGATTCAGGTATGTTTTAATGTTTAAATATTTTGCTAGTCAGGACGATGATTCTCATTCCTAGAGAAAAGACCCTAGATGCGCTGACCGGCCCCTGAGAACATAATTGTTCACTAACAACAAAAAACTCAAATTATCCTAAAATGGAAACTTGAATTTTTTTGTCTACAGCAAAAAAAGAGAGAGAACCTTGCACAGCGAAACTCTACTCCCTTTACGCCGCCTGATTACACTTTTCAAATGGCAGCGAACGCGTTTCTCCTGCTTAAATGTTATCGTGAAAAAGTTGCCCTGGTTCAGGGTTGACAAATCATTATCAGGAAGAAAAAATTAAACTGGTAGTATGAAAAGCTATTGTTATAGTATTACAGTAAGCAAAGTTGGGTTAACACAGTCACGTTAATTATTCAGTTAAAAATCCATTTACACGCCATTACAAACACGTAGGAAAGAACACGATGATGTTTGCCACTAGGATATCAGATTGGGATTATATCAACACTGACGACAAGTGTGAAATGTACGGTAAGTTTGTCTCGTCTCATCTGTTTCTGTATTGTAGCATACCTTGACATTTGCATTAGAGCGCTTTTCAAATGAGTGTCGTAAAACCAAAACCAAAGTAATTACCCCAGCCAATCACAACAAACACAAATTACCCAATGAACCAATCAGAACTCGAAGCAAGTACATGTAACCGGCGTCAAGCGCGGGAAAACGCGTGCGAGCGCGAGCAAGTCACGACTGATTGGTTTGAGTTTTACTCCTGATTGGTCGAGAAAGTGGCGCGAAAGGTTTTAACCAATCACAGAGCGAAGTAAAGCAAAACCAAAGCAAAACACGAATTACTTTCGACACTCAATTGAAAACCGCTCTATTACACCGATTTTAGTCTTTTGAGTTTCATAAACGATTGTATTATCCTGGTTTTTGTGTATGAAAAGTACATGTAACTAGAATTAGCAAATTTAGGGGAGGGAATCAGGGGCCCCAGGTCCCCCCAGGCCTCCCCAGGTCCCCCCCAGGTCCCCCCAGGTCCCCCCAGGTCCCCCCCAGGTCCCCCCCAGGTCCCCCTTTTTTGTTAAAGAAAACAGATGAGCCCCGGAGGAGGTAAATTATCAAAATATTGAAACACTTTTAATCCGGGTCCAAACAAAAGTTCTAGATGTGCTACTGATTACACCTTAGAACTTTCAATAACAAATGCCCTAACAGTTGAAAGCAATAAATTTATGGGTCCGCAAATACATCAGGGAGTAGGGTGGAGACAAAAATCTTCATATTTTCGTCACAGTCATTGTTTAGCAACATCACATACCATATATATGTATATCTCGTCATAACCGTGGATTCGGAGTGTGCACAAGCGTGTACTCTAATTTGTGACTGAGAGACAAATCATCGCGTAAGCCACCAAACCAGAAAACATCGCTACTTTTTCAACCTCGAGTAGCCTGTTAGAGTTTGGTAGGCAGTTTTGAGAAGTTCGAGGCAAAGTAGTCGGCGCTTGGCGAGCGCGCGCAGTGGAAGCAGATTGTGCGAACGAGTTCAAGCGAAAACAGTAAAGCTTCATGAGACCACTGCTACCAGTGTCGGCAATTAATATCAAGATTCTTACATCAATAACTGTGATTTATCTCTCTTTTTTCAGAGTTTCTTCTACAAAAGACGAAATATCGGAATCACCACCTGTTTATAGAGAAGGAAAATCTAAAGAATAAACTGAATGACTTGGAAAATGAAATGCATGACGTCAAAAAGGCTCTGAGCGTAGAAGAATTCCAGTGCAATCTTTTGAAGGAAAATTTACTCTTAAAACTGGTAAGAACGAACAAGGCATTGTAATAGATTGAAAAAGGGTTATTTGCTGTGTAAACGATGCATCCCTTCTCCGGCGGCTGACACATATCTGATAAAAAAAGGTCTTAAGAAAGTTTAGATTTGACCAATTATTAACGATAACACACTATATCTGTAGTGGTTTCATTATGATTTCCGTAAATTTGATCCCCAAAAGCTCTTGTCAAAAAGTTTGAGTTAAACTGTTAAGAAAGACGTGAATTGTAAACCATGGTTAACTTATAGCCCGGGACTGCTCAGGATTAATGTATGTTAGCTTTTGAGCATACCGGATAAACGGCTATCGTTACTTTTAAAGGACTCGCGCTACATAGGAAAAAAACCAGTGAAAAACTGTTTGAATGCACGCGCAAAAATGACGAGTGACAAATTTGATGACGAGCGTTTATTAGCGAGAAAAACAAATGAAAACAAAATGAAAAACGGTTAAACACTCCTCTACAGTATTTAGGGTTAAGCACTGATCGATAGTGATTAGGCCTAAGAACTCATCTATACTTCTGCTTAGGGTTAAGCACTGATTCTACGAAGGTTAGCTTTGTTATTGTTAAGTTTAGTTATTTCTAAACTTTGTACAATTAATTGAATTCGTCATTTTTGCGAGTGAATTAAATTCGTCATTTTTGAGCGTGCATTCAGACAATTTTTCTCTATATAGCGCGAGTCCCCTAAAAGTAACGAAAGCCGGAAACACCGTATGGCACTTACTAATGTACTCCTGTTTGAACTGTCTGTGGGAAATCTGGGGACGCAATTCGCTGGAATAACCCTTTTTATTCAATTCTCCATCTTGTTCGGAATTTCTACCCTTCTCTCTTTGGTTCATACACAGGCTGTCAGCGAACAACCCTTACTTTTTGTGTCGTAAGGAAACTGGATGTCATGTCGGTGACGCGAGGTTCAAGAGTATTTGCCGTGAACTAAAAGTTTTATCCATCAAAAGTATGACAATAAAGCTAGCAACAATTACCGAAACGAACCGAAGATGAGTATTAAACGCGCCTCGTTGGTTATTTATCACCTACAGACCCGTCCCCAGGCGAATTTTCCCGCCGAGCTCCAAGAACGACAGGGAACGTTGCTGTATCACCTCACATCCAACGCGAACTCACGGCACAAATGTTAATCGTGCATCTGCAGAGATACGGCCAGGGTGGAAGAAACTTAATAGAGCGGTTTTCAATTGAGTGTCGAAAGTAATTCGTGTTTTGCTTTGGTTTTGCTTTACTTCGCTCTGTGATTGGTTAAAACCTTTCGCGCCACTTTCTCAACCAATCAGGAGTAAAACTCAAACCAATCAGTCGCGACTTGCACGCGCTTTCCCGCGCTTGGCGCCGGTTACATGTATTTGCTTCGAGTTCTGATTGGTTCATTGGATAATTTGTGTATGTTGGCTGGGGTAATTACTTTGGTTTTGGTTTTACGACACTCATTTGAAAAGCGCTCTATGCCAGAGACTAGTTAACTTATATCATGTGTACGGTTTGGCTTTTACAGAAAGAGGTGCGACAGTTTAGGATCAGAGAAGAGAAGCTTTCTAATGAAATGGAATTACTACAATCTAAGTTGAGTAAAGAGACACTGGAAAACTCAGTATTGACAGAAAGACTTGTACGAGTAAGTATATTTAAGAATTTACTGCAGATTATTTATCGGGTGCATGAGTTCATTTCTTACTTCCTGCCATCAGAAACTAAAGCTCGGTTAAAGTTCCTCAGGCTAAGCTGAAAAGTTAAATTAAGGTGACTTGCGTTTTAGTCTGCGTGGCAGGTGCTCAAAAGGGGAGGGGGATATCGTTCCCACAGCCCGCTTTCATTTCGGTCAGCACCAAGAACGCGACATGGGGTGGGGGATTAGGAAGCTCGAGACCCGAGCGGGGGCCCATTTCCCTTCCCTTTTGGCGCTTGTCTCGAGGTCCACTTCCGTTTCAGCTGCCTCTCCTTCTGACTTCGGAGTGACCTTCTTTATGACCTCAAAGACAGTCGAACTGTATTCCATCTTTTTTTAAGGGGGAGTTTATGAATTTATTTCCTTTTAACATTACAGGAATAGGTGCTCTGTAAATGAGATTTATAAAGCCGACAATTTGAAGGTCGATGTTACACAGTAATTGCATCTCCTGCTTTAGCGGCATGGTATAAAGCAAGCTTTACTTTCTGTTTCTTTCTCTTCCCAGTCCTCTTCAGAGAGGAAACCTTTCAAGGGGTTGAAACAGCAGTTCTGTCACGTGATCAGCCGATTGAAGTGTGTGGCGAGAAAAAGGCGGAATTTAGTTGCAGATAAGAAGCAAGACTCCTAGCACTGTAATTAATAATATTGTTGCAGAAGTAAAGAAGAAATGTTTATTAAAGAACCCATTGAAAGTATGTCAGTCTGAGATTGCATTTGTAGTTCAGTTGTATTAAACAAAGGGTCAAGCCGAAGCTATATTATTTGTTAACTGTTCAACGGCACTGCAGCCCCAAGTTCATGGAGTAATTTTTCCTATTATGAACCTCTTTTTCGGGGGAGTTTTTGCCGAGTTAATGGTGAGAGTTCCCTTTCGTGAGGTGAGACATGCACTCTCTCCTGTCTTTCCCTAAGAACAAACTAGCAGAGTCACTTACAATGTGAACCTCATAAACTCGATTCAGCGCCCTTTTTATCGATGACATCTTATTTGCATGTTTAACGCGCCTTGTTTTAACGGGGTTCTAGGTGGGTGTGCTCAATTCTCATTAACTTTTCCAACATCTATTAGTAAACTTGATGCTCATGATGCTATCAGGATGATATAAATCTGCGGCCACAAAAGTTAGCTTTGTTGACAGCTAAACAGATTCACTTCTGAGGAGTAGCGCACGTTGGTGCAGTGGTTAACGCGTTGGACCTTTCAGCGGACTTTTCGAAAGGAAGATCAGACGTAGTGGCTCGTGCTCGATTTTCTCAAGGATGTTCGCCCGAAAATCTTCTACAACACAGGTTTTTCCATACTTTTGCTTCAGCCATATAATGAGTTTTCTATGTCAGAAATGCAAAAAAAAAAAAAAAAAAAAAAAAAACACTGAAGGCTCGCCGACTTCGTTTTCGAAATAAAGCACGTGAAAAACTACCCTAACTTGGACAAATCGATCCTCGTAACTCGAAATGGCCTCGGAACCGAACCCGAGTCATTCGCTTCATACCCGATGTCTATATCCACTGCACCATGCGCCAGCAAGAGCTACCTCCCGAAAATCGTAATTGCTAACATATTTATGTATTGCATTGCCATAACAATAACAGAAAGTTAACCATTAGAATCCGTGCTTAACCCGAACTACGGGAGATCAGTGCCAAGCTCCAAATGTTAAGCTCTGTTCTCTCAATTCTCCGTCTAATAAATCAGGTTCTTTTAAAAATGGACGAGTAACCAGCGTAAGACATAATAAGATTTACAACGTTCTCTGGTTAAAGAATAAAAAGATACACGAACTTTCGATTGCCAGTCTGCAATCTTTGACAAGTGAAATCGGGTTCTGTTCTCAAGTTGGTTGGGTTCCAAACGATGAGGAATACTACATTATGTTAACCTTGGTTGTTAGAAAGATATTAAAAATGATTCGCTGTAGACCCACTTTCTCAGTCAAATTTCTTTAAAGTAGGTCTGTCAAGTAAATAATTTGAACCAGGAGCCCATCAATGGGCTCCTGTTTGAACCAGTGGAATGCTTTCAGTTAAAATCAACCTTTGAAATGGGCTTTTGCCAACACTCTAAAACAAAAGCGGAATTCGATGATGCGTGAGCACAAAAGTTGAAAGAAATCAAACTTCAACAACACACATTTTCTTCATTTTTTTATAAAACATAGATAATCGATACAGAAAATAATATATCAAAAGAAAATCTGGGGTCACCGAACATTTAAGAGAGAATGGTTGTTTACCATTTACAACAGCGTTCCGGAAACTCCGGTGAAAGTAAATGGTACACGACTTTTCGGGTCATTCCAGTGGAAAATTTCCGGGAGCAACGGAACGTCTGAAAAGGTAGTCCTGTTTTTCCGGACGAAACGTTCCAAACGGAAATTCGTGTACCATTTGTTCAAATCTAATCTTTGATACATGTACTAAAGTTTCAGGATCTCGTCACTTTTAAAATGACTTCACAATCTTTTAACCTGTCTAATGCAGTCGAATTATCCAGGAGCTGAATTTGTAAGGACGGCGTATCAGTTCAGGAAGAACTTATTTAGTAAATTAATTAGAAAATAGCTGTGTCCCCAATTTAGCGCCCTGTCTTTACAGGGTGCTAGATCACTTGACACGTGAATAAAGTTATTACTATTATATTATTATTATTATAAAAACGAAGATTCACCGTCGTGTGTTTGCGTTCTACACAAAACGTTGAATCTGGTCATTTCACGCTGTAGTTGTGCACAGAACGGCAAAGAAATATACCAAAAATAACGCACGTGCAGAGTCGTTGTTTTGTTAATCAAAGCTTTGTTTTGCGACCTTCTCCTTAGTCGTCGCCGTCGTGCAAATTTTTTGGTAAATGGTAGGGATTTCTGCAAATGGTAAGCGCCAGTCCCGAACGGAATTTTCCCAATACGGAAATTTGCTTACCATTTGCCCAAACCGACCCAAACGGTAAACCGACCGGGTTTCCCGTGTAAACGGTAAACAACTATAAATAGCTCAACATTTCTTCAACAGCGATTTCTCAAGCATTGCGCGGAGTCTGGATGCTCGTTCCAGCCCCCAACACTAAAAGACGCGCGTGTCTCAAAAATGGCCGTTCTTGTGGAAGGTTTGCCTCTGAAATTCATAAATATTTGCATTTGTTTGTTGATTTCGATAAATATAAATTTAAAGTAATTTCCATTTCATTAGAGAGCCAATTAGCCCGTGAAGATGTTCCCGAGTGTTTGGCCTGTCATGGAGCGTTAAAAGAGCCATTTGTACGCTGCTGTAGTTGTGTTACTAAAGTGGAAATTTGTTTAGAGGTTAGTTCATCCAAGTGTTCTGACTGCTTTGTAGGTCGTAGACTCCTGGCCATAAAATGGCCAGGCCAATGGCCAAGGTATCACTACCCTCTACATGTGGTTTCTTCCTGTTAAAATGAAGAAAAAAATACCAATATGTGCTGACAGAACATTACCACCAGAGTGGAACAAGAAGGAAAGAAATGAAAATTTTCATTTCCTCAGTGCTTAATTATTGTATATTGGTAAATTCTTGATGTCCAATCCAGTGAATTGAACCGAGCCATAAGGCTCGATGCAAGGCCGGTGCTTAACTCTGGTTTCTGTAACATGACGCGGCTAGGAGCGTCAATAATCCACCCGGATGGGATGCCAGTCCATCACAGGATTACCCCCTTTTCCCTCCAGGTATTCTGTTAGGATTCCCTAACAGTTAACCGGTACATATTTACATACCTGGGTAGAGACAGACAATGTGGAGTGAAGTTTCTTGTCTCATTAAGAAAACAATGCCATTTAATGTGGGGACCAATCCTTAAACCACTGACCCTTTGATCTTGCGGTCATCAGATCAAAAGTCCTACATGATCACCACTACACTACTGCATTTCCACAAATATCGTATATTAAGACCTCAGAAAATCTCGTCTTTGGAAGTGTTAATTTTTTGGTGGAGTTTGCCCATGAGAACTGGATCATTCCCCTGAGAATGAGCCCTCCCTCCTCAATGAAAAAGAAAGAAAGCTCAGATGCAATCACCCTCATGATAATAGCACCAGTGCTTTCCATGGCCCACCTGCTAAAACAAACCCTTTCCAAAGCTTTTTAAGCTTATTTTTGGAATAATTAGTGGAATTTATGTACATAATTACCTGACAAGGCACATAATTTACTTGCCTTGAATGGTGGAGGGCTGAAAATTGCTGTCATTATTCACACGAATGGCAGTTGTGTCACCAGCCCAGGCTGGGATTTAGTGCAAGTAATGTTTGTTGAAAGCCACAAACTAACCTGTCTCTGTACTTTGGTGTTAAATATGTAAATATTCATTCCGAAAAGTCAGTTTCTCACCCATTGTGTCTTTTGCAAGAGCTGACCCAAACAAACCTGCCTTAAAAGAAGATAACGTACCTGAGTTCATGCAAACGTTAGGTTTTTCAACTTCTTTGGCATTGAACTGCTGTGAGCTGGCATCCAGTCTGCGGTCATGTAAAAGTACTTTAATTGTCTCTAATTATTGCTTTGCCATTAGTGTTTCTCAAGAGGAGCTGAGGAGAATGGGCACCGAAGTGATCATAGTTATGAAATAGTTGTAAGTACAACAGGTTTGCGTATTCCTAAATGCATCAGTGGATTAATTGCTCATTCTGAATTTATATAATTTATGTTACTTTCAGGATTCAGAGTTGCAGGTAACTTGTCAATATAATTATTGTTAAAAGTTGTCTTGTTTATTTTGTCACTTTGGTAGAGTAATAATTTCCCCATTTTGGAAAAGAGTTGGAGTGCCCAAGAAGAAATCAACCTCCTAGATGGAATCTCTGATTGTGGCTTTCAAAACTGGTGAGATTTTAGACTTCACTTCAGTGTAAATGTCTTAATTTCCAAAAACAGTCATCATATATTCTCCCCCCCCCCCCCTTACATTTCAATATGTATCAGCAAGCAGTCATTTAATGAGAGTGAACTAAATAATCTCTCCACTGAATGCAGGATCTCAGGGCAACAGGTTTGTCAGTCTCATTTTGAGTTTTTGGGGGAAAAGGTTATTATTTAGTTAAGTATATGACATGCCAAAAAAACGTTGTAAATAAAAAAAATTGGCAAGTTACAAACTAGGTATGGGAGATTGTAATGTCATAATGGCTTTTATTTGGTGTAATCTTCAAAACTAATTTACAGTCTTATTAATTGTGTATAATCAATACAGGAAAGAGGTTGCCAAACAAGTTCAGAGTAAAACAGAGCAAGGTAGGAACATACTGTAACTTTTTACATTGGAGAAGGCAATGAAGTCTTTAAGGTGATTCCATCGAAAAAGAATTTGTAATGAGAATTTGTTTAAACTTTGCACAGTTATTAACTAAACCTAGTACATTAAAAAAATAAAACAAAAAGAGGGGGTCACCGTGCCTGATTTCACGCTACAGGGCTGTAGTGTATAGGTACTTTGCCAGCTTTCGACAGCAATATTAAAAAACCTATACTTGTACCAGAGACACTCATTACTTTAACAAAGTTATTACTAGCAATGAAATATAAGCATTATTCTTATGATAGAAGAACAATAGTACAGTAAAACGTCTTAAAATTGCCTTAAAAATGAAACCAATGAAATAATGGGCAAACTGAGCGTCTGCACGGTTCCGGTGAGACGCCTAAAATCTCACTGTAAATAGTGAATTAACCGGAATATTTCAAAATTGAATAATGAAAAAGTCTTCAAATTTGAATATATCATGTGAAGTAGTATTTTACTTAAATAAATGGAATAAAAAAGTGGGGTCACCGAGTTCGTTTGGGAGAAAGCGACCATTCATGTCTCTGAACAGCTGCGCTTTCATAGAAAACCTAGCAAGTTCCGAACGCGCGCGCGCTCGTGCGCGAGCTAATCCCGCAGAAAATGATGCGCAGGAAGGATGCGCAATGCAATTGAATGGAATCACCTTAATGCCCAATCAAAACAACATGGCATTTTGTTTTGCTCGATAGAATGTGTGGAACATTACGTGCAGTGCTACATTGATGATCCTTGCAAAGCTCTTCAGATTCCAGGTATGATTGTGTGACTTTCAGTCTTAGCTCTGAGAAATAACTTCTGAGTGTGACATTAAAACAGTCCACAATCCAATACAACCTAGATTTTGTCA
This sequence comes from Siderastrea radians, assembly GCA_964017195.1. Classification (NCBI taxonomy): domain Eukaryota; kingdom Metazoa; phylum Cnidaria; class Anthozoa; order Scleractinia; family Rhizangiidae; genus Siderastrea; species Siderastrea radians. Next base: position 20,500,992 of record OZ024897.1, read on the forward strand.
TTTCTTGTTTAACTTTGTGTTTTGTTTTTGTTAAATTCAGAACTGAAACCAGTTGCCGTCTGCACGCTATCACCTTCTACTGCTGGTATTCCATTTAAAGGTAGCTGTTAAGTAGAGAGCTCAGTGCTTTTAATCCATTTGATATAAAGAACATGTTCAATTGTTGAAATCTAGGTGATAAGTCTGATTGTCTTTTCTTTTTTGTTAAATTTTTCTCATATAACACTCACTCTGATTGGTCACGTGGTCATTTTGAATGAGTTTCTGCAAACGTGGGCAGGGCATTACATAACATTTGTTTGGCTTTATTTTGTAAATGACCACCTTGTGCTTACACAAGCTAATGCAAACACTTAAGGGAGTTTGGGACATTTTGAAAGTACCCAACAATCATGTAGACCCATGCCTTTGTCTCTTTCAAATTCTCCCTAGTAACTAACTCTTGGTTTGCATTAAGTTATGTAAATGTGCAAGCCGTTTCCTGTTTCTTAATATAAGTTTGCTTCAGTTGGGGAGCCATGGAAAACTTGTCAATATTGGGTAGAACTACTTTTCTAAGCTACACAGATTTATCCCGTTATCATGATTTGTAACTTTTGTGAATCATTTTTTGAGTCCTGGCTCATGTCCTGCACATGTTTTTGTTAATTTTCCATGTTCACACAGCATCAGAAGATCCTCCACGCCCTCCACTGGATTCAGCAAGAAGCTTTGAAATGTCTGGATACATGCCATGTAGGGGAGACTTTGAAGTGGTATGACATTTTGCATTCAGTTTTGAGGGGGGCATTGGGGCCTATCAGAAACCAGAAAACCAGCCAAAATTTCCATCAAAACCAAAAAACCGGAAGAAAAATCACTCAAAACTAACCAAAAAACCGCCCGAGTATAATGGTCAAAACCGCAAATTCGTAATTTTCAATCCTTCAACCCTTGATACAACAGCGAATATTGGTTTTATATATGGCGCATACTTAAGTTAATTAAGGCTTGTAGATTTCCATTTTCTGAGGCTTTGAGGGATGAAAACCTTTTATTCTATTGTACCCCAGAACATACCCTAAAAACAGCAGTCGATTATTAAATCTCACCGCCCTTCCATATCGTGACCTAGCGATTGTTACAATGAGATTCACCTCTTCATCGCTGCTTGCATCAAATTCGTCTTCTTCATCATGTTATAGACAGATTCACCGGAATTTTCACTTTGGTTAGATTCATGGTCTTCGTTCACATCTTGGTTTTTGTTGAATCGAAAGTTCGAAGTGACCCTTTTGCCAACATCTAACTATGAAACAAAGTCTGGCAATGTTCCGTGCTTAGACATTGTCGTCTCCTGTCTCACTGTTCTTTGTTGTGCTGCTGCACAATACACTGAGGCCCACCTCCTTAAGATTTCGCAGTCACTTTCGGAAAGATTCACCGTTGGCAGCGGTATTATACACGAATCCATTGATGGCTTACAACTTGATCACAGGCCCTGACGAGCCGGTCGGTGTTACCATGGGCCAAAACGGTCCAAAACGGGGTGACCGAGGTGAAATGAAGAGGCCTAAGAACTAGACAAGCGAAAAACAAAAACCAAAAAACCGCTTTTTTGATTCATAAAAACCGATAATCAAATGTCAAAAAAGGGAAAAATCGAAAGCCGGAGTCAATACCGAAACCAAAAAACCGGAGATTTTAAATGCAAAAACCGAAAAACCGATTTCAAAAGTGACAAAAACCGGAAAACCAAAAAACCCAATGCCCCCCTCAGTTTTTGTTGAGCTGGTGCATACAGTCGAACATCTGCTTGCGGACACCTCCCGTAGGCGGGATCCCCCATGGGATCAGGGGGCATTCCCCATGCATTTTTCTTCCTAATAGTTATTATTATTTTCTCAATTCACACTTTCCCCACTATCTTGAAACCTGGGATAGGCTAATTATAATTAAAGTGCTCCTTTATCAATAATCAAAGTCTTTTTTACAGTAGGTTTCCCTTTTTTAGCAATTTAACAAGTTGGAAGGCAGTTTTAGAAACTGAAGCCAATATTTTCTTGGGTGAACAATTCTTTGAGAATCATTGTATCCATATGTGTTGAGAGTCCCTGGAACACTTGCATGCTTCACTGGCTTTCTGCTCATGGACACACAGATGTAATTTTGGAGAAAAATGAATTGCTGTAATTTTTGGTTTGATGTAGGAGTATGACAACTATGCTGAGGTTGACATAAAAGACATTGAATTGGATGCTTCTGATTCAGACATTCTTCGAGGTAGGAGCTGAGGCTTGGATTTCAATATAATCATTCTAACAATCTGTCAGTTCTGGCCAGTAGAGTTGTCATTGAAAATTTTCCCATTTCTGAGTTGGTACTAGTCTCTTGTAATTGATCATTGGTCACTTTCCATACCAGTCTCGTGTAAACATTCCAGTACCAGGGTGAGTTTGTATGGCCTGAGTTGCAGAGCGCTAGGTCTCAAGTAATCTCTACCATTATTCAAACTGGCATAAATCTTTGGAAGTCAGTAATATCCTAAGAGATACTATTTTCTTGTGGTATTTTACTGTTTGCAATCACAGAATTTGTTAACAAAAACACCAGTTTTGCAACTCCTGTAGTGCAAAGTAAGCTTTTTCTTTGGAAAGTTTTTTAAATCCAGGCTGTGTCATTGCAGAACTTAAAATTGCTGCTATTGAAATCTTTCTGTCAAGGCTGCAGCAAAGATTTTATAGAAAACGGTAAGTTGAGTTTTCGACTTAGTAAACAGTATCCAAGGTCTTTACCACTTTGTTATGATGTGATGGCTAAACATTTCATGCACAAGTCTGTGGATACAGTCAACTGTCAGTGTTCCTCTTGGATAAGGTAGACACATCAAGTTGGTTCTTGCATGTTGTTTCATATGAGCTTATTTACAGAGATCTCACTTTGCTCCCATCTCCTTTGTAAGAACTGGAATTTGTTCATAAGCTAGACTTTCCAACTTGTACCATGCTTGTGTGTTAAAGTTTTGCCCCTGAATCAGTGAATGATTGCATTTTAGCACCTTTCATCTGTCCTGCCAACTGGGCCAGCCCAGTAACTTGACTTATATGAAAAGGTACTAAGATAACACCTTAGCGAGATATTTAGAATAATAACTGTATCGCTAATCATCCTCACAAGTACAGCAAGGACAAGTCTCGACAAGGTCAGACCAAAAGCATAGATAGGCACCTCCTGGCACAGGCAGCCCAAGCTCACGTCTCGAGAAAGTGAGGAATTTATTAATTATTTATATTGGTTCTAAGTCGGGACGCGACCTTCGAGAGAAACCGGTATTTGGTTATAAGTGGCCGTTTACAATTTGAGACTTTGTAACAGGAGTAAAATATCGTCAATTTCGAACATTAAATAAAACTAAATTGCAACATTTTATCAGTGAAAATACAATCCCCATACAAAGTCTCAAATTGTAAACAGCTGCTTGTATCCCAATACCGGTTTCTCTTGAAGGTCACGTCCTGTCTCGAGAACCATAAATAGTTTAAAAATTTGTTGCTTTCTCAAGGCGTGACCTCAGGCTTCCTGTGCTTCTGGTAGCCACCATATAGTCCATGCATGACCTGCATGTCAGAGAGACTTGTCTGTACAATGATTATTGTTACTATTAATCTTATGGCATTTATTTGTATTTAATAGTTTAAAGTACAGATCTTACAAACAGTCCCTCAAGTTTACAGTCACAATGCTAGTGTTTTCCATCAGTCTGTAAACTATTTTCAAAGAGTGAAACTTTTTGGCTTTTCAGAATTGTAAGGAAGTATGGACTCATAAATATACAAAAGTGGCAACGTATGTATTTTCTGGTAGTTGGCTGCATTTTTATTTGTGTGATTTTGAGATAATATTGAAAGATGACGTCTTTATATATAATAATTATTTTATTTTCCTTATATTCAGTCTTAGAAAAAAGACAATCAAAATCAGAGAGGTATGAGTTTTGAGTTTCTGTCTTTTATTCTGCTGTTTTTCTTAAGCTTACTCCGGACCTTCGTGAGTGTCCTCCCATGTCCTCCGGGAAAAAATTTGTATGCGTGCCACTTCAAAGGAAAGCACGGCAAACTATATATCGTTGGACAGCTTAATAAATGTAGATTTCAGAAAAAATATCATCAATTGCCAGTTTTTTAAATTCTGCAAAAGGAAATTGCAAAAATGACCACGAAAATGACCAAGCCTCATTCAATCAGGCATATGAATATTGGTAGGGTACATAAATTCGGCAGATTTCTGTGAAATTTGGCCTGAACATTCCTTAGATGTTGTGAAACAAAGTATGTCGGGGATTTTTGAAATTTATAATATTTCACCCGTGGCGATCTTCAATGCAATGCGCATCGCGAATTCTTTTCTGCTCGAACTTGACCGATTAATTAAAAAGTAACCAGTCAGAAAAATTATATCAAAAAATGCTGACACACTTTTGATGATTGTTCCTTTGTGATTAACACTAGATGCAGTTATTTTGCCAATGTGCTTGGATTTGATACCCTATTAATTCAACTGAATGACACATGGTCAATTTTGCGGTTGTTTGTGATTTTCTTTTGCGGAATTGAAGAAACAGACAATTCAAATTTTTTTCCGAAATCTACACTTATTAAGCTTTCCAACGATATACTGTCAGTTTGCCATCTTTTCCTTTAAAATGGCGCACAAACAAATATTTTCCCAGAGGACACCTGTGAAGGTCAGGAGTAACCTTCACATAAATGTAGTTTTTTTCTACTTTTACTATGACTCACATCTTTTGACTTGGTTATCAACATGCTTTTTGCTATCATGGTATATTAAAATATGGTATAAGTGCTCCTTGTCTATTAAATTCCCCCCCTCTGTAGAGAGCCCCCAGTCTTCTGTCCATTGCAGATGCTCAAAGAGAGCTCTGGGGCAGAGGGGAATCTGCTGGGTCTTCTTGTCTCTTGTGTGTTTACTTAGCAGAGTTTCTCCGAGGTGGAAGGAGCCCCCTGTTCTTACAGACCATGTTTGTTACCACAACAAAGAAGATAGCTTTGGGCATTGTCCATTGTTGTGAATTTACTTTTTGCTGAGGCTGTGTTTTCTATGTTGGCTGTCCATTTACAGATTGATACTGACATGGTTGAAAAACCATGAATATCTCGCATTCCATTACTAGCAAAACATCAAGTCATTATGTGTTAAGTTGTCTTTGAGCATATTTATAAATGCTTGAATTTTTAAATATATAAATGCCTGAGTTTGTTACCCCTAATGGTGTTTGGCAGGGACCTGCGGGAAAAGCTCAGGCCTTTTGCACGTCTCCACTCCCCTGATGAACATGAAATATTTGTGCAAGGATTACTAAGTAAGAATCACAGTTCTTCGAGTCTTATTTGTAAAAAAGATTGGTGTGATGGCAAAAGTTATGCTATTTTATCATTGAGTTTGTTTCTAGTTCTGTGTGGGATAGAAGGCCTGTAAGGTCACGCAAAGTCTGTCAGTCCATCTGTCTATCCACCTGTCCTTTCATCCATCCATCAGTCCGTTAGTCAGTCAGTCAGTCAGTCAGTCAGTCAGTTAGTCAGTCAGTCAGTCAGCTTGTCAGTTAGTCGGAGCCAGTCAGTCATCACTTATAGTGTAGTTTATAAAAAAAGCAAGCAAAATCCAGACTATTTACATTTGTTTTGATTAAAAAGGGAAAATCCCAGAGAGAATTGTCTGTAAGGACTCAGTTATAGAGGTTAAGATAAAATTTATGAATAGCTGCATCTTGCGTTAGGTTTATGCTGTAAAGAGTTATAGGGTTGAATGTAAATGCAAGGCTTTTTTGACTGAGTAACTGAACAAAAGTTTATTTTTGGGCTTATGTGCTGACATAGTACTTATTATTTTCAGTGGAAAACTTCCTTAAGAAGCAAATTATCAGTTTACAAGAGTACAGATCAGCAGGAATTCTCACTAGAAAAGGTACGTGTCTCAGAAGTCCTAGAATGGACTCAGAGCATCCCATCCAAGGGGAGAAGTAACACTTGTAGAAATCAGAACTATTACCACCAGCCACATGGTTGCGTGAACTGCTTTGAGGCCTTAATGTGGTGGTGTTGGTGGAGGGGCGTGGGGAACAAGGGGGACAAACCTCCCACTTCCCATACCCCTTAATCTCAGTTCTGGGAGGCATGGGGGGATTTTTTCTTCCCACTTCCTGTAACCCTTAATCCCAGTTCCCACTCTAGTTTTGTTGTCTCCAGCTGTTTGCCCTTTTGTTAGATTGCAAAATATTATGCAATGGCGTGTAATTTTTTTCTTATTTCTCCCACTCAGGGATGGCAGAGCCGGGGGGGCTGGGGGGGCTTTAGCCCCCCCACTTTTGAGGAGGATGACATTTTATTTTGTTTTAGTATATGGTACGTATAAATAAATAAAAAAAAAAAAGGAGAACAAGGAAACAAAAGAATTCTCTTCAGGTTATTCTCCCAAAAGAATAAGAGTATTTGCCAGATGAAACTAGTGTTTAAATTGTTATTGCTTGATTAAGTCACAAGAATTTACAAAGCTTCAACTTTATACAAACCTCGTCGGAAACTTTTTGCGTTTACGTATTTTTAACATTTTCTCAGCGTGTGCTTCCTTCCCACAGACAGGAAGCTTGTGTCAAAAATCCGCAGGTTAGCGCAGGAGACTGGAAGGCTGAAAAAAAAAACCTCCAAAATATTGCTGTAAGCACTAAAAGTACCTTTCATTTTACGCTTTATCCAGGCTAATTATTTCAAGAGTATCTCGCGGAGAATGCTGTAAATACGATTTCTGAGACTCTAGATTTCAGAATTTTCTGGGGGAGGATGCCCCCAGACCCCCCTACCAACTCGCGCCTCTGGCGCTCGTTTTCAGCCCCCCTACTTCAAAATACACTCCCCCATCCCTGCCACTTCCCGCCACCTTGGGAATCCTGCTTTGCACCCCTCTTTTCTCACCTCCCACACAGTTCCTGCCCACTTTTCTCCTGGGTGTCAAACCCCTGTCCCCTTCAATTTGTGCGTTTTAATCTCTTGTGATCAGTACGTAACATTTTTGTAGCTTTTGTTCAAACAATCCTGGTGTTTTTGTGAGTTAATTTTCTACTTGCATTTTAGGAGCAGAGGTTTATGAGCGTCTAAACAGTCGCCGTGAAGAAGACAAAACACGCAGAAAAATGCTAGATGACATACTTGTTCACCTCCAGGTGATGGCTGAGGTCTAGAATACTACAAACCATTTGAGAGTTAAACAATCACCGTAACTTAAACAGCCATTGTTCTACAAAATAAAACCGTCATTATTTGGTGCCTGTAATCTGATTACACGAAATTACCTGAAAATTGATCGCTTCATCCCAGTTGATAAATCCACACATTGAAAGACTGACAGTGTAGTGAGAGTAGATGATTATCCCAAATAACAGAAGGGTCTTGGAGGACTGGGGGGTACTTGAACCATGTTTGGGTATAGGGGTGCCATTGAGGGTTTGAGACCCTGACCCTGTTTAGGACAAAAAAAAAAGCCCTAAAATACCTTCCCTGTGTAGGACAACACCCTCCATTTTAGGTCCCTGTTTAGGACGAATGACAAAATACACACTCCCTCATGTTACACAACTTAAGTGTTTCAAAGACCAGCAAACATCCCCGATCTAGGATTGCTAAATATTGTATAAGCCATATTTGACGATGACAATCGTACTGACCACACCCTGTTTAGGACAGACTCGCATAACATTATATACCCTCTAGCACAGAGAGGCCAAAAACCATACCCTGTCCAGCGGCACGTCCCCATAAAGGCCATATAAGGAACGTTGTGGCACTTGATATGGCATCCAATGTCCTTTTGTGGCGAAAATTAGCAGGATCAGGGTTATTCATTGATATACTGTGTGCAGAGAGCCAATCATAAAGCTAGAAATTCAGTAACCAAGACAGAGAATCTAACTGGCCCAACCAAAATTCCTGCCTTTAAACTTTTCATGTGGATGGAGACTGCATTCTTTTAAAGCCGAAGAAAATCTGTCCAGACGTATTTAAAACAGACATATTTAATTTCGGCTGGTTTTGGTGGGTGCTCAGTTTGCATTAGTTAGAGGACATGTGACCTAACAGTATTTTTTGGTGTCATTTGCAGGATGAAAAGGCTTGTCAAGTGTGGCTGCACAGACAGTCTCTAATGTGAGTCAACAGTCAGGCAGTTGGTCAGTCAGTCAGTCAGTCAGTCATGCTAAACACGCGCTTGACTTGACTTACTTTCTAACAATTTTTTTTTTGACAGAGATTCAGGCCAAACCTTAGCTCCTCTTCCACTGCCGAGTTTAGGTGAGTACTTGAATTTGTCTTGTTTTCTTTATTATTTTGCTATCACGATGTTGTTGTTTTTTAATGTAAATCACATTTTTGTTCGTTGTTCGCCAACGTGTTCTTTTTTTTTTCCTGAAATCCATTTCTTTTTGAAGCTCTTTTGTTAACTACGTTGCACTCATAATTCTCAGCGTTTTCGGTGAACCAGTGTCACTTTCTTTCAGTAACTCTTCTGAAAAAAATCAGAGTTTCCGAACAAAATCTGCGAAAGTTTCCCCTAAAGCACGGAGAATTTTCGATCGTTATTGATCATTGGAAATAGTACAAGCAATCCGGACTTTGTCACGAAAGTTCCCGATGTATGTCGGATTCTCATTGTCCAATCGAAAATAACACCAAAAATTAAGAAACAGCACTTGGCGCCTCGAACGTTACTACGGAGGCTTGTTGCTATCAAGCTTTACTTTGTCTGAACCTTTTGGCCCCTTCCCTTGATGGCAAACCTTTGTCAGATAAAACAAAACCAAGAAGTAAAGTACATAAAGAAATTAAGTAACTGTCTTTGTTGTTATTGTAGGTCGTAAGCCTGCGGCTCGTTTGGATATCAGCGGCACTCCAGGGGTGGAACAACTCCGACCATTGGAGAGAGAGGTACATCAAATACTCAGCAGGCCCCGCCCCCTCCTTTTCAGCCCTCTTTTCTGATTTGAGGCCTATTGGGAAGCGAAGCACGCGCCTGCACCAACGGGCATACTTTCGCCGTACTTCGCCTTGTGTTCGGCAGTCTTTAAAGGGAAAAATAGGTCCATTCGTAGACCTACTCTCTCGTGTCGAGATCAGTTGCGTTTTGGTGCAGCCTCCTTGATGAATCCGAATGACGAGTTCCAAACGTATTTATCCAGTCTGAATGACGCTCCTTTTAACGATAGGTTGCGTTTTCAAGTTTGACTCGGGTGCCAAATCCGCTAGGACACTGGATGGCGGCATCGCGACACACCTGTTTGAAACATTGTTTATTGTGAAATTATAATATATGAAATTCATATATTTGAACTGCAGAATGAAGTAAATGTAAAGAAGATCCTCGCAGTTATTAACGCAACTTATGCAGTTGCGAAAAGAAAGCCTGAAAAAATCAGGCTTGCCGGGATTCGAACCCTGACCAGCTCCCAGTTGGCATGATAGCTCAATTGGTTAGAGTGCTGCACCGGTATCGCAGAGGTCAGGGTTCGAATACCGGCAAGCCTGGTTTTTTCAGGCTTTCTTTTCGCAACTGCATAAGTTGCGTTAATAACTGCGAGGATCTTCGTTACAATTATTTCTTCATTCTGCAGTTCAAATATATGAATTTCATATATTCATAATTTCATCTTCATCTTTCCCGGGTATATTACGAACCAATTTAATGGCCAGCTCCCAGTTGGCTTGATAGCTCAATTGGTTAGAGCGCTGCACCGGTATCGCAGAGGTCAGGGTTCGAATCCCGGCAAGCCTGATTTTTTCAGGCTTTCTTTTCGCAACTGCATAAGTTGCGTTAATAACTGCGAGGATCTTCGTTACAATTATTTCTTCATTCTGCAGTTCAAATATATGAATTTCATATATTCATAATTTCATCTTCATCTTTCCCGGGTATATTACGAACCAATTTAATGACCAGCTCCCAGTTGGCTTGATAGCTCAATTGGTTAGAGCGCTGCACCGGTATCGCAGAGGTCAGGGTTCGAATCCCGGCAAGCCTGATTTTTTCAGGCTTTCTTTTCGCAACTGCATAAGTTGCGTTAATAACTGCGAGGATCTTCTTTACATTTATTGTTTATTGTGTTAAGTCAATTTTTCTGCTTGTTTCTTCATTGCATTTTTTAACTTTTTTTTCATTTTCTTACAGTTATGCAGCAGTTTGCGGTTGTTGCCTCATGATTATCAGAACTACAAATCGATTCTAATCAAGGAATACGAGAAGCAGGGATCTCTGAGACTTGCGCAAGCGCGCACTCTGATCCGCATTGACGTCAACAAGACTAGAAAGATGTACAATTTCTTTTTAGAGCAAGGCTGGATCAAACCACCCGACGGATAACTTAGTGAAATAAAATGAGATTGAAAATCATGAGCACACACATTGGCCTTTTTGTTTGCTGGGTTTGATTGTTGCCGGCGTGGTGTAATTGTTGTGGTTGAAGTTAGTCCATGAAAGGCTGTGTTGGTAATTGACGTTTAGGTTAATGTCAACGAAAGTCATGTGAATTTGGCCGTTCTCTGTAGAACTGACAGCGTTTTTGGACCCAAAATGTCGTCTCAGAGGAGTCCTGTCGTCTACGGGTCAAACTGGGACGTACACGATTCTGAACGAGAAAGTCGTCCGATTTTTGTTCGTTCTAATAGACAGAATTCGATGGATAAAATTAGACGCTTTTTTGACGTCCAAAATCGCATTCGCTACGTTTTCGCACCAAGGAAACTTGTTCGTCTAAAACGTTGTCTTGTGAAAAATAGTGAAAATGGCCATTGGTATACAACATGCCATTGAAATATTTGGCAAAATATGAGATGAAAGGACGGGGATTTTGCTTGTGTTTCGTCAAATCTGGTGCTTAATACCTTCTCTCACACATAGAGAGCTCTTAGAACAAAGAGAAAGATATCAATTGAGATTTCGAAAGGAGAGCAAACAAAATTGAACGAACTGCAGAACTTAAAAAAGTTGGCCTAACGTCAGATCAGACTACGAATACGAGCTGGGATTGATTACAAACTTGTACAAGTTTCAACTTTGAAACCAGCTTCATTCGTATAGCTCTCACTCCTTTCCGTTGCTCACCAATAGAAAGTGGATTGGTGCGGCAGATGGAGATCTATCATAATAAATATTTTCAATTTGGTCCCAAGTCCCCACTTTCTTAAAGTGCCGACCGATTTCTTTATTTTTGTAGTTTGTATGCAACCAAGTGATCGATAAATTAATCGGGCTAGCCAACTTTTATATCTAATTTTATTGTGCGATTGTGAGTTTCCTTGTGTGAAGAGAGAAGTCTGGAAATGCTATTTCTTATGTGATTGACACATGTATTCTCATGGCTACTCACCATGGCAACAGTGTTTTTAGTAGTCATGCGTGGTTTGTTCGCGAAATCTCCATTTTCACCGTGTTCGTCCACAAACGGATAACACCATCTGTTTTGTCACGATCTGTATTATTCTTGCTTGAGTTGAGTGTTGAAAGGGAATATAATAGTCTCGAGTGATCTACAAGAACTTACGAAAGGAAAATGTTCGTCTATTTGAACGCTGTGCGTCACAAACCGTTCGCACTTTTAGACTTCAGGCTCTAGCCATTGGTTACAAAGTACTGGCCTAAAGACTTGAACGATTTTTGCGGCGATGCAGTCGCTACAAGCCATGTCAAAAGTTCCAACACAATCTGGCAGCCTTCCTCCACTTCAAAACCTTCCTTCATGGTCAAGGAACTCTTTGGGAAGGAGAAAAGAGCCACGGCCGATAATTCGTGACCGCTTACAGCCTATAAAATCAATAAGGGAGGAAATGGACGAAAGCGCCGAGGACAGATCGAACGACAAATCAGGTTACTCGGGAAGAATTGTTTCTGCACCTTCGCGAGGCCACGGGCTTGATCAAGCTCAGAGAATGGAAAATATAGAGAAAAGAATTGAATACTTAAGCACCCAGCATGCTGAAACGCTGGCTAATTTACACAGCGAAATAGAACGATTAAAAGCCGAAAACAAAGGTGAGGCGGTTGATTCCCTTTACGAAAACAACTCGGCGTCCTATTTGGTTGTCTTTAGGGTAGCATTTGATCGTTCTTACAAAAAGAAAAGAAAAGAAAAGAAAAAAAACGTTCACATTCAAGATTTTTCAAACAGAAAAATCTCGAATTATGTTATTATTTTTGTTATTTTAGCGGGAGGCATTTTAAAATTCAGGGATAGGCTCTACACTGGTTTTAATCACCATATACCATCTTCCTCAGAAAAGTTCAGTTGTCTAACGATGAGACTCGTTACCGATCAAGAATTTGTAAAAACCTTTTTTATTTCGTTTTGCAGAGCTGAATTTCAAACTAGTTATGGCCCGAACAGGAGTTCAACTACAAAAAGGTTTGTTGCCCTGAGGTTATATTTCATTTGATGTTTCCGCTTGAGGTTAATCGGTTGTGAAGCTGTCAATCCTAACTCATACCCTGACAGTAACATGCTTAATAAATTTGAACTTGTTCTCCTAGTGACCTAAAACTCTTCTATTCTAACTACGACTAGGAGTTGTAGTAAAAAAGCTTTTTGTGCATATATAGTGTTTCCCATCTCAGCCATCAAATATCCCTGAATAAAGTCGATTACTAAAACCACAATAGCATTCTAATGTTCCAGCGGTTTGTTTTTTAAGTCAACAAGACAGAAAGAACCTGTGAAGACTAGAATAGATCATCAAGTTTATAGTATAACCTGTTATTAGCCTGTCTGCTGGGGTAATTTAAACATGACATATGACATATTTGAGGCACTTAGCAACACACACTGGGGTCGTGTCTAATTTATTGAATTCCTATAGTTAAATACAACTTAGCCACAGAATAAATAATTTAAAACCCCAGCCTGTCCTGCTCTGAAGAAAAGTTGGTCTTCTTGTCTTAGAATTGCTGATTACAGGGAAAAAACACTCAGTTCAGTGTGGAATATTTAACCCCTGTATGCACCAAAGCACTTTGTTGTTTGTTTTTACTAATGAAGGAAAATGCTTTACACATGATTACTAAGTTGGAATATTTAGTTTATAGTTTTTTTTACAGTTTTTGTCACATTATTATGCAACATGTGTGAAATAACCATTGCATTAGAGAAGTGACAAAATGGGGATCTTAAAAGGAGGTGTTCCCCCATCCCTAGCCCCCAGATCCCATTTTTCTCCTGTGTTCTCGCTTCCTTTCCCCTTCCCCATTTACGCCTGTTATGCAGGCTACATTTTGTAAAATGAGGGCAGTTAATTTCTCTCCACTGATTCTAGGGGCATGCCATTGATAATGTCCTGGTTCCATTTTACCTCGTAAAACTGACGTCATATTTTCTCTAATAAATTGAAGTCATCAATATACTTCAGGTGGAAATAAACCAGTCTTTTTGTAAGAAAGATGTATTATTCAGCATGTCACGATTACTGGACAAAGAGAAAAACACTCCATCCCTGGCAAGAGTTTAACCTTTGAACCACACGCCTGTTGCTCTAACCACTACAAGCCACGGGTAGACTTAAGGGCACTATATCATACATGTATTTGCAAGGTTTATATACCAATTTCATTTCCTTTACAGATGAGGTCTCTCCGACTCCTGAACAAAGTTGTGACTTACAGTCTGCTAGTTCTAGTAAGTTTCTGTTTCTTAAACCTGACAGTAGCATTTACTAGGTAAGATTCATAGACCACTTCCGGTTTAAGTAGTAACACTCTGTTTCGGTGGTTGGATGTTTAAAGTTGAAATCCACTGGCTATATATGACTTCCCAGAAATTTTAATGTGTGGTTCCAGAAAATATCCATACCCCTACCACGGAGGGAATTTCACTTGGGACCCCCCCTCTTCCCCGGATTTTCTGTTTTTTTAGGTAAGCTATAACCCCCCCCCCCCAATCCCTCCGGATTTTCCACAGTATGACAAACATCCCCCCAACCCTCTGGAAAATTTCGTTCAAGAAGGGAGAGTGTTAAAAATGAAGGAACTGATCCAAATTTAATTGAAGAATTCCCTCGAAGAGTTGCAGTGTTGCTGATTAACGTTACTTCAACATGAACGCGATCATGAACAAAGAAAATGCACAAACAAAATTAAGGGGAAATGATCAAAATAAAAAGAATAACGAACATTGCTAGCATGCCTCTATTATCCCTTGGCTTTGACATTTGGTGTATCAACAGATCTGTGTAACAAGAAAGCCCGTAAACATCATGGTGATACTTGTACTTTGCAATAAATGTTCTCGTTGTTGAGCTTAGCAAAACACGACTTCTGTGAGTCAATGAGATCATGCTTCGCTTGCCAGTTGCCATGTAGGGAAGTTCAAAAGAACGGACTGCGGAATTTCCAATTCCCTCCGTGGTGGGGGTATGGATATTTTCTGGAACCACACAATCTATGAGCTTGTGAGGTGTACAGTTTCAAGAGGTGTTTGTTTTAAAGATGTTTGTTCTTATAATAACTGTGCATCTGTCTCTTTAAGTTGCAGATGATACAGGGCAAGTTGATTCAGAAACAGGAGTCCAAAATATCTCAGAACCCAGAAATGAGGAGAAACCGTCTTTACAACAATCAGTCAAGGAATCTTCCAGCCAAAATGCTTCCCAGCAAGCTTTAAGTTCAAGTGCAAAGAGGAATAAAAGGTCTTTAGAGATCACGAATTAATTGCAAATCTTAACCACAATCCACTTGTTTTAAATGTGCTCCTTGCTGTCAAGTGTAATACAACTGTCAAAATTTTTACAAACTTGAGAATTCTAAATTTTCACAGTTTTCAAGATATGGAAAAAATCTTTGGCAGCTGCTGTATTAGTGTGATTTATAATTATGTCATTCAAGCATTAGGTAAATGCATGTAAATTGTTATGGCAGTTGCCTTTGATGATAATGTTCTTTGATGTGAGACTTTATACCAGGGTAGGCTTTTGCATGTTATTTGTCAAGTCTAGGCTGGCTAGATGTCTCACTTAACACTCCTTTCAGTGGTCTATTCCATTATGTATTATGTATTTGTTCTCATTAGTTTATTAGAAAACAAAAGATGTGGCGTTGAGTGTAGTTCTCTTGATCTTAAGGCTAGACACGTGCCACAGTTACCTAAAAAGAACAAATGTCCTAGTACTTGTTTCTTCAGTACTCTAGGGTTAATGTAACAGAAAATGAGATTGACCACTCTTGGGAATTCAGTCAATGAGACCATTGACTTATCAGTAATAAATGCAAAATTTGACAGAATTTGTTGGCTTAGCAATAAAATCAGGATAATCAGTGCTCAGTGGTTAACTTCAGGTGCATATTTTTACAGGCATGGGTCTGGAAAAATGGGGGTTGCAGTTAAGGCCACACCTACTCCTCCATTGTCTGGTAAAAGTTCAACTGCAAAATCCAAGAGTTCTGGAAGAGCAAAGGCAAAATCACAACACTCACAGGAAAAGCACTCCAATCTGAGTTCCCCATATGCTTTCTCATTGAATGCAACACCATCCCCAGCTACAAAACAAGTCATTCCCTCAGGACACTCAGTTTTAATGGTCACCGTCAAAGACAAGACTGTTAAAGTACACTTGCCTACAGACAGTGCACCCCGATCACCTACCTTAGTGGAGTGCAAAGCTATTATCAAACATCAACAGGAGACAAACAAAAAACAGGAGCAAGAGGTAAATAATATCCTAGTGATTGTCATCAATATTTTCATCGGGAGTGTAGTAGATATCGACATCTTGAACTGTCAAGGGAAACACAGTTGTTTGCTTAAAGACAAAGACAATTCTGTGGGCCAACCAGTAAAATTGCTCAAAGTGTAACAGTATCCCCTCTAGGGGAGATTGGGCCCTGGCAACAAGGCGAAAAAAAGCATTGTGAAACTTTGTTGCTTATGTGGGCCTTTCTTTTGGCTCTCTTCAACATTTGTGGCATTACTTCAATGTTGATATTATTGTCTACTCCTTGTGCTGAGTTCGTTATATTTTTTTTGTAGCTATCAAAACTAAAGTCAGACCTAAATGACGCTTTGTATTCTGACAAATGGACACCAGATGCATATCTTTTAGCGAAATCCTACATGGCAGATGAGATGCAAACCAATACAAGGTAACAAAAGTTCTATTTAAGGCACGACATTTAGTATCAAACAGTTTAGGTTGTAGAGGCAGAAGTACCATCACTGATAGTTTGCATATTCAGTCTTCCTAATAATGATGCCTCTAAGTGATTATTTAGTGTTATGCTTCAAGTTTAGTGAAACCTGCGTTACAATTATGCAGTCATTTGCTTGCCTAAAAACCTGTTAATCTGACAAGCCTTTCATGTGATCAAGTATAGTATTAGTGTTTTATAAATTTATTATTGTTATTATGATTATTATCATTATTATTATTATTATTATTATTATTATTATGATTCATTATGATTATTATGATTATTATTATTATTAGTGGTCATCTTAGTATCTCAAATGCATTTCTTGTGAAAACTCTATTGCTGTCAAACTTATTTACTATCGTTCTTTTTCAGACAAAACACTCCAGCTACAAGAGCCTTGCCTCGGTTACACTCAAGGGAGAAGATGCACTTAGGAAGGTCAGCTCTTTATTTGTAACAAGAAGTACAAGTGAAGATTGTTCTGCTTGGGGGCAGGGGGGGGGATGGGGTATAAAGGGAAGGGGTCCAGATCTTATTTCGTGGAATATAAAACAGTGTAAATTCCATTTCGTCATCTTTCATAGCGTTTTGCCTGATGGCTACGAAATCGCATTTGTGACAAATTACATCCCATTACTCGTTTTGAGGGTAATAAAATGGAAAATCATGGCTCACGGCTACTTAGCAAGTCGCAGTTCACAAAGAAAAAAGGTTACCATTTTACGTTTTGTGCGGCTAAAAAACTGGCAGATTGTGGCTTGTAAAATACACTATACCCATTCCTGTTTGTGAAAAACTGAATTCAACTTACTCTAAAGAACGGTGTTGCCAGGTTGGTTGAAAACTAATAAACAGTTGATGCTAAATCTGCACTTAACTGCCTCTTATTGGCTGTTTTTGTTCTTTTTGCCATTAACAGGACCGCAACTGGGAGGATGCATTTTGTACAAGATAGTGTTTCTCTTCCAGTTTTGCGCCCAAATGGTGGTGCAAATGTTGCCGACAGAAAGCGCCGACAGCAGGCGTTAGTCAGAGGGAGAGGAAAAAAAGACTTCTATTGAATGTAAAACTTTAATAAATCTAAAATTAAGAAAAGAATTCGTTTTAGTTTTAGTGCTTGAATGTTTTCACCCGCATTTAGTCTACAGCCGTTTTTCTTTCCTGAATTGTAAATAACTTGAATTCTACGTTAGTTATATTTTAGCCTTTTAACGTCCTCCTCTCCTTTCAAGCACGAACATAAAATGTAATCTGTCAAACGGGTTTCGCAAATTATTTAATAAAATTATTTAACGAGTTGGTCTGCCAGGTGTTGCATTTGGCAGTTTATGTTCTCTTCTTTACAGAACTGTACACTTGTTCAACTATCGTGTTATTCTGAAATGAGCCAATAAATAAGACGAAACAAAACTTTGCCGTGGAAAGCCAAACTTGACTTTATTCTTAGGGACTAGCTTTCGATCGACTGCAGTATGACCATTCTGCTGCAGTACGCTCTATGGATGAATCCTAAAGCCTTACCATTCCAGTGAAGGCATTAAGCAATACTTTTAGGTTGTGCCGTTTGTTAGTCAGTGTATTCTAACTCCTAAACGTTAATCGCTTATCGACCGCCAGTGCCCATTCGAACGGAGCCCAAATCCGGTTTCTGCAGCATGAAGTGGGTAGGTAAAGTCTCACACGGCCGGAAATTAACCCGGTTTCTGTAGTATGAAATAAGGAGGAGTATAACTAGTCTCACTTGTTCGAATACTAGTTCCTCGCTTGGTTACTCTCAGAATTTGTTTTTGCTGGTACCCATTTATACAGCTGGGTAAGGAGAGAGAATGTGAGCAAAGTTTGCCCGCGTAGCAGGGCTAACTAGGCTAGGGGGAGGACTGTTTCCCATTTTTGTTTTCGTTTTCTTCTCCCCCCCCCCCCCCACAGCCCACCTTACTCCTTCCTCCCAACTACGCCACGGCTCCGTTCTTCTGAAAGTTTAACGCGCTATTGATCACACGGCCAACGCACCTTCACGGTCTAAGGATTGAATCTTTACCGCATGAAAAGAGCTAAGGGCAGATCCATTTTACTCCATGTGGAAGCAAGAAGCAAACAACACCTGCCGGCACAAATGCGAAAAAAGTCTTTGGTTCGAATACCCTGCCAGTGCTAGTAAGAAGTTTCTCATTCAGGGTGAAAGACAACAGGACAACCAGGAAAAAGAAAAAAACGACGAGAAAGAACGGCCGTAGCCTGATTCTCAAGGTGCGAAGTCACTTTCTGTTGGTCTCTCCGAGCTCATTAGGTTAGAGACTAGAGTTTTCTCGCAATCATGAGCTTTCGTGTCCACGGAACGCCACTTTTTTAACTGTTGGCATGCTTAGGACGAGAACAATTCAGAAGGTTAGGAAAAGAACAGCTTCTGTTAGAAGTCCACTTGTGGCTTAAGAAACAAGTGTGACTAAATTTGCCGTGTGTTTTAGGCGTAGACTACGAGAACGAAATGTTTCGTATCTACCAAATTGCTTACTGACCGTAGGACAAAAATTGAATTGCGGTGTCGGTGTTTCGTCAACTTTTTTGCGGTGATGCAGTGTTCGTTATTTTTTTCTGCGGTGCTGCGGTGCTGACAGTCCCCCAATGTCCCCCTCCTTACTATACCATGAGTTTGCCTAATAATCAGAGATCGAATAGAAATGCAAATCGTCTGACTTGTTATTCAGACCTAGATATAGGAACATGAATTAAGATATCTGGAAAAAGCTTAGTGGCCAGTTTAATCGCTTTTATTTTTTTTTTAAAGGCTTAAGAAGTGTTCCCGTAGGTAGCTCCACCCCAACGACTCATGCTTGGAGTTTACACAGTTTACAGTTATATACCTTTTTTGTTATATCGGTAAAAGCTTACAACACCCACCGACTGGCAAAAAGTATAAATAACGATGTATCTGATTAATAAGAATTTAAAACTTGCTAAACTACTAGGTTAAATTACTAAAAAGAATAGACAACTTCAACTTAAAAGAATCTAGAGAACTTCCACTAACGGACCTCAAGGAGACAGTTCCACTTATCAATAGTTTTTGGAAAATATGAAAACTTAAAAACGTCCTTGCTAGCATGTGGGGTCTTGTACTTCAATTGATGACTTTTTCTTTGACCGATTCTCAGGGTGAGGGATCAAAGTACTTTGCACTGTCTATGTCAATCAAATTATAGGAATGACGTGGAGTAGAGTGGAGCGCTCGCCGCTCGCTTTGATCGAGAGAGACTGAAACCCATAAACCGAAGACCTTGGGAACTTGGGAACGAGGTTTTCAAAAACAAAATGGCGGTTTGCAAGGAAGCTAATTAATGCTTGTTTTATTTTTAAATTTAAGTGTCTTGTCATCACAGACTTAGCAGTTTTGAGAAGCATCCCAATAACAAACAGGTCAGTAACGAAACTGGAAATAATGCATTGGCATCCTGGCGGTTCTCGAGTGCGAGGTGATACTGTTTTCGTGTTTTATGAAAACGAGCTTCCATCATTGCACAAAATGTATGACTAGCTAAATGCATGCTTAACAATTACAAATCTAAGTAGCTAAACAGTATTATATTTTATATTAATGTAGGAAATCGTAAGATTAACTAGTCAGCTGTGATCTCAGTTGTTAAGCTCATCCATTGCAAAAAGCAAGGTATCAATTTATTGATTTTTACCGGCCACTGGAGTTTACGAGTTTTATATGCTTTTTAATCGTATTTTTATATACTTTTTTAGCGTATTTATATCTTCTTATCATCACCTTTAAATTGTTATAAATCTGTGTAATGTTAGCAGAAACCTATATTTCATGTCAAATGATTAGACTTAAATTCAGTTCTTTGGACATGATTTTTTTAGGATGACTAGTGGTGTCCTTTGGAAACCAACCCAAGTGGGCTTTAACCTTCCAGGTGCAGGCATCATTCAACCTGGGGTTACTTCTGCAGTCACTGTTCCACAGCGCTCAGTACTGACACCACACACTGGATCAGCCCCTCATCAGATAAATCAACTTCAGTTTAATCTAGGGGCTCCTAACTCTGCAGCAGAACAGTTAACAACAAGGTTTAGAAAACCACAACCCATTGTTATAGAGAAAATAGGTGAACAAACACAAATGCCGCATGCAGTACCTTCCCGTCACGTAACAACTCCAAGTGTTTATCCTATTATGTCATCAGTTTCTTCTTCTTTATCAAGTGATCGGCTTGCACTTGCCATTCATCTTGCAAAGAAAGACATTAAGAAGGTAAAAGAACTTGGAACTGAGAATGTGTTAGTTTCACAAGATGAAGAGTCTAAGAACAGGCATTTAACACCTTCAGCAAAGGGGAAGGGGCCTCCAGGAAAGAAAGTGAGAGGAAAGAGCAGTAAATCTAAATCTCAGGATGCTCAATCACAAGACACTGTTACTCTGCGTGAAAGAGTCCATCAGACTGTGAAGAAGCAAGAAGCTTCAGCGAAGAGACAACATGAAATGTACTTTTACCCAGCAACAAGGGAAGATGATGGATTTGAGTCTGACAGAGAAAGAACACAGGCAAATGAAATACGAAAACTTCGTAAAGAGCTGCACCAGTACATGAAACAAATGGAGGAATTAAAAAATGAAAGACCTGAAGTCTTGAGGAACAAAGATAAAAGGCTAAAAAGAAGAGGAGATGGAGAGGTGAGATTGTCAGACGAGGATGTGGACCATCGGCAAGTGACGAGAGCCGAAGAGCAGGCTGCCAGGTCGGCCCGGATGCTTTATGTGCTACAAAGACAGGTGATGAAATGATTTACTTATTTACAATTATTCCGTGGGTACATGATGGATTTAATGTTAGGCCATAAATGACGACTAACGTGATGAGTTAAGCAATAGAAAACTTTTTCCGTGTTTGCTTAGCCTGATATTAACACTTGAGGGGTTGGGAGAACTCTTGAAAATTATGCAAACCCGAGAAGCCCTTGACTTCGTCTCGTGTTTACATACTGTGTCGAATTCGCCCAACCCTTGTCGTGTTTATATCAGACTATGCAAACAGGGAAAAAGTTTTCTATAACTTTAGTCCTCTCAAAGATCATGATGTCACAAATGTGTTTACATACTCTTATGCAAACACACCTACTCTCAGCCAATCAGAGCGTGCATAGTATCTTTAGTTAGTTATTTTATAATTGGTTTTAATCACCTCATATCCAACAAGCATAATTTGAATAATAATGTTTTATTATTAGAACAAGGAGTAAAAAGCGTAAGACTAACACCCAAAACTCATTTCATACAAGGCCTGTTTACTCTGAAGGAAGTATCTTTTATCTGATAATTCATTGGTTTTATTTTATAGGTTCAAGAAATAGAGGATGAACTGAATAAAAAGGGAAGAGGAATAAGGCATACTAAGAAGGTATGAAATGGGTTCAGTCTCTAGTTCTCCACTGCATGTTACTATGTCAGGGAAGATAATGTCAGTATCCTTAATTTAATTCACACATCTGAATGAAGAGCAACGTCAGCCTTGTCCAAGACTGTAACACGAGCCTAGGATAAACTGGTTACACTTCATGTTATTTTTTTCTTGAAAAAGGACTCACTGCAGATGTATTTTTTCCTTTCTAACGCTAAATAATCCAGCTTGAGGTGACAATGACCATGGAGCAACTTTATACCTTCTCTTTCTTCATGTCTGTAATTTTGAGTATTACTTTTAACTGCTTGCTGTAAATATTTTAGATTTTGTAATATTAAGGGGGTGCTCATTCAGAGAATAGATGCAATAATTGCATCTATTCGTATTTTTGTGTGATTGAAGCCCACTATGATGTAATGATCCATGTATGCTTGAATTTTATTCCAATCTGTGCTTCAAGGCAAGGTTGCCTTGTTGTTAAGGATACTGGTGTTGTAGTCCAGACATGCTATATTTTCAAAATATGATATAAAAGGTGAGGTCAGATTATAATAATTACAATTATTATTATTTGAATCCACATAAGTGTGCCCTGGTAAACTGACCTAAATAAATAAATAATTATATGAAATAAATCTAGCCTGTTCCAGGCGTTCAGATAGTGGAGTGCGAGCCAAAAATAAAGCAAGCGAAAGAGCAGGAAAAAACGAGGGGAGACTGGAGAAGAGGACGAGGGAACGCCTGTGAAATTAATTTTAAAAAGCTCATGACGGTATACCAGAATCTGGTATACCCTCTGATTGGCCAAATTTGACACCTCCTGTCAACACCATAGGGTTGTTGACGCAGACAAGAAATGCGATATGGCGTGCCCGTGCGAAGATCATCCTCCATCGAGTCACGCATGGTTAAATATCTGTTTACGGCAAGCGCTTAACTATTTAACAAATGTGGATACTTTGCAAATGGAATAAAAAGATTGTCTTTGAAACCTGTTTCTGGGAAGAGGTCTCATCGCCATTCTTCCAACAGGATTTGGAAATAGCTTGATCTTTCAACTTTTTCCAAGGTTAATCAACGCATTGCAAAGAAACGCTGTTTCTAAGATACAAAATTGTGGTCACTCCGCTTGTCGTAACCTTGAAAGACCAAGTAAAACAGCTTCAAAGCATCGGAATTAGAGCGCTGGCTATCGGAGTAGACGAAGAAGAAGGAGGAAAAATGGATCGGCTAGATTGTTTATGAAAGTCCTGAAAGCCTGCTGTCGAAGGAATGGAGAAAAGAACAACAACAAACATATTGTAGCCATCGCAATCGATGAAGACGACGAAGTTTATTCCGTCACAGAGTGAAAAGCTTTCTATTCATCAATTTGATAAACCTATGTGTAGATAAAGTCGTCTGTGATTCTCATTACCTGTATTGGTCCAGTAGTGAAGATGACATTTGCGTTTTCGTATCGCAGAAAATTTTGCAATGTTCATTCGGCATGTCAGATTTCTTAAAGCATCACCAGTACTTTTCCCAACGCTTCAAACGCGGGTGAAAAACCTATTTCGGTGAGCATAATTGCATAATTTTCTTGTTTACTTTGACCTGACCCTGGGTTCACGTTTCTCTGCTGCTGTCAGCAGTCTAAAGTGGGCGGCATGGGCTTTTTAAAATTAATTTCACAGGCATCCCCTCGCCCTCTCCCCCAGTCTCCCCTCGTTTTTCCCACTCTTTCGCTTGCTTTATTTTTCGCTCGCGCTCCACTATCTGAACACCTGGAACAGGCAAAAATAAATCAACCTTCTAGAGCCAAACATTAAGCCGCTTGGCAGCAGCCCACAGGGGAGCAGTAAGAGCACTACAGACATTCGTCAGTCATGCCCCTCTACAGCCTAAGATTGGCCATGGTCTGCCGCCCATGTACCAAGAGCTCTCTGCTCTTGTTAGACAGCTTTCACTTTTGGCTGCACAGCTGCAAATTGGTGGGGAAGACCTCGGCAATGAGCTGAAGAAAATGGAGGGTCAAGTGGAAAAGGTGGGTGAGGTTTTTTGTCTGCATTCAAGGTGTTGCAACAGGGGCAAAAGCTCTGGAGTAAATTTAGGCTACAAGCTTCTTGTCTGTAGGCCTTGAAAGATTCCTCCCTCTCACCCAGCTTCAACAACACACACACTGCCAGCAAGAGGCTGCTGTTCCCCCAATTTTTTTCTCATAAAGACTAACTTCCACATGTTGATTTATCGGCCCAATCCATTGGCTCATTCGCATCTTTAGGCCAATTTACGCTAAACAATGTGTTGATCAACTTTAATAAACCAATTATTGGTTTAGCAAGGGAGCAAAAAATAGGCCCAATTTATAAATTCTATTGCACTGTGACAGATTTTTATAAATTGGGCCAATTTTCATCTGCTCGCTAATTTTCTTAATCAAATTAGGCAAAATCGGCCCGATAAATCAGTACGTGTAAACTATTCTAAAGTTTTATTAAACAGTATTTCCCCTTCACGTTTGTGTTTCAAAGCTTGATAAAGGAGCCTTCAGGAGCATCAGACAGATGGTTGCCCCCAGGCGGAAGCAAATAACTAGATCATATCCTTCTTCCGTAGGTTAATCGACCCCTGGTCCACAAAGACATTAATTCTTTTTCCTCTTAAATATGTGACGTGTATTGAATAACCAATTTTACATTGTCAGGTTGATAGTGCAGAGCATCAGTTGGAAGCAGAGAAAACAGTAGGGAAGCCAAGTGCTTTTATTCAAGAAGTGGCAGGCAGAAAACCTCAAGACACCAAGAAATTACCAACGCCTATCAAACAAGGTTTGGCTATGAAAATGAACCTTCTTACAGTATTTTCTGTTATTCATTACTTTTAGTTAGCATTAACAGCATTAAGTGATAAGCTTATCTCGAGTTCATTTTCTGCATCAGAGCTTTAATACATTTGTCAGAGTTGTACATATTGTTTTGTCCTGTCAATCCCTCAAACATCGGAACTCTGCCTTACAGCTACAGAAATAAATACAGAATAGAAAATAGACTAATTATAGTCTGTGCTGCAGGAAACTGTAGAGTTCAATAATAAGAAAAATACACAGCTTAGCATAAATAAATTTAAAAAACATTAATAGATAAATGCATGAATGAATGACTACTAAAAACACTGGTGAAAATTACTTCCATGCCCTAGTAATATATAAATAATATAATTGCAATTGTTATGTTTATTTTACAGTGGTAACAAGTTCTCCAGACCCCACCCCGGAGAGGGATGCTGTGTTACAGGCTGGGTTGTCTGCACTGCTAAGAGCTAAGGCCACTCCAGTTCAGACTCCTGTGGTATGTTAACCTTACCATCTCTCATGTTTCTTTATCTGTCTTGTAATAGCATTGATATAATGCAAGGAGTCAGATAATGTAGGATTGCCGGATTACTGCATTTAGACTAGCATGTCAAATGGCACACAGAAGTTTGTCAATTTCTATTACAAAAAGGGTTAGACATTTGAATAGCTTTTTTGAACATGATTATTTGACATTGTTTTTTAGTTTGTTGTTGGTATTGCTGGGTGGTTCCTCAGCCATACAAATGTCTGCATATTTGGTGTTGTTCATATTTTTCAAACAGGAGTTTTCCACCCCTTCAATTTGCTGGTAAAAACGTTCCATTCATTTTTGCTACGTTGAGTAAATATATATATGTTATTTACCGGCCGGGAGGTCCGTATAGGGAAAAACTGTGCCCGCGGTCTTAAGTACGGCCCGAGGCCGCAGGCCGAGGGCCGTACTCAAGACCAAGGGCACAGTTTTTCCCTATACGGACCGACCTAGGCAGGTAAATAACATTTTTATTTTTTCCCAACATTTGCGAGTTTGCAGATCAATCTTGAAAGGTTGTCAGAACGCGCGTAAGTTTCACTGAGTCAGATGGCAGGAAACCGTGGAGCGAGTGTAATCATAAACACTTCAAACTTTTTTAAAACTTAAGTGTAATATTTTCGACTAGAAACTACCGTATCAACACGGAAAAGGTTGTTTTTCAAGAACAGACACGCACATGGAAAATCCTGCCCGGCATAGGGATAAATAACCCAATTAAATACTTATAATTAAGCTTAAGCTTACTAAAAACAAAACCAAAGGACTCAATCGTTAGGACAGGTTTAATTGCCCTTGCGTAAAAAATGAAAGAGAATAATACTTCGAAAAACATTTCTATTTAGCCTAATTACTTTCTTTTTATGTTTTGCTTCGTACCTGTAAACGTAGGTGCTGGTTCTTTGGATATAAACAATTTAATTATTTAGCGAAATCGTTCGGTTTGATCTCAGTTTTAACCAAAGCGAACGGTGCGCTGGCTTTTAAGCTTATCTTCATTTAAGCACAATTTCTTGAATGAAAATATACCGAACCTCGTTAATGTAAGAGAAAAAACTGAAAAACGAAGTCATTTAAGTACATATCGGAGTCAAAAGACATTGTGGCGATCGCAATTTAAAAACTAAAACTGCTGTGTAAGTGAATTCAACAACAAACTCACCAACCGCCATGCTAAGCTACACAAAATTAAAACGAGTACTTGCCTTTTGAAGGTATTTCAAGGTCTTTAATTCCCCTCCTTGTTGAACTTTCCATTTACAACACACACAAGAATTGTGACTTGCCAAAAAAGTCGCATCTTTGAGCCGTAAATAAAAAAATTCTCGAGTTCAATCGAGGTATGTTGTTTTTCAACTTTCATTCAATGGTCCATGACAAAACCGGTCCGGATAGGAAAAAACTGGACCGGCGGAACGCGCGTCAACAGCCAATCAAATTCAAGGATTCCGGATTCCGGACCGGAAAAATGCTTAAGAAAAAAATAAAAGAATTTCTTTCATTTTAACGTCAAAGACTGTCAACACAAACCAAGATGGGCCTATGAGGAACCATGTAAATATGACAATACTTGTAATTTAGTGGGTATATTAACAGGGTTCTACTTTTTGTTTATCATAAGTGGAGCATGACTGTATTTTTTTTCTTTAAGGTGAAACCAAGGCCAGAGAAAAGACCTGCTCTTCTGCAGGCTGTAAAACCAGCCAAACCAGTCAAACAAGCTTTGCTGCTTCCTGCTAAACTCAAGGTTTGTGAGCACTACTGAAAAAGTGAGAAGAAAAATAATCAATGCCGCAGTTGGAGCTTTGGGCGTAACAGTTCCTAACAACGTTCCATTTCGCTGTCTGTAGCCAGACACTATTATAGTTTCAGAAAACTAGTGAAGTATTTTTAAACTAAACTGAACCATTAGGTTGGGGACTCGTTTGATTCAAATATGTCTTTTAACTTTTTAAGGTAATATGATAAATACGTGACATATCCCCTTTAACCGGTAGCGTTTTACTGTCCAAAATGCTATGCAAGGTTCAATGATAATTTGAGTAGATTTTCCCAAACTGCACTCAAAATCCTGCAAGTACCTGTACCAATGGCTGCTATAACTTCTACCAAAGCTTAAACGCCAGAGAGCTCAACAAGTGGCCAAAAGAGTAAAACTACTTCAAGACATGGACCAGGCGCACTTTGCTAAGGAGACAGTGTCCTCCATACTGAAAAAGGCTCCTCCTGGAGAGGGGCCAGACAAAGCAAAGACCCCGCCCAGAACACCCACAAAAGAAGGTCCTCGGACTCCAGAAAGAGATAGGGCTTATGTATCACCACGAACACAGAAGAGAGAATGCGAACGACAGGTGAATATAAACCATGATTATTTATTGTGCAAAAGCATCAAAAATACAATGATAACTGCAATTTCCAGAAATCTAGGCGGTTAGTGCTAACACGTTAGAATAGCACGTCATTTTACTGACAAAAAGAAGTATTACTGTTACTAAGATCATAATAACTTAGATGAGATAAGAACATGTGCTGTTTGTAAAAAAATTCTTCTGGAGTTTTTATCCCGATTAAGCAGTCAGAAGTTTGTTACGCTGGCATGTCATTATAAGAGGACTCAATGTTGCTAGAAATGGACACTCCTCGAACTACAACCCCAGCCTCGGTGACATCTTGCTATAGGCAGAATGTTTCTCTTCTCAACCCTGTAGTTCAAAGGCTGGATAACGTTATCCGCCAGGTAAATTGCTATCCAGCAGACAAAATGTTATCTAGCAGATAAATACATTTTATTCGCTGGATAGTGGGTTATCTAGTGAATAAAGTTATCCAGGGGAGGGGAGGGGGGTTTCCTGAGAAAATTAATGATTGTTAATATGACCCTCTATGGGATAGCTTGGTCGCGGTCTCTGAGGTCGCCTCCCAAATATCCACCCACGGAGTGATAATGACGACCTCTAACCGGCTCAGAATCAAATTGTTTTTGGGAACGATTTGTGACTTTTGCCCTTTTTTTTTCTCTTTCTCTCTCCTATTCAGCTTGCAAGTCCTAGCAGTCCGAAGTACGCTCGCATAATGTTCCCAACAGAGCACGAGTTCATGGAGAGAGAAGTGGCCAGGTGACATATCTCTGTATTAAGCGACCAAAAATAATGCTTAGCTTCTCCCTGATTGACATAGAAAATAGATTTTATTGGAAAACAATCTCGAACAATCAGACGAACAGAACGCGAAGGGTGAAATTGCTTGGATTCGAAGTTGACTGGAAGGAATGGAAGGAAATTTCTTGGTGCCTGTTGGTTGTAAGACGTCTCGCGTGATTGTTGCACGAAAAAAACACAACAAAAACGGTAGGAGATCTTGCATCCCGACGTCTTTCAACACAGTTCAACTGTCTTCTCTGTTTTAATGCTCATTTCGGAAATCTGTTACTACATCATTAAGGCGAAGGCAGCGTCTCCTATTTGATGATTCTCCTTATTCTCCTGCCCTATCTGTTTGACCTTATATTTGGTGATGTAAGGAGAAGTTAAATGTTAATCATTTTTGGCAATGGCTCATAACTTTGAATTTTTTCGTTGCGCAGGCAAAGGTGGCTTGATGAAGAGGCAGAAAGAAAGGTAAAGTTTGTCATATCTAAAACCCCATTTTCTAGCTTGTTTAGCAAATATGACGAAGTAAAACGTTTTGTCTGTTTGTTTCAAACCAGATTCGAGAATTGGAAAAACTGCGGAGAGAAGAGAATCTTCGAAGAAGTTACAGAAGGTTTGTGTTGTAAAACAAACTGCAGAAACTTCATGTTTATTAAACCCATCAGTGTTTCTCTCTATGTGTTTTAACGTGTTTTGTGTGTGTTTATTTTCGTCTTTATTTCAGCCCCGACGCTGTACTGTCTAGACGTTTAATTTCGGAGACAGAAGAGGCCATTAGATCACGACTGCAACCTCTTTTGGAGCGCGCAGAGGTAATTATACAACAGTATGAACAAGGAAAAAAGTTTACTTAGATGTTAAGAAGCTGGTACTTTTGTTGGTACTTGAAATACCCAAATAACACAAAATAAGTAAATAAATCACCTAGAAACTGTTGATGTTTCCAAAGCGCTGGATCCACGACAAAAAAAAAGAAAGAAAGAAAAATACCAAAGCAAACCCGCGAAACGTCACCCTTCATCACCCTCCCAACCTTTCTGGACAAAGAAGTTCGAATAAAAGGGGTTTTTCGGAACTCAAAAACCATGCACCTGAAAATGTAATTAATTTGCGAGAATCACCTTGTATAGCCTGCCGGAGTTCCTTAATCTATTCGTTTTTCGTTTTTGTTTGACATGCAGGCGATAGCGGATGGGGATGTGAAAAGAGAAACAGAGCAAAAGAAATCACTCCAACACCAGCTGGGAAAACTTGCCTCTCAGACGGTGAGTTGACGGTAGCAAGATGATTGGCCGACAACGCTATTGGACTGTTTGTCAGTACTCCTGAGTACTAGCTTCAAAATTTCTTGGGCGGTAGTCTTTTCGGAAAAATACATATGGTATCCAACATTATTATTCCAGTGTTGTATCATTTTACCGTATAAGGGCAAGAGAACGCCCAAAATATGCCAACGTACTACACTGTACAATCTCGGTTTGACCGGTTTTTTTGCTGAAGGAGGACGGAACAAAAACAAAATCCAGTGGAATAACAAACCCCTTATTCGGCGTTTTGGTCGAAAAAACGCGCGGACATTTTACTCATTGCTCGCAAATCGTAAAATATCTACGCGTATTATCTACCAAAACAACGAATAAGGAGTATGTATCCTGGCAGTATACAGGATGTGTGTTGCATATGAATCCAGTAGATGTCCTACATGTACCGGTAGCTCGTTACCAGTCTTTATATGTAGCTCAGCAGTTAGAACATACCACGAAAGGCTTTTTGTAGTCCCATACCGTGAATAACTGAATACAGTTAACTTACTACATTTACCTTCTTTTTATTTACAAGTGTTAAGAAACGCGTTAGACTAGGCTGCAAAGTAAGCGCTTTTTTTCTAAAGACTCGCAGAAGGACATTTGAACTGCCAAAAACGAGCATACTCAAGTTGCAAAGCTCGAATCTCTAATAATTTGTCGCACTCGTTCCACACTTTTGAAATTAGACTACGAAGGTTCGTAGGCAGGACGGGGACCTACTCACGCAAAAATACGACCTGTGTTGCGGTCTAGCTGCATACGTACTCGGGAAAAAAAAAAGAAAAGAAAGGAATCGGGTAAATAGGAAAACAACAACAACATAGAGTGGGCATTTGTTAACCTTGCTATATTTGATCAACTTTGAACTAGGAACTATACGAAGCAGAATATAACTTAATTTCGCGGTGTTTCTGTATACGTCTCAACAGACAATGAATCAAGCTGACATTTTAGCCGAAAAAGTTCTTGATGACATTCTGGAGGAAACAGTTTTGGAAATGCAACGGTGGGTACATAAGTTGATCGGAGTCTTGGGATATTTACAGAATTGGATATATTTACTATTGACGGCTCCCATTTGGATTTCACTGGAAAACTAAACAGCAAACAAACAAACAAACAAACAAAAAACAAACAAATTTCCATCGGAACACTTAGAAGTCTATTTTACTTTCCTTGGAGCCAGGTTAACATCTTAGGGGCGGTTCAGGCAGATATATAATTTAAAGTAATATTCTTTCGCTTGTTTTACAGGCTGGAAGTTGAGGATGAGGCTGAAAGTCAAGCTGATGACTTACAAAACAGCTCCACATTAGAAAACATTCTTCAGAGACTGCAGGCTTTTGAGGTACGAAGCTCAAATTCTTGTAGAGCTTTCATTGACACTCACTGACTTTGTTTGCCTTTTACTCGAGATGGCTGACAATAACTGAATTAGGAAAGATGGAATATTCAACTTGTCGCGTGCATGGGACAAAGAAAAAATCTGAGTCCCAGACGGGAATCGAACCCATGACC